>CM065590.1:74418986-75018986 GCA_033119425.1 Bufotes viridis | reverse complement strand
TTTGAGTATCCTAGGATGATACTGGTAATAATGCATTTCCTTTAGCTTCACATTTGCTAACAAGTCATGAAACTTTGTACTGCTGATGTAACAATTAACAGTTTAAATCCACATTACTGCTATGTCCCTCAACAGCTCCAGATTTAGCAAGAGAAGCACGGAAGAGCTCCTGGATGTAGTAAACTACTAGACTGATTAACCAAAGGAACGAGGCTCCACAATCCAGCCCACAGTATAATCTCTTGTATACAGTATATAAAAATGAGTTTCTGTGTGTCTGGACGTCTGTCTGTTCTTTATGACTGGACCAAATTACTGGACTGATCTTCACCAAATTTGGCACACAGGTACATCAGGTGTCTGGGAAAGTTTTAGAACTGCTCTCAGCTCTCTAGGATGTACTGTTCCTGAGACATTCCCCAAAAATGACCTGCATTAGCCAATACAAGCCTGCAAGTCTTTCTTTTCATATCCCAACTGCCATACACATGGTCACATGTCCCTCATCAGCCAATAGAAGCTCGCAGGCCCTTAGTCTCCACATACACACAGTTTTACTCCAGGTTTCCATAACAACCCAGCCATTTTTCTTCACTGCTGTAGGTCGTCATCTGACATGCTACGACTGCTACACAACTCAGCAGACAGTATTAGACAGGATATGATTAGATACACAGTTCAGTAGACAGTATCACACAGGTTAGGATTAGGTACACAGCTCAGCAGACAGTATCACACAGGAAAGGATTAGCTACACAGCTCAGCAGACAGTATCACGCACGATAGGATTAGATTCACAGCTCAGCAGACAGGATCACACAGGTAAGGATTAGATACGCAGCTCAGCAGACAGTATCACATAGGATAGGGTTAGGTACACAGCTCAGCAGACAGTATCACACAGGATAGGATTAAATACACAGCTCAACAGACAGTATCACACATGATAGGATTAGATACACAGCTCAGCAGACAGTATTACACAGGATAAGATTAGATACAAAGCTTAGCAGACATTATCACACAGGTTAGGATTAGATACACAGCTTAGCAGACAATATCACATAGGATTAGATACACAGCTCAGCAGACAGTATCACACAGGATAGGATTAGATACATAGCTCAGCAGACAGTATCACACAGGATAAGATTAGATACACAGCTCAGCAGACAGTATCACACAGGATAAGATTAGATACGCAGCTCAGCAGGCAGTATCACACAGGATAGGATTAGATACACAGCTCAGCAGACAGTATCACACATGTCGCAGTGCGACACCATAGCCTATCATAATAAAAATTGTTGAGACAAAATGTTGCACGACACATGTCGTCGTGTAGCCCTAGCATTAAAGCGGCAGGGTGCTGTGGAGGTCTCTGTTAAAGGGGTGGGCACTGTGGAGGTCACTGTTAAAGAGGTGTTCGCTGTGGATGTTACTGTTAAGGGGCAGGCCATTGTGGAGGTCACTTTTAAAGGGGTGGAGACTGTGAAGATCACTATTAAGGGGGCAGGGAGCACTATTAAAAGGGCAACTGCTGTGGAGGTCCCTGTTAAGGCAGCAGGGTACTGTGAGGTCACTGTTAAGGCAGCGGGGCACTGTGGAGGTCACTTTTACGGGGGCAGGCCCCTGAGGAGGTCATTGTCAAGGCAGTGGGATGCTGTGAAACTCAAACTAATAGTGGGGGACTGTGGAGTTCACTGTTAAAGGGGTGGGGTGCAGTAGAAGTCACTGTTATGGGGGGTCGATATCTTTTAATAACACACGGAACCATTAAATGAAATAGATGAAATATACCCGTACAACGCCGGGTTCTTCTGCTAGTCTCTCATATATATAAAATCAGTTTCTGTCTGTCTGGACGTCTGTCTGTTCATTGTGTGCGACCAATCTGGACCGATCTTCACCAAATTTGGCACACAGGTACATCAGGTGTCCAGGAAAGTTTTAGAACTGGTCTCGGCTCTCTAGGATGTACTGTTCCTGAGATGTTCCCAAAATATGACCTGCATTAGCCAATACAAGCCTGCAAGTGTTTCTCTTCATATCCCAACTGCTATACACACGGTCACATGTCCCTTATCAGTCAATAGAAGCTCGCAGGCCCTTAGTCTCCACACACACACAGTTTTACTCCAGGTTTCCATAACAACCCAGCCATTTTTCTTCACTGCTGTAGGTCGTCATCTGACATGCTACGACTGCTACACAACTCAGCAGACAGTATTAGACAGGATATGATTAGATACACAGTTCAGTAGACAGTATCACACAGGTTAGGATTAGGTACACAGCTCAGCAGACAGTATCACACAGGAAAGGATTAGCTACACAGCTCAGCAGACAGTATCACGCACGATAGGATTAGATTCACAGCTCAGCAGACAGGATCACACAGGTAAGGATTAGATACGCAGCTCAGCAGACAGTATCACATAGGATAGGGTTAGGTACACAGCTCAGCAGACAGTATCACACAGGATAGGATTAAATACACAGCTCAACAGACAGTATCACACATGATAGGATTAGATACACAGCTCAGCAGACAGTATTACACAGGATAAGATTAGATACAAAGCTTAGCAGACATTATCACACAGGTTAGGATTAGATACACAGCTTAGCAGACAATATCACATAGGATTAGATACACAGCTCAGCAGACAGTATCACACAGGATAGGATTAGATACATAGCTCAGCAGACAGTATCACACAGGATAAGATTAGATACACAGCTCAGCAGACAGTATCACACAGGATAAGATTAGATACACAGCTCAGCGGGCAGTATCACACAGGATAGGATTAGATACACAGCTCAGCAGACAGTATCACACATGTCGCAGTGCGACACCATAGCCTATCATAATAAAAATTGTTGAGACAAAATGTTGCACGACACATGTCGTCGTGTAGCCCTAGCATTAAAGCGGCAGGGTGCTGTGGAGGTCTCTGTTAAAGGGGTGGGCACTGTGGAGGTCACTGTTAAAGAGGTGTTCGCTGTGGATGTTACTGTTAAGGGGGCAGGCCATTGTGGAGGTCACTTTTAAAGGGGTGGAGACTGTGAAGATCACTATTAAGGGGGCAGGGAGCACTATTAAAAGGGCAACTGCTGTGGAGGTCCCTGTTAAGGCAGCAGGGTACTGTGAGGTCACTGTTAAGGCAGCGGGGCACTGTGGAGGTCACTTTTACGGGGGCAGGCCCCTGAGGAGGTCATTGTCAAGGCAGTGGGATGCTGTGAAATTCAAACTAATAGTGGGGGACTGTGGAGTTTACTGTTAAAGGGGTGGGGTGCTGTAGAAGTCACTGTTATGGGGGGTCGATATCTTTTAATAACACACGGAACCATTAAATGAAATAGATGAAATATACCCGTACAACGCCGGGTTCTTCTGCTAGTCTCTCATATATATAAAATCAGTTTCTGTCTGTCTGGACGTCTGTCTGTTCATTGTGTGCGACCAATCTGGACCGATCTTCACCAAATTTGGCACACAGGTACATCAGGTGTCCAGGAAAGTTTTAGAACTGGTCTCGGCTCTCTAGGATGTACTGTTCCTGAGATGTTCCCAAAATATGACCTGCATTAGCCAATACAAGCCTGCAAGTGTTTCTCTTCATATCCCAACTGCTATACACACGGTCACATGTCCCTTATCAGTCAATAGAAGCTCGCAGGCCCTTTGTCTCCACACACACACAGTTTTACTCCAGGTTTCCATAACAACCCAGCCATTTTTCTTCACTGCTGTAGGTCGTCATCTGACATGCTACGACTGCTACACAACTCAGCAGACAGTATTAGACAGGATATGATTAGATACACAGTTCAGTAGACAGTATCACACAGGTTAGGATTAGGTACACAGCTCAGCAGACAGTATCACACAGGAAAGGATTAGCTACACAGCTCAGCAGACAGTATCACGCACGACAGTATCACACAGGATAGGATTAGATACAGTATCACGCACGACAGTATCACGCACGACAGTATCACACAGGATAGGATTAGATACATAGCTCAGCAGACAGTATCACACAGGATAAGATTAGATACACAGCTCAGCAGGCAGTATCACACAGGATAGGATTAGATACACAGCTCAGCAGACAGTATCACACATGTCGCAGTGCGACACCATAGCCTATCATAATAAAAATTGTTGAGACAAAATGTTGCACGACACATGTCGTCGTGTAGCCCTAGCATTAAAGCGGCAGGGTGCTGTGGAGGTCTCTGTTAAAGGGGTGGGCACTGTGGAGGTCACTGTTAAAGAGGTGTTCGCTGTGGATGTTACTGTTAAGGGGGCAGGCCATTGTGGAGGTCACTTTTAAAGGGGTGGAGACTGTGAAGATCACTATTAAGGGGGCAGGGAGCACTATTAAAAGGGCAACTGCTGTGGAGGTCCCTGTTAAGGCAGCAGGGTACTGTGAGGTCACTGTTAAGGCAGCGGGGCACTGTGGAGGTCACTTTTACGGGGACAGGCCCCTGAGGAGGTCATTGTCAAGGCAGTGGGATGCTGTGAAACTCAAACTAATAGTGGGGGACTGTGGAGTTCCCTGTTAAAGGGGTGGGGTGCTGTAGAAGTCACTGTTATGGGGGGTCGATATCTTTTAATAACACACGGAACCATTAAATGAAATAGATGAAATATACCCGTACAACGCAGGGTTCTTCTGCTAGTCTCTCATATATATAAAATCAGTTTCTGTCTGTCTGGACGTCTGTCTGTTCATTGTGTGCGACCAATCTGGACCGATCTTCACCAAATTTGGCACACAGGTACATCAGGTGTCCAGGAAAGTTTTAGAACTGGTCTCGGCTCTCTAGGATGTACTGTTCCTGAGATGTTCCCAAAATATGACCTGCATTAGCCAATACAAGCCTGCAAGTGTTTCTCTTCATATCCCAACTGCTATACACACGGTCACATGTCCCTTATCAGTCAATAGAAGCTCGCAGGCCCTTAGTCTCCACACACACACAGTTTTACTCCAGGTTTCCATAACAACCCAGCCATTTTTCTTCACTGCTGTAGGTCAGCTTTAGGCTAGCGCTACACTACGACAATAAGTCGCACGACACATAGGGCACAACTACACTGCTACATGCATCCTTCTTGGATGGATTTCTTGCGACTGTCATGTCGCAGCATGTCGCAGTGCGACACCATAACCTATCATTATAAAAATTGTTGCGCGACATTTGTCGACAAAATGTTGCACGACACATGTCAACATGTAGCCCTAGCCTTAAAGGGGCAGGGAGCTGTGGAGGTCATTGTTAAGGTGGCAGGGGCCACTATTAAAGGGGCAGCTGCTGTGGAGGTCACTGTTAAAGGGGTGGGCACTGTGAAGGTCACTGATAAAGGAACATTCACTGTGGATGTTACTGTTAAGGGGGCAGGCCGCTGTGGAGTTCACTGTTAAGGGGGTAGGGGCCACTATTAGAGAGGCAGCTGCTGTGGAGCTCACTGTTAAGTCAACAGGGTACTGTAAGGTCACTGTTAAGGGAGCGGGGTATTGTGGAGGTCACTTTTAAGGGAAAGGGGTACTGTGGCAGTCACTGTTAAAGGGACAGGTGCTGTGGAGGTCTCTGTTAAGGGGGCAGGGCACAGTGGAGGTCACAGATAAGGGGACGGTCCCCTATGGAGGTCAGTGTTAAGGGGCGGGATGCTGTATAGATCACTGTTAAGGGGGTGGGCCCCTGAGGAGGTCAATGTCAAGGGAGTCAGGTGCTGTGAAACTCACTGTTAAAGGGGCGGGCTGCTGTGAAGGTCACAGTTAAGGGGATGAGCTGCTGTGGAGGTCCCATTTTAAGGAGGTGAAGCACAGTGGGAGACATGGCGTAGGAGAAAATTGGCGACACAGTTCTGGAGACCATCACCAAATGTTCTTGTTTCAAGCATCATCTGGTATTTATATTATCTGTTAAAGTGTTAAAGGGGTTGTTGGGGTTCAGAGCTTAACCTAAACATAACTCCTCCTCCCCCCACTCAGCCCCTCTGAGATGAAATGCTCTGATGCTCTCCCTTGCCTTGCGCTAAATCGCGCAGGGCGCAGGGCACGGGTTGTTTTTTTTTTACGTTTTTACACTGCTAGGCGGAGGCTTCCAGATCTAATGGAAAAGCCTTTATCCTGTGCGATGCAGTGCAGGGCAAGGGAGAGTAATCCCTTTAAAGGAACAAATAAGCAAAATATTATATATAAAATATTATATTTTATTATATTTTATCTAACAAGCAAACATAATAAGATTATATTTGCATGGTAGAAGGGACCAACCCCAAGTGATCAAGCATTACATACATTGGTTTTCCACCTCAGTATACTGTATATATCAGCAAGCAGTGTGAAGGTGGCATCAGCTTGTAAATGAGGAGTAAAGAAAGTGACTAGGCCACAAGTAATTTATGAGGCATGAGGATATCTACTGTGAAAATAAAGCTTACAAGTGTAAGATATTGGGAATGCATATGTGGGCAAGTTGTGGAGTGCATATATTTAGTTAATATGCATGCCATTTTGGTTGTGCATTTGCAGTGAGCCTCAGGGGAGAAGCAGGACATACTGGATGGTAGTGGCACTTAAGGCCCTGAGATGGTTAGTAGAACTCGGTTCACAATGGCAGTACTCACTTTGGCAATCCCTGGGCCATAAACAATGAATGGAGGGCACACCCTTTCTTCCCTTGGGGCACACCCTGGAGTTGGGGCTCTTGTCTGGTGGTAGTTGAGGTGCACTTGATGGTGAACAGTTTAGCTGGGTGCAAGGCAAGGGTGCAGAGGCTGATGGATGAATGGGGGAGTCAATAACCAGGCCCATTGGTTGCAATACATTTTTATTTTCTGGATTGATAATAGAAGCAGTAGTACATATGGCAGCAAAAGGCACAATTCCACAGTATCTCACAGAGGTTACAGCTGCGTATAGGCAGCTGTGATGATGGGACTTGTGGTAGTCCCTGACTCTCCTTCTAAGGACACTTTGCAGTCTTTCCAAATAACCACAGACATGCAATTCTTCCCTAGTTAACTACTTCTGCAATTCCCAAGCTGATGAGTGCAGATCTAAGATCCAGATGGCCAGTCCGTCTCAAAGTATGTTGGATGCCAGGGGCAATATAAGCGAGCTGTACCTTGCTGTCTGAATCCTGGATGGTTCTGGACCTTCTATGATGTCTGAGCCCTTCTCTTTCAGTGGTTCTCTGGTAGCAGAGTAGCTTCTTGGCAGATGTAGTCTCAGAGACAGAGGTTCTCTGGTCTTGGGCCTGGTCTACAGGAACTCTCATGCACACATCCTTTCTGTAGCTCTGCTCAGACTAGACTTACTTCAAACTAACCAGGGGGCTAACTTTGTCTACTACCCTGGAAACCTAACCGGTCTTCCAATATTAACCATATATTGCCCATACATAGCTATTTGGGATACACATTGCATTGAAAAATAAGAGCTTTAATAACAAATCACAACATTTAACTTGGTAACATTAAATAAATCCTTTTAGCAGTAATCAACCCTGCAGTCATCTTCTGTGGCACTGCACATTTCCTGGGGTGAGTGCAGTGGGGTGGAGTGAGTCAGCACATTGTTTGGGAGCAGTCTTGGCTCACCAAAGTTGGTATGTAGTGTGTGAACAATGCGACCTACCTTCAAGGGGCCAATGAGCGGCCAAAGGGGAGTGTGTGGTGAGGTGGAGCACTGAAGAGTGATGATAGGTGGCCTACCTGTCAACAACCTATAGCTTGTACTGTAGTTGTTCAGTAGACCTATGGCAGTCTGGTAGCAAAAAATTTAGAACCTCTGCTGAGGAACTGAGCAGAACGGGTGCTTACCCTGGGAACAGCTAAGTTGCTGGAGGCTTTAAAAGCGTTTCCAGGAGTAGAATATTGATGACCTATCCTGGTGATAGGTCATCAATATCTAATTGGTGGGGGTCCGACACCCGGCACCGCCACAATCACTTGTTTGAAGAGGCCCTGCTGTGGCCTCCTCACAGCATACCAAACACAGTGCTGTAAGTGCTGTACATTGTCTAGTTGCTGTGCAATGGGCCTGAGCTGCACATAGGCCATGTGACATAGGATCATGACTTCAGCGGCTGAACAGGTGAGTGTTGAGCTGTAAGACGAGTAAACTTGTAGTTTGTATGGAGATCAAATACTGTACCTTATATTACTCTGGCGGCCCCTGCTCATCGCTGTCCCACTCCTTCTCACAGAAACAGGCAATATGTCACTTAGCAGGCTGTTGGCGGTCTGGACCCACTTTCACTTCACTCACCTATGGTGTCCCACATGGCTCTCCCTGCTGCAGGCCACAGCCTACGCCTGCATGTAGGGCCCCCTGCTCTGTTTCCAGGGCACACACTCACACTCAGGCTCTTAAAAGGCCAGTAAACATGTACCTTAGTGTTCTCCAGCCAACGGCTAGTCAACTCAGAGAGACGTTGACCACTACAGGTGGCGTTCTGGCTGCATGAGGCAGCTGAAGTATCTAAACCTGGCATTAAACTTTAATTATGGAATTGAATAATTAGAAATCACTAATGTAATATTCTTGTAATGTAGGGCAATCTTACTGATACCCCCATCATACACGACCCTGCCCTGGGTATTCCTATTATATAGTGGTGCTTTCAGTGGCATATTCTATCTGACCATATTCTATAACTGTATTAGGCTTTGTTCTCCCTCTAGGAGCAGGAGAACGGAAAGGCTGAACAGAGATGTGAACGAAGCCTTACAAGAGGAGCAAAGATGGGGCAGGATGTATCTGACTGTCCTATAAACTATGATGGCACACCGAAGGTCATCATTACTTCCAGCACCTGGATAGAAGAAGGGAAATATTCTGTGTAAATCAGGAAGTAGAGCGGCTGCCTACCCAGCTTTGTCGCTCAGCTATAATATGCAGGCTGGGTTTATAAGTTCTGGTTTTGTGATGCAGTGAAGAGGTGAGGCAGTATCAGCCCTTCATACTATATCTCCCTTTATTATCCATACCGAGTTTTGGCTTCACAAACTATTTGTACAGCTACTATAGCAAAAACTTCTAGAATTGCACTACAATGGCAGCACATGAGCATCAGAATTGGACCATGAAAGAGAGTGGCCTGGTGCAATCAGTCATGCTTTCTTTGACATCATGTGTACTGCATTGCTTACCTTGGGAAAAAATGGCACCATGATGCACTGTAGGATAAAGGAAAGATGGCAGAGGCAGTGTGATGCTCTGGCATTGTTCTGCTGGGAAAACTGGAGTCCTGGTATTCATGTGAATATTATTTTGTTGCAGACCAAATACAAAAGACCAAATACGCGTATCTTGTGGCAGACCAAATGCACCATTTCATGGCAGTGGTATTCCCTAATATAAGTGGCCTTTTTCAGCAAGATAATGTGCATGCCGTGGTGAAAAAATTGTTCAGAATTGGCTTGAAAAACATGAAAAAGAGTTTAAGGAGATCTGTCAGATGGAGCATCCGAGGAATGTGCTGTAAAAAAAAGTCCAATCCATGGATCGCCCACCTCACAACATGCAGAACAGGATTTGTTGTTAACATCTTGGTACAAGATACCCCAGGACATCTGGAGAGGTCTTGTGAAGTCCATACCTCAACAGGTAAGAGGTGTTCTGACAATAGGGGTGCAAGGTTGTTGTCTTGCACACTAATAATTGATAGTTCATGATTAAAGAAAACTCAGTGTGTTAAAATTAAATTATTTAATTATAATTGAATTATTTCTCCAGCAGTATTCTCCACAGCACTGGTCTGGTTCCCCTTCCACTGTTTATTCACAAACAGAAGATCATTTGCCTGGATATGGCCAACCACTGTGGCCATTTACTGTCCTCAGCTGCACGTCACTGTAATCATGACATTGTGACGTGATTGGGACAGATTGTGGATAGCCTTCTATGTCATTACTATTTTTAACTGAATGTGCGGGGCAATGGAGCAAGTAACGGGATTGAGAGGGGAGAGGCAGAGAAGAAATGAGGGAGGAGGTGAATTAACTGGTCAGCAGTGTAGATTATTGCAGGGGCTGAAGAGTGTTAGAGTAGAGGCCATATAGGTACTCCAAAGTGGTGGCATTAAAAAGAAATATGACAGACAAGCTCTCATATGGCTATGTTGTCAGAAAGAAAAAAATGTTATGGCTCCCGGAAGGTGGGGATGAAAAACCAAAAGAAAATCACCACATCCTGAAGGCCAATATAAGCTGTGTCCTTCAACTTCAACTTGTATAAAAAAAAAAAAGAAGAAAAATACACACACAGATGGAGAGAATGCATGAATCCCACATAGAGTCAGATTACGCCCCATGGCCTCAGTACAGGTAGGCAGCAGTGCTAACCACACAGCCAATATTGTTGCAAATTCTCAAGGTCCATTGGGATATGCTTTATGGGCCATTCTGTTGGGCTCTTTGAAATGTACTAGAGAGGTAATGTAATGGGTTATCTGGTACTTAGAAAGCGTTGGCCTATACTCAGCAGTTTTGAGTAGCCACAGGTGCCAGAAACTATACATTGAATGGACCTGGAAGCACATGGTTCCATCCACTGTATAGTGACCATTCTGTACTGTACTGTGTCTAAGCTCTTATTCAACTGAAAGGGAACCAAGCTACAGGCTCCAGTATGCTGCCACCGGAAACTACACAGTGGACAGATCCTTCTGTCCGATATACATTTTTTGAAGCCGCTAATTGTGGGCAGACCTCCACTGATCTGATATGGATTACATTTTCTGAGCATAATCATCAATATCTAAGTACCATGAAGCACCTTCAGCCAACGCATCTTTTGGACTTTGAATGCTACGCGTGTGTACTGATTCTAAGACTGGTCAATGCTTCCCAGAAAATGTATAAAAGTAGTTTTGTAGTTGAATAAAGAAAACTGTCTCTAGCTCTACCTATAGGTTCAGAAGAAGTCAGTGCCTAACCTCTATGAAGAGCCTTGACGGTAGACAACACTGATCTCTATACCTGATTTCGGTCTACAGTTGGCAGTAGTAGTAAAACTCAACTGTGTAGCTTATAATTAAGAAGAATTGAGAAACATTTGTAGAAGTTTTTGAAGTTTCTTCTCGTTTTTTTTTTCTTTTTTACTTTAACATGATGGTAATCTAAGGATTGTAAAACAGTGCAGACCACTAGTTTATAGCACCAGTTAAAGTGTAAAAGTCTCTGAGTAAATGGTAAGGTTTGAAGTAAATTGTTTTTATGAGTTAGGCAGTGCTATTAATGCTTGTTTCATTGACAGATCACAAGAGCGCTCCATTGTATTTAACGGCTTCCTGTGTGTTATAGGTTTCTAACAGGCGGGGATAGCTTGTTGTCTTAGTGAAGCACAATAGGTGCACTTTTTTTCTTCTACTGTATAAAGCACATCCTCATGCATTGCCAATGACTTGAGTACAATTGCAGCCCAAGGGTTAATCGGCTAGTGGCAGAAGTAGGGGGGGGGGGGGTGTTGGTGGATTAAGAAAAGGAGGGGGCATGCCATTCATTAAAGCCTTTGTTAAGTGATTGATATGCGTAATTTTCCTGTCAAAGCTGGACTTTCCTTGTAAACATGTCAATTGAGAAAGTTCAAGCTTGTCACATGGATTTATCGCAAGAATAACATGTAGGTAGAAGAGAAAGACAAGCCTCCTCCCTCCCCCACAATCACCCCCCCTGCCCAGGCGGCATACTTCATCTATTCCCAGTCCGGCTCTTCCAACTCACAGACACAGCTGAGATAACAACAATAACATGGGCTTCTCTTTTATTGAGTATTTGAATGAAAGCACTCAGCCAGATAACCTCTTTTTTATTGTAGGGATTACTGTGTTATCCCACCTGGAAACAAAAAGTCCAAAGTACACATCACCCGTCAGTGAGCCCTGGTGAGGCCTACCAGCTTGTAAAAGATTGAAGACCAACCGGTATATCGGTGTGAATGAAAAAAGCTTCTAGATGCAGTATTTTTTCCCAAAAATATTTATCTATTCAACAGTTTCTGTATATTTTAGGATTATTTCAACGTAGACTAAGTTATTTATCACTCATTGGTAAAGTCGGGCGGCCTGGATATGGTTGGAAACTCATGAAATTAGCGAATGATCCGTTCTATCATGATAAATCCTTACACAGAAGCCCGTTTGTTGTAACCTCTCTATACTTGGATAAACTTGCCAAAAGTGATCTATGGTATGTTTTATTGATCGGCACAGGATCAATGAATAATAATGTCCCTATAAAAAAATATATGTCGAAAGCACTCACAGCCTTTCAATGAGTGACTGGGAGGTTCAACCTTAACTCTTTAGATGTTGTGGCCAAAAGCAAGTGTGGTTTGACAGATGGAGGGAGTCTCCCTTAGTCACCTGATGGCGGCCCATGAGTGGGATAGTAGATTGATGTTGGATTGCCATAGCAACAAGCGAGCCTAAGAAAGGCCTCCAGGACTACACAGCCTAAGGCCTCATGCACACGACCCTATGTGTTTTGCGTCTGCCAAAAGAAACAAATGACAGACCGTTTTTTTTGGCGGATCCGTTTTTCTGGCAGATCAGTTGTAATAATGCCTATCCTTGTCCACAAACGTGAAAAAAATAGGACATGCTCTATTTTTTTGACGGAATGTAAATACGGACCACGGATGCGGAACAAAAACGGTTGACCATCCGCATTTTTTGACTGACCCATTGAAATGAATGGGGAAGCATCCTACCCATGAAAAAAATGGAACGGACACGGAAACAAACAACAGTCGTGTGCATGAGGCCTAATAGATAGCCCGTCAGTTTACTTATGACAGGCCATAATTTTCTAATGTACAGAATAAACCAAAGTGTTATATCAAGGATGACTAGATTGCATTGTGGCTTCCCCTAGAGGGGAAAACAAATAGTTAAAAGAAATGTTTATTAACTGTAAAAAAAAAATTAAAAAACAAAAAACAAATTTACACTGTGAAAACCCTGTTTTCCATACAAAGTGGTTTTATTTAGCAAAAAGTGTTTGAAAAAAGAAATGGATTAAATCTTCACAACCCATAATACAGTTTATACGTTTTTTAAACTGGATGGTGAATGACTTAAAAAAAAAAAAAAGGGAAGGACAATCACAGAGTTGACTTTTTCCCCCTTACCCACGGTCAAAAAATAAAAGCTAATAGTTTTATGAAAAATATGACTCGCCCCACAAAAAAGTCCATATATGGCTGCAAAGATTGAAAAATAAAATAATGTATGGCTTTTGGAATGAGTTGTTTAAAACATTTCTTTTTTTGCCTATGAGATGTGCTATTATTGTGTAAAAATAGTAAATTTTGCATAGTGAATGGTGCAAAATTTAAAATACAAAAAATAGTAAATTTTGCATGGTGAATGGTGCAAAATTTAAAATACAAACTCAGTGGCAGAAATGCTGTTTTATCCATTTCCTCCTAAAGTAGTTAATAAAAACCAACCGATAATTTATATTTGCCTCAAAATGGTGTCATTAAAAATGCAATTCATCTAGCATAAGAATAAGCCCTCATATAGCTTTGTCAACAAAAAAATATCAATGTTACGTCTCTGAATGTGGAAACACAAAAATTGTTAAAGAGCCTTTGTGAGCATGATCAACCCTATTGAACCAGGTGTATTGCCTGGTAGAAAGTGCAGGCAACGAATGTGTGCACAACAGCACAAGCGCCAGAAGACTGCGCTAGATGTAATGCCTAGTGCTGTGAATTTAAGGGAAGGGATGTAGTGAGCACAAGGGGCAAAGCTGTAGTGGTGTTTGACGTGCCCGCACTAAATGCACTAAAATGATATATTTCTTAACTCTGTATGTTTTCCTGCCAGTTGGAGCCCCGAGGGGCGGGCATGTCAAACACCACTACAGCTCACTAGTGGAGGAGACCGCTATTACATGTAGCGATCTCCTCCTCAGTATAGGGAGGAGCAATCATTATACCATTGCCCTACCCTATACTCATTGTTTGCCAGCAGCAGATCGTGGTGCAAACCATTATTTTTTAACCTGTCAAAACGTTTGGATTGTCTGATGAGCGAATGCTCGTTAGCGATCATCTGCCGAAAAAATGGCAGGTGTAATACACCCTTTAAGCAGCATAGTAAGAGCTAGCAGCGGAGGTGGAACTATCCTGTTAGCATCAAATATTGGTATGGCCATGAAAATAAAGAGTTTGGTTATGCAATTATTGACTATGGTAGGGTGCTGTAGGATATCAGCATACAGTGACTATATAGCGATAGATACTGGTTCCTCACAGGTGCGTTACAGACGGTATACATGTTTACAGTGCAGTTAAATCCACTGACTGATGGCATCTTCGCTCCTTTTCATTTTCTTCTTTATCCGGCCCAGACCAATATGATAACTTCTCCTGATGACTGCAGAGTTTACTGCTGAGACATTCTTTGTCTCCTAACTTCTGTGACCATATCCTGCCTGTATAGACGCACAATTAAATTCAGACCCCAGACGAGACTCCTAAATTCATTCAGACTTCAGACAGACCCCTAAATTTATTCAGACTCCAAACCTGACCACTAAATTATTTTGCATCACAAACCAGACCATTAAATGACTGATATCTAGAAAAAGGGTCAAAAGTTGTAGAGAATTTTGAAAAATGTACTTGTCCTTCCCACCTGAAGTGCCTTTCAATGTGTTCAAACCTTAAACCATCTTCCCCAGAGCAACGTAGTAGTAATGTAAGCAATGTGGTGTAAAGTAGCTCAAACTGGCTGAAGAAGGGCACAGTACCAAAATATCTTCTGCTTAAGTGACAGTTTAGATGTATAAGTAGGAAGTGTATTGCTAATGCAGACACATAATTAGATGTGGCAGATGTGCTGAGTTTTTCCCAGAGGTCCTCCCCCAACCCTTCTCTCCTTACTGATGTCAGCCGTCCCTTATGAAGCTATAAGACCATGTTTCTCTTCACACTGATCTTTCCATTGCACTCAGGGCGGCCTATCTCATGTGCAACCAAGCAGCCGCAGGTGCTCATCAGACCTTAGTCTGGGCTTCAAGCTTCAGGGTCAAAAAGCATCATTCATACCAGCTAGTGTCATTTATCATATTCATGTCACCCTGAAGATTGCTGACATGGCAACTGACCAGATAGCACCTTCGAAGTAGGGCCTTGGCTGCTGATGGGGCAGTTCTTTTAGTTAAAGAAAACATGTAGGAGACCATTTTTTAAAGTGGCCTGCCTTATCCTGGTTTTCAAAAATGTGCCAGGTATTGTAGGTATATCCCTATTTAGTACAAATTAGGTGCAGGAACCTGTTATGAATCTTGGGCATGGAAGCACAGCACAGTTATTAACCATCATTTTCTTAGCCATTACTATGCCTATATTGTTTGGGGGGAAAAAATCACAGGCGCCAGTACGAAAAGTCCTCTACATCATACAGTATTCTTTTTTAGTAAATCACCATCTACCTATCTAATGGGCAGTTTATTGATGCCCCAACCTTATGGGCTAAATAGTTGTGGCTTGGCGTACTGGTACCGTACATATGTCCCCGGTAAGATGTAGTGACAGCACTCAGATTCCCAATAAAGTTGCAAATGGTGAAAATGCATTCCAATATGCTATGTTTGTGGCTGTAAAAAGTACTGTCACTGGAACTTGAAATGAAAGGACCGGCACTCCGTAATTTCTTTGCAAAAAAGACTTCTTTATTCGTCACCCATATGTGACGCGCGTTTCAGCACAGACATGTGCCTTTGTCAAACAACAGGTGATAATGGCTGCCATTATCACCTGTTGTTTGACAAAGGCTACATGCACACGACCGTTGCCTGCCTCCGCATCCGCTCCTCCTTGAAATTTTGCGTCCGTCAAAAAAAACGGATGACGGACCGTTTTTTTTGACGGATCCGATTTTTATGGCAGATCCATTGTAAAAATGCCTATCCTTGTCCGCAAACGTGAAAAAAATAGGACATGCACTATTTTTTTGACGGAATGAAAACACGGATCACGGATGCGGAACAAAAACGGTTGACCATCCGCATTTTTTGACGGACCCATTGAAATGAATGGGGAAGCATCCTATCCGTGAAAAAAAACGGAACGGACGCGGAAACAAACAACGGTCGTGTGCATGGGGCCAAAGGCACATGTCTGTGCCGAAACGCGCGTCACATATGGGTGAAGAATAAAGAAGTCTTTTTTGCAAAGAAATTACGGAGTGCCGGTCCTTTCATTTCATTTTGATGGGGATCCGACCTGCTGACCGTGCACCCGGACCTCAATGAAAAGCACAGTGCCGTCCATTTTCTCTGGGATTTCTGCTTTGAGCGTGGGTCCGTTTGGACGGAACCTACCAGGTGCCGTGCATTAGTTGGATATGTACTGAGAGTGCTGCTGCTGTTTCTATTGACTATGGTAAGTATGTCACTGACTATACTGTACTCAGAGCATATTATAGAAAGTTTACCCCAATTTAGTGTCCAGACAGCTTCACTGAAGTACAGCAGAAAAAACACAGAGATTCTTCTTCACAAAACCCGTGAACTACAAACACAGATTAAAGCTATTTATAAAGTATTACATTGGATTATAACATTTTAATAATAGATTCCCTTTAATGCGCATTTTAATCAGGCAAATGTGCTCCATCTGTCATTGTTCCAGAACAATCTGCAGACGCACAAGAGGTCCTACTTCCATTTATTTTCTAAAATAACTTTGCTTCGTTCGCATCCCCCATCCAAGTGTATTACGATCACTCCATATTAGTATTTATTTTCTGTAATGTGAGGCAATTAAAAGAGAACCACATTACTGCTTTTCACATCATGTCACAGAAATTGAAACCTAATGGAATAAAGAGACTAATCGAAGCTGATGGAAAATTCTTAATGTGATGACATGTCTTGTACTGTGTAAAGTACACATCTTGTCTCATCACCACTGTTGTTGTTCAAAGAGACTTGGTGGTAATGGCAGGTGAAGCTGCACTTTTCTTCTGTGTTCCGGGAAGACACACTCATCTGGTTGGATGGCTCGCTGACATTTCCCATATCCAAACAGATATTTTCACAACATTTCCACAAGATTTATTAATTCCTATTTAAAGGGTTCTGTGAGATTTCAATATTATTGGCGTATCCTCAGGACAGGTCATCAATATCAGATCGGTGGGGGCAAGACTCCCGACACCCATGCTGATCAGTTCTATGCAGAGGCCACTGCGCTCTATGAGCGCCTAGTCCTCTTCCTAGGCCTTATGACGTCACGATTATCGGTCACATGGCCTAGGTGTACCTGAGTCCCATTCAAATGAATATGCTATCCAATGGACAACACTGTGCTTGGTAAGCTGCGAGGAGGGGGCTGGGGTGCTCACCAGATCCCTGGTTAGCACTGCGGCTTCCTCAAACAGCTTATCGGGAGGGCTGGGAGTTGAACCCCAATCTCCCTTGCTGAGAATTGGCAAAATCCTTCAAGTAGAAGCAAAATAATCTGGCTGCATGACCATTTAACCTCTTAAAGACCAGCCTGTTTTGGGCCTTGCTGACCAAGCGTTTTTCTTCCTTTTTGCCTTCCAAGAGTTATAACTTTTTTATATTTCCATCTATATAGCTGTATGAGGGCTTGTTTTTTGTGGGAAAAGTTGTAGTTTTTAATGTCGCCATTGTAGGGTACACATAACTTTCTGATTAACTTTTATTAACTCTTTCTGGGAGGGAGATAGGAAAAGCTGTAATAGTTCCACTGTGTTTTTAGGGTGTTCATTTTTCAGTTTAAATAACATAATATCTTTACTCTCTGGGTCAGTACAATTACAGTGATACCAAATATAGTTTTTTTTTACGTTTTACTAATTTTTTTGCAATCAAACCCCCCTTTTTTTAAAGGAAAACATTTTTTTTGCATTGCCACTTCCCAAGACCCATAACTTTATTAACTATTAACTTTATTTTTCTTTCTATTGAGTTGTGTGAGGGCTTGATTTTTGCTGGACAACTTTTATTTTTCATTGGTATCATTTTGGAGTAAATTACGCTTTTTGATTGCTTGTTATTAAGTTTTTTCGGTGGCAACTAAGAATAAACTGGCCATGGACATTATTTTCTGTTGCTCCAATAGTGTGAACCGAGATTATAATTCGCATTCATTGGTGTCTCCAGTTGAATTCATAGTATACTTTTCTCTGTACAAGATGCACTTAGGCCAGTTTAATAGGAAACAA
Organism: Bufotes viridis; assembly: GCA_033119425.1. NCBI lineage: Eukaryota > Metazoa > Chordata > Amphibia > Anura > Bufonidae > Bufotes > Bufotes viridis. The sequence goes on along the minus strand of CM065590.1, from coordinate 75,000,749 downwards.
TTTATCAGAATGTTTTTGTGGAATGAAATTGGGCAAATGGGAAGAACATAAAAACTCCATGTAGATGTTGTCCCTGGTCAAGTACAGTGTTCCTGGCCCTAGACTATCTTGGTTGAGCCCCAAGTTTCACCAGGATCTGCAGCCAATATGATGTGTATGGGTGTAGCCTGCTGTCCCAATGCAACCACCCATGGCTGCTATGATGGCCCTGTTATTTAATGCTAAGAAATTTTCAGATCATGTTCTCAAGCGATGAATGGATAGATGAAGGGATGTTTTGGCCACTGTGATATATCTTTTTGTAGTTAGGATTTGAATTGAAATTTTCATAGAAAAATTATGAGTCCAAAACTGGAATGTGGAGCATGGACTGGCCAGGTAGATTTAGAGGTAACTAAGGGTTTTAGCATTTAAAAGCATGAAAGTTACTTTCAGCTGACTGATCGACTTGAAAGCAGGACTACGAGATTATCCTGATTAAGAAAAGTGATCATGAATGGAAAACTAAGGGGCACGTTTATTAAGACCGGTGTCTAAAATGCACATAGCTCTACAGGCCTCTCCATAACTTCAGTGCATCTAACGCCTGTCCTAAATGTAAGACAGCTTCCTATCTATCCTACAATTAGACTATTTTTCTATGTCTAAGGCCTCATGCACACGACCGTATGTGTTTTGCGGTCCGCAAATTGCGGATCCGCAAAAAAAACGGATGACGTTCCGTATGGCATCTGTTTTTTTTTGCGGATCCATTGTAATAATACCTATCCTTGTCCACAAAACGGACAAGAATAGGACATGCCCTATTTGTTTTGCGGGCTAGAGAACAGACATACGGATGCGGATTAGGCCTCATGCATACGACTGTATGTGTTTTGCGTTCTGCAAATTGAGGATCCGCCCAAAAAACGGATGACGTCCGTATGGCATCCGTTTATTTTGCGGATGCGTTATTTTTGCGGATCCATTGTAATAATGCCTATCCTTGTCCGCAAAAAAATAGGACATGCTCTATTTTTTTGCGATACAGAAAAACGGACCTACGGTAATCGGAATGCACACGGAGTACCTTCCGTTTTTTTTGCGTACCCATTGAAATGAATGGTTCTGCATATGGTCCGCAAAAAAAATTGGAACGGCCACGGAAAAAAAATACGTTCGTGTGCATGAGGCCTTATACACAGTGTGCTGTCAGCATTTTTTGCAGACCCATTGAAATGAATGGGTCCACATGCTATCCGCAAAAAAAACTCAACGGACACGGAAACAAAATACGTTCCTGTGCATGAGGCCAAAACAGGCGTAGAAAATGATGAATGAAACGGGCCTACAGGCCCATCCACGCCATGCCCACGGTTTTAGACCTGGTGTCAGCAGGGAAAAGTCACAAATAGCGCGCGCAACTAACCGTTGCATTCCCAATGTTATTTCAGTTCCACAGTGCTCTATGTGATGCTATTCTTCATTCCTATCAGAAGTTTTTGTATGAATTTCCACAAGCCTGCAATAACGAATTCTTATTACATGAGGAATGCAAGTAGTTACTAAGGCTAGTTTGACATATGTGGCACAAGTCTCTGGCAGGGTGTTCCAGCAGAGAACAGCCTGTCGGAACTCTCGGAACCTGGCATTGCCGGATGTTACTGGAAAGCCCACTTGCCCCATTGATTATAATGGGATCCAGTGGAGATCAGGCCGCTACTGGTAAATATGCCGACATTCGACTGGACAAAAAACACTGCAGATTTTTGTCCGGCTAATTCCTGGAATTCTGTGCCAGAACAGCGTGCTGGAAAGCCCATGTGAAAGACGCCTAAAACAGACATATCAGGAGAAGTGACAGGTCCTCTTTAACGCTGTAACAAAGAAACTAAATGGTCATTTTCCAAATGGTAGAAAAAAATAGCTTTGTGATTGTGGCAGATTTGTTGCAGATTTTTACATCAGAGTATCACAGTAAAATGCTAATAACTGGGGTTTTAGGCTGGGTTCCCAAATATATGGCCATCTGTTGTAGTCTCTCTCCAGCGCGGTACAGAAAGGCCAGAACTGATCACATGATTTTTATGGGACCGTGTCTGGCATCTGGTGCATCAGTTTTAATGTCAAATGTCTCCTAGTGCCAGACAGAAAAACATAGCATGTAGAGTATTTTGCCCAGCTTTTTAAGGCTATGGATGTCGGACCAGCGCAGAAAATGTCTTCACCTGTGTCTGGCTTCGGAATAAAACAACTTTGAGTTATTTGTGTACTAAGACTTATGAAGCCCCAGTCACATGCAGCACAGATTTTAGGCAATGGTCTTATGGAAGCATTATTATTATTATTAATTATTAAAGCACCATTCATTCCATAGCACTGTACATATGATAAGCGGTGCACATACATAATACAGACAATTGCACTAAGCATGAACAAGACGAGTTACAGACTGGAACAGAAGGATAGAGGGCCCTGACCGTGAGGGCTTACAATCTACATGGGATGGGAGAAGAACACAAAAGGAGAGGGTAAAGCTGGTCATGGCAGTATAGAGGCAGCAGGGTCACTGGTTGTAGGCTTGTCTGAAGAGGTGGGTTTTTAGGTTTCTTTTGAAGGATTTCACTGTAAGTGAGAGTCTGATATGTTGGGGTAACGAGTTCCAGAGGATGGGGGATGCACGGGAGAAATCTTAGAGGCGATTGTGGGAAGAGGTGGTAAAAGGAGAGGAGAGAAGGAGGTCTTGTGAGGATCAGAGATTATGTGTGGGGATGTATCGGGAAAGTAGCTCAGAGATGTATGGAGAGGACAGGTTGTGGACGGGCAATAGGGAGCCAGTGAAGAGATTGGCAGAGGGGAGAGGCAGAAGAGTAACAGGGTGAGAGGTGTATTGGTCGGGCAGCAGAGTTGAGGATAGATTGGAGCCGTGCGAGAGTGCTAGATGGAAGGCCACAGAGGAGAATGTTGCAGTAGTCTAAACTGCTGTACGGGCACACGGTAGGGCGCAGAAGGAAAGGAGCGCCATATGGTTTTTGGAGGGCAGATTTCACTGGGATAATTTTAAGTTGCCATGTCACATTTGAAGACCCTGATGCTCCCCTAGAGTAGAAACTCCCAAAAAGTGACCCTATTTTGGAAAATGCACCCCTCCAGGTATTACAAACTTTGGTAACACTTTTGGTGTTCCACAAAAATTAATGGAAAATGTAGACAAAATTTCACTTTTTGGCAGATTTTCCATTTTAATCATTTTTTTCCAGTAACAATGCAAGGGTTAACAGCCAAAAAAAAAATCTATATTTATTGCCCTGATTCTGTAGTTTACAGAAACACCCCATATGTGGTCGTAAACTGCTGTATGGTCACACAGCAGGGTACAGAAGGAAAGGAAGAACGTCATAGGGTTTTTGGAGGGCAGATTTCACTGGGATCATTTTAAGTTGCCATGTCACATTTGAAGACCCCCTGATGCACCCCTAGAGTCGAAACTCCAAAAAAAGACCCCATTTTGGAAACTACAGGATAAAGTGGCAGTTTTATTGGTACTATTTTAGGGTACATATAATTTTTGGTTGCTCTATATTACACTTTTTGTGAGGCAAAGTAACAAAAATAGCTGTTTTGGCATAATTTTTATTTTTTGTTATTTACAATGTTCATCTGACAGGTTAGATCATGGACCCGACAATACCAAAAATGACAACTTTTTTTGATTGTTTGTTTCAGTTTTACATAATAAAGCAGTTTTGCGTGTCTCCATATTCTGAAAGACATCGTTTTTTTTATTTTTTGGGCGACTGTCTCATGTAGGGTCTAATTTTTTTCGGTTTGATTGGTACTATTTTGGCGTGCATATGACTTTTTGATCGCTTGGTATTACACTTTTTGTGATGTAAGGAGACAAAAAATTGCTTTTTTGACACCGTTTTTTATTTTTATTTTTTTACGGTGTTCTCGTGAGGGGTTAGGTCATGTGATATTTTTATAGAGCAGGTCGTTATGGATGTGGCAATACATAATATGTATGCTTTTTTTAATTTAAGTTTTACACAATAATATTTTGAAACAAAAAAAAAATCATGTTTTAGTATCTCCATAGTTTGAGAGGTATTGTTTTTTTTTTTTTTTAGGTGATTGTCTTAGGTAGGGTATCATTTTTGCGGGATGAGATGATGATTTGATTGGCACTATTTTGGGGGGCATATGACTTTTTGATCACTTGGTATTACACTTTTTGTGATGTAAGGTGACAAAAAATGGCTTTTTTATTTTATCTTTTTGACCCTAGGTACACACCTAAGCGTTTTACAGCGCGTTCAAACGCGCTGTAAAACGCACAACATGTGAAAAGCCATGCTTCCCTATGGGCATGGTTCACATTTGGGCGTTTTACAGCGCGTTTGAACGCGCTGTAAAACGCCCCACGCCCAAACAAGTACATGAGCTTCTTTGGGGCGTTTTAACGCGCCTATGGACAATGATGCCATAGGGGAGAATCACTGAATCGCGCGTATGACGCGTGTTTCTTAGTTACAAAAACACGCATCCAAAAACGCGCGTAAAACGCTCATTCGCGCGATCCAGAAACGCCTAGGTGTGTTCCCAGCCTTACGGTGTTCCCCTGAGGGGTTAGGTCATGTGGTATATTTATAGAGCAGGTTGTTATGGGCGTGGCAATACCTAATATGTATACATTTTTTTTTACATTTAACACAATAAATGCATTTTTGAAACAAAAAAAAAATCATGTTTTAGTGTCTCCATAGTGTGAGAGCCATATTTTTTTTTATTTTTTGGGCGATTGTCTTAGGTAGGGGCTCATTTTTTGCGGGATAAGGTGACAGTTAGATCGGTACTATTTTTTTTGGGGGGGTGGCATACACCTTTTTGATTGCTGGGTGACCTGCTTCCTGTGAGATCCAGGGGGCTAGATCTCACAGGCTGTCCCAGAAGGCAGCCACGATACCTAATGAAGGCATTGGGCTGCCTTCCCTGCCATCGGGTCCCCGTCACAGCAGCGCAGGGACCCGATGGCCACCCTGCACCCGGCATGATCCCGCATGTGCCACAGTCAGCGCTAACCGCAGCAGTGGGAGGGTTAATGCGCCGGCATCGGTGTTTTATGGGGTTAAAAGAGATGGTCAAAGGGTTTGTCAGGGTTTTGCTGTTGATGGTCTATCCTTATGATGGCCATCAGTGGACAGAGCTGGTTACTGCAACGCTGCTCCCATAGAAGTGAACGCCAATACTAGTGCTGTTCTCTACACAAAGGACTGAGCAGTGTAGTTCCAGTGACGATAGGCTATTCTGGCACTAAGGCTACCTTAAAACAGCTGATCAGCGAGGGTTTGGGGTGTTGGATCTCTTCCGTTCAGATATTGGTGGCCTATCTTGAGTATAGGCCATCAATAGTAAAATTCTGGACAACCCCTTTAAAGCACCTGGATGTTCTGTGTAGACAATGCACAAAAATGATGTTCAAGAGGCAAGATTACTCATCCCATTAATGGCCCTCTCTCTACCATCCCTGGAATTGTTTGTTTTTACTGCAATACGTCGTATGAGTTCAAGCAATGGGGCACATTTATTAAGACCAGTGTTTTAGATGCCAGTCTTAATAAGCCCTATAGCTGGCGGTGGATTGCCAAACCAATGTAGAAGCTCCGGCCTCTACATAATTTTGGTGCATCCAGCACAGCTTCCTTGCTGTCTTACATTTAGACCATTTTCTGTTCCTAAACCAGGTGTAGAAAATGATGAACGTCCCCTTCCCCTTCCATGCCACACTCACTTTTTTAGACCTGGCATCAGAGGGGAAGAAGTTGCAGATTCTGTCGTACCATGGAGCGCGACAGAATCTATGCCAGATATACTCCACAAAAGCATATATCTGGTCGTAAATGACCCCCAATGTTTTTCAAAGGTTATGCTATACCAGTGATGGTGAACCTTTTAGAGACCGGGTGCCCGAACTGCAACCCAAAACCCACTTATTTATCGCAAAGTGCCAACACAGCAATTTACCATAAATACTACAGTCCAGTATAGTATATCTTCCATGCTATAATGACCTGCCTACATTCAGTGCCCTGCTTGTGCTGTTCATAGCGTGCCCTGTGCTGATGAATGCTGAATCAATCTTCGGTGCACACAGTAAATAGGCTGTGCGTAGGGTTCCACCCCTTTGTATGCATATATATTGAACGACAACAGCCAAGGTTATGGATGCTTCAGTGTAGTTTTATTTATGATTGCGGCAAACTTTGTACATGTATTACGTTTCGGCACAATTAGCCTTCATCAGATACTATAAGTGAAATAAAAACGCCATAATATCGCTCAACTCAAATTTCAAGTCCTTGAACATGTGCCTTCACCGCGCAGGGGAGGTGATCGCACCCGGCTATTAAAGATCAGAGAAGCCTACTGGATACATAGGCGGAATAGCCTTGCACCCAGAGGCCTAAACCGTGAATATGAAATACAACGCTTTATCTGACGCCGCAATGAGCCCCACATGAGGTCATATTATACCTATTCCATTGTCTGTATAATTAGAAATTTTGTACCAAGATTATACCAATACTGTATAAGACTGCATAATACTGTATAACCTGGTGACATATAACTGTCTATAATGTTGTACTGTACAAACTAACTAATCATGTTCTTTTTCATTGTAGGCCCATTAACTACTCTTATGCCGCAGTGGGGTATCCTTTACTTTATCCTGAGGGTAAATACTCTGACTATACTGTTTGTTCTTCCCCCATCTACCCTATCCTCTCCCCTTATTCTTGTCTTCTAGTTTTACATATTCTATTTTAGTTCATTTTCTCCTAATTTATTTCATTTTATGGCGCCTCCTTTTTCCGGCCCAGCCCTCCCCCTTATCCACTGGACAGCTTCTTCCTTCTGTGCTCTTACTACACTGGGGATCGTAAGGTGGACACGCCCCCCTGGGCAGATCTGCTGATGCGCTCCAGCGTGGAACGCAAGATACACTCCCCCCCCCCTTCCCATGACCGGAACTGAGATGCGCTCCACGCTGGAGCGCATCCACTCCTTGACATGCGCACACGCCGGGGCTCTTCCGGCTCCTCCTCCCTACATTACCCGGCCAGCGCCACACGCCCGGCACATATGGCGTGCTGACAATATAAATATGGGGACTTTAACCCTACTCTTTTCCTCACCTTATGCCATAGGGCATTTACAAGAATTCCTGCATCTACCATCCTGATTTCTTCCTTCCTTCTGCGGCATGTGGTAAGTATGGGCCAATACCTACATGAATTAATGATACCATATATCTCCAGCTCTAGATATAGCTTACCCCTCTGCCTGTGTACCTTTAAGGTATATATTCTGTACAGTATATCTGAATTAGACATTAGGACATGTTGATTGTAATGACTTTCTATACACTCGTTTCCTTAACGCATATAATATATGTGCACCTCAGGTGGGATCATCTGTAGTTTAACCAACACATTTACAAATCTACGAGACTATCCCAGAAGACCTACAGTCAAAACCTGTGCATTCTCTATGTCACTACTATCATGCAAGCTTTTGCCAAAGTTTGGATATGCTCCTTGTCACCGTTATCATGCAACCTATTGTTATATCTTGTGTATTCTCTATGTCGCCGCTATAATGCAAGTGATTGTGATGATACTAGCTGTATACTGCATATTTACTTGTACATATGTCAGTTCACTTTTCTGATGTACCGTAATACCAGGACAATATTAACTGTATGATTCTGTTTATTTCACTTATAGTATTTGATGAAGGCTAATTGTGCTGAAATGTAATACATGTACAAAGTTTGCCGCAATCATAAATAAAACTACACTGAAGCATCCATAACCTTGGCTGTTGTCGTTCAATATATATGCTGTGCTGATGAATGGCAGGAAAAGTCTAAGGCATATTGGTACACCATAGACTTTTTCCAGGGTACGGGTGCCCACAGAGAGGGCTCTGAGTGCCATAGGTTCGCCATCACTGTGCTTTACACTTCAACCTAGCACTCAAAAGTGTATCCCCAAACCAAAACTGTACCTTCTTAATTTTAATCTGGGTAGATAAGAAGGAAAGATGGGCCTCTCACTCCATTGTGGCTTCTAGAACAGGCATTCTACTTTAAAGTGCATCTGTCAGCAGATTTGTACCTATGACACCGGCGGACCTGTTACATGTGCACTTGGAAGCTGAATACATCTGTGTTGGTCCCGTGTTCATATGTGCTCACATTGCTGAAAAAAATGACTTTAGGAGCAACAGGGGCGTTTCCATTACTCCTAGAGGCTCTGCTCTCACTGCAGCTGCCGTACTCTCTGCACCTTGAATGACAGGACCAGGCAGTGTAAAAGTAATCACTCCTGGCCCTGACTTCTCCTAAAGTCATTGAAAGTGCAGTTGCAGAGAGAACTGATCCTCTAGGTGTAATGGTAACGCCCCCGTTGCTCTTAGAGGCTCATTTGCATATATTAAAACATCATTTTTCCCAGCAGTGCTGACACATATGATCATGGGACCAACACAGATGTCTTCAGCTGCCGAGTGCACATATAACAGGTCAGCCAGTGTCATAGGTACAGATCTGCTGACAGTTGCCCTTTAAATTCTACATCGGTCTACAAGGAACCTCCATATTTTTTTGTCATATTTAAAATAATCTAGAAATCTATCAAATGTTTAGGAATGCCAATAAATGTAATAAAACAGAAACATGACAATGGAATACAAAGAATGGTAAATTAGAAAAAAAGTAGTAGAGGGGAGGGAAGCAGAGAAGGGGAATAAATATCTGAAATCCACGGTTGACTGCTGGACACAAGTATAAAGATGTCCTTCCTCTGCAAGGATAAATGAAGGGCGGTGGATGAGGTCTATGTGGAGGTCATGATTGGAAAGCATTAATGTTATATCAGGATTCGTTTTCTGCCTGTAGAAAGCAGAAGCCAAATCCCATTTATACAAATAGCCCAAGTTCTTGACTGGTCCTATATTTAGTTTGTTTTAAACTATAATTATTTTTTTTATCCTTGATATAGTGCTAACACTTTGCACAATGCTTTACGATTATAGAATTTTTAATGTAATATATCAGAGTAACTTGGCAATAACATTGGCGGTGGTAATTCATTAGCAGACTTACCTTGTGCTCTTCTGTATTATTGTCACATAACCCACCATTTTACCTTACTAAAGAAAAATATGTAGCATAGGTATTAACATACTTCCACTGAAAACGGTTCTTTTCACTTTTGTTTCAGAGGCTACTTCAGACGTGACAGTGGAACCTTGATCGACCCCATTGTAAGTCAAGGAGATTTACTGGGTGCCATTGGTATCTATCGCACAACTAATCTGGTGGGGCATCAAGCAGAGCAGATGTGAACAGATTTTACAGGATGGCACTGCCGGCAATTATCGAGAACAAAGTGTTCATTCCCGATAATTGCCTGCTCATTAGAGAAGGTACAATCATTGCAAATCTGCAGGAACAAATGACTTTCACATTGGACAGGACATTTTAACAACTTACTCAACCACTTGGTTACTGTTCAATTTGTGGTCCATCTATAGGCAATGTATTCAGTTTTTTTTTTTTACAAAAACATCGAAAATAATGCACCAAAACAATAGATGCAAACATCACATATGGACTAAGCCTTCATTCTAATGATAAAATCTGAGACTCTCAGCCAATATATTTTGATCAAAACACATCTGTGCCCACCTACCAGCGCTAAGGTGGTCTCAGTCAGGCAGGACTTCCTCTAAACCTACCTATGCCGTTATGCATTTATGTTCAGGAGCGCAGACTCTGCACATATAGTGTGTTGCTCCTAGTTACCCAAGGGCGTAACTACCGGGGAAGCAGGGGAAGCGGCTGCTTCGGGGCCCGGGCTGACAAGGGGCCCGGCACCAGGCAGCGCGTGTCCTCTCTCCCCTCTACTTCCCTGGTAATCTGCTGCTGCGCTAATTGCTGACTGAGACTCGCACTGTCTCAGTCAGCTGTGCTGTCTGTCTGCTGTGCCGGGCCCCCCCCCCCACTCCCTACCGCCCCACTCCCTACCGCCCCTTCACAGTTTGCCCCGCCCCGCTGCTTAGGCTTACATTGCTGCCTGCAACCTCCGGCGCCTCTGCCTCTGTGTGAACAGTAGCCGGCGCCCAGCCTGAGTCAGGCCCTCCCACCACTGACGGCAGGGCCGTTTCTTGGACTAGAGGGGGGGCGGGTGTCCGCCTGTCACAAGGGGGGCGCTGGAGCTTGCCATACAATCCCCCCCTCCCCTCCATTCGCTGCCGTGCCCGCCCCGCTCACTAAATCTATCCAGCAGTCTGCTGGCAGCAGTGTCCTACTGTCCCCCTCCACTCTGGCTGACTCTGGCTGCGGGATGCTGGGCCTGGTGCTGGGCGCCGGCTACTGTTCACATAGGGGGCGGTGATTGTTGGACCCGGCGGAGGCGGAGCGCAGGCTGGGAGTGCAGCATAGGTGACGTCATCATGTCACGCTGCGTGCCTGCCCGCGTGAGCAACTGCCTGCAGTGCTGAAGAACAGAACACAGTGACAGAAGTCACTGACTGTGCCCAGGCCAGCCCCAAATGCGGAAGACTGTGTCTGCTATACCACAGCACCAACCATTCACAGGAACTCTGCCCTGGCCCGAGCTGTGCTGACTGAGTAAGTTCTAAAAAAAAAAAAAAAGTATGTACCCTATACCCTACCTGGCCTGCCACAATGCTATCCCAGCCCCTCCTCAGTTATACCCCTGTAATGTACCCTCAGTTATAATTTACCCTGATACCCCTCAGTTATATTATATAACTGAGTGGTATCAGTTATGCAGGGGTAATATAACTGAGGAGCGCTATCAGGGGGTATAATGTCCCCTGATAGGCCTCCTGAGTTATATTACCCTGTATAATAATGTACCCTGATGCCCCTTAGTTATATTACGCCAGCGGGTAATAAAACTAAGTGGTATCAGGGTACATTATTATACAGGGGTAATATAACTCAGGAGGTCTATCAGACATTATACAGGGGTAATATAAGTTATATTACCTCTGTATAATGTGCCCTGATACCCCTCCTCAGTTATATTACCCTGTATAACTGATACCACTCAGTTATATAATATAACTGAGGGGTATCTGGGTAAATTATACAGGGAGGGTAATATAACTAATGGTATCAGGGTACATTATTATACAGGGGTAATATAACTGAGGAGGGCTATCGGGACATTATTCAGGGGGTAATATAACTGTTATATTACCCCTGTATAATATCTGATAGGCCTCCTGAGTTATATTACCCCTGTATAATAATGTACCCTGATACTACTTAGTTATATTACCCCTTGTTACCTCATGTACAGAGTCTGAAGAGGAAGAACGAAAAAACCATACTGCCCAGTGGATGGCGTGTTCTTAGACCTAGCCCCCCAGCCGAAGTCGTGTCTGAGATCCCCAAGGTCAAAGCCAAGTAATTGTAAATTTTCATGTGGAGTATGTTTATGGTATACACATATAGCCTACACTGTGCCACACAATATACAGTATACCGCTACACTGTGTAGGGGTTATACTGTATATTGTACAGCATGGCGCAGGGGTTATATTGTCCGGCATGGTGTAACCGCCATACATTTTATGTACAGTATACAGTAATCCTTGCACCTTGCCATACAATATACAGTAGGGGGAAGGATGGGGCCCAGCAATTGGCAGGCAGTGGCGATGGGCCATATATATATATATATACACACATATATACTGTGTGTGTGTATATATATATATATATATATATATATATATATATATATAGAAAAAGGCGCAGGTAGCAGCACTCAAATAACGGGAAATTGGGTGCAATTCCTGTCGTCCCTGGATCGGGATCAGTAAATTTTTAGATAAGGGAAAAGGCAGCACATCCTGCACGATATGATAGTAAATATGCAGATGTGCGTGGCTACATTTATAAAGTCACAGAAAATAATGCACTAAAACAATAGATGCAAGCATAACATATGGACTAAGCCCTCACTCTAATGATAAAACTCTTAGCCAATGTATTTTGATCAAAACACATCTGTGCCCACCTACCCAACGTCAAGGTGGTCTCAGGTTCAGGCAAGTCCTACTCTATACCTACCTATGCAGGGTAGGTGGGTACAGATGGTGCTGGGTAGGTGGGCACAGATGTGTTTTGATTAGAATATATTGGCTAAGGCCCCTTTCACACGAGCGAGTTTTCTGTGCGGGTGCACGTGACGTGAACACATAGCACCCGCACTGAATCCTGACCCATTCATTTCAATAGGTCTGTGTACATGAGCGTTTTTTTCACGCATCAGTTCTGCGTTGCGTGAAAAATGCAGCATGTTCTATATTCTGCGTTTTTCACGCAGCCCTGGTCCCATAGAAGTGAATGGGGCTTCACTGAAAAACGCATGGCATCCGGAAGTAAGTGCGGATGCAATGCGTTCTTCACTGATGGTTGCTAGGAGATGTTGTTTGTAAACCTTTAAAAAAAACTCATCAAAACGAATTGCATCTGCGCAGAAAAAACTGAACAACAGAACGCAGTCACAGACAAAACTGAATGAACTTACTTGCAAAATGGTGTGCGTTTCACTGAACGCACCCTGAACGCATCTGGACCTGATCCATCACTCTTGTGTGAAAGAGGCCTAAGGCCGTTTCCAGAAGAGCGTGAGAAGATTAGGTCCGGATGTGTTGCGGATGCGTACAGTGAAACATGCGCGATTTCACAAGCAAGTACATTCAGTTTTGTCTGTGAATGCGTTCAGTTGTTTAGTTTTTTTGATGCGTTTTTCCCGTGCGTGATTAAAAACTGAATGTTTACAAACGTCTCTTATCAACCATCCGTGAAAAACTTGCTTGCGGATGCGATGCGATTTTCGCAAAACTTGCTTGCGGATGCGATGCGATTTTTGTGCAGCCCCATTCACTTCTATGGGGCCAGCGTAGAGTCAAAATTCGCAGAATATAGAACGTGCTGCGATCTTCACGCAACGTAGAACTGATGCGTGAAAACCAACGCTCATGTATACAGATCCATTGAAATGAATGGGTCCGGATTCCGTGTGGGCGCAATGCGTTCGCATCACACATTGCACCCGCGTGGAATTCTCGCCCTTGTGAAAGGGGCCTTAGAGTCTCCGATTTTATCATTAGAGTGAAGGCTTAGTCCATATATTATATTTGCATCTATTTTTTAGTGCATTATTTTCTGTGACTTTATAAATGTAGCCATGCACATCCGCATATTTACTATCTTATTGTGCAGGATGTTTAGTATCTTTTTTACGTGATTTTTTTTACAAAAACATCCAAACTATTTTTGAAGGAATGATGCCACTCTAAGGGTACAGTCTGCTTCTTGTGTCATAAGTACTTGGTTATTTTTGTTTAATACTCAATATAGAAGGTATGCTCCATTCAGTACCCAGTCAGGTACTTTTTGCATTGACCAATTACATTTCAGGAATCTGTTGACAGCATTCTAAAGCTACTAGATCATAATTATTATTATCGTTTACGCTTTCAGGAAATTGAACCAAACTCATGTATTTTTTTATGAAAGCTCTCCTAACACTTGTTCACCCATTGTCTGACTGTATCGAGCCTCAATGTTTTTGCCTAGAGTTGCAAGGTTTTGATAGCAGCTCATTTTTTTTTGCTCTCCAGACGTTTGGCCTAATTAAACCAATGCTATTTGCATCGGCCTGGTCTCCCTATCCATCGTGGCTTTCACCCCAGGCTACACACATTACAGGCTCTCCAGTGTGGCGATGGGGAATTTAGCCGTTCAACCTCATTTCCTTGAACAAGATGCATGCAGAAGGGAGTGCGGAGCCGTCCAGCCCACGGCCATTCATTTACCTTGTGTCTAGCGAGAAGGAAAGCATAATGGTAACAAAGTAAATGCCGATTGAAATTATTGCGCTAAACTTTTGCTGGTAGCAACGATTCTAGGAAAAATACATTTGCTCTGTTTCTTTGGCGTTGTTTGTGACATTAAAGGGCATATCCTATACAAACGCATGTGCTGTTTCCCGGTACATGCTATACGCTGAACTGTACTCACCCATAATAAATTTTCTTCAGACACCTCTCTGTGGCTTCTCGGTTTGATATTACTTTTTATATGCTGTGAGCGCTCTGCATAGATCAGGATTATTCGCAGTTTAATGCAGAATGTTTTCTTTGACAGTTACACCATTTAGTGCACCTAGAGAAGATTAATTCCACTGTCATTCCAATGACATCTACATTTATAATCCTAGAATTACTATATCATTCATTCCTAATAGCTATGGCGAATATAAAACTAAGATCTTTACTACATCTGATTGTTAGTAGTAGTTACCATCACTATAACCCATTGCTCCCCAACCAGTGGTTTCTGAGCCACGTGTAGCTCTTGGACTCCCTGACTGTGGATCCCCAATATTTGCAAAATGAATAGTTCGTTATGTACTAGTGACAATGTGGTCTTATTGGTTGGGACTGGGGTCAAAACTATATAAGCGGCACTTAACACTATAGTAAAGGTAACTTAAAGGGATTCTGTCACCTCGTTTTAGCCTATAGAGCTGTGGACATGCACGGCTAGATCTCCACTAGCATGTTCGCAATATACCTGTCCCATAGCTCTGTGTGCTTTTATTGTGTTTAAAAAATGATTTTATAGATATGTAAATTAGCCAAGTAAGGCGCCCAAGGGGCTGTACTAACCTTGTTAGAGCCGAGCCACGCCCACTGTGAAGGAGCCCTGCACCGCCTGCGTTCTCCGAATCTCCTTCTTGCTCACAGTTAGATCGCTGTAATCTCGCGATGCGCAGTTCCGTCCCTGAGGCTGCTGTCAGCACAGGGAAGGAACACCATGCTGACACTGCATGCAGGACTTTTGTCTCCGCTAAAAAATCATCTTCGGAGCGGACACATAACGGACCCCATTGTAATCTATGGGGACCGTTTGCTCCATTCGGCTCCGTTTGGCATCCGTTCCGTCTAGAGATGAGCGAACTTTAAAAAATAGTTCAGCGTTCGGGTTGTGGTAATCGCCGCATTCGGTTATGGATTCCACTACTGCAGACTATTCCGACATATGGAATCCATAAGGGGTGGCTTCCACGAACCCGAACTGTTGAAAAGCCGAAGGACCTGGGGTGACGTCACCGTCATGTGATCAGTGCAGGGGCTTGGCTCAGCACGGGATCAAATCCAGTGCTGAGCCATGCCCCCTGCACTGATCACATGACGGTGACGTCACCCCAGGTCCTTCGGCTTTTCAACAGTTCGGGTTCGTGGAAGCCGCCCCTTATGGATTCCATATGCCGGGATAGTCCGCGGTAGTAGAATCCATAACGGGATGTGGCGATTACCACAACCCGAACGCCGAACTATTTTTTAAAGTTCGCTCATCTCTAGTTCCGTCCTTTCCGTTTTCCTGCTCTGAGAACGGAGATGGAGAACGGAAAGGCCAAACGCTGATGTGAACGCGGCCTAAGCCTTCTAGCGTCCTAAAAAAAAAATATTAATTTACAAAATGATTCAAACATGAAGTAAACATATGGGAAATGTAAAGTAATAACTATTTTAGGAGGTGTCACTATCTGTTTTAAATGCATAAAAATTGAAATTTTGAAATTTGCGAATTTTTCCAAATTCTTTTTTTTTATAACTAAAAATGAAATATTTTCACTCAAATTTACCACTATCATGAAGTACAATATGTGACGAGAAAACAGTCTCAGAATGGCTTAGATAAGTAAAAGTTATTACCACATAAAGTGACACATGTCAGATTAAAAAAAAATGGTCTGATCCTTAGGCCTCATGCACACAACCGTATGTATTTTGCACTCCACAAAAAGTCATAAGGGTACAACCATCATCTGAATGGTGGCGATGATAAAGATATCCTAAATAACAAGAGGTTTGCAAAACGAGGCTGTTTTTGATACCTTTAAAGAAAAATGTGCCCCAGAGTGTGACAGGTTTTCTATGTATGAGGGATATTTAGAGCGCCTAGGTGGCTGTGCCAGAGCAAGGGTAATGGAGACATATGGGAGATACTAGATTGTAACCAGTTAGAAGGTAAAGGACAGAGGGTGGTGTCAAAACCAAATGCAGAAAATCACCAATACAGAACTAGGCACTTCTAAAAAGTGTATGTAACTTCAAGGCAGCCCTTCAGGTGCTACAGGTCTTTGAAGAAAGGTCACTAATGGGGCAATTATTAGCACTGGAAACCACTAATGGGGCATTTGTTATACTGGGAGCCACTAATGGGTCATCAGTAATCCTAGGGGGCACTAATGGGGGCATTCTTCACACTAGAGGCTATTATTTATACTGGGGTGAACTTTGGGGGCCATTATTCATACTGAGGCACAGTATGGGGGCCAAGTGATGTCCAAGAGGGCACTATGTGGTGGCGTTATGTATACTGTGAGGGGACTGAATGGGTAGGGATTGGAACTTGGGATGTTAGGCTACTTTCACACTAGCATTTTAGTTTTCCGGTATTGAGATCCGTTATAGGGGCTCAATACTGGAAAAAAACGCTTCAGTTTTGTCCCCATTTATTGTCACTGGGGACAAAACTGAACAGAACGGAGTGCTCCAAAATGCATTTCGTTCTGTTTGGTTGCGTTCCCATACCGGAGAGCAAACCGCAACATGTTGTAGTTTGCTTTCCGTCCGGGGATGCAGAGCAAGACCCCGTCATGACCCCAAATGCAAGTCAATGGGGACAGATCCGTTTTCTCTGACACAATAGAAAACAGATCCGCCCACATTGACTTTCAATGGAGTTCATGATGGATCCGACTTGGGTATATTAAAGATAATACAACCGGATCCTTTCATAACGGATGCAGATGGTTGTATTATCAGTAACGGAACCCCACCGGATCCAGTAAAAACGCTAGTGTGAAAGTAGCCTTAAAAACTAAGAAATTCATCAGTTTTTAATAGCTGTTTTTCTCAACAAATAATTTTTATTAGAATTTTCAAAGAAATTTAAATATAACATAGAAAATTGGATGTTTCACACGTAATAGCTGTTTTTAACAACCATTAAAAATGGATGCCAAGAACAATTAAAACCAGACAGACGGATAGGAAACGGATGCTCACATACATGTAAGATGGCCATGAAAAACTGACAAGTGATCCTGTTTATGGCTTTTGTTTTTGTCATGTGAACGCCCAGCTTCAGAGAATTCCTTGTGGTAAGTATGGGGTTATTTTGGCATGAAGCTTTCCTGAATCCTCCTTTTCTGGCTAATTCCTTGTATTTTGGCAATTATGTATACATAACATAACTTTTGAGCAGATATTAGACAGGAAAAATCGAAAGGAACCCATCTGTACGCTCCTGCCCCAGTCAGCTGAAAAATATCCCACCGCTTCTCCATTACAATTGCACAGGCGACTTAGCAAAAAACAGCATCTAGCAAGAGCCTGAGACAGGACAAGAGTCTTTTTCCTCTTCTCTCTCTATCATGTCAGAATAATAAGAATCTGTGATTTCAGCACTTACTGGGTCAAAGATACACAATGTGTTATACTTTGCAGTGCATTTCCCGCTGACATTCAGGGAAATTACATTTATGCATAGGGCATACGGCGTTTAAACACTGCACTCTGATGGTGCCACTGAAACTGACAAGACAGTTTGATTTATGAGCCCAATTCCCTAAAACAGATGCTGAGAGTAGTAGAAGTGTATTTTTTTATATTCCTCCTTGCTTTTATCCGTCCTGGCAGTGATCAAGTGATGGATTATGCTGCCTAACGTTGTCTAAGGTAGTTTTAAATTTAATCCAGCAAACAACGAACCAGAGATGCATAATTTAAGTCTGTAAGCAGGAAAGGAAGAAGACGTGTTAGGTAGCTTTTCATTTCTTCTCCATTATGGACCCTGGAGTCTCATATTAAGTCCTAGTTTGCAGTTCCGCTCCGGTCTCTTAGGGTACCCCCACACGGTCAGGTTTCTGCATGCAGCTTTGGAAGCCAAAACCAGGAGTGAATGTAAAAAAGAGCAGAAGTTGACTCTGTCCTTTATATGTTCTCTCCTTATAAGCCTGATTTTGGCATAAACCTGACTGCGTGGCCGTACCCTTAAAAGAGTTTTCTGACATTTTGCTACTGATGACCTATCCTCTGATTAGGTCATCAGAGTCTGATTTGTGAGGGTTCAACACCTGGGAACTCCTCCAATCAGCTGTTTGAGAAGGCACCAGCGCCCCTTTGAGCACTGCTGTCTTCTCCGTCCTCACCAAGCACAGTGCCGTACATTATATAGCATCTGTGCATGGTATTGCAGCTCAGCCCCATTTACTTCAATGAGGCTGAGCTGTGCCTAGTCCACATGAACAATGAAAGTGTCTTCACTGGCCTAGGAAAAGCTGAGAGAAGGCTGAGAGTGCCACAGCTGATCGGTGCTGGTTCCGGGTATCAGACCCCCACCAATCAGATACTGATGACCTATCCTGAGAGTAGGTTATCAGTAGTAAAATGTCAGAAAACCCCTTTAAGTCTGTATCTAGAAAGTAACACAATGCTTGTTGCACAACCGAGTTTCACTTTGATCCAACTTTGTTTTCTCCCCATTGAAGTTAATAGAAAACTTCCATTGACTGACTTGGAAATATTTCATTGACTGACATAGAGGGCAACTGTTATGCAACAGGTTTGGATTGTACCAACACATTGCACAAGGTTGAAATGTTCAAATTGCGGAATTCAATATGTTTATGAAACAAACTGTCAGGGCCCAGCAACTAGGAGAGAATTCACATTATTAATTTCCAGTGCAATAGCTCTATATTTACATCCAAAAATCTGTAGCAGACATTGATATTCCTCTCTAATCCAAAAGGTGACACTGCACATCATGGCAACAACTCATATTAAATGGTGGACAAAAAAATATATACAGACCTAATATTTTTGAGACACTATCTCTAGGTAAGTTCTAGACTTGACAGCGGCGAAACAATGGATGTCGTCTATCTGGACTTCTCCAAAGCATTTGACACTGTACCTCATAAAAGGTTAGTATATAAAATGAGGATGCTCGGACTGGGAGAAAATGTCTGTATGTGGGTAAGTAACTGGCTGAGTGACAGAAAACAGAGGGTGGTTATTAACGGTAGATACTCAGATTGGGTCACTGTCACTAGTGGGGTACCTCAGGGGTCAGTATTGGGCCCTATTCTCTTCAATATATTTATTAATGATCTTGTAGAAGGCCTGCACAGTAAAATATCAATTTTTGCAGATGACACTAAACTGTGTAAAGTAATTAACACTGAAGAGGACAGTTTACTGCTACAGAGGGATCTGGATAGATTGGAGGCTTGGGAAGAGAAGTGGCAGATGAGGTTTAACACTAACAAATGTAAGGTTATGCACATGGGAAGGAATAATGCAAGTCACCAGCACATACTAAATGGTAAAACAATGGGTAACACTGACATGGAAAAGGATCTAGGAATTTTAGTGAACAGCAAACTAAGCTGTAGAAACCAGTGTCAGGCAGCTGCTGCCAAGGCCAATAAGATAATAGGTTGCATCAAAAGGGGCATAGATGCCCGTGATGAGAACATAGTCCTACCACTTTGCAAATCGCTAGTCAGACCACACATGGAGTACTATGTACAGTTCTGGGCTCCTGTGAACAAGGCAGACATAGCAGAGCTGGAGAGGGTTCAGAGGAGGGCAACTAAAGTAATAACTGGAATGGGGCAACTACAGTACCCTGAAAGGTTATCAAAATTAGGGTTATTCACTTTAGTCAAAAAGACGACTGAGGGGAGATCCTACTAACTATGTATAAATATATCAGGGGTCAGTACAGAGATCTGTCCCATCATCTATTGGGACCTGTAATAATATTACAGGTTATAGCTACTAGAGAGGGGTCGTTGATCCAGGAAGTTATTCTGATTGCCTGATTGGAGTCGGGAAGGAATTGTTTATTCCCCTTAAGTGGGGAAAATTGGCTTCTACCTCACAGTTTTTTTTTGCCTTCCTCTGGATCAACTTGTAGGAAACAGGCCGAACTGGATGGACAAATGTCTTTTTTCGGCCTTATATACTATGTTACTATGCTACTATGTATTAGGTGTCAGATCAAAGGTGGTCTAATCCAACTGACTCTAATTACCCAAAACCTCAAAAAACGGTCCTAAGCCGCAGGAAGCACGATGAAGTATCCAGCAGCCTTACTTTTGTTTCAGCAGTCCGATCCTGTAAAAGGGCTGAAAACTATCTTTTATTCCAGGCCGGCGCGCTCCTCCAGTCAGGTTTGAAGTCATGGGGGCAGCGGCCTCCTTGCTTCAAGCCATGATAACCCCGCCCCCTTCCCTGCCCCTTTTCCTGTGACTGACAGCCGAGTGTTCGGTAAAGCCAGCTGGCTGTCGGGCATAAACGCTGTTAATCACAGCGAAGGGGCAGGAAAGGGGGCATGGTCATCACAGCTTGAAGCAAGGAGGCCACTGCCCCCATGACTTCAAACCTGACTGGAGGAGCGCGCCGGCCTGAAATAAAAGATCGTTTTCAGCCCTTTTACAGGATCGGACTGCTGAAACAAAAGTAAGATTAAAAAACAGGCTGCTGGATGCTTTATGGTGCTGCCGGCGGCTTAGGATAATTTTTTGAGGTGACAGGTTCCCTTTAAGCAACTGTTTTCTATTGATCAGCCATTTATGCAATGATTGAAGACAGCCAACCTCTGACTTTAACTGTAATGCTCTAAATTGAATGGACTGTTTCTTTGATAGCTGATGAGCGCTATCTGACAGGCATATATAAGCTGACAGACATGTATAAAATCCTTTAATATTTTGTCTCAGAAGATCATTTATTTCTCTCTGACCTTTAAAAGTTCAAATCAAACCTTTCATTCTCTGGCAGTAAAGCAACTGGCTGCAGCACAACCCCCCTACCTATGTTTATCTGAAATAGAAGGACAGACACACCAGTCTGTTCCCCTTCTCAAAATACCCTCTCAGTCATATGACAGCTGAAAATGGAAAGGATAAGGTAAAAATTAGTACATGTAGTCTCTCTGAACAAAATGTCTTCAGGAACATGCCGAAAACAATAGGGAAGATTTACTATTACAGATGTGCAGGAATTTTGGCTCAGAGACAGTACCCAAAATTCTGTTGCACATGCCTTACAACACATTTATTGTGTTTTTAGGCATTATTTATGCCATGTCCAACAAGGGTACAATAACATTATGATAGTTAAATTCTCTTCACTCATCAGTGCAGGACTTGACATTACATATATACTGCTGGAGGACAGTCAAATGATTCCTCCATTCCTCCAGCTCCCACACTTGGTCAGAGAAACAACAGTGAAACGGAAAGGTAAGTACAAATGGTGTGAGCACTGGTGTTGGTGGCACTAATAGGCACAGTGTGGCTTGTGGTACTGGTTGGGGGCAATGTGGTTGGTGGGACTACAGAAAATATTTCGAAATGGCTGCAACATTTCTGAACATTTTAATATTTCACACCCTAAACAATATTTATCTTATCTCCTAGTATCTGTCTATCTTTCTTCCTATCTATCTAGAGATATACTATAGGGCAGAAGCCATGTGGACCGCTGTCCTTTGTCTGGCATCTCACCTGACCCTTTCTTAAACTTTCATGCCGGACTTTGCATAAATTACTCATTTCAGGTCCTGTCACAGTGTATCTATTGGTTTAAAGTCATAACTTTGACAAGGTCAATCCAAAAATGGCACTTTTTTTCCTCTTGATCATTTCAGATGTTAGTTGGTTTTGCATCATATATCCCTTAAAATACACTTGGTGTATGTAACATCTCCCCATTCAACTTCTTATAGAATTTCACAGAATGCCAAGTATTTCCCAATATGATGTAAGTGCTAACAGAGAGGTCTGACCATTCTGTGAAGTTTGCCTACAGCATAAATTATGTTCTTAATTTAAATTAAAGTGTCATGGAAAGTGAGGAGTTATTGATTGTTCAGACACATACATCACCATTTCATCCTCCCTGACTACTGTTAAAGACAAGATCAAGCCTTACATTCTTTGGGGATGATATATGTATCTGTGCACAAACATAGAAATGCCAAGGAAATAATTTACCGAAGATCTCATTTAGAAACCTTCCTATTAGCGTTCCATAAATTAGAAATGGAAATACATGGCGGTTCTGTCACCAGAATCATTAACCCGCTCAGTATTAAGGGGCAACTCTTAGCAAATACTTATCTCATTTGCATTCATCATTACAGAAGAACAAATCTTTGCTTTTCCTCAATGGATGCATTTTCTATTTGATGCATAAAAGACCCTAGAGACACAAGTATGAATCCTTATTTTAATACTTAGCTATATATTGATTTACGGTATGTGCAGCAAACATGGGTCCATAATAGAAAATTTGTTTGAATCATAGACCGGACAAGTTCATCACTGGGTTCCTTCTATTGAACAATGGGATATCTTCTACACAGGGTTGCCAACTGTCCAGAAATTCCTGGACAGTCCCTAAAAATAGGTGACTTTTTTCCTGTGTCCATGAAAAAAAAAAGACTGTCCTTGATTTTTTTCAGGCTGGTGGTATTTGGGCAAGTTATTTTTGTGGTAATTGTTATTGTTTTACAGTTTCCAGTTAATACTGGTAATCAGTTCTGATCGCTATATTGGGCTATAGACATGTATTACTTATAATTAGGCTTGAGTGAATCGAGCTTCGGATTATAGATCAGAAGTCCATTCGTTCAAACACTTTGTTTTAATGCTGTCCAGAGACCTGTCGCTGTACAGCATAAGGGCTCATGCACATGACTGTATGACTTCGCCTGAAACTAATTTTGCCTTCACGGCAAATATTTCAATATTTTTGACTATACTTCATTTGATCGCCATGTGTCTATATATGGTAGCGAGTGCCCTCCCACTTGTGACTTTTTTTCTTTTTCTTTGTAAGCTTGGGGAGCCATCTTAACCACCTAATAGGTGAGCCACCTTTTTACTATATCTCCCTTTTCTGATGATATCAAGTCACAGCTGGTGGTTGGTTGTAGTTGTGGAGATGACATATGGAGCTGATGGTTGACTGGCCTACTGGTTGGCATACCACTTCAGACTACTTGGCATGTTATATCAAAAGCATTATGGAAATAAAGCTGGGACCCATCCCCGCCCATCAAAGTTAATATAGTGTAATGTGTTCTTTGTTCTTGAAGGAAAATAATCTGGGCTAAGGGGTTAGGTAGTATGTTCTCTGTAGTCACAGAAAACAGAGAAGAAGGCATTTGACACTAAAAAAGGAATAATTTGTTGGCCATGTTTTAATTTAAGTGAAATCAGAGTGTTAGAGACCTCAGAGTGTCATACATGACTGTTCAGGGCAATGTAAGCACTTGACTTGAGTCGAATTTAATTGTACCTGATGAAATCTTCTGACCAATTTGTTAGAATCGGACATGAAATGTATTTCAATAAATTCACTAATCTCTAGTGTGGTGCCAAGAAATTCCAGATGGTGCATGGTGTATTCATGTAGAAATATATAAAATAATATAAAAACTTCTACATGAATAGTTGCATTGCTTAAAATAGTGCTGCCATATTAAGGACTTTATAAATGAAGAACTAATACACTTGTGTCTCTAAGGCCTACAAGATCTTACACGTGTAGAAACGTGGATGAGCAGGTGGCTCAATGAACTCACTGGATGCCCTTTGTTTTTTGCTGAATAGCAATGCAGAACCTCAGGAATGTAGAAGTAGTCATAGTGTGTGATAATATACACCCTGTGTAGTCCATAGCACAAGGTTTTACAGTATCTTCAAAAAAGTCCAGCTGCGGCAACAAAGCCGTAGATCTCTGCCATAAACCTTTCAAGGATAAATATCTGCAGACATGTAGGACGATAATGTCCACGTAACAGTATAAGTGTCAAAAAGAAACTTCCAGGCTCCTCGCTGCCGCTTTAACTGCCTTTCCAATAACCTCTCATTATATTTTAATGTTGTTGTAACTTTATGGCTTAATCAGTATTTGCAATTTGTTTGTCGTCCAGGATGTGATAAAGTTGTTTCACAGGTACCCGTCCAAGCCAACGGCTGCGTGCAAAGCATTGTGGGCCTTGCTTTATAACCCTTATAAAATCAGGCAATGGAAAACTGACAACCCTCTCGTTTTTATCAAGTGTCTAATGCGAGAGGAAATTAAGCCATACATTAAAGGCGGATTACAGTGACACAAGGACATTTAGAGACACTCTCCCCTCCCGGCTCATCCAATCCTTGCAGGTAAAGGTTGCCTCCGAGGCTCGGCACTGAAACGTTATTTATACATCCTGCATTGAAACAATACCTTCTTTTTTACTGTAGCTGGCAACAGCAATTCATAAAGCAATGAACAAGTGGCAGAGCTTTCTGAAAGAGCGAACGAGGGTTTCCATCACGCAAACTACAATATACTTGGGATGTGCTCTTGGCGGTTACTGATGTAGGGATGAGATGGCAACTCGCCTTGAATTTGGTTGGGTGTATTTACAGATGAGCAGGAGAATGTTACACGGTTTTATTACATTGCCGTCTGCAGCTTTAGATTTCCTTGTCCTTTGTGAGGAGAATCGTATTGAAAGCTTGGTTATGTTGGCTACGGGGAATTGTACACATGCAGTATTTAAAACTGACTGTCTTGTCAGCATCGTGGATTTGGTCTCTCTGGATCACAGCCATGCCCTGTAAATGTGAGGTGAACATTTCTGCCCTGTCTCTTTCTCAGGTTTATGGGAACTTTTTGTGCTCTTGAAGATTGAGCTTGGTTTTTTCGTCTTAAGGTCACCTGTCAGGTTTATGCTATTCTCACGACTGAAGCCTTTCTGTCAGCTTTGGCCTATGGATCGTGACTGAAAGCTTTTGTCTGGGAAATTACAGTGGGGCCTATTTTCTCCAGCGTCTACAGGGCCAGAACTTCTTAATCTAGTCCCTGTGTTAATTCAGATTACTCCGAGGTGTGTATTTCTCTGCACAATGGATCCACATTATATGAAGGCTCATACAAGCAATGTACACCCGGTTCTGATGGAAATGGCACTGTTTAAAGCAGTTTTCCAGGAGTAAATTATGGATGACCTGTGTTCAGGATAGGTCATTAGTATCAGAGAAGATCCACCTCTCAGCACCCCTGCCGATGTCCTGTTTGAAGAGGCCACGAAGTGCAGCACCGGTGAGTGCTGCGGCCTCTTCCTTGGCCAGTGATGTTATGTTCATTGGTCACATGGCCTAGGTGCAGCTCAGTCCCATTCAAGTGAATAGTCCTGTGCTGAAATACCAAGCACTTCCACTATCCAATGTATGGAGCGGTACTTTGTATGCTGTGAGGAGGCTGTGGCACTTATCCCTACAGTAATAATTACACAAAGGCAATTCTAAAATGAGGGGCTTAAGGCCCTATTACACAGGAAACTTATCAGGACCGTTATGGGGCAGATACATTCAGATGAACGCTTGTTCCAATGAGTGCCCGGTGTAATGCTTCTTTCTTATCTGCATTATGGCATTGCAGCAGAGGAC
Organism: Bufotes viridis; assembly: GCA_033119425.1. Lineage (NCBI taxonomy): Eukaryota > Metazoa > Chordata > Amphibia > Anura > Bufonidae > Bufotes > Bufotes viridis. Next base: position 74,975,124 of record CM065590.1, on the reverse strand, counting down.
AAAGAACTGAAATTGTCATATCCGACAAAGCCAGGGCCCAATGGATCCCTTTTCACTAGGGGTGGTGCCAGGGAGGGTGTAGGTGGTGGAGGCACGACTAGAGCTGGAGGTGGGGTGAAGCTGGGCGAGGTCAAAGGGTCCCTGCAAAATTTGTATGTATGGGTCCCTGAAATTTCTGATGGCAGGCCAGGGAGGACAACACACATATGTAGATTTACCCATGTACATGGTCACAGTGAGTAATAGATATGCTGTGCCCTTCAGTTCCCTAAAAATCTTTGTTATCTTCTTTGTGGAAAACTACTGTAGCTTTAGATCATGTTTTATAGTCCATATTTTATAAAGCCACTCTCATAGCACAAAGTATAGCTTATTACCTTTTTGATAAAAATCCTGAAATAATATTTTGTTGGCTATGGGTGCAAATCCAATAACGTATGCAGTCTGTAGGTCTACTGTGTGCTAGTCAAAGTCTTTTCCCTGGACACTTTGTTTTCTACCTATACTGTACCATTAGAACATCCTGATATTTGGGTGCCTAGTGTACACACATATGTGTTTGCTTATACACACTGATTACAGTGAGTACATTTTATGTACAGGGCTTTTCTGCAATATATACCTGGATAATTTTGGGCAACACATATTTCAGTGCTGCTAAAACCTTCATCCAGAATGTCGCTGATCATGCTACAAATTAATGCTAAGGGATTAAAACCGATTATACCACTTTTACAGTTGTCTTTTCTTGTATAAATCCTATTTGGCTACCATGACATTAGCCGTTGTGTCTCTTTTTTAGGTCTTTTTTAGGTCTGACTTAGGGCAGTTCAGTTTGACACTGATGACAGTCTCTGAGAAAGTTACCAGAGCAGAAGTCACTGTAGCAGGGTTACTGAAGCAACACGTCAATGATGCAGGACTGGCGTTTCATTCGTGCGCACGCCATGTTTTCTCTACGCTCACTGTTTCAGTTTATCACCTTTTCTGCTGTTAGACAATATGAAATCTGTTTGCCAAGAAACTACAAGTATATAGGGACAGATCGGGTAACTAGTTTCATGCCCCTGCCTCTTGCATAACCACCGTCAATGTCTCTCCTCTTTTGACTTGCAGTGGGAGCTATACTGTGAAATGTTAATATCCTGAACCTTCGTCTCTGTAGGAGAAGTATCTGTATAGATGCCAAGGAGAGATAATGATATTATTTAGCAAATGTTGGCACTAAACCTTTTCTTTTTCTTCTATTGTAGAGCCAATTTCTGAGATGTGTTAGATAGGTTCCTGGAGCCCAGGAGAGGGATGTTTATTAATATTCCAGCCAAATGCTTGGGAGGTTGGCATGTGGAGAGAGAGTGTTTAGCCTCCAGGTCTTCTACAGGAATGAGGGCTTGCGAGACAGCCAATAGCCAGTTCTGATCACCTTGGCTCAGCAATGGGCGCAGTTTTTGTACTGTTGCAATTTCATGGATGCTCATATACAAGGTGTATCTTATGAAGTCCTGTCACGTGTGCCAATACACAAATTGAACTTATTCTCTTATTGCTCTGCTAGCTCATGCACCTGCACAGAAACCAACATTGCCATGTTTTTTGGAAGAACCTGCTATCATCCACATGATACACCATAAAATGTTTAAGTATACACAGTGCTACATGTGTTACCTTTATTAATTATTAACTTTTATTTTGTATCTTAGCCTAAAAAGAGAAATGTTTGTACTATGGGATTGCCTAAGGGCATATTGTTACCTGTGCCTATGTGTCAGAGGCATTTCTTGAAACCTCTCGGACACAATGCAAAGTAACAGGGCTCCTCCATTAGTGGCTTAGCTATAGGGGTTCAGAGGTAGCAGTTGTTACTGGGCCCAGGAGCCTGAGGGGGCCCAAAGACCTTTGTGACATCGGTATTATAGAAAGTGCATGCGGGGAGGGCTCTGTCATAGATTTTGCACTGGGGTCCAGAATCTTCAAGTTACACTTCTGGCTGGAGGGAAGGGGTTAGGTTAAGAATTTGGCATGGGGAAAGGGTGCCATTTAAATGTTTGCCTCAGACAGAAGGAAGGCTAGGTGCTCTCCTGCCCCTTGCCACAAATAACTGAGGGAAGGGGTCCCAAGGTGAACTCTTGCACCAAGGCCCCTGAGCCTTTAGCTACGCCCCTGCTTCCCATGTCCCATTTTAAATACCAGTGTTTTGTTTTATGTGGCAGAGGGGCTTTTTCACCCCCTCAAACACCAAGGCCCAAGTGTGCCTTTGCACTCACCATGTGCATGTATAATAGTGTTGTTCAAATATGTGGCCAGGGCAAGGTCAGGGACAATCCAAAAGTCGGAATACCAGGAATCCCAACAATAGTACAATAAACAGCTGCCTGTTTAAATTTCTCACTGAAGCATGATGCCGGCATTGAACCTGATTGGCCCTGTGTCCCTGATATGCCAACCAGCCCGACTGTTAACCTGGCTGGTTGCCACAGCGGATTGAAGTATCTGAAGTGAACTTCGATCCGAATTTCAGAAAAAAATTGATTTGCCATGAAGCCAAATTTTCTGTGGCTTAAAATAAAAAATATATACTCATCTCATCTGCTTGCTCGCTGAGAGGCCATCCTCTCCCGTCTTGATTGAAGAAAACCTGCCAAATGATCTGCAGTGAGCAGCAGGTCCTTAGGCGGGTTTCCTTCAATGAAGACATGTGTGGAGGGCCTCTACGTGAGCAAGTGGATCAGATGAGTAAAAAAAAAATGTTAAACCTCTGATTAACCCCTGAATAGCCTAATGTGAGTCACAGATGCCGCGATCAGTGTTGAATGCGGCGTCTAAGGAGTTAAATGATGGGTGCGGCATGATCGCCATTCACTATCATCGCGCCTGCTCCATATAAAGGAAAACTATTTGTGACTAGGTAATTCGTAATGAATCAAACTTCTTGTTGAAGTTTGGCGAAGCAGCCGAATCAAATTTTTTTAAACTTTTCTCATGTGTAGCCACAGAAAGAGAAAGGTTGCGGCAACAGAGAGGCTGGACTCACCGCCTGAGCACGGACAGGTAAGTGGGTGACAAAGAGTAAGTAATAATAAAAGTAAAAAGTAATACAACTTTTGATGTACATCAATGAAAATTTTGCTTTCATTCATACAATTATAAGTCTTTTATTTAACTAGATACTCTCCTTGCTTGCAGAAGCTGGACTGTCTCGTAGTCATTGAGTCGGAACAGGAGGGTGCAAAGGTTAATGTTGCAACTGGACCCTGAGAGGGATCCAAAAGTTCACCCTGCCTAATATGAGAAGAACAGTACAAAATTAAAGTTGGCATTTGACAAACTTGGTATTTGACAATCTCATTCTTACATAATTGCTACATCTAAAGAGAGACATTTAGGGCCTCGATGGAGAAAAGATCATAGCTGACATTGGCTGTCTTCAGTGACATAGTCTTGATCAGGGTGGGTGACCTTTCTCCACACACACTGGTAAAGAGGGTTCAAGGAACGATATGGGAGCAATTTGTAGTAGGGTAAATCAGCTGCAGGGGTGATCTCCACTTTGGATATTGTCCTCTCTCTTTTATCTATGACGCTAGGCATATATAAATATCTAGAAAGAAGTGAAGCTGGTATAATAACAGTATGCTAAATTATTGTTTTTTTCAAACATTTTTACATGATATTTGTAGTCACAATGCAGTTTTGTACTATATTTCTTCCTTTAATCTCCACCTGGACGTGGATGTTCAGAGTATATATGATTACCTTCATTACACCCACTAAACATGCCACAGCCATTAGCTCATTCCATCCCGCAATAGGCTCCAAGATTTAATAAGACCTGTGGTCGTTTCAATAATAGGGTCTCTGTGAAACCATCTCAGCAAAAACAAGAGTAGAAATAAAAAAAACTGAATTTATTTGGGGTTTCTTTTTTTTTTTTTCAGGGAAAGGTCTATAAAACCTGTGACAGGTTTATGGACAGGGAAATATAATGCTGACAAACGACCAACTAATCAAGTGGAACATGTAATAAATCATTAGTGTGTCATTAAACTGTTCCAGAACTGCACTGAAGGGTCATTACTGTGTCACAATATATCTTCCACCAGCAAACAAAAGCAAGCAGGGCATGTTGGGAATAGGATTACAGGGGAAGCATCTGTCAGTGCTAATTAGGAATTAACCACACTTCTTGATAGTGGGGAAAGTAAGCAAGCCGAGCCCTTCTACGGAGGGAAACAGACCGCTTCTAGGTGGTATTATTGAGGGGACAGACATAAGGAAATGAGCTAAAGGAAAATAAGTCATGCTTTTCTGCACAAGTGTTCTGAAGTTGAAGTCTATATTTTACTTCAAGGGGAACTGGCTCTTTCCTGTGCTTGTTGTTTTGAGAGAAAATACATGCACCCCTGGTGAGCTGAACCATGGGCTTTCTGCTACTGAATAACCTACCTGAGTTATATTGCTAAGTCTTATCACTGAGAGTTGCTGTTCTGACCCAGAAGCCTGTGGTGTCTACAATCAAAGTTGGCAAAGTCAAACTGTTCACTTAGTAAGCGATAGATGATGCAGAGCTGTCAGCCCCCCTCTGTTTGATCACTGGAGAAGAACACTAATACTTTGCAAGAATTGTAAAAGTATCAGTGGTGGATAAAAATACAGTAGTTAAACCCCTGGATAGAAGTCATGATATGGCTTCGAACATGCTGGAAAGTGCATCTTCATTTTGAGAAACTCTACAGGCCGTGCTATATACAGGTGCAAGTCAACCAATTAGAATATCATCGAAAAGTTAATTCATTTCAGTAATTCATTTAAACATATATTCTATAGATTCTTTACTCACAGAGTGATCTATTTGAAAACCCAAAAGTTAGTATCTCAGAAAATAAGAATATTATATAAGACCAAATAAAAAATGACTTTTAATACAGAAATGATGGCCTACTGAAAATTATATACACTCATCAATGCAGCGTGGCATGGAGGCGATTAGACTTTATACTGTACCTTAAGTAACTTGGGTTGTGTGCCTCTCCACTCTTCCTCCAGACTCTGGGACCTTGATTTCCAAATGAAATGCAAAATTTATTTTTATCTGACAATAGGACTTTGGACCACTGAGCAACAGTCCAGTTCTTTTTCTTCTTAGCCATGGTAAGATGCTTCTGATGTTGTCTCTGGGTCATGTGTGGCTTAACACAAGGAATGCTACAGTTGTAGCCCATGTCCTGGATATGTCTGTGTGTGGTGGCTCTTGAAGCACTGACTCTAGCCGCAGTCCACTCCTTGTGAATCTCCCCAAAATTCATTAATGGCCATTTGTTGACAGTCCTTTCAAGGCTATGCTTATCCCTGTTGCTTGTGCAACTTTTTCTACCACACTTTTTCCTTCTACTCAACTTTCTATTAATATGCTTGGATACAGCGGTTTGTGAACAGCTAGCTTCTTTAGCAATCACCTTTTGTGGCTTACCTTTCTTGTGGAGGGTTTTAATGACTGTCTTCTCGACAACAGCAGTCTTCCTCATGATTGTATAGCCTACTGAACCAGACTGAGGGACCATTTAAAGGCTTAGGAAACCTTCGCAGGTATCTTGTGCTGATTAGCTGATTAGAGTGTGACAGCATGAGTCTACAATATTGAACTCTTTCACAATATTTATATTTTTTTAGATATTGACTTTTGGGTTTTCATTAGCTATTAAGCCATAATCATCAACATTAAAATAACACTTAAATTAACTATTATATGATATTCTAATTTATTGTGATGCATCTGTATACCATCCATTTATAGGGATCTAGGGGAACATATGTTGCATTCTAATTTTCTTAACTGACCTCTTCTAAAATTCAATTCCAAATAGAGGATCCTGGGCAGAGGCATAAATTGAAACTGATATCTTTCTAAGAAATAGACCCTGTTAGGCTCCAGGGCTCAGGTGTAACCACAAGCACTTTAGCGTCATAGTTAGATGCCTAGTCTGGGGGACAGTTACTGTAAAAGTTATTAAGAGGCAGGTACTGCCTCTTAATAAAAAGCTGTATTTGTACCCAAGTGAGTCAACCAGTATGCACCAACATTGGGAACGTGTAGAAGACACCTGGGAACCGATTTCGGTCGAGACATGCTTGAATCTGATCGAGAGCATGACCGGAAGGATTCAGGCAGTGTTGAAATCCAAAGGTGGATTTACAAAATACTAACAAAATAATAAAATTGAAAGTTTAGTATTTTAGGAGCAAAACAGTGACAATGCAATTACATGACAATAGTGTGCATAACTAATTATATGCTAAATAGTTGCAAGTCCAGTATGAGATAGCCAAGATTATTGTCTATAAAATAATAGTCATCTCATGTTCGAAGCTGTAGTGGATGGTGAGATATGGAGCCTGAAAGTCAAAAGTCCAAAACATTGTTACCCTTTTGCTCGTATATATATTTTTATTTATATATATATATATATATATATATATATATATACATATATATAAATTTTGTATATATTTACATATTTACCGTATATTTTGCCCCATAAGATGCATTTTGCCCCCCAAAAAATGGGGCGAATACTAATGAAGCGCTTCCATTATGGAAGCACTCATTAGTACTGCAGGACCGGGAAGCGGTAAAGTCTCTGTACTCACCAGTTACTGGTCCTCGGCTGTCGGCTGTGCAGGGCTGCGCACAGTGTGAGTGCGCTCTGTGATCTTACGCTGTGTGCAGCCTTCACAGCACAGCCAACAGCAGGAGGAAGAGGATTGGGATGTAGGTGAGGAGCGGTGACGCCCAGAGCAGGAAAGGTAAGTAATTTTTTTATTTTAAGTTTTCTGTGGCATGGGGCTCATATGGGTGCTGCTAAGAGGCATGGGGGCACATATGGTGGCTGCACATAGGCATAGGGGCTCATATGGTGGCTGTCAAGAGGTATGGGGGCTCATATGGGGCTGCTAAGAGGCATCAGGGCACATATGGGGGCTGCTAATAGGCATGGGGGCACATATAGGGGCTGCTTATAGGCATGGGGGCTGCTAAGAGGCATGGGGAGACAAAGGGGCTCATATGGGGGCTGATGAGAGGCAATAGGGGCCGCTGAGAGGCATATGGAGGCTGATGAGGGGCATGGGGCACTTATCTGAGGTCTGATTGGAGGTCATTCAGATTGGGTTATGATCTAAGGTCTTACTGGGGTCTTATTAACATTGGGGGTCTGATAGGTGCTGTGAGCTGAGGTATAAAAATTAGGATTCTGACTGCTGGTCGTTAGAACGTAAGAGCTCTCTGGCAGGCTGCACACAATGGGTTTTGTCTGGCTGAATCCCGACATATTTGCCAGGTAGCTCCGGATCCCATTATAACATTTGGCTATGCCAGATCCAGATAGCTCTGGCAGGCTGTTCTCTGTTCTAACTCTGGTGTGAAAGAGGCCTTATAATATCACCCATATCAATCAATTTGAGATTTGGAAATTGTGAGCAATGAAAAGATCAATTTTTTTGAAAGCTGTTCATCTCACCTCACTCATCTTGGGATATCTCCATCCAAGAGGTAAAGTAGGACACATCTATATGAATTACAACAAGGCCTTAAGACAAATACTACTGCCAGGAGGTTGATGCTTTCCAGAAAAATTACCAGCATCATTCAGTGGTTTATAGGATTTCAATAGCGGCTTAGTTTGCCAGGAATATAGTTTACCAGACATGTTGCTGATCACATAGAAAGAAGAGACTGACAGATGAGAGCCACTCCTTCTAATACAGTGAGATAATAGGCACAATAGGGAATAGAGCTCTTGTATGCTAAAATTCCTTAAAAGATATGTGACCTTACTACCCATAATGTGTGTACTCTCTGTATGAGATATAGTCTCTGGATATTATCCTAATCAGGTTCATCATTTATAAGCGTGCACTGTGAGATCACAAGGCATATGGAAATATTTTTTTTTAGGTTTTAGCTTTAAAATAGTGTAGAAGTCTTCAATATACTGCTAGGAATTATTCCTATACAAAACACATCCACATGTTTCTATTAAAATGGTACATGCCAGTAATATGTGCAATAGTATTTCCCTTGTAGGGGCTTACAGGGGTTGTCCGACTTTTTGTAACTGATGACCTATTCTCTGATCGGTGAGGGTACGACACCTGGGACCCCTGCCGATCAGCTGTGTGATAAAGTCCTGGTGCTCCTGTGAGCGCCTCAGCCTTCTTGCTGCTTACTTTAGGTCAGTGACATCACAACCATTGGTCAGGTGGCCTAGGCGCTATGCCACCCCATTTCAATTGAATGTGGCCGAGCTGTTCCTAGGCCCCATGACTGATGGTCGTGACGTCACTAGCCTAGGGTAAGCAGCGAGAAAGCTGCAGAGCTCAAATGAGGTCTGGGGCTTTCTCAAATAGCTGATCGTGTGGGTCGTGGGTGTCAGACCCTCACCAATCAGATGCTCATGATCTATCCAGAGGATAGATCAGTTGCAAAGAGTCAGATAACCCCTTTAATATTAATAGTCTTATGACAAAGTAAATATGCAGTGCATAAGTAAAAATCTAATACTGCAATATGTGCAATAGGAATTCTACAGCATGTAAATATGGCTGCTAAGCAGCCTACTCCACAGCAATAAATGTTAAAGGGGTTTTCCAGGATTTTTATGTTGATGGCCTGTCCACAAGATAGATCATCAATATCAGATTGGCAGGAATCCAACACCCCACACCTCTGCCAAACAGCTGTTCCCGAGAAGCATTCCTTGAGTAATTGATGGAGCTGGTTACTGCAATGATGCACCCATTCACTTCAATGGGAGCAGAGCTGCAGTAATCAACTACATCGACTTCACAATAGATGGGGCAGTGCTGTTCTGCCACCTATTTCAGTCACTAGAGCAACTTAGGAACAGCTGATCGGCGGGGAGTAGGGGGTGTCGGATCTGATATTGATGGACTATCCTGGGGATAGGCTGTCAATATAAAAATCTTGAAAAAAAACCTTTACCAAGCAAGTTTTTTTAACCAATACTAATTAATGGGGTTGCTGGGTTTAGAAAAGACTTGCCTCAGAAACCGTTCTATTAGCCAGAGAGGAGAGCAACTACAAAGAGTATTTCTCACGCTGGAGGACCCGGCATTGTCCATACCTAAAAAGTCTTCAATCAAATCAACATAGCTACATACTTGTTAGGCACTACATGTGCTGAACCTCAGAAGGACCCTATGCACACAGGACTTTATCGATAAGTATGGACTTTCTGATACTATGTGCTTTTGACCATGAACCATTTATGTATACACTATAATGAGAAGTATTTTTGATAAAGAAACATCAAGAAGAAGCTAATTTGGTTTTTGGTGGATTTTTTTACTCTGAGCCATACTTAACAAGGCCAGCCAGTTGGTTTCAATGAGAGTTTGTACAATGCTTCAATTGCCTGGTTTTAGCGCTGCATACAGATTAAACACGGTGTCAAGAGGAGAGTGGAGCTTCGACTGTTCATATTAAATATTACTAAGATATGCGACTGACAAAATAAAACATTTATTGAAAGTACCGTCCAAATGTTACCCAATCTCCAGATCTTGGTGCTGGGATTATCAAGAAACGACTATAGGGAACTGGGTGGTGGAGAGCCTTAGGCACTCAATCCTTTTGCCCTTCCTATAATCTGGCCCTGACATTGTCTCTGTTTTAATACATGCTTTAAGGCCTAGGCTAGTCATCACCTATCACAGTATGATGAAATACGTGACATGTCCCTTCACATTACAAAAATAACTAACGCGACAAGAAATATTGCTGCTTACTACGTCTTTCCATAAAGCAGTAGTTGGCCTCCGTAGAAGTTATGTGTACAGTAGTACAATCATGGTGACATTCACTTCAAAGAAAGTCACACAACTCAAGTTCTATGTGAGATACATGTATGACAAGGCAAGCAAACCACTCTTAGAACTAGGCCGCAACTAGATAATGATTGGCCTAAGCTTAGGGCTAAAGAATTAATCTAGATTCAGCAAATATATATCTAAATTATCAGTACTGAGGCAGTCGTAAAGACATGAAGTCTTATGAATGGGTTAAATATCATAGATAAATTGGTTATAGAATACTGTGATCATTAGAGTTTCTTTATTATGTGCTGGACATTAGGGACATTGTCACCGGCATGAAGTTCATTGTCCTGCGCCACGCACTGTTGTCTATATAAAAGGTTTGTGTTTGCTACGTGCATGCTTTGAGGAGGCTATTGCTAAGCATTAAGTGCGCTCAGGGAGGGGACGCCCTGACACTAAGTGTCTGGCAGGCTGAGCGCTATGCCTGGGAGATAAGGGTAATTTCTAGGACAAGCTCTCGTCAGCACAACCGAGAATTGCTAACTTAAGCAGAAAAGACTCCGCTAAAGGAGAGAGGGGAAGAAGCAGACAAATCTTGCTTGTATATCTGGAGCTGGGAGCAGGAGCAGGGTGCAGGCAGTAGTGATAAAATACCTGCAGATTAATGGTAAGGATGAGCCCAGGCGGGGAAATGGATCAGCGACTGACAAGGTGAAAGCTGGAGAGATGTTCTTCTGCAAATGAGTTTTTTTTTTCCTTTCACAAGGATATCTGTGTAGAGCTGCAGGTCGCGTGTAACCTCTTCTCTGCTGAAATGGTACAACAGGGACAAAATGGCCAAAAGGTATTTTCCCATCATTATCTCAGAGATTGCCATCAACACAAATTGACCTTAATTCATCAGAAAATTTACTACACAGCAAGCAGACAATGAACTCTTTATCTGTACCCTAGGAAAACGCTTTATGGTTGTGGTGGAGTAAAAAGTAATAAAACCGTATAGGCAGATGAAGGATTGTGGAGCAGTAATAGGGGTTGAAAATATAAAAAGGTTGACTCACAGTTCTTGAACACCTCCCGATCACCCCTCTGAATAGTCTGAGGGAGAGATATGTTTCATATTGGCCAAGGCAATAGGGGTCACGGAAATTGCTGTCACATTAAGGCTTGTGTGAGTGGGACCAGGACACCCCTTAATAAAGAGCAGAATGACACCATAAAGTGGACAGGTATTGGTGGTCCATGTGGCCCCGCGGCTTTTATCTACTTTTTTGGTGGAAAAATCTTGAAACATCCAGCATGTGAATGGAGGCGCATCATGGTGTGAACATAAAGCTAGACAAGTAAACTTACGCCAGCTAAGCCAGCAAATGGTAGAGGACCGATGTTCGGGCTACGTTCCAGCAACAATGAAATTAATTCAAGAACCTTTGTCTGGCACTGGGAAATTAAAACCTATATTAGGTTTTAACTTTCGAGTGCTGGACAAAGGTTTTTGACAACATAAAGCTACAGTTACAATGCAGAATTTAGCAGGTTTCTGCAATGTTTAGTACTCACTTGTAATGGCAAGTGGCACTACATGATGCAGTCGTCATTAGGAGGCTCTTCATCCCAGTGGTCATGAATGCAATTTGTACTTAATGGTATTATACAGAGAACACACCTGAGCTCAGCACCTACAGTGTTCATCACAGGGCTGTACATTTTTTAAAGGCAAAAGTGGTTGCTATGGTCAAAGACAAAAGTTGAAGCTTCTGGATTTCAATGCCATATCTGTAGCAAGGTCCACAATAGGACATGATCTATACCAAAACTGACCAAACGTTTTGTGCAGAATCTACTTTTTCTAGTGTCGAATTTAGGTGGTCTACCACTGGACCCCAGAGTCACAAGTAGTGTTGAGAGAAGCGAAGCATCCAAAGTGGAATTAGGTACAGGAAAACTGTGATTCTAAACTAAGCCAAATTTCTTCAAGCTTCATGGTAATGAATCATTTTTGCTAAAATGTCAGCTGGAGTTTTCATCGTCACCTTGCCGGTCCTTCGGCAAGTCTTTCTCAATCAAGGAGTGGACTGTCTCTGCGTGAGCAAGTGGATGAGGTGAGTGATTTTTTGTTTTAAACCCAAAAAGCCATATTGCGCTAGTGTATTACTGTTTTTGAGGGCTGTTAGACCGATGCACTTCTGTCTTAGTGGCCGTTAAAAATGGTCCCATAGATTGAGTGCGTTTTTAACATAATGATTCGTGATGAATTCATAATTAATCAAATTTCTTGTCAAACCTCAGTGAAGCTGCCGATTTGAGTTTTTCAAAACTTCTCTCATCTGTACTCACAAGTCCTTTAGTGAACTTCTCATTGATGACCTAAAAAATGAGGCTAACATACACTAAAGGATGAAGCTACAAAAAGGCAGTTCCATGTTTTTGTTGGAGCCAGCAAGGGGACCAAACACCTGATGGCCTATCATCAAGATCTTCTACTTATACTTTTTCATGGCACCATTTTATATTGCATACATGGTTGTAGGAAGTTGGAAAAAAATTGGGTGCCATTGGACAATAAAGCAATTCCACCATAGTTTTTTGGATTTCATTTTTACGAAGCTATCTGTGTGGTAAAACTAATCTGTTCCCTTCATTCTCTGGGTCAGTACGATTACAGTGATACCAGAATTGTATAGTTTTTCTTGTGTTTTATTACTGCTAAAAAAATAAACCCCCATAACTTTTCTATATTTACATGGAGCTGCGGGAAGGCTCATTTATTTGTGGGTAATCTTTAGTTTTCAGTGATAATGTCACAGAAAGGAGGGAAGAGTGCAGCCCTGAAATCCACCCGCACCTCTATCCGTACCTACTTGCACGACCCGTCCTAACTGACGGCGTGCAACTTGGTGGCAGTCCCTAGCTTAAATACGTGCAGGGGCCTAAGGATGATAAGAGGAAAAACCGTGAGCAGAGTCAGGGAAGGTCACGCAGATAGACAGGGAAAAACACAAAAACAAGGTCAATACAATCCGAAGTCAGAAGCCAAGAGATCACGTCAAATCCAAGGAGGTCACAAGGTCAAGGTCAAAAACAGGTCGAAGCACACAAAGTACAAAATCTAACAATATGCTGGTGAGGGTAGCAAGACCAATCACAGGAAACCTGTGGCCAGCAGGTTACCTGTTTAAATAGCAGGACCTGTGATTCACATGACGTGGCCAGCGTCACGTGACTCAAGTCCAGCCAAATTCATCTGAGCGCCGATTCATTGCGATCGGCGCTCAGTTCCCCCTTCTGATCGTTGTCTAGGAGCATGCCAGCCGTGCTGAAGAGGCAAGCACGGCCGGATCCTCCCCGCTCCCTGGTCACTGGCTGCGTCCACACTCCTGCACACAGATGGGATGCCGGCGGCTCTGCAAGGAGAAAGCACATCGCCGGCTCCCCATTACAGTACCCCCCCCTTCCACGAGGGGCCACCGTACCCATAGTCACTGGAGTGGGTTTCTCCGGGTGAGCTAGATGGAATCTTTTCACCAACCTCATAGCATGCATCTTACTTGCCGACAACCAACACCTCTCCTCAGGGCCAAAACCCTTCCAGTGAACTAAGTATTGAAAAGAATTCCGGACCTTTCTCACATCAAGGATTTTAGAAATCTCGAATTCTAATTGACCAGCAACCTCTACTGGCGGCGGAGATTCCTGTGACGGGGATACAGGTGACACATACTTTTCGAGTAAGGCTTTATGGAAAACATTATGGATACGAAAGGAGTCAGATAACCGTAATTTAAAAGACACAGGATTAATAATGCCAATAATCTCATAAGGACCAGAGCAAAGTGTTGTCCTGCAGTTTTTTCGGTCGTCAGATTGGAGGAGACCGAAGCCACAATGACACCTGCTGGTAATATTGGTTTTGGTGGGGTATCAGGAGATTGAAAAGCACAAAAACTCTGGGATAGGGCATCTGCTTTGATATATTTTTTCTTCCTGGCCTGAAAGTAATACAAAAGTTAAAACGTGTAAAGAATAATGCCCACCTAGCCTCTCTGGGATTCAAATGTTTAGCAGATTCCAAGAGCAATAGATTCTTATGATCCATATGAACTGTAACACAATGTTGAGCTCCCTTCAAAAAATGACGCCATTCCTACACAAACCATTACATTAGGTTCCATATATGCACCTAATGTGGGACAAGCCGACTGGCTATGCCGCACTCTCTCCACTTTCCAGGAATCTGCTGAAGGGATCATTATCCTGGGCGGCGACATTAATGTGGCGCTGGACCCCCTTATCGATACATCAGGAGGTACTTCATCCTTGTCATATGGGGCGCTAAGAAGGATTAGAACTGGTTTGGCCTCGGCGGGGCTTATGGACTCCCGGAGGACACTGAATCCCTCAGTGAAAGATTTTACATTCTACTCTGGGGTCCACAAGTCCTACCAAAGGTTAGATTATCTGTTTGTACCCCCCAATTTGTTGTCGACATGCCGGAATACCTCATTTGGGAGTATTTTACTCTCGGATCATGCTCCTGTATTTCTTGACTTACAATTCTCTTTTCTTCCCAAGCCTCAGTACACTTGGAGACTAGATGGGACAATTCTTAGCCATCCAGACAATGTTAAAGACATCCGTAAGTGCTTATCAGAATATTTTTCGACGAACGAGTCAGGTGAGGTCCAATTGGGTACTGTTTGGGAAGCGCATAAAGCGGTTATCCGCAGTCACGTCATCTCCTTATGCTCCCACTTGCCAAAACAAAGGGAATCTAAAATTCTCTCTCTACAAAAGAAAATTCAATCCCTTGAGTCTCTCCACAAAAGACATATCACTCAAAATATCCTAGAACAGTTGTCTCTCCTACGCTCGGAGTTGAGAATTATTCTGAATTCCAGAACCGCTAAGCTACATCTCTCTGCGAGATACAAACACTACGCGCACGGAGATAAAACTTCTAAGTTCATGATGGCTTCCCTAAAAAAACGGAAGACTCGCTCATATATGCACTCTATAAAAGACGCTGATTCCAAATTATTAATGTCCACTGAAAAGATAGCAAGTAGGTTCAGTGGCTTCTATCATTCTCTCTATAATCTTAAGGCATCAGATGATTCCTCCCGTGTCCAACAGAGGAGAGAAGACATTGATGGTTGGTTATCTGAGCTGCGCCTTCCTTCCCTTACCAAAGACCAAGCCCATGATCTCACAAAACCATTTTCCTTACAAGAACTTACTGATACGCTTAAGAGCCTTCCCCCCCACAAAAGCCCGGGTCCTGACGGCCTGCCCGCATCATATTATAGGACCTTTCAGGATGTCCTAATGCCCCGGCTTCTAGGTCTGTATAATGCAGTGTTAGGTTGTTCCCCACTTCCCCCACATATGCTTTCTGCTATGATTACTATCCTCCCTAAAGAGGGAAAAGATCCTGCCTCTTGTGCCAGCTACAGGCCCATCTCTCTTCTCAACATCGATTTGAAAATATTCGCAAACTCTTAGCGACTAGGTTGCAAAGATTGATGCCTTCCCTAATAAATGCTGAACAGGTGGGTTTTGTGGCTGGCCGGGAAGGTAGGATGAACACAATGAGATTAGTGAATATCAAACATTATGCCAGACAGCACAATATCCCACTAGCCTTACTGGGGACGGACGCCGAGAAGGCTTTCGACCGAGTATATTGGTTATTCATGCAAAGAGCCCTGCTTAAATTTGGTATCCCTGCACAATTTGTTGCGGCTATCATGTCCATGTATGCCAAACCCACAGCCCAAGTGTGGGTCAATGATACTATCTCACCATCTTTCAAGATAAGTAATGGCACCAGGCAGGGGTGCCCCCTGTCACCCTTTTTGTTTACTCTGACGGGGGAATGCCTCTTTCAAGCCATACGGCAGGACGAAAACATTAAGGGCTTGACTATTCAAGGGGAACACCATCAATTAGCAGCATTCGCTTGATGACTTACTAGTCATCATAACCAATCCTGAGGAGGCCTTCCCGGCTATCTGTTCCCAGTTTGATAGATTTGGACAGTTGTCAAATTTTTTGATCAACCCGAATAAATCTCATGTACTGAACGTCACTCTTAGCAAGCAACGACAAGCGTTCCTCCAATTTAAGACTCCCTACATGTGGTCATCCTCATCAATTAAATTTCTAGGAGTCAACATCACTACAGACCCTCAAAACCTCTATAAAGACAATTTTAGATCCCTTATCCCTTCTCTTCAGAAGTCTATTGATGCTTGGGACATACCATTCTCGTCCTGGTTTGGCAGGAGAACATTACTTAAATCTGTCCTATTGCCAAAAATTTTATATTACATGCAGGTCCTACCTATCTCCCTACCTAATTCTTTCTTCGCCTCCATTAAAAAACTGTTTGCCTCTTTTCTTTGGAATAAACGCAGGTCTAGGCTCCCGCATAATTTGTTAATACAACACAGTGCCAGGGGTGGAATGGGACTACCTGATGTCTCCCTATGGCCTCATGCACACGACCGTTGTTTGATTCCGTGTCCGTTGCTCCGTTTTTTGTGATTTTCTGCGGACCCATTGGTTTTCAATGGGTCCGTGGAAACCTCGGCAAATGCACCGTTTGTCCTCCGCGTCCGTGGTCCGTGATTCCAGTCCGTCAAAAAAATATAACCTGTCCTATTCTTGTCCGTGAAAAATGGTTCACGGACCCATTCAAGTCAATGGGTCCGTGAAAAAATGCGGATGGCCATCCGTGTGTCATCCGCGTTCCGTGTCTGTTTTTGTTGCGGATCCCTTGGCAGGCACTTGGGAAAAATTGTCAGCCTGTCTTTTGGTAAAATCTTTTGGGTCATGTCCGCTAAAAAAAAACGGAAGACACACGGAAACACAACGGAAGGCAAAAATGGACACGGATCATTGAACAACGGAACCCCTTTTTGATGACAGCATAAAACAACGGTCGTGTGCATGAGGCCTATATCATAAAGCGATACAGGCCCAATGCTGTCTTGAATGGTTCAGACTACCACCTGACCATTTAGACATACAAGTAGAAAATGGTATGGTGGAAGCCCCGATTAGAGCCCTCCTCTTTCGACAGACTCCTTTCCTCTCAAAAGAATTCCCCTCTCTAAGCCCTATGATGGCTGCAACCATATCCTTTTGACATACATGTTTGGCAAAGCACTTATTGTCTTCCACTCTACTATCACCAGTATATCAGGTTAGAGACATACTATGGTCCTCCTCTAACACATTCAGGGACTCCCTTCCGAGGGACAGCTCTCAGATTTCCTTGCCTCTGGTGGACTTAATAGGCACTAACTCTGATCTTCCATTAGATGTCAAGGTGTCTCACCCTCAGCTGCAGAACTTGTCCTTTCTGCAGAGACATGTCATTAAGAGTGTCCTGCATAAAAGACATTGTGTACCTCCAACACCACACTCTCAATTTGAATTCCTCGTCCTAATATCAAAATTGTATCTGCTATTAGTTTCCCTCAAAAACCCTCAAAGATATTTATTCCTCGACAGGTGGAAAGGGGACTTGAAGCACCAATTTACATCTATGAAAAAAAAAACCTTACTGGCCTCCTCTCCCAAAGCCTCTAAATGCATGCGGCTACAAGAAAATATGTATAAAATGTTAACTAGATGGTATTACACTCCTGAACGTCTTCACTCGATTTACCCGAATGTCGACCCCCATTGTTGGAGATGTAATTCCAGTATAGGTATCTTCTTCCACATCTGGTGGGACTGCCCAAAAATATCGACGTTCTGGAGTGCAATATGTTCCATCCTTTCCTCAGTCAGTAAAACCCAATGCAACCCTACAGCTAAACTTTGTCTATTGGGTTTAATGTCAGATATGAAAATCGACAAACACATGAAAACATTGCTTACCACACTGCTGGTTGCTGCCAGAGTGC
This sequence comes from Bufotes viridis, assembly GCA_033119425.1. Taxonomy (NCBI): domain Eukaryota; kingdom Metazoa; phylum Chordata; class Amphibia; order Anura; family Bufonidae; genus Bufotes; species Bufotes viridis. The sequence goes on along the minus strand of CM065590.1, from coordinate 74,957,374 downwards.
TGATTGCTCACAACTGGAAATCAGATCAAACCCCTGTGATCCCGCACTGGTTATCCAAGTGCGATAGCATTTATAGGCTAGAACAGCCAGTTGGGAGATGAGGACTCTAGCCTCATTTCAGTCAATTTGGTCTCCTTGGCGTGCTTACCGCTCCTCACAACTTTCCAATGATATCCATTCAAACCTTAATTAATGTTGTTCAACGCTCGACATAACAGCATTGGACCTTTCTTTCTTCTTCACCCTCACTTACTTCTTACCCTCCCCTAACTTTCCTTGATCATCTCTCCCCCGTTTATGTGGTGTATATGACTATGTTAATATTGCTTGTATTGAGGGACTTGAATCCCAAGAGACATAATATGTTCTCTCCTTAGACCTCATGGTACTTAGGTCCTTCCAGATGTCTGGTTTGAACCATCTTCATGGCTTTCTTATGCTGATAAGGCTCTGTATTTTCTGCTATATTATTGTGTAACCTGAGGATTGGGTCTGCGTACCCTCTACTTTGACTCAATGTGTGTCTCCATGTTATGTACACTTTTATTTTACAATAAACATTTTGTTAAAACCAAAAAAAAAAATGACGCCATTCCTCATAGGCCCATTTAATAGCAAGTAACTCTCGGTTCCCAAAGTCATAATTTCTCTCAGTAGGAGAGAACTTACGAGAAAAGAACACACAGGGCCTCAAATTAGTAAGAGTTGATGACCCCTGGGAGAGTACTGCTCCTACTCCATCCTCGGAGGCATCAACCTCGACTACAAAAGGTCTCTCTTGATCTGGTTGGACCTATATTTGGGTGTTAACAAAACACCTCTTGAGTGTTTCGAAAGCTTTTATGGCCTCCGGAAACCAATTCACTAGATCCCCCCCCCTTCCTGGTTAGGTCAGTGAAAGGCTTAGCAATCACAGAAAAATTCTTAATGAGTTTTCGATAATAATTAGAAAAGCCCAAAAAACGTAGTGCTTTAAGGGAGGAGGGTCTTACCCATTCCAGAATAGCCTTTACCTTTGCCGGATCCATCTTAAAGGATTGAGGTATGAGAATATATCCCCAAAATAGGATCTCCTGTACCCCAAATATACACTTTCACCTTTAGCGCATAGTTGGCTCTCAGGAAGAACCTCCAGTACCTGTCTAATGTGGCCAATGTGAGAATCCCAGTCAGGTGAATAAATCAAAATGTCATCCAAATACAAAATCGTGAATTTTCCAATAAATTGCATAAAAATATTGTTGACGAATTTTGGAAACCCATCGGTGCATTACTTAGCCCAAATGGCATCACTAAATATTCATAGTGGCCCTCAGGGGTATTAAAGGCAGTTTTCCACTCATCCGCCCCCCGACGAATAAGGTTGTAAGCCCCCCCTGAGGTCGAGTTTAGTGAACCTGTGAGCTCGAGGAACTTGAATGAATAGGTCTGGAATCAACAGCAAAGAGTACTGATTGATAATAGTGATTTTGTTTAACTCTCTGTAATCAATACAAGGTCTCAATCCCCCAACTTTTTTCTCAACGAAGAAAAATCCTGCCCTCATAGGTCACACCGAAGGTCTAATATGACCTTTTTGTAAACTTACCTTCGAATATTTCCTCATAGACTTCCGTTCTGGACTGGACAAATTATAAATACGACCCTTAGGGTACTTGGATTCTGGAACAAGAATGATGGCACAGTCATATGGTCTATGAGGGGGAAGGAATTTGGTATAGGACATGGAAAAAACATTGAAGAAGTCACTGATGTATGGGGGAAGAGTTTTCGACTCAGTAGTGATTCCAGCCTGAATAACCAGTAAACAGCATGAATTACATTTTAGTCCCGATTTCTCTAATACACTCGTGAACCAGTTAATGGCAGGGTTATGAGTCTGGAGCCGAAGCATGCCCAAAACTACCTCCACGGGTAAATTCTTTAATATAAAAAAAAAAAAATTCAGTATGACAATCCCCCACAGTCAAGGTTACCTCAGGAGTACAATATTCCACCTTCCCGCCAAACAAAGAAGTAGAGTCGATAGCAATAATGTCGATAGGATTAGAAAGAGACAATATGGGTACCCCAATGGAAATAGCAAAGGTATGGTCAATAAAATTAGAGGCAGACCCCGAATCAATAAACGCCTTCCCAGAACCTTTACAAGAGCCCAAAAAATAGCCACTGTTAACAATATTTTCTATTCAACCACCTCTGGGAGTACCTTATCCTTCTGGGCGTCTGGGATCTCTGGGAAAGAGGAATTTTCGGGCATTGGCGTACCCAGTGATCAGATTCCCCACAAAAAAAAAGCAGGTACCCCTTTGACGTCTTTGATCTCTCCTGGTCATTCCGAGTTGCATGGGCTCTTCTGGAGGTTTCTCTACCTTGACTCCCATGGGTAAGGATTCTGACTTGACCACCACCTGTGGAAAGATCAGATGTTCTTGTTGTCTTTCCCTAATACGTCAGTCCAGTCTAACAGCCAATGTCATTGTCTCCTCTAAGGTGTCAGGGCAAGGATAACTGACCAACATGTCCTTAAGATTTTCAGAGAGTCCTGATCTAAACTGACACTTAAGTGCTGGCTCATTCCAGCTAGAGGAAACACACCACTTCCAGAATTGGGTGCAGTATTTTTCCACCGGTCGGTCCCCCTGAGTGAGAGATTTCAACCGAGATTCTGCTACAGTCGACCTATCTGGTTCATCATACAGTACCCCTAAGGCTTGAAACAAAGAGATAATTATTCCAACTCTTTGCTGTTCGGAACCTGAAGAATGAGGGCGTAAATAAAAATACAACTTACAGCTTTGCTTAAACGTTAGGAAATACTTGCGATCCCCTGAAAAAGAATCAGTCAGTTTAACACTTGGTTCGAGATACTGAAAGGAAGAGGCCGCCATAGGTGGAGTCTGGACCGATTCCTGCTGCTGTAAACTTTCTCCCAATTCCTGGACCATTTGGGCAAGATTATGGACCTGATCAGTAAGAACTCGCATAGGGTCCATAGTATAGGTAGGGCCTGTGATTCTGTCACGCAAATAAGGGAAGAGTGCAGCCCTGAAATCCACCTGCACCTTTATCCCTACCTACTTGCACAACCCGTCCTAACTAACAGCGTACAACTTGGCGGCAGTCCCTAGCTTAAATACATGCAGGGGCCTAATGATTATAAGAGGAAAAACCGTGAGCAGAGTCAGGGAAGCAAAAGTCAAAGCCAGGAGGTCACGCAGGTACACAGGGAAAAATACAAAAACAAGGTCAATACAATCCGAAGTCAGAAGCCAAGAGATCACGTGAAATGCAAGGAGGTCACAAGGTCAAGGTCAAAACACACAAAGTACAAAATCTAACAATATGCTGGTGAGGGTAGCAACCTGTGGCCGGCAGGTGACCTGTTTAAGTAGCAGGACCTGTAAATCATGTGACGTGGCCAGCGTCACGTGACTCAAGTCCAGCCACAATCATCTGAGCGCCGATTCATCGCGATCAGCGCTCAGTTCCCCTTCTGCCCATTGTCTAGGAGGATGCCGGCAGCCTATGGGACATTCAATACATTCCTATGAGGCCCTGGCACAGGCAGGGCTCCACAGGAACTATCTGTGGCAGCCTTGGATCCTTCAGAGGGATATACATATCACAGCTCAGGAGGCAGTTGAAAAAAAACAAACAGCAGGTGGCACTATGAAGATACATTGTATTAAAGAACTTAGTGCCTACACTAAAAGTTTAAATACATGAAAATACAAAAATATTCAGATCTAGGTGCTGGTTTAAAAACTGCTAAATATTTTTCGTGTGACAACCTTTTTAACTTGTTAAATGTGCTTTCTGGTTTAATGTAAGCAATTGCTTGTATATCAAAAAGTTCGGAAAACTTCATGTTTCCAATAGTTTTTTCTTCCAAGATGTTTGCTTGCTTTTCCAACTAAAACCACTAATCCCTACCCCCAACGGGCTTCAGAACAGGGGTCTAAAAGGCTCGAGTAGGAGTTTGAAACTGTCCAACAATAAAACTCCCCAGGTCTGCGATCTTAGTACATCAATTAGGCCAAAAAAAACCCTTCCCCATAAAAATTGCTTTATTTTGGCAAAATACACATAAGAAAAAAAAGCATCCATAAAGACACAAATGTTCTGTTATTTAAAGGGGTTGTCCAGGATTAGAAAAACAAGCAACCATGTTTTTCTAATCTTAGACAACCCTTTAACCCTCATAGTGAATGCTGTATTTTGTGAGATGACCAAAAAATCAGGTGACATGTGAGACATTTAAAAACTGCAATGATTTATAAGAAACGCTGTGCATAATAAATCACTATCTTTACGGCATATGACAAAACAGACCTGCAGTTTTAAAACCACTTAAAGGGAATCTTTGTCACCAACAACCTCCCTATCCAACTGTTTGCATAGACACATATCTGTGGTTCACCTTATTAAAACAGTAATTTTCTTTTGTTGATCCAAGGCTCCTTTTCTGTGTTATACATTTTCTTAATATGCAAATAGGGGCTTTGGAGCAATGTGGGCATCACCATTGCTCTTGTTGCACCCAAGCTCCACTAATTTCTGTGGCCAGCCACTCCCTTGCTGCTTTGATTAAAAGGGCCAGGCAGACAGAAAGTGGTAGAGCTTGGGTGCAACAAAATCAATGGTGATGTCCTCATTACACCAAAAGCCTAATTTGCATGTTGAGAAAAAGGTTTTAATCAGATGAACCAAAGCTATGTGTCTATGCAAACAGTTGGATGAGGGAGGTCACCGGTGACCAGTGGTGTACCTACCATATAGGCAGACCATGCAGCTGCTTTGGGGCCCGTGAGGAAGAGGGGCCCGCAGTGGAGGAGAGGCCCCGCCCCCTAATTGCGCCTGTCTATCTTTTTAAAGCTAAAGAACCTTTGATGATGTCACCACAAGTCCTGTAAGGGAACTGCACGGTGTAGAGTGTAGTTCCCAGGTTAAAACAGTGCATCTGCCAGGACCTGTGATGACATCATCTTCAACATCACAGGTCCTGCAGGTTCTAGCAAAGGAACTGCATAAAAAATGGTTTAGTTCCTAGGCTTGAAAGGTACATCTGCCAGGACCTGTGATGACATCACGGTCCTTAAACCCCTAACTGCAAGTATAAGAAGTTCACAATCAGCTCTACATTGATCCATACTGACTGGAATGGAGTTGTAAGAGGAGGTCCTCCACTTCTCGTCATTCACCCCCACCCCCCCATACACTGTTTTTACTCATTGCTCACTCATGTATAATACTTCAGACTGTTACAGTGACCCACTACCTCATGTACCTCACACACACAGTGACCATAATGTATAACTGACCACATATTTCTGTAAACACTGCATCTACAGTATTATACCTTGTATGTTTCACATCAATACACTGCTCTGTATAAATCTATCTATATATATATATATATATATATATATGTATATATATCCAAAAATTGAAGCAGCACACCAAAATAGTGAAAAATAAGTGGCTTTATTCCCCTTGCAACGTTTCAACTGCACAATGCAGCCTTGCCCAAGCTTTGCTTCAATTTTTGGATGTTTATACTAAGGTAACAGCGGAGCCAGCTGTTCTAGAAGGATTGCACCCGTCTTCAAATTTAGAGTGCTGCTGCATTTTTCTTTGTTCTATCTCTCTCTCTCTCTCTATGTATCTGTATACACCTCATATATTACACAGTATTATAGATGCAATATGCACAGATATATAGTATATACAGCAGTGTACTGATATGTGAGGTACGAGGAATAATAGAAGCAGTGGGTACAGATATATAGTATATACAGCAGTGTACTGATATGTGAGGTACGAGGTATAGTATATGTAGTGTGTACAGATATATAGTATATACAGTAGTGTACTGTTATGTGAAGTACGAGGTATAATATATGCAGTGTGTACAGATACATAGTATATACAGCAGTGTACTGATTTGTTAGGTACAAGGTATAATATATGCAGTGTATAAAGATATATAGTATATACAGCAGTGTACTGATATGTTAGGTACGAGGTATAATATATACATTGTGTACAGATATATAGTATATACAATAGTGTACTGATATGTGAGGTATGAGGTATAATATATGCAGTGTGTACAGATATATAGTATATACAGCAGTATACTGATATATGAGGTACAAGGTAAAATAGATGCAGTGTGTACAGATATAAAGTATATACAATAGTGTACTGATATGTGAGGTACGAGGTATAATATATGCAGTGTGTACAGATATATAGTATATACAGCAGTATACTGATATATGAGGTATGAGGTATAATAGATGCAGTGTGTACAGATATATAGTGTATATACAGCAGTGGACTGATATGTGAGGTATACTATATATCTGTACACACTGCATATATTATACCCCATACCTCACATATCAGTACACTGCTCTATATGCTATGTATCTGTACACACTGCATATATTATACCTCGTACTTCACATACCAGTACACTGCTGAATATTATAATTATCTGTACACACTGCATCTATTATACCTCTTACCTCACATATCAGTACACTGCTGTATATACTATATACCTGTACACACTGCATATATTATGCCTCGTACCTAACATATCAGTACACTGCTGTATATACTATATAACTTTACACACTGCATATATTATACCTCGTACCTAACATATCAGTACACTGCTGTATATACTATGTATCTTTACACACTGCATCTATTATACCTCGTACCTCACATAACAGTACACTGCTGTATATATTATACATCTGTACACACTGCATCTATTATACCTCGTACCTCACATATCAGTACACTGCTGTATATACTATATACCTGTACACACTGCATATATTATTCCTCGTACCTAACATAACAGTACACTGCTGTATATTATATTTATCTGTACACACTGCATCTATTATACCTCTTTTGTGTTCCAGGGCTGTTTTGTAATCCCAATCCAGCCCTGATGGCATAAATGATAAAACGCAGCAGCAAGCATAGTTCATGGAACAAAGGGAGAGACCTGGAATGGGTAGTGGGAGGGGCTATAAAAAGGGAATGGGGGCCCAATTTAGATTCTTGCTATGGGGCCCAGTGATTTCTATGTACATGCCTGCCAGTGACATATTCCATAGGCAAACACAGTGACAAAGGAAAATAAATGATGGCTCTCAGAATATGAAGGTGTTTTAGTGACCAGGAGTAGTAAAGCATAAATAACTATATAAATCTGGTATAGCCACAATCCTACTGACCCGCAAAATAAAGTTAGCATATTATCTGTCTTGCATGGTCAATGATGTAAAAAAAATGATCCCCCCCCCCAAAAAAAAAAAAACATATAACACCAAAAATGATGGAACTGTAGTTTTTTATTCCCCCTGTACTTCACTGGAGCTGAATCCTGCTGAGCACTTGTGGACTGCTTCCATTATCCTGACCCTAATGGGCCGCTGCTGTTACCAGGGCCCTCACTCAGTACAGTGGTATCAGGTTATATTTTAACCAGATTATATTTTTTTCCAATGTTTAATTTAACTACACAATATTCGTACTTATTTTCTATAATCCTGTGTTACATGTGAAAACAAATATAAAGTGACTATAGCGTAAGGTTTTATATAACGTAGGAGTTGGCAGGTGCACACATGACTATGGGAGCAATTTAACCCAAGTGTTCTTACCGTGTATGTGTAAGTACGTATCATGTTGGCATAAACACCATTATTAGGGATCCCATTATTATTGCAGTTGCAAATTACCAGGCTTCGTGTAGCCGTTTATTTTAATTACTGGGGTCTAAACAGCTTAATTACTGTTTGGGTTTTCAGTCTACTGGAAATCTGTTTGGTGCCAGAGTCAGCAATTCAACCTTGCAATCTTAAAGGGCATGTGATATTGTCATGTTTCTTACCTTTGCCAGTATAGCATCCAATGCCTCACTCTGTATCTGCGACATGAAACTACTATTCTATTAGATGATATTTCAATTTTATAGTATATATATATATAAAAATATATATTAAAGAAATTCCACGGCACTCCCAAAAAAAGTTCAGTAGTAGAGTTCTTTATTCACCAATGCAATGTTTCTAGCAAAGTTTTGCTTGAGAAAAGTCCCAGGACTGAAATAAATAAAGATTACAACTGCTGACCTTTTTTTGGGAGTGCCTTGGAATTTCTTCTTCTGTTTGTCTGGAGGCTTGATCACGACTAGAGATGCCTGAAGTTTCAAATTCTCCGAATTTCACAAATAATTTTTCTTCGTGACGAATGACTTTGTCACAAAGTGCATTTTTTTTGTATGTAGCGGGCGCAATGACGTGGAACGGCGATCACGCTGCCTCCATCATTGAACCCCTCAGGTGTCAGGTTCATCGCTGATCACGGTATCTGAGATCAAAAAGAATTAGGGCTTTCAGGGGTTAGTCGGTTAAAAAAAAAAAATCCTCACCTTATCCATTCGAGCATGAAGAGGCCGCGGCGGCCATCTAGTTTGAATGTCCCACATGAAATCTTGCGTGATGCGTGGTGACATCATCACTCTGGCCAGTGTAGTGACGTTATACGTCACCACGCATAAGATTTCGCGTGGCATCTTCAAGCAAGATGGCCGTGGCAGCCTCTTTGTGCTCAAATGGATAAGGTGAGTATTTTTTTTTACCGCCATTAGAGGCAAAATTGATTCGGCTTTTCCCTGAAATTCGGATCGAAGTCCACTTTGGATACTTATATTCGCTCAACGCTAATCACGATGTCTGCAGTCACTGGCACACCACCTTTATTTGAACCACCGTTACATATATATATATACACACACATATGTTGTATAAATGTTTTATTATAGAACTCAATTTTATTAAATCTAGTTCTATTAGATAAAGGAGTTTATTCTTCTTTTATATTTTACTTGGTAATATACGCCTCTTGACAGGTATAGTTCTGTGACAGTTATGGAAACACTTGAGTGCCGAATGACCACTGGAGTCCAATCTCTGGAACCCCCACAGATCACAAGAATGGGGGTACCAGCTGTTGACCACCACTTCATTGTCCCAGGTAGTCCTGGGAGATTAGGGTGTGCAGTGCGCATAGTGCCCCATTGGAAAAAAATTTGGGACAAGCTATACCCTGTTTTCGTAAGACATATCTCATATTGGGCCACACCCCTTCATGTACCTTGGCCCTGCCCCTTTCCTCTATATTTAGCCACTGGGGTTGTGTCGTTTTTGGGAGCCTCACATACATTTCCAGAGAGTTTGCCGTCTGCTCCTCGTTTCACCATTAACCTCAGCTGCTGGCGCTCCACAATGCTAGGCTGAGTAGAAGGAGCGGTGCAGGCCTGGAATCACCTTCTGCTCCTCCTACACAGCACAGCAGCGCGATGTGTGACAGCCTCCTGCATGCTGCTGCTGGGGAGCACTGGGTGAGCTGTGATCATCATCAGAGGAACTAGGTGAGGGTTTACATTTTTTTTCATGTGAATACCTGGGCATGACTACTGTGAAGGAAGCATATATGTGCATAACTAATGTGAAGGTCGCATCATGTAGGCATAAGTATCCTGAAGGGCGCACATGTGGGCATAAATACTGTGAGTGACACAATATGGACATAACTACTGTGAAGGGGGCACATGTGGGCATTGCTACTGTGAGGGGCACATAGTGGGGCACTACTACTGTGAAAGGGGCACAATATAGGCATAACTAGTTTGTGGTGGCACAAAGGGAGGAGGAATAATTACTATGTGGGAGCATTAAGGGGAATAGGTGTAAATAGTTATATTTTGGGTAGAGTTAGAGGCATGGTTTAGTATGCACATATTGTCCCTCTTTGTGCTTTTCAAAAGTTGGGCGGTATGGGTCAAGTGCAGTGTCCTGAAATACACTGCACTTCATGTATTATGTACATGCACCACATATTCCAAAGGTTGTATAGGGAGTGGGAGATACCATGTGGCTGGACAGGGCTGACTCCACCTTTCCTCTCCAGGAGGAAGTTTCTGGAATCTATCGTTGTCTGCTTAGGAGTGAACACCTTAGAGCAGCAAAGAGCAGATTTTGTAGGGAGAGTCTATCCCTCCATAGACAACAAGCAATTTATGGACCAGCTCTTAGAAGATCTATACAAGGTTTAGCTGACACAAAGGGATTACCTGTTGATTGGCTTCAGTAAAGTACTGTGGATCTGTTATACCAAAACCTCGTCATTATAACACTCTACAGTTTACTCCACCATTTTTGCTGCACATCCTCCGGAAGTGCTGGGGAGGACAACCACTGTGATTACTACAACTTATATCTGCACTGCCACTCCTATCGTCTCTACCTCCATACCAGAATCATTGCACAAGTTCACATCTGTGTTGGTGGTGCTGTTTAGGGTCAGTCTGATTTTGTTAAAAATACTGGATGAAAAAGTCCTGTATGCAGGACTTTTTTGTCGGGTAAAAAAAAAACTGGAATTCAAACGGAAACAGAATGGACTTCATTGTAGTCAATGGAGACTGTTCAGCTCTGTTAGGGTCAGCCATGTGCCCTGTGCGGCACTTCTGTTATTTCTAGTGTTCCACTCCTCAAATGGAGCAGAACAACGGAAAAAAAATAATGGTGATGTGAACCAGGCCTACGACGTAAGAACTGTGTGTACTACAATACTGTTTTATGTTTGTGTGCAGTAATTCTTTTCCAGGTTTAATTTATAAAAATAATCACTCCTCATGTCTCCTTTGCCTCCTAGCTCCCGAAATTGAGTAAGGCTATTTTCACACTTGTTTAATTCTTTTTCGGCATAGAGTTCCGTCCTCTGGGCTCTATGCCGGAAAAAACTGATCAATCACATCCCCATGCATTCTGAATGGATAGAAATCTGTTCAGGATGTCTTCAGTTCAGTCACTGTCAGTCGTTTTGGACGGAGGAAATACCACAGCATGCTGCTGTTTTATCTCCGTCCAAAATGCCAGAACACATGCCGGAATGCCGGATCCGGCATTAATTCCCATTGACTTGCATTAGTGCCGGATCCGCCATTTAAAATACAGCAATGACTAATCCGGCATTCCATTCTGCGCATGCGCAGACCTCTAAAAATGTGGGGAAAAAAATGCCGGATCTGTTTTGCTGGATGACACCGGAAAGACGGCTCCGGCATTGCAATGCATTTTTCTGACTGATCAGGCCATTCTGACTGATCAAGCTATTGAAAAGCAATTGAAGGTGTTTGATGTGAAGTAACTGTAAATAGTTTTCATATTCTAATTTTAAAATCATACTCCATGTTAAGTGACAGCCCAAAACCACACCCTGTTATCAACATTGGCTGGTGGTACCCTGAGGTGGCAAGTTCAGTTGTGAAACCATGATAAGGGGAGGTTGAGTGGTAAGACCATACTAAAGTAGCTTTCACTGTTCTGGAAAGGCTTTTTGGAGTGTGCCTGTCGGAATCTTTGCCCATTCATCCAGAAGAGCATTCAGGAGGTCAGACACTGATGTTGGGTGAGAGGGCCTGGCTTGCAATTGTTAGAAATACTTTCTGAGGCTAAACAAAGGATAGGCAGACAGTCTGTGAGGTTTTACTGACCTCTGCTCGGTAACTACACGAGCACCGAACTCTTTTATTTCAAAGACATAGCAAAAACAGGAACTTACTCAAAAGTAACACTGCCATCTAGTGACCATACAATATACTAGACATAACAGTGGTTGTTGCTTATACAATACAAACCTTGTATGCTAACAGCAATCTATGTTCTAGTTCATCCCAAAGGTATTGGATGGGGTTAAGGTCAGGGCTCTGTGTGAGCCAGTCTAGTTCTTTGACGCCAAACTCACCCAACCATGCCTTTATGGACTTTGCTTTGCGCACCAGGACACAGTCATGCTGGAACAGAAAAGGGTCTTCCCCAAAGTGTTCCAACAAGTTGGAAGCATACAATTGTCTATAGTGTCCTGGTATGCTGACACTAAGATTTCCCTTCAATGGAACTAAGGGGCCTAGACTAACCTCTGAAAACAACCCCATAGTATTATCCCTCCCCCACCACAAGCAGTCAGGTAGGTAGCATTCTCCTGGCATTCGCCAAACCCAGACTTGTCTGCCAGATAGAGAAGTTTGATTTGTTACTTCACAGAACATGTTTCCACTGCTTCAACATCCAGTGGCAGCGTTCATTACACAGCTCCATCTGATGCTTAGCATTGTGCTTGGTGGAATAAGACTTGCATGCTATTGCTTGGCCATGGAAACCCATGCCATGAAGCTCCCTATCCACAATTTTAATTTTAATGATAATGATGTCAATGATAGAGGCGGTTTAGAGCTCTTCAGTTATTGAGTCAGCAGAGCACTGGCAACAACGCTCTGCAACTCCCGCTCTGTAACTTTATGTGGTCTGCCACTTCATGGTTGAGTTTCTATGGTTCCTAAATGCTTCCACTTTGTAATAATATCAATCACAGTTGATCATGGAATATGTAGGGGAGAAATATTTTCATGAACTGACTTGTTGCAGCTGTGTCATCCTATCATAGGACCATGCTGGAATTCAGGGAACTCTTTAGAACAACCCATAATTCTTTCACAAATGGCTAGGGGATGGATACACCTGTGACAATCGGACTGAAACACCCAAATTTAGTGATTAAGAGGTGAGTCCAAACACTTTTCTCCATATAGTATGGACACTAAATTACAGCTGTATGATGGCTCTGTGAAATTGGCCTCGGCCTGTGATAATAAGTACATCATGATAGTTGTTTATATCTAATTCCATTCGGCAATAAGCTACCACAACTCTGGTGATATTTGTCAGACAAATAATGTGTTAGACATAAAGTCCTCTGTAGAGAAGAAAATATTTTTGAATTGGCAACTTTTACGCTAAACCACTTTTTCCAGCTGAAAAAATGGTTTTGGCAGACATTTTGATTTCTCTTGTAAAGTCAAACTCATTATATTGTGCATCTCACAGATGTCCTCCATCTTTGTCTCCCCTAGAGTCCCATTCACATGAGAAATATTTCAGTAAAATGCATGAATAATATAATGGGGAAAAGAATGAAGGACTTACAAGTTGGAAATGTGATTCGAAGTGGTCCGTTTTTCGTAACTGTACATTCTGCATAAAACTCTTCTAGGGTGGAAATATTTTTATCTTTTGTGTGATTAGGACACGTTAGATGTTTCTTGAAGACTGTCCAAATTCATGAAACTTTAGACGCTCTTTAAACACAGCTGCAATTCTTTAATTATACTGTTTCAGTTTCCTCATCAAATATGCCTAGAGATACCAGTGGACAGAAATGTACAGCTTAAAACGCACTATTCTTCTATATTATGAACTGAGGGACAGTTAGATTTAGAGAATGGATTATTAGGAGATATTCACACCGGTCAGATTTGTTGCAGAAATTTCTGCTACTGATAGACACTGTCATATATGTGAATGGGGTTGTTTCTGCACTATGTGCAGGGATTTAGGCCACACACCCTCCCTTCAGATAAATTGGGCAGTCTGAGAACTTTTTGTCACATGTGAATTCACCCTTAAACTGAGCATGCACATTAGACGTATGCCGGCCAAACTTGCCGATTTCACAGGGTTTGCTTGCCATCTAATGTTCATGGGTGTCAATGATGGTGACAGAAGAAGAACACATGCCCGTGCGTGAGGCTGTGCCTTATTTATGAAGTGCCTCCGCCCCTTCCACAAATACAGGCTGACTCATCATCCTTAACTACTTGTGGTCATGGCTACGGCCAAGGGGATGCCTGGAAACCCTAAGGAGATAACACCAAGTCTAACCTAACCTAACTGGACGTGTCTTAGCTGACCTTACTGAATGGCTGATGGTGTGCCCTTTGCCATTTCAGTGGGTAGGCCTATAAGGGGGCAAAAACTGAGCCGTGTATTATAGGAAAGAACCTTTTTGGCATGTACAACCAGATCACAAAGCCAAACTGAAAAGAGCAACAGAATTCTCCGCATGGGGGTTTAAGATGTATTGGGCAAAACAAGAACGCAGAGGTCCCATCTTGCTGATGACGTGGCCTGAGACATGCTGCTTTGACACTGCAGATGCTACCCCAATGTGGAACGAGTGATCTAAAATGGCATTGGGGTCAGAACCTGGTCTAGCCGCTAGGGAACGGACATGGGAGAATTGAGATAAGGAGATGGCTTGGACTTTAAACGGAAGTAGTGGGCTATCTGGGGCGGAGTCACCCAGAACCCACACTACGCTAGAAGAAGCCGATGCCAGCAGTGAGCTGAGCCTGATATGCATGAACCTCTGGCATCGGCTTCTTCTAGCGTAGTGCGCATGCGTTGGCCCTTCGCTAGAGAAGAAGCATCAAAGCAGCCCGTACGGGCACATTAGGCTGAGCCTGTGCGCACGCGCGCCATTTCACAGCGGAAGGAGGGGGAGGGAGGGAAGGAGAGGCGGCACAGAGAAGTAGGAGGCGGCGCAGAACTCTGGCAAGGCGGCGCTGGGCACCAATGGCGATGGCTGCAGCCGGGCACCCTGCATCTCTGGACCTCCCCTTGGGCACCTTATTTTTATGACTGTCAGGTTAGTAAAAACTTTTTTTGGGCAAAACTAAGCTACAGATCGCATTTATAAGCCCACATTAGGAATCATGAAGAGACCCTGAGCATGAGCATATGTTTAGCTCAAAGGGGTGAAAACTGGTGACAGAATCCCTTTAACTGGGCAGCAAACTCAAAACAACCGGAAGTACTTGGCCTCCATTGGTGGACCGACCTGCGATGTTTTGAAAGAGCAGAGATGCGGTGTGAAATTGACATTGCACCATGCTAACTGACGCTTGGTTATGCTTTGGTGCCATGGAAAGTACTAGTGAATTCCCTGGCCTCAGGAACTGAAGAAACCGAGATACATGGCTGCCTTTATAACTATACTGGAATGGGGCCCAAAAAGGATTACCATCTAGGGAGGAAGAAAGATTCCTGAATGGTTCCCCTGATATCGGCTGTCTGCTTGAGACAGTCCCTCCACTGTTCTTCTGTATGCCCCTGAGGGTTACTTTTATCGGTAGAGACGGCATGACCGACCTACTAACTGGATCTTCTACCGTGAAGAAAACTGGACCCCGGCCAAATACAGTTTAACTGTGTTGTAAGAGAGTCTAAGGCCAGTATGGCAATAAGCTAATAAGGCCATATTATACGAGGTCCTTTCGATGTCCTCCCATGGGTGAAGGAGTGCAAATTTGCTATAAATGCTCCAGGCGGTTTTGTAATTTCTAACCGTATTAACAGACCAAGACTTTTGCATGAGAGACTTGGCTGAAGAGATGTATGCCTTTTGACCGTGATCAGAGACTGAAATGCTAGAGAGGATAGCCCTAGTTGTTCCGCCCCCGCTTGACCTGAAAGAAAGCACCAAGAATTAAAAATGAGAAAAAGCAGCTGCTACAAATTTTTATTTTTATTTTTTCTTGGACCCTGGATGGGAGGGGCGACCAGGACATTGAGTTCTGAAACACTTGTAGCGGGCGAGCGACAAACATTAGCAATTTAAAACGTGAACCTAAAGAACGTGACAGACAACAGAAATTTAAGAAACGTAAGCTTAAATAAGCGTAACAGTCATCGGACATTCGGGATTAATAAATGTATGCCTGAATAATGTAAACAGGCAACAAACATTAGAAATTAATAAACGTAAGCCTGAGTAACGTAAACAGGCAACAGACCTTAGTAATTAATTAACGCAAGCCTGAATAACGTAAACAGGCAATAGACATTGGTAGTTAGTAAACGTAAGCCTGAATAATGTAAACAGGCAACAGACATTAGTAGTTAGCCAACGTAAGCCTGAATAACGTAAACAGGCAACAGACATTGGTAGTTAGTAAACGTAAGCCTGAATAACGTAAATAGGCGACAGAACAATAATGATTAAAAAACGTGAGCCTGAAACGTAACAGGCAACAGACATTAAATAATAAATGTAAGCCTGAATGATGTAAACAGGCGACAGACATTAACCCTTAAGGACCAGGTCATTTTTTGAAAATCTGACTAGTGTCACTTTATTTGGTGATAACTTTAAAATGCTTTTACTTATCCTGGTCATTCTTGAGATTGTTATTTTGTCACATATTGTACTTCATGACACTGGTAAAATGGAGTCAAAAAAATATATTTTTATTTATAAAAAAATACCAAATTTACCAAAAATTTTGAAAAATTTGCAATTTTCCAAGTTTCAATTTCTCTATTTTTATAATACATAGTAATACTGCCAAAAAAAGTTATTAATTTACATTCCCCAAATGTCTACTTCATGTATGGATCATTTTTGGAATGCCATTTTATTTTTTGGGGACGTTACAAGGCTTAGAAGTTTAGAAGCAAATCTTGAAAATTTTCAGAAATTTTCAAAAACCCACTTTTTAGGGACCATTTCAGGTTTGAAATCAGTTTGTGAGGCTTACATATTAGAAACCACCCAAAAATGACGACATTCTAGAAACTACACCCCTCAAGGTATTCAAAACCGATTTTACAAACTTTTTTAACCCTTTACGTGTTCCGCAAGAGTTAATGGCAAACAGAGATAAAATTTCAGATTTTCGATTTTTTTGGCAAATTTTTTATTTTAATCCATTTTTTCCAGTAACAAACCAAGGGTTAATAGCCAAACCAAACGCAGTATTTATTGCCCTGATTCTGTAGTTTGCAGAAACACCCCATATGTGGTCGTAAACTACTGTATGGCCAAACGGCAGGGCTCATAAGGAAAGGAACGCCATATGGTTTTTGGAAGGCAGATTTTACTGGACTGGTTTTAGGCACCATGTCCCATTTGAAGCCCCACTGATGCACCCCTAGAGTAGAAACTCAAAAAAAGTGACCCCGTTTTGGAAACTACAGGATAAGGTGGCAGTTTTGTTGGTACTATTTTAGGGTAAATATGATTTTTGTTTCCTCTATATTACACTTTTTTTGAGGCAAGGTAACAAAAAATAGAAATTTTGAAATATCACCTTCATTTGCCAATAACTCTTGTGGAACACCCAAAGGGTTAACAAAGTTTGTAAAATCAGTTTTGAATACCTTGAGGGGTGTACTTTCTTAGATGGGGTCACTTTTATGGAGTTTCTACTCTAGGGGTGCATCAGGGGGGCTTCAAGTGAGACATGGTGTAAAAAAACCAGTCCAGCAAAATCCGCCTTCCAAAAACCATATGGCATTCCCTTCCTTCTATGCCCATACAGTAGTTTAGGACCACATATGGGGTGTTTCTGCAAACTACAGAATCAGGGCAATAAATATTGAGTTTTGTTTGGCTGTTAACCCTTGCTTTGTTACTGGTAAAATGAATTAAAATGGAAAATTTGAAAAAAAAAAAACAGTTTTTATTTTTTGTTATTTACATAGTTGATATGACAGGTTAGTTTGCATGCTATCTCTATAGAGCAGGTTGTTACGGACGCGACAATACCAAATATGACTACTTTTTGGGAATTTTTGTTTCAGTTTTTCATAATAAAGCATTTGTGAAAAAAATTATTTTTTAGTGTCTACCCATTCTGAAAGCCATATTTATTTTTTTATTTTTTGGGCAACAGTCTTATGTAGGGGCTCATTTTTTGTGCGATGAGATGGCGGTTTGATTGGCACTATATCGGGGTGCATATGACATTTTGGTCGCTTGCTATTACACAGTATTTATATTATGTTCAATATAATTTGTGTTCACATGAGGGGTTAGTTCATGTGTTATTTTTATAGAGCAGGTCACCGGAATACCTAATATGTATACTTTTTATTTATTTATTTATTTATCTATTTAAGTTTTACACAATAATATCATTTTTGAAACAAAAAAGAATCATGTTTTAATGTCTCCATAGTCTGAGAGCCATATTTTTTTTTATTTTTTTGGGCTATTATCCTATGTAGGATTTCATTTTTTGCGGGATGAGATGACGGATTAATTGGCACTATTTTGGGGTTCATATACATTTTTGATCGCTTGCTATTACACTTTTTGTGATGTGAGGTGACAACATTTTTTTTTACACTGTTTTTATTTAATTTTTTTTATGGTATTTACCTGAGGGGTTAAATGATGGGATATTTTTATAGAGCATGTTTTTACGGATGCAGAGATGCCTAATATGTATACTTTTTTTAATGTATTTTATTTCCGTACGGACCGCGGCACAGATGCCAGCCGTTTCTATCAGAGTGTCAGCAATGTGCTGACACTCTGATAGAACCACTAGACCACCAACGATGTTACACCGCACCGCCTCCCGCCACCTGCAACCACCCCCCCCCGCATCCCCGCAGCTACAATATGATTGGGGGCTTCAGGGGGGGGGCGTGAAAATTTAACACTTTGGGGGCATTTAGTCTCGGATCAGAGATCGCACAAAGCGCTGCAAACCGCAGGTCTGAATTGACCTGCGGTTTGCAGCGATCGCCGATATGGGGGGGAGGGGCATGAGCGGCAGCGGGATTGGCCTCGAATCTCGGAGGAGTGGCCATGGCAGGTGTGGGGGGGAGTGGCTGTCCGGAGAACAGCCACTTCTGCCGGGAGATCGGTACCGGGGCGGTGAGTGTGAACTGCTCCTGTGAGAGATCATGAAGTCCAGGGAAAACCTGCGAGGCATCGGTGTCCGGGACATGACCGACTCGGGGCAACAAATCAATCGCTTCGTGGCAGCGCCGCTTGTCACAGGTCCTACGATGTGACGTCATCAAGCCCAACGCAATCTTACTACAAACGTGAGCGTGTGCTGTGCCGAGATCTTACAGGAACCTAACATTAGAGAATAAGTATGAACCTAAAGCGCATGAAGGTCAAAAACCTGGAAAAAATGAAAACGCAAAAATCCCAAAACCCCCGGTCCTTAAGGGGTTAAACATAGTAGGAACTCACTCCTATTGTCCTATTGGTTTCAGCTGAAGTAAATCAAAGCAGATTGTTTTGGCTAGCAGAGGAAAGGAGACCAATCTGAGTGAATGCAAACCAGAGGCTAGGAGACCAATCTGAGTGAATATGAACCAGAGGCAAGGAGACCAATCTGAGTGAATACAAACCAGAAGCAAGGAGACCAATCTGAGTAAATACGATCCGAGGCATGAATACAAAACAGTAACACAAAAACTAGCTCACCCAAGCACCACAGACCGCTTTTTATTTTATTTTTTGTAACAGAACTGCTCTCCAGTAAAATAGCTATGCTTTAACAGAACTGTTGCTATCCCTCCATTATTCCTCCTGGCAATGCTGGTACAATATGGCAGCTGGGTACCAGACAGATCCAAGGGAGCATGGCCAGTAGGGTAGAGAACGCTGAAGGCAAACACCCCGTGACCGCAACACTTGAAGCGGTGAATGAGAGACAGACAAAACAGCCATACCATGTGAGACCGTGAGCATGCCGCACGTGCAAGGAAGCCGACTGCTTGGCAACAAGTGCAAGTAAGGAAAGTTCAAAGCGGGGAGGGAGATCAGGATGATCCGTGTGCCTGAAGCATTGGGAGCCCTACTCGACCTTCAAGCCCAGGCAGAAACAAACCCAGAGCGGCTGTTGTCCTTGAGGCCGAGTCGTGCTTACCGTAAGAAACTTTGGCTGGCTCAGGGCACTGCGGCCCATGCATTCTTAGGCCTCTTTCACACTTGCTTTCTGAGGATCCGGCGGGCACTTCCGTCCTGCCTGATCCGTCAGAATGCAAGTCGCCTGAAGCATTAGAAGACTGATCAGGATCCTGATCAGTCTTCGAAATGCTTTGAGGTTACCATGGCAGCCAGGACGCTATTAAAGTCCTGGTTGCCATAGTAGTAGTGGGGAGCAGGGGAGCAGTATACTTACAGTCCGTGCAGCTCCCCCGACGCTTCAGAATGACGTCAGAGCGCCCCATGCGCATGGATCACGTGATCCATGCGCGTGGGGCGCCCTGACGTCACTCTGGAGCGCCCCGGGAGCTGCACGGGTGGTAAGTATACTGCTTCCCCGCTCCCCACTAAACTTTACCATGGCAACCAGGACTTTAGCATCCTGGCTGCCATGGTAACCATTCAGAAAAAGCTAAATGTCGGATCCGACGTTTAGCTTAAGGCCGGATCCGGATTAATGCCTTTCAATGCTGCGGTATTTTCTCCGGCCAAACGACGTTCCGGTCCTGAACTGAAGACATCCTGATACATCCTGAACGGATTTCTCTCTATTCAGAATGCTATGGGATAATCCCGAAGACGGATCTCTATGCCGGAAAACAAATACGCAAGTGTGAAAGAGCCCTTACAAGTCGAGTGCACTTCAGCGTAGCTGCTGCTGATGTGAGCTGCTTGGGTCAAGGATGAAGACACGCCTCCCCCTGCACCTGAGAACACACGCCCGTGGGTGAGGCTGTGCCTCGTTCATAAAGTGCCTCCGCCCCTCCCACAAATACAGGCTGACTCATCAACCTTAACTACATGTCTTCATGCACAGCACAGATTTGTTATCGAAAATGTTCTGCTGCTCACTGACACTGAACAATCTGCTGATCAGCACGTAAGATATGTTCGCTCCAAGGAACAAGGTAAAATCCAGGAATCAATGGAGCAGGGAGTTTTGTGATTCTCTATTAGGGTCCATTCACACGTCCGCAAGTGTTTTGCGATCCACATATTGCGGATCCGCAAAACACGGACACCGGCCATGTGCGTTCCGCAAATGGGTCAGGTACTGGCTGAGGCCAGGGCAGGCAGAGTGGAGTTTCAGAATCCAGTAAACGTACAAAAAATCAGCACATGGGCAGACAACAAAACACGACCTTTTCAAGATACTAGCATGCTAAAAAACATATTGCTTAGATACCCTCCATCAAGGGAATATGTCTTAAGTACCTGGTGAAGATTAGGTTGCTCGCTTGTTTGTCCTTTCAGAGCCAGAGGGGGATCATGAGCACACTCTTTGGGCAGAGAAGGAGAGGCCTTTCCAGCAAGCAGACAGCAGCCTCCATTGGCGGCAGTACCATGAGGAAGACAGCAGGATGAGGCTCCGGTCCTCTGGGCGAGGTGAGCAGAACGACGACACCGCGTGCCACCACTGTTACACAAGGCTTTTCATTTTAGGATTTTTTTTTATTGTCCCTTATTTGACTGTATTTTCTAAATATGTAATGATCATAAGCTCATGGCTAAGATCTATTGTAATTATTTTAGTTAATGATTATTATTTAATGTTTAATGCTAAACCTTTAACCTATGGCCCACTCTTTTTAGTTTTGGTAATTACGGTAGCCAGGTATTTTTTATAGTCTTGTGACTGCTATAACAAAAGTGATCTAATGACCAATGTGTTATACATCACAGTGTGTAACATACATAATAGTTCTTATTAGTATTAATAAAAATAATTAAAGGAGCCATGATAACATTGCAGTCTACCAGGAGCCAAAGAGAATGAATTAGTATTGGTCATGGCCTTGAGTTTTGCTGCATTTTCTATTCACATCAACTCTCAGCACTCTGTACACCAGCAGAGAAGACGAGCAAACACCTTTTGTCTCCAAGGGCTACGTGTGTGACTGTCAGGATTATGAAAGATTGTTTATGTTCTCTGGCGTGAAATGAGGAGAGCATGCGGAAGAGGGGAGAGAAAGTGTCGACCGAGAGCGAGAGAAGGTATCCTTCCAGGATGACAGCAGCGCATTCATTCTCCATGCTACAGCAAACAAAGAGTGCGACAAGGCCCATAAATCATACTGCGGAGATGCTGTACCTACTGTTTGTAACATTGCAGAGCAAACAAAACACCTCAAACACCAGAACATTTATCTCTTTCTTTGTTCTCCTTATTCCGCTGTCTCTCTCTGTCCCCTGCCCACACTCACATAAACACAATCTTCTCACTTGTCCCAAGCTCTCATATTCACTAGTCCTCTGTGTCCATCAGTGTCACACAGAATAAGGCTGACGTGTTGTGCTTTGGAGGGGAACTTGACATCTCCAGGACTATGCATGAGAACGCACTGTGGAAATCACACAACCATGCTTCCCTCTCCGTGTCTGTCCAGATGATTTGCATTATCAGCTTCATTAGGGTGACCCCATTATAAGTCAGCACCGCCTTCTCCTTGGTTATGTGGGATCATCAGTGTAGAAGTGGCATGTTGTTTGTAAGAATATGACAATCATAAAATGCACCTGTCATCATATATGAACATTTTCCGATTTAATGGTACGGAAAAGACTAACTACATCGTTCTCCTGGCGTTTCAGAAATGCTTACTTTTGTAATCACTAGTGCATTTAAAGTAAAAGCCCCTCGGCGCTTATGCAACAAAATAACCAAGCAAAATCACAGCCACTATACCCCCACCCTTCTGGTATTACTTACATTCACCACAAACAATAGACCTCTTCATCCAAGGGTCTTTGACATGGGTCATTCTCCAGTTCTCACTTTTTTCTTGTTATTACTCGTAATGATAGTCTTTCCTATCACATGTATGTTTCTTCAAATGACTGCCTGGTGTCTGCATATGGTATAGAGAGGGGGTGTTACTCAGGTCATTGGTTATGAGAATGGTCATTACTCATCAGCTGATTTCGGGGAGTTTGGTGGACCATCTAATGTGTATGGTGGCCTCTTGACTCTCCCCTGATGGCTGATGTCAGGGGAGATAAGGATCAAGTTATATTCAACTGCCTGATCCTTTTGATAGCAAGGGGAAAAGCCACTGCCAGGAAGCTGCTTTCTCCCCTCTCCCCATTCATTACATATGCATGCTTAGCCAAGCTGAGCATGCATAAGTATGTGCGGATGAGTAGAGATAGCTGAGAGGGTATTCAGCCAACAGCTGTCTTGGCCAGCAAAAAAACTTACAAATTGTATATTTTTATATGTATTGTATATTTAAATGTAGTCTAAATAGATGGGGGTTCCAGAGGTGGGACACCCCAATCCAACCTTTATGTCCTATCATGTGCTTCTGTTATAATGTTTAGGATTGCAATGTCCCTTTAAAGAGGTAAACTTGTAACCAAACTCAGTTGTAATTATTAGGCAATGTGAAGGACTCACAACTGAATAATTGTCATATTATTTTGGAAGGGAAATCTATGCATACTGTAAGTGTAGACCCATGATTTTCCTAATCTAGGAATGCTAATCAAAATTCCAGTGCCATAGCTATACCTCAAAACGTATACCTTATACCAAAGATCCCCAATAGTCTTATTGTTTCAATTTGTGGTATAAAGTTAGCAGTGACTTTCTATAGAACTGTAAGTTATCTACCTATTTATCTTTAACTTGGAGTGAGACAGGTGTAGGAAGATTAGATGCCTGCTTATGTTGTCATTGTGTGTTTGATGGTGGTGGTGGTGGGGGTATAATTTGAAAAATAATGAAATCCTAAGCACAGGGGGAGAGGGAGCACATATACATGGTAGTGTGGCCAGTCTGCCATAGATTAAAAACTGTAAATTTGTCAAGTGGAAAAGGCAAATGTAGATTATCTATTACTTAAAAGGCCTTGGATTGGTGGGGTAGATGAGGAGCAATTAAAAGAATTTCCTTCCTTCCAAGAGCTTGTTACAGGAGAAGGACACATTCTTAAATTACATACTTGGCCACCTACTCTAACAGGTCATTTACATCTCCAATAAAGCCGGATTGGCACAAATCCACACATTGAACTTTGCTGAACCACAAACTAAGCAGCCATCTTTCCCAAGTCCCAACAATAGCTCTTGGTACTCAGATACACAAAAGACGTACAATAGGGCTATATTGCTCAACAATCAGACAGCAAAAAAAAAAAAAACATATATGAAGCACATCAAGAGAAAATAGGATTCTATAGGACACAGAAAGAGTTAATGATTGAATTTAGTGAATGACCGGTGTATGACATATGGATCAATACAGAACTCTACTTCAAGAATTTAAGTCAGAAAATCAGCCTGGACAATACAACAGCACAGCAACAGACACAGAATACAGCATAAAATACCAATGAACTACAGATCGCTGAAGACTCAGAAAACTCACTAGATTAGAAGTAGAAGGGAATATATCTAGCAAAGGCTATACCTGGCCACCAAAATGGAGTAAGGCCTTGATATATAAAGGCTCATCAAACAGCACTCCACCCTAATCAATCAGGTAAGATAGACAATAACCAAACTCCAATTCTGACGTAAGGCAGTTGGCCAAGCAAAGTTAGTAACTAGGTGAACATGAAGCAACAGAGAAAACTCTGTTTCTTGTAACAATGTTTGATTTTCTGATTGCTCAGAAAACACTGCTCAACAGTCATTGAGGATGTCAGACAGCAAGTCTTCAACTAGAGGTATAATTAATTATGGTTAAAGAATTGGCAAGGACACATATTGCATTAGTCTAATGGTTTAATACATATCATGTAAGAATTTAAAATCTGGTCTAAATTTGGGTGTTCCCAAAAAGTTGGTCTGGTTTTAATTGTTTACTTTTACATTATGTGATTATTCAGAATATGATGGTGCTGCATGTACAGTACTGATAATAATTTAAGCAGATGTCATAGACACAAAGAAAATCAGTTCATCCATAATGTAATGAAGTTTACCGAGCCATTTTGGTCATAGAATCTTACATAGGTTATTTCAAATGAAATTATTGAACAAAAATAATTATTAACTTTGTCTCTGGTTTTGACTACAACATGGTATAGCAACTATTTGGACAGAATCTCCAGGACTTTCATAATGACAGCTTAAGGCCTTATGACTAGTAAATTCTCAGTAAGTTCTTTGCTCATAGGCACCTCAGGCAGACTCCTGAGAGACCAATTAAGAATATACCATCTTTTCATCTCCTTTCTTAAAAGCTGGCCTATCTATTTGCCTTGTCCCAAACAAAATCTCAAGGATCCCATTAAGAAAAAATGCTGGGACCATAAAACGTGGAGTTACGTTACCAGATTGTGCTGAGTAGAGAACTTCAACGCAGTGGGAAATTGAGTCTACAAATTCAGGTTGTTTGGTACCATGATATTTTCTAGGAAACATTGTTAATGCTGTTCAGTATTACCTGCTCTGCCTTTATACTGCTGAAGATGTGCTAAAGTGTTCAGAGTCCATTGATATTCAAAGCCTTGTAATATGTCCCCCGGATCTAATTACCTGTCAACCCCAAGCCGTTTGTTTTCCAAATTGGCCTCTCGGCTGGGACTTTACGAGGTCATAAAGAAAGAGGAAGTGGCTGTGTGCTGAGGCGGTGGCAGAGCCTCCCTCAACAAATCACATCTTTAATGGATTTTTCAGTGCACAGAGAGTTGAGATCCTGGTTTTTCCCAAGTATCGGTGGGTTGGCAATCTTAGGCTCATGGTCATGAATCTTATTTCCAAAGGTTCACACAACCTCGCACCATCCGGTAAGGGACCATCTTATTGGCTAGGTCCCATTACTAGAGAGTTGTTCAGAGCCTCTATGGCCATTAATAGCTATTTCAAAATTGATGATAGCTTCAAAATATGGCTTTCAAACCATGTTAGAAGAACATCAACATTTCAGTATTCTGACCAGCATTATGAAATGTTCCTCAAATGTTTGTATTTAATCTTGCTAATAATTTATGCAGTATAATAACATATTACCTTTACTTTTGGCTGTTCTCCCACCAAATGTCTTTGGGTTTCAAAGACACAAATTAATAATGTATTGAAATTATTTAGAAAATTATAAAACTTCAAGGTTACATACACGTTTTTTAGATATTGAATGTGAATGTAAAGGTGCTGGCATAGAACACGGTATTAGATATAAATCTCCACATTTGACCATCCCATTGACACTATTCCAGACCCAGTGAACAGTGCGTTGTACATGGGCTAACAAAGCAATTTCAATTGGGAGCAGGAAACTTGTTAGACATTAAGGTTGATATATGGATATGTTGAATAAGGGATCAACATCTTGCACTGTACTGGAAACATTGTGATGATATAGTCATCTGGAGCCTAGAAATATAAAATACTATTGCTTTGGGTACCAGAGGCTGTCAGTATCTAATGCATATGGTTGAAAATAACAAGCTGGGACACATCAAAATGTCAAATCAGACCAATAGACATTGTTAATCATTACTGTAAGGCAAAATAACATGCAGGCGTATACTGGCAATGTTTTATTGCCATTCTCCATCTTAGTAGGAAGTTCTAAACTGAGAAGACACTGTAAACCTCCGTTATTATGATTAAACTAATGCTGTTGGTCTCTCTTCATAGCAAATAACTGTATTCGTTTCTGGAAATCAAGTGATGATCTTCGGCGAGGCATTACATTTATGTTGATACTAGCCAAATGTATTTTGAATGTCATATAGGGAGAGTAGGGGTTACAATCATCTGGGTCCTGGAACCTAGAGTTCCAAAAAGGTTTCACAGTTCCATATCAAGAAATTGGTACAATAGATGATGCAAAATAGTTGGGAGACCCTGTTATAGATTTTGTACTGGGGCCCAGGAGCTTCAATTATGCCTTTGATTCTAGACTTGATACCTGTGTAAAATAATTCCAGCAATACAGGTTTACTTTCATAGTATAAGGTTATTCCAATAATTACAACATTTGTCACAGGTTAATTTCAGAGCCATTACTAGTAGGTAGGTGGTTAGGTATAACATTTCCTGATTCATCTGTAGGGTGATAGTTTCAGGACATTTCCTGAAAATTACCCGTAAGAAGCAAAAAGTAGTCTGTAGTTATTAAGTGAAGAGCTAAAGCATCCATTATAATGAAAGGAATAGATTAGAGTCCATTCATCCCTTTAAGAAACCTTCCATTTCATCATTTCCTGACCGGTGAGCCTCAGTAGGTTCTGTAACTCATGTCTGAGCTGATCCACTGATCGTGATTCATGACTCGTAACTTTGTGCCTCGTTCTCACTTTGGTTTTAGAGATGAAAACAATTACAGCTGTCGTATTTTGCCTTGCATGGTGGATACAATAGCTACAGTAGGTTCACCATCAATTCGGAAAGTAATTCACGGCCTAGGTGACTGTGGCATATTTACTACTCTTTTTGTATGACTATAGGCTTTTCACACAATGCTTTCAATCATTTAGGGATAGTTTATCTGCCCTTGGATATGACATTCATGGATGAATTTGATATATCATATAACTGCTTTTGCAGATACAAATTCATCCAAGGACGTAACAAATCAACAATACACACAAGACGCTATAAAATCTTTGCTCAAAAGAACTAAGATGAGCCAGAAGTGAAGCATAAGCTATTCATTCAACTCTTCAAAATGGCATATACAAATCCAATGACTGAAGGCAAAAAAGCCTTCTCTTCAAACATGGAAACCTCTTCCCCATGCATACACAAGCTTTAGTATTCTTTTGTATGCAGATCAGGGAGTCGTGCTACTCAGTACCTTATTACCTACCCTGTACTTTCATCTAGGATGTCTTATAAAATCACATAATGTAGATTATGACAGCTGTGCCACACACTGAAAACATCTGATCAAATAATGATAGATCAAACGTTATGAAACACTTGACATTAATTTATTTCCAACCTTATAATTTCCATTGGCATTTAACATTTTTATGTATTGTTCTTTTCCACCTCTGCAAGAAAATTATTCTATAAATGCTTTCTATAGCAGCACTACTACCTAGCAATCGTCTCCCATTAAATACTGTATTGATTTTCAGAACATATGTTCTGATATTATTGTGCAGCATACAACACTAAAGAGGTAAAATATTGAAACAACAAGACCTACCAATTCCCTAAAGTTATATATAGTTCCATTATAATAGCATGATTATGCTTTAGAGGTCTTACCGTTGGCTTTGGCCCTTTTGGAGTTGTGCATCTATTATTACAGGAGAAAGCAAGAGAAAATTGCCAGGTTACAACTGTACAGCTATAAACTGGTGAGATGAAATATTCAGGTCTTTTCTACAACTGTGACATTGCAACTGGAACTGGCAACCTGACATTACAGCCCCTGTGGGCTGGTATCAACAATTGTTCTTTATAAGGATACAGCAAGATGGACAGGTTTCTGCATGCAGTTTTGGAAGCCAAAATCACGAGTGGATCACACAAGGAGAGAAAGTTTAAAGGTCAGATACAACTTCTCCACTTTTTTGAATTAACTCCTGCTTTTGGTTTCCAAAACTGCATACAGAAACCTGACCGTGTGGCCGTACCCCAAGAAGCCTAGGAAAACGCTGCAAGGAGCAGTCAGAAGATGTCTGTTTAGCCAGCCACACATATGAAAGATGATCGATCATCTGTGGGAGCCTTTGTACAAATGATCCTTCCAGCAACATGGCAAACTAAACAGGCTGGTCAATGAGTCAGTTTTTAAAAAATCTGCCCTAGTGTATTATTTTTAAAAGAGATAACTTTAGCCAACATCTAGATCTGAGGTTAACGTTGGAGTGTTGAAGTTTGCTAGTCCTGTCATCTCTAAGGAATTTCTCATCAAGGTGGACAACAGCATGTCTAACTGATCTACTGGTGGATGTCTCATAGCAATGCTCTACTGTACGTTCTCTAGTAGTTGAGAAGTCGAGACAGCACTCAAGGGATTTTTGGTATATTTTTATTTGATATAATGCACTGACAAAGCACAAGGTGTACAGTATTTGAGCAACATTTTGAGTGTACTGCCATCCTTCTTTTTAGGCAATTGGAGTGGTGTTATAGCAAATAAAAGTACAAAAATCCTTTGAGTGCTGTCTCTTCTTTTGCGCCATCTAATCAAGATTTAACTCACCAAGAGATGAAACTGTACAGATCTGGTAGAGGAAAGTGTTCAAAAACTGTAAGGTACTGCAAAGTGACTATGAATGGGATGGAGAGGCTTTAAGTAACAAAAAAAAAGTAACACAAAGCATACAGCTCGATGTAATTAAAGGTAGAAATGAGAAAATTTCTTAAAGTATATGATTCTGATCCATTTCAGCCAAATCGGGCAGCCTAATCAATTTGAGTCTGAATAAATTCGACCCAAATCGAAAATGCCCCAATTGCCCAGAAAACTGTTTCTTTACACGCCTTCCAACTTACATGAATATAGTTATACAAAACTCTATTAGTGACAGTTTGGATACAATTGCCTTACATCTCTCCTAGGATCTAACTCAGTCTCTTCGCTCTATATAATGGAAATGATTTTCCTCTTACTATTTTCCACGGTTCGCAGGGAAACCATTTGCCATCTGGTTATTCCTTGTTTACTGCACACCCCACTCGTTCAGCCTTATTAATCATATTTACCAACACATCTTAATCAGCCCTTGACAGGCTGCATGCCTTGTTCTCAGCTATTTCTCAATGCCCTGAGACAATTAATCACACTGGTGGAAATTCATGTTACAACGCTGACAGAGAATGGTGCAATAGACGATAAACTAAAAATGTTCTAAGTAATAACCTCATGTGGAGACTTCATTGCTTTTTTAACGATTAATGGCAAAATGGGTTCTTACAGATTGTTAACTATTATTTATAGAGAGTAAATATGTGCTTGGGATGCGATTATGCCATATAGAGACTGAACAATAAAGCTGCCCATATACATCTAATAACTGCTGAATGAGAGTTTCTGACTTGCTAATTATCACCCTGTCATGTCCCCATTAACATGCACTTTCAGCATTTATGACTACAGAGAGAGGTCTGTTGACCGGCTGCTGTTCTTCTTATCCATGGAGAGAACAAAAGAAAACTTGCCAAAGAAATATAATATAAGGTGGCCATACATATTATATACATGTTGGATGGACCGGATGATTTCTAGTGACCATCTAATATGTAGGGTATAGATGTCTCTATTCTTCCGCAACATCTGAGTTTCAACATGTCTAATCTATTGTTCTCACAGGAGATAAGCCATCACCAGAGGTGTCCAGCAATAGCTTAAGGTGGCCATATATATAAGACTCAGGTTGACTAAACCTGCCAATTTTGATGTGCATTTCATATCGGGCTACATTTGTTTGGCATATGTCAGGGAAAAAAGCATTGGGCATGCTGAATTTTAAGAATCAGCATTTTGAATTGACGGTGTCTGGCAGTGGCTTACTCTGCTCTCCTCGTTCAGACAACATGCACACTGAGTGTTCATGTGTCTGAGAGGTTGGGAGTAATGTATATGGCTAGTTTTACACCCCTCTCCATTAAGAACTACTCTTTGGCCGGGGCAGCTGTGGTCAAATTAGTCCATAATATAACTAAGGTGTATGGCCAGAATTGGACCTTACCAAGGGGCAAGTTGGACATGTCTCCACTATAGTGTTTTAAATGGCAAATCTATAATAATTAATGATGGTCAGACTAAACTGTGGTCATAATATTTTATAATAATTATAATATATAGCAATCAAAAATGTTTGCTTTTTTTCCTGTTTAAATTTTTATGTGACATTTGGGACAAGATATTCTTTTTAGTCGATGACCTATAATCGTGGAGCTGAGACATGTGCACCCCTATGCTCAAATGCTTTGGTGCGACTATACTAGGCTAGTTAATACACTTGAGGTTATTATCTTCTGCTATTTGAAATGATGGTAACAAACAGTGAATAGCTCTAGTTCTTATGTTTGAACATGTTGTTATTAACAATCCCTTCTTATTTTTCATGATGTATATTACAGGTCTCATGTCATCTTGTGCCTTGACATTTCAGATTGTAAAACTCAGCCCAGTTTGCCCTTTGAAGTTCTACAGATCCAATATGGAAACAATTCACTTCAATGCACTAGCAGACTAAGGCCCCTTTCACACGGGCGAGATTTCCGCGCGGGTGCAATGCGTGAGGAGGACGCATTGCACCCGCACTGAATCCGGACCCATTCATTTCTATGGGGCTGTGCACATGAGCGGTGATTTTCACGCATCACTTCTGCGTTGTGTGAAAATCGCAGCATGCTCCAGTTTCTGCATTTTTCACGCAACGCAGGACCCATAGAAGTGAATGGGGCTGCGGGGAAATCGCAAGCCTCCGCAAGCAAGTGCGGATGCAGTGCGATTTTCCTGCATGGTTGCTAAGCGACGGGACCCGATCATCATTATTTTCCCTTAAACCTGGTTATAAGGGAAAATAATAGCATTCTTAATAAAGAATGCTTTGTAAAATGAGGATTAAGGGGTTAAAAATAAAAAACTTAACTTACCTTAGCCACTTGATCGCGTAGTTGGCGATCTCTCTTCTCTCTTCAAGCATTAGCTGTAGTCTAAAGGACCTGTGATGACGTCACATCACATGGTCCAATCACATGGTCCATAACCATGTTATAAGGGAAAATAATAAATTCTCCAGAATACTCAACCCGAAACCCGACTTCAGTGATGAAGTGTGGGTTCGGGTCTGGGTACCAAACATGCCGATTTTTCTCATGTGCGTGCAAAACGCATTACAAAAGTTTGCACACATGCGGAAAAATCACGCATATTCCCGCAACACACCCGCCTCTTATCCGGGCGTCAAACGTGACGCCGTGTGAAAGAGGTCTAAAGGTAGCCACTCCACTTGATTTGACACCATGATATAAAGGAATGGCTAAGAATCAGTGCTCTTTTATCTCACTGACTTATCATTAATCTTTAAAGGAGAATCAGTTTAAAAAAGGATTAGCAGCAAAAGAAGAGAAAAATCAAAGTAAGTTTTCTTCTTGCTAAAAAAAAACATGATCTTTGGAAATAGCTGCCATTAGTTCAATTTGGCCCTAAGTGGGACTGCACCGTTTGATCAAACAGTATTACTGAACTAGGCCTTGTGAGACTGATCTGTCAGCTCTCATTTGTCCTGTGATTCAGATAACTTAAGCACTTTAGTTACTCGGGCTCCTGGTTACATTCTGCAATAAGGCATCTCACGATTTTGCGTCTAAGCAGTTTTAATTGCAGTTCTCAAGAGCAGAAATCTTAAATATTAGAATATATTAATGGCTTGTCAATTTCACTTGCAAATTAATTATTTTTACAATTTGAAAAATGTAACTAGATGTTTTTAAATTGTATTATTATGTGTCACAATTCTTTTATGAACATGTAGAATCTCTTCTTGTTCCTCAAATATGTTACTCACTATCATCATGGTCTTGATACTTTGTTCTTCATGTTGTTGTAGTCTACAGGAAAAAACACTATGGATGTTTTCTCAGAGTACTCCAAAAGAGCTTAACTGTCTGCCTCTCCAGGAAAGATATAGGCATTATCATGTAAGCAAAAGGGTAATTTCCATAGTACTAATTATGTCAACTGGAGCAACATTTTTGACCATTTGTGGCCGCCCAGGCCCAGCCACCATCTTTCTTGACCACTTCAACACCTGGCTCCTACACTTTCTTTCTGCTTACATACTCACTATCATCATGGGTAACTTAAACATCCCCATTGGCACTTGCCACTCAGCTGCCTATAAGCTTCTAGCACTCTCTTCCTTCTCACACTTGTCTTCCACCAACAGAGATGGTCAGACTCTGGATCTTATCTTTACCTGCCTCTGCTCCCTATCTAACCTTTCTAGCTTGCGTCTTCCCCTATCTGATCACAACCTACTCACCTTCTCTTCACTGGTCTCTCCAGCTGCTCCCCAGTCTACACACTAGCACACCCTCGCAGAAGCCAAAGTCACCTACCTATCCAACCATTACTCCGATGTCTCTACTCTGTGCCAGTCATTGTACTGCTTGCCCGTACACTATCGAATCCAATTTAAACTGCTCGTCCTCACCCACAAAGCTCTCCACAATGCTGAACCTTCCTTACATCTGTTCCCTCACCTCTTTCTACCACCTTACCTTTGCTTTCCATTCAGCCAATGACTTACGACTGACTTCCACCATAATCCGAACCTCTCACTCCTGGCTCCAAGACTTCTCCCGAGCTGCAGCGGTTCTCTGGAATGCCCCACCCCAATAAATCAGCTTAAATCAGAACATACACATTTTTAAGAGCTCCCTAAAAGCTCATTTTTTTAGAATGGCCCATCACATCTCCTGATCTAACTCCTCTCAATATAGCCATTTATCATCTCCTGAACCTGAGCCTCCACCAAACTCCACGGCACCCATGCACCCAGAAGCACTTCATATATTGGCTGCTGACCGACTCATGCAGCTTTATATCTGATACCCTATTCACCCAAGATGGCTGTACCATTGTACAAAACAAGCACTTTTACCTTTTGTGTCACCCCTATCTGGTCATAGATTGTAAGCTCAACATTCCTCTTGTTGTAATTATTGACTCATCTGTTGCTATGTTATTTATGGCTGTTTGTACATGAACCCCTGAATTGTAAAGAGCTGCGGAATATGTTGGCGCTATATAAATAAAGATTATTATTTTAATTATTATCTTGACTTTTGCTTGCTTTCTGACTCTCTTCTGCCACTCTATACAATATATAGGATCCCTTCAATATGCAGATGCTGCCACCACACTGTATAACAACACACTAACTATAGCTCTGGACTCAGTTGCCCCACACACACAACAAAACCCAAAAAATCAACAGACAACCCTGGCACACCAGCCTGACAAAAGAACTGAGACAAGCTTCCAGGGCTCCAGAGCAGTGATGGAATAAATCCCGTTCTAAGGAGCACTTTAACACATGCAAACAATCCCTCCTTATTTTCAAATCTTTAATCGCTGCCTCAAAACAGGCCTACTTCTTATCTCTCATATCTTCCCTGTCTTACAGCCCTAAACAACTTTTTAGCATTTTTATCTCTCTTTTCCGTCCCCCAGTGCTCCCACCCTCACCTCATATCTCAGCTGAGTACTTTGCCACATACTTTAAACAAAAGATTGACAGCATCAGGGAAAGCGTCAGTGTACAGAACCCGCAGCCACTCTACATAAATATTCAGTCTTCTTCCCCCAAAACTTGCTTCTCCACCATTACAGAGGAAACATTTTCCACCTTACTCTCCAGATCACATTTCACTACTTGTGCACTAGACCCAATACCATACCACCTCATCCCCAACCTTACCACAGTGTTTATCCCAGCGCTAACTTATCTCTTCTTCAACCTATCAATAACCACCAGTGTTTTCAACTCTGTTTTTTAACATGCTACCATTACACCCATCCTCAAAAAGCCTTCCCTTGACCAATCTTCTTTGTCTAGTTATTGCCCCATATCACTTCTCCCATATGCCTAAAAGCTACTTGAACAACATTTCCACTCTGAACTGTCCTTTACCTCTCTTCCTGCTCACTCTTTGACCGGCTACAATCTGGCTTCCGACCTCACCACTTGACTGAAGCTGCCCTTACCAAAGTCACTGCCAAAACCAATCAACATTACTCTGTCCTCCTCCTCCATGACCTGTCCTCTGCCTTTGACACCATTGACCACTCCCTTCTGTTACAAACTCTCTCATCTCTTGGCATTACAGACTTGGCCCTCTCCTGGATCACATCATACCTCACAGCTCGGACATTTAGGGTCTCCCACTCTCACACCACCTCATCTCATCCCTTCTCTCTTGGTGTCCCTCAAGGCTCTCTTTTTGGACCTCTGCTCTTCTTAATCTACACCTTTGGTTTGGGACAGCTCATCGAGTCCAATGTCTTTCAGTATCACTTTTATGCTGATGAAAAATTTAACAGAAATTTAACAGAATTTATAATCTTTCCCCCATCTTGCTCAACCCCTCCCCCCCCCAAGCTATCTATCATGACCAATGGCTGCACACTCTCCCCGGTCAACCAAGTCCGCTGCCTTGGATTCTGCCCTGTTCAAACCGCACATCCAAGCCCTTCCACCACCAGCCACCTTCAACACAAAAATTTCTCTTGCATCTGCGCATTTCTCAAAAAGGAGTCCTCAAAAATGCTTGTACATGCCCTCATCATCTCCCGCCTAGACTACTGTAAGATCCTCTTATGTGGCCTTCCATCTAGCACCCTCACACACCTCCAACTATCTTCAAGTCTGCTGCCTGAATAATCCACCTCTCACCCTGTTACTCACCTGCCCCTCCTCTCTGCCAATCCCTTCACTGGCTCCCCACTGCCCAGTGAATTCAGTTTAAAACACTAATAAATACATGTAAGTCTGTCCACAACCTGTTCTCAAAATAACAGAAATATACTATAAAATATACACTATAAAATTAGATGCAAGTATAACATATGGACTAGGCCCTCACTCTTGATAAAAACTGAGACACTTGGTCAATACATTTTGATCAAAATACATCTAAGCCCACCTACCGGAGACAAGGTGGTCTCAGTTCAGGTGGGTTCCTATGCTAGCCTATTCATGCTGTGGCGCATTTTTCAGGATCACAGTCCCCGCACATATGGTGTGCTGCCCCTTGTTACTTCCATGTGCATCAGCAACCAGTGGGAGGAGAGACACACACACCTATATGTACCACCCTAATCAAGGTCACCTATTAGAAAGGTGGGGCAAAAGTGCACTTGAATAGCACTCCCAGTATAGGAGTGTATTCACACATGAAGGTGTTCCCTCAATATATCTCTGAGCTACTTTCCCAATACATCCTCACACGTAATCTCTGATCCGCACAAGACCTCTTTCTCTCCTTATATCACCTCTTACCACAATCGCCTCTAAGATTTCTCCCGTGCATCCCCCATACTCTGGAACTTTCTACCCCAACATATCAGACTCTCACCTACAGTGGAATCCTTCAAAAGAAACCTGAAAACCCACCTCTTCAGACAAGCCTACAACCACTGACCTTGCTGCTGTAAAACCGTCATGACCAGCTTCACCCTCACCTACTGTGTCCTTCCCCCATACCATGTCGATTGTAAGCCCTCGTGGGCAGGGCCCTCTCTCCTTCTGTACCAGTTTGTAACTTGTCTTGTTCAAGCTTAGTGAAATTGTGTGTATTATGTATGTATACCCCTTTTTATATATACAGCCAGTGGCGTAGGGATCGCCATAGCAACGGCTATGGGGCCCTACACCACTGGGGGCCCGGGCCCGCCGGCTGAGGATTTTTATATTTTTTTTTCATGTGGCACAGGGGTGTCGCTAGGGCCTTTTATCTGGGGCCACGGCCCCAAATCTATCTACCACTGGCCCGAACCTTGCGCCCGCAGCAACCCCAACAAACATCTGATCAGGATCCGATGGCAGGAGGCAGGGCTGCGCAGGACGTTCAGATCGCACAGCGCGCTGTGACGTCTCAGCGTCATCAGCGCTGCTGCACCGCCAGCCAATTCTTCTTTCTGCAGGTGGGAACAGAGGAGCGCGGTGCCACTCCACTGTACTCACTGGCGTCTGGCCCAGGTTTGTTGAAGCGGTCGATCGCCCTCCTTCTCTGACTGCCAGCCAGGCCAAGGCAGTCAACTCAGCTAGCCAGAGCCAGCCCAGCCTCCAGTAATCAGCAGGCAGCACTAGTCGATTCAGCATCAGCCAGCCCACTAGGCAAGAGGACCTAAGCCCAGGTAATAGATACTACTGGTATCCTGTTATATTATTATATATGTACAGCTGGTATGAGACTGGGGGGCAAATTACTTAATAGGGGGCAGTGTGGGGGACAAATTACTTAATTTTGGGCAGTGTGGGGGACAAATTACTTAATGTGGGGCAGTGTAGAGGCAAATTAGTTAATGGGGGCAGTGTGGGGGACAAATTACTTAATGTGGGGCAGTGTGGGGGACAAATGACTTAATGTGGGGCAGTGTGGGGGACAAATGACTTAATGTGGGGCAGTGTGGGGGACAAATGACTTAATGTGGGGCAGTGTGGGGGGACAAATGACTTAATGTGGGGCAGTGTGGGGGACAAATTACTTAATGTGGGGCAGTGTGGGGGAAAAATTACTTCATGTGGGGCAGTGTGGGGGTCAAATTTCTTAATGGGGCAGTGTAGAGGCAAATTACTTAATGGGGGGCAGTGTGGGGGATAAATTACTTAATGGGGCAGTGTAAAGGCAAATTACTTATTGGGGGGCAGTGTGGGGGACAAATTAATTCAGGGGGCAGTGTGGGGGGCAAACTACTTAATGTAGGGCAGTGTGGGGACATGATGATAGAATGATGATGATAGAAAAGTGAGGAAGCTAAGATGTCTGTGTCACACTCTGCAGAGACGAGGCGCGGCTGAAAGAAGCTGTATGGACCAAAAGGGGAAGATGATGACAGAAAAGATCTACATCAGAGGAGACGTCACCTGGAGGAGCTGGATGTGAGAGGTCTGTGCTGTTGTACAATATACAGAATAATCCATACACTATGCAGTACAATATTCAGTAAAATCCATACACTGTGGGGTTATTGTGTATATTGTACGGCATGGTGTATGGATTATACTGTATACTGTGTACAGCATGGTGTATGGATTATACTGTATACTGTGTACAGCATGGTGTATGGATTATACTGTATACTGTGTACAGCATGGTGTATGGATTATACTGTATACTGTGTACAGCATGGTGTATGAACTATATTGTATATCGTACGGCATGGTGTATGGATTATAATGAATATTGCACATACACAGCATGGTGTAGGGGTTATACTGTATATTGTACAGCAGGGATTATAATGTATTCTGTACAGCATGCTGTAGGGATTATACTGTGTTGTATGGGATGGCTCAGGGTTTACACTGTATGCTCTTTGATGTGACAATTATCTTAGGTTTTCCTTTCACCCACCTTTGATGCCGCTGTGCCCAGCTCTGAGCCGACCCAGCTCAGCAGCTGCCAAGGCTTAGGGTCAGAGAGGGATGTGGGGGTGGGAGATCCGGGAAGGTGGGGGGGGGGGCCCATAACATTTTTTTGCTATGGACCCCAGTCATTTCTAGCTACGCCCCTGTATACAGCGTCATAGAACGACTGGTGATTTAAAAATAAATAATAATTTTGTTTTGCACTGAAAAAAGAAAATTCACTTTGGTAAATAGGATTTTTAAATTAATGAATAATAGGACAAAAATAAAGACAAACATATTTCTTTAAAGTATTTGTTTGCCCATATACATACACAGTACTGTGCAAAAAATTTAGGCAGATTGGGAAAAATGCTGTAAAGTAAGAATGCTTTTAAAAAAAATTAAAGTATTAATAGGAACTCGGCAAGGAGGTTGTTCAAAACATCTTGGAGAACTCACCACAGATCTTCTGTGGATGCAGGCTTGCTCAAATCCTTCTGTCTCTTCATGTAATCCCAGACAGACTCAATGATGAGATCTGTGGGGACCACATTATCACTGCCAGGACATGTTGTTCTTCTTTACACTGAAGGTAGTTTTTAATGACATGGTTAGTATGTTTGGGGTCATTGTCCTGCTGCAGAATACATTTAAATTTAAACTATTAACACTATTTTTGAAAGCATTATTACTTTGCAGTATTTGCACAGTACTGTATGTATCAACTTTGTTACCTTTGTATCCACAGCTTTACTCTGACCATATATATATGTTTTTTCCTAAGGCAGCATGGTACATAGTAAGCACTGATATTCTTATCAGTGAAATGAACATAAAATATCACTAAATATTTTCTAGACAAAGAAATTAAGAAATCAGCATTATTTCAGTTCGTAAGACAAAATAATGATATAAGACCTATATACATAGCACCAGAAAAACAGGTATGCTGCTGTGTATGCCAATAGTTAGACTGTAAGTTCTTTGTGCAATGGTTCATTACTCTCTATAGGTCCATGAATTTCAGTACTGGTGTAAAGCACATTATCAGTAAGATAAATAGAGAGCCTGCCTGGATACAATATTCCTCTGCAGGTCGCAGTCGGCCGCCTCATAATTAGAAGCTTTCGGCAGCGGGCAAGTAAACGAGTTGTGGCATTTGGGAAAAGCTCAGGGAGAAGAGGTGTCAGTCCCTAACCAATAGTGATTGTCCTTCTATACTTGGGTAATTTGCATCTAATGCGCGCGATTCGCTTCCATTTAAAATATGATTACGCTCTTTTGAAGCCCATCGCACCTGTCCCTGCATATTAAGGTTGAGAGAGATGTAATAGAAAGTAGCAGATATAGGAGAAAAGGCCAAATTCTCCCTCTTTGAGTTTAGATCAAAAACACATGCTACCTGCTTCCTGAAAGTGAAACAGGCACACACAGAGCTGCACCAGGACAGCACAGCGTCAGTAGGCTACACAGGTCATGATCTATACAACTGGTTTCTTCTTTGCTGGAGCAGTTTTATCCTAAATATTCACTTACACTGAGCACTTTCCCTTGTATCAAAAAGCAAATGCTACTAAAGGGATATGTCCATGATCCTAATTCTTAAAAGCCTATAACACAGTGATTGAGCAATTTCATTGAAAGTTATTCATTTAATCATTTTCATTTCAACACCAAGAATTTTCCCACTTATGTGAATATATTTGAAATTAGACTCCATTACATAGAATGATTTCTGTAAGAGGTCTCTGAGGCGGTCACAAATCACAGAACTTGTTGGTAAAATAAATGTCTTTTTTTTCCCACTGCAGTGGCCCAGTGCATTTGATGGTTCTACTTAACAATAGGAGGCATAGTAAGCTTTATGGTTATAATACTCTTCAAATGACATAAATAAGCTTTTTGGTTGTAGTGACTCAACAAATGATAAAACAGTACAATTTCAATAATATTCATATTAGTCAACTTTAGCTTCTCATAACTCAGTGTTAACTTCACAGAGAGTAACTTTTTCTTATCACATGTTAGCTTCAGCTAGCAACAAAACATGCAACACTTGAAGTCCTACTAACTTAGGAGGAAGGAAATGCTGTAAATACTTGGCTTTACAACTATGAACCCATTAGCCTAATTCTTATCTTCTAAATCCCACCAGTCCACTAGTTTAACAGGACTGGAATAAAAGGTCACTAACAGGCCACAGGTTATTCAACCATGTCACAGTTCTTCTCTGTGTTGAGGCCACTCACAACCTAGCATGACCCAACTACATCTTTCTGCAGGGCTGAAGATCAGACACACACCACTCAGTCTCCCAAAGTTGACTTCCCATGGTTCTGAATTTATTATACAGCCCAAATCATATTGCAATATCTACTTACTCCACAGAACTCCCAAAGCTGACCTCTACCAGGGACATAGGTACTCTTATCCTCCTTACATCTCTACAGTGACAGTTTGCGCAGACCTCATTAAGTTGTTCTCTCCCAAAGCTGAAGTTACTCTCAGCTCACTACTTTATAGAGGCAATAGTTCCCCTTGTTAATTCAGTTTCTTTGTAATGATTTCTGGGCCTTGCTATATTTTCTCCAAACAAAAAGGAGAACAAGCTAAGGGGCCAACCCAGAAGGTAAAGAAGAAAAGACAGAAAGAGAGAGACAAACAAACATGACAGTTGATGTACACATAGCAAACTTAAAGGACTCGCTGCTATAACAATTTGCTGACGGCTTCAACTGTCAAGAGGCTCACTGAAAAACACTGCTTGGCCAGGCTAGTGCCCCCTTGAACTCAATGCCAACTGTACCTTACCAGCCCTCTCAGCTACACCCCTGCTTTTAGTCCTCAGAACTTTCCATCACATTTGTTATGCTTTATAAAATTAAAAAAGTTCCAAAAATGTACCTTATTGGGGACAGATGGTGTTTAAATGGGGAGGAAAAAACAGTGTCTTGTTCTGAGCAGGTTTTCAAAAAATGATGCTTTAACAGGTAGTGGCTAGTTCTGAAGGAGCCTTGAAAAATTCTCCCTTATAATTGGCAGCAGCAGCAGTACAGTGTGGATGTGCAAAGGGTAGAGTGATAGTGGCATGGGACTGCAATAGAAGTGGCAACAGTAGTAGCACAGCATGGAACAAATGAGGCAGTAGATGTTTGTGTGGCTGTTTAGGGGTAGTAGTGGTGGCTGTGTAGGGGTAATGGTGGTAGTGGTGACAGCAGCAATAGCCACCAAACAGTATAGTACTGAATCCTCTAACTCCAGTGGTAAGCTCCTCATCCTCATTCTCCTCCTCCATTTCATTCTTCTTTCTACTTTGCCCATGTGGGTTCCTAACAGCTACAAGGTGGCCAGCAGGATACAAAATCTGTTCTTCTTCTGCCCTCTTTTGTTGCATGGGCATGAGAATCTGTTCTAAGATAGATATCATGGGGATGACATTGTTGATGGTGGCCTCTTCAAAGGGCCTGAGTATGCGACACACATTACTGAGGAGCTGCCACTGCCTGACCTCAAAACAACACATGCTCCCTGATGAGGTGGTCTGGAACAGTGTCAGACTGGGGTGCCTAGGGCCCACCGGTAAAATTTATTTTGGTGGCCCACGTTAGGATACATTTGAATTTTACCTGCTCACACACAAATGCTACCAGATGATTGGATATGGGGTCCCTGAAGCAACTTTGAGATGTAGGTCCTGGGGAAAAAGGATACTGGCTAGCTTTCCTCTATAGCTAGAAGTCATCTCAGCTCTGATCTTGTCTATCATAATAAACTGGGGAGTTTCTTTAATAATCTATCAAGTTTCTTACATGAACATAGGCTGGTTGAGGTGCTGTACATTGAATATATGTATGTAGTGCATTAAGTCTACTGTGTTATGTGCCACTTGTGCAGGAGGTGGAAGACTAGGGGCTCACCTTGCTCAGGGGGCCACTGGGGGATTCACCTGTACCCTGTAGGCTAGTCTGAGCCTGCTCTGATACATGATGAAATTATCCACAGCTTTACTCTGCCCATACAGATGCTCCAGCATATGCAAGGTGGAATTCCAGGGAGTTGGAGCGTTGCAGATCAAGTGGTGCAATAGAGGGCTTCTGTTGATGCAAGTCCAGGAGGACATTCCTTGCCATATAAAAATGGTTGAAATAGGAGCGAGGACAGTCTCCTAGTCATGGACAGCACCTTCTGAAAGCCACAGTACTTTTTCAGAAGGTGTTGCACCCCTAAATTAATCACATACACCATACAATGAGCATGAGTTATTTCCCCCAAATTCAGCATGGCCACAATGTTTCTGTCATAGTTGTTGACCACCTTGCCTGGTTGGGGCTGGTGGAGAGACAGCCAGTGGAATGTTTGCTGATTACTGGCACTTAAGCAAGTGATCGGTTGTGTGGCTACTCTCTCCCAGGCTAATCAGCTCTAACGCAACATGGCAAAACTTTAGTTTACACATAAGGCAGGAGGGAGGGGGAGTGAAAGCAATGTTCTGCTCTGCTTCTGTTGGGGATGGAAGGATGTTCATTGAAGAGAACATGGAGGGTGGGAACCAGATGGACACAAATGTGGAGGTCAAAAGGACTTGGCTTTCTTGCTGCAGTGCTGCCTCCTTGAGAAAAAAATTGACTTAGTGGGCTTTGAAAAAAATGTACTGTCCCTGCCCATAACACCTTCAGCAGAGGTTCACAGTGGCATGCACCTTACTGCACAGAGAAAATTGCAAGGAGCAACCCACATTTGCTGGCACATGACAGTACAAGACAGGGATGGATATTTGGGTGAAATAATGCCAACTAGGTATCTTCAACTTGCAAGTTGGCCAGATGAGAGTTAAGCTTGAATGTGTTTCCTGGCCCCACATTCCATTTTCGATGGCTTATGATATAGCATAGTAGTAGGGGGATGAGTAGTCTTAGGTGGAGAAGCATTAACTGATGATGAAGATGACAAGGACACTGTACTGCCTGGCTGTCGCAAAGGAGACCGGGAGAAGGAGGACAATCTTGTTCCGATAGCTAGCGGCCAATTCTATTTTCCCACAGGATCTGGTGATGCAGCCTCACATGCTCCAATAGGACCGTGGGGCCTCTGTTTGTGTTGGAGGGCCCATGGCTTATTTTATCCTGCAGATTCATCAGTTCTTTATTGCCCTTGCCGCAGCCACTACCCTTCTCTTAAGATGTCACTTCCTCCTCAGCACACCGATCTGGCTCCCAGGTCCTGTTCAACACACAATCATGCATTTGCTGTAATTGCACGGTACAACATGTTAATTAAAACTGGTATACTAATGCAGTTAGTGCAGTAAAATGTATTGGCTGTAACTGCATGTTATCTTAAAGTAATACCACGTGTTAATGAAATGCACTGAAATGGCCAGTAACAAATGGTAGATAAATCAAATGAACCAGTTTTTAGGAAAAACAGGGGGCAGTTTCTCAGCTTTGCAGAAGAATGTATGCTAATGATGCTGAAAGTGCTAACAATAAGCATATGAACTGTAGAAACTTGAAGTTTTTACAAAAAAACAGGCTGGCTGGTCGAGTCCATTAACAGAACAAATGAGGTTGTTGCAGGATTTTGTAGTGCAGCAGCAACTTGCTAGCAGCTTTATGAAACTGTCAAGCTCACAACTCGGAGTGACCAGTCCCTCATTTTCTATGCTTTCCAAGATAAAACCCTGAATCTACTTTATTATATCACTCTCCCTATACTCTCCCTATCCCAACCAGATTACTGACTTATGTCTGCAATTCCTTTTTGGCAGACATAGCCAAAACACATGCTTTCAATTTGTAAACTGTGCACAGAATGACATTTTGAACGTTCTAAGCAAAATAAGTTTTTGCTGCTTTTTGCGCTATTCGTCAAGTTCAGATTAATTTGCCAGACCATTTTTTGTGAAGTTTGTAACAAATCTGATTCATATGCTGTATAATTTATTTGTTCACTTCTAGTTTTAACTCTTCTATGTAGCCATTTTCAAGCCTGGAGGTGGCACCATAAAGAAGGAGAAACATTGCTATGTAACACTGGTCAACTTCACTTTATGTTTGAAGTTTTGCTTCTTCTTTGTGATAGAGTTTCTACAAGTTGAGGTCTAGAGTCCAGCCTCTGGAAACACTGCAGACACTTTCTGAAGATGCTCTAAATACTGGGGTTCTCCACCTCTCTGCTGGTTTCCTTCAATATAAGCTTGTATGACACATTTTCTGATCAATAAATTATGTTTTTTTTTTGTTGCATTGGATTTAAAAGCTCCGATCAACACAGTCCCTACCCATAAAACGTATTAGGGCATATGGACATCC
This sequence comes from Bufotes viridis, assembly GCA_033119425.1. Lineage (NCBI taxonomy): Eukaryota > Metazoa > Chordata > Amphibia > Anura > Bufonidae > Bufotes > Bufotes viridis. Next base: position 74,913,393 of record CM065590.1, on the reverse strand, counting down.
CACATTTACCACAGTCTAACACTCTGGTGGACCCAAAAGGTTCATGCATTACAAATGTTTGTTTGAAAGTTTTTTCTTTATAAAGCAAAGTATATCTTGGCAAAGAAACATCAAATATGACTTTAAACAACATGTCAGCCCTTTTATATCATGTGATTTTTAAAGTTTTCTGGGTGATTATTATAGATGACCTATCCTCAGGATCGGTCATTAATATCAGATCGTCAGAGGTCTGATACCTGGCACCCCAGCCCATCAACTGTTTGAGGAGGCCTCCTTGCAGCTTACCAAGCACAGTGCTGTCTGTTGTAAAGTGGCTGTGCTTGGTATTGAAGCTCATCCCCATTCACTTGAATATGACTATGCTGCACCTAAGTCATGTGACCAATGGGCATGATGTTACTGACTCAGAAAGAAGCCACAGTGATCACCAGAGCACCATGGTCTCTTCAAACAGCTGATCGACAGAGTGCCCAGAGTCAGTATTCTGCCACTGATATATGCAAGAACAGTCTCTGATGAGTGTGAGTGGCAATCTCTTGTACAAGCAATGGGAGATAGTGAAATTGCTATAATCATTCCTCTAGCAATATCAGTTGCATGTTTAATTCCATGGAGAGAGATGCAATGGATATGCCTTTAGATAATTTATTGAATATACCTTAAAAAATAATGATAGAGGTCAAAGAAAAATCCTTTCTCCAGCTCTGTGAGGAATATCTGACAAACAGGAAAAGATGGCAGAAAACAGGATATGAGCTCACAGAAGAGGAGAAGTTACAAGATAAATAACGTGATAACATTACTACCATAGATAACTTACATAAATCAAATATACCCATGACCACAAGATGGCAGCAAAATATTCTAAGTATAGTGGTTAATAAATATAACACAAAATGCAAGTAAATGAATTCTAGTTTGAGAAACCATTCACAGGGACAGCGGATGCCAGAAAGTCTGATATTGATGACCTATTCTGAGGATGAGCCATCCTCAGCCCTTTTAAAGGGGTTTTGCCATCTCAGACAATGGGGGCATATCGCTAGGATATGCCCCCATTGTTGATAGGTGCGGGTCCCGCCTCTGTGACCCGCACCTACAATGAGAACGGAGTGCGGAAATGAACAGAGGGCGCACTGCGCATGCACAGCCACCTCCATTCATTTCTATGGGGCTCGCGAAAATAGCCGAGCGCTGGATCGGCTATTTCCGTCTGCCCCATATAAATAAATAGGAGCAGGCGCCATGCGTGCGCGCAGCGCTCCCATTCACTTCTATAGGAGCAGCGGGGAGCAGCGCTTGTTGGTGGATGGACCCCGGGAAATCCAGGGTCCTCCAGCCACAGCTCTCCCGTTCTGTTCTCATTGTAGATGCGGGTCCCAGAGGTGGGACCCGCACCTATCAAATAATGGGGGTATATACTGGCGAAATGCCCCCATTCTATGTATAAATCTAAAATCGAACTTAAGTAAACAATAATCTACTAGAAAGTATAATAAAAAAAGGGACAAAACAGTAATTAGAACAACTACAGAATGGCTGCTACACAATATGGACATATTCTAAAATGTTGACTTGCTAGCAATAGAGCTGAATTATGAAATATATCATTTGTTCTTGTATAATTCCAAGGAAAGCTTCCTGTAATGACAACTCTTCTCGCGGGTTTGCTCTTCTAGGCCGCTACTGGAGGACACAATGCCAGGCAGAAAAATGAGGCTTTGAAAACAAAAGAGCGAGAACTGTGACTGTGATGTATTGCAGATATGTACAGAGGGAACAAAAACAAAAAGGAGGCAGCGTTAATAACACGCCAGCGTCCGATACATCAGCTCCTGCAGCATTCAGAAGGTGACCTGAGAAAGCTGTAGTAATCCTGTGTGTCACAATGAATTTATGAGGCCAATTTATCTGACCCCGCTGCTTTCGAAATAGCTGGGTAACAAACACAATCCATTTGGTTTATTAGCTCTGTGCGGTGTCAGGCGTGATAATACAAGCGGCGCGTTTAGCTTATCAATCTAATAGGAACGAAGCGATGGGAGAAACTTGCCTAATAATTGTCATTTTGGTGTCACTTGCTCACAGATTCCCTCTGCATACACGGTCTGACCTCGGTTACTCATTACTGGCACGGATTGCAACCAAAAGCTAATTACACACAGCGTTGGGCAGGACGTGTATGATGTACATCATGGCACCCATGGATTATTTAATGCCGCTATATGTTAGCTTTTTGAAATAACAAAGATAATGGGAGAAGTGATAGCTATGACCTGATGCAAAAATAATATGTTCCATGGGCAGATTGCAGTGACATACTGTAATTGTAAAATGCCCCCCTGTTGTTGACCCAAATCCCTCTCATCCTCTTTGGTCCCTAAATGCTCCTCTCTTTGAAATGATACTTATATTTCCATATAGTACTACAGTATGTTGCTCCACAACATTTGTCTGGCTCCTAAAAGCAGTTTTTTTTTCAATGTGCTAGTGAAAACTATTCAGGGATATTTTTTTTTTACAGGCTTAACCATAATTGTCCTTCTCTGACCATCAAAATGTTGGCAGTTATGCAGTCAACCTTCGACCCAAACTCCCTTCTGCCCAATGCGGAAAATGTAGCACCATAGACTACCTACATAAAATTTGCTAAGGAAACACTGTCAATAGGTAATAGGTCAGTAGTGATCTCATAGTGAGATCACTACTCCCCACCCTAGGGACCAAAACAGTTTTGGAATCCATACTTGTTTAGACATATGTATGAAATATGTTAGAGATTTCACAGTACTAGGCCTAATTCAGATGGTCATATTTCCCATATGCGTGCTATCCTTCACTCATATACAGTATATTGACCCATATTCAGTGCCTTGCAAAAGTATTCACCCCCCTTGACTTTTTTTCGTATTTTGGTGCCTCACAACCTGGAATTAACATAGATTGTTTGAGGATTTGCATCATTTAATTCACAGAACATGCCCACAACTTTGAAGATGTTTGTTTTTATTATAAAGCAAACAACAAATAGGCCAAAATAACAGAAAAAGTCAATGTGCATAACTATTCATCCCCCTAAAGTCAATACTTTGTAGAGCCACCTTTTGTGCCAATCACAGCTCCAAGGCGCTTTGGATAGATCTCTATGAGCTTGCCACATCTTAACACTGGGATTCCTCCTGACAAAACTGCCCCAGCTCCTTCAAGTTGGATGGTTTGCGCTTGTGAACAGCAAACTTTAAGTCTGACCACAGATTTTCTATTGGATTGAGATCTGGGTTATTCCAACACATTTACATGTTTCCCCTTAAACCACTCAAGTGTTGCTTTAGCAGTGTGTGTGGGGTCATTGTCCTGCTGGAAAGTGAACGTCCGTCCTAGCCTCAAATCACGTACAGGTTTTGCTCAAGAATATTCCTGTATTTAGCACCATCCATCTTTCCCTCAACTCTGACCAGTTTCCCAGTTCTCGCTGCTGAAAAACATCCCCACCGCATGGTGCTGCCTCCACCATGTTTCACTGTGGGGATGGTGTTCTTTGGGTGATGTGTTGGGTTTGCGCTAGTGTTGACCTGGTGCTAGAGTAGAACACTTTGGGATGCTCGGGTGCTCTACAGAGCACACAAGCACAATGGAAGTCAGTGGGAGAACCAGAGCATTAAACCAGGCACCCCCTGCTCTGAAGAGGGGAGGGTGCCAGGTCCCACTGAGGTCCATGCAGAAGATGTACAGTGTAGGAATTCCCCAGTGTGAGTCTGCGGCTTAGGAGTCCCTGCTCTGACTCCATATATAGCTATATCGACTTGTAGGAAACAGGCCGAACTGGATGGACAAATGTCTTTTTTCGGTCTTATATACTATGTTACTGCTTGGGAACACCCAGTGTATTTAAATTTAATTTAGCCTCTATTTCTGAAAAGTTTCTTCTGGAATTTGAACTCACAACCGTCTACATTAGAGGCAAGGACCTTAACCACTCAGCTATAAATCTGAATGATAAACTGGGTGAGAAAAACCTCATAGCAGTTTTTCATGTAGTAAGTACTCCTATACAGTAGAAGTATAATTTTATATTTTACTGTAGGTTAACATGTAGCTGCATAGCGTAGTGGTTAAGGTTCTTTGCTCTAATGTAGAAGGTTGTGAGTTCAAATCCTGGCAGAAACGTTTCAGAAATAGAGGCTAAATTAAATTTATATTTTTTTTAGTAATTGTAAAATATGTATGGCACAAAATAAATGTGTAATTACTAAAAAGGAAACTAATTTTATATATATATATATATATATATATATATAATCATACTTCTGATATATATGAATGCATAATATGTGGGAAACTACTACTAATGTTTTTAGCCATAATATATTTACATATATTATAATATATTATATATGCTAAATATATAATAAGATATGTAAATATTATGGCTAAAAACTTATATATATATATATATATATATATATATATATTAAATTTAGCCTCTATTTCTGAAAAGTTTCTGCTGGGATTTGTACTCACAACCTTCTACATTAGAGCCAAGCACCTGAACCACTATGCTATACCTGTTAACCTGCAGTGAAATATAAAATGATACTTTTGCTGTATAGGAACACTTACTACATGACAAACTACTATGATATTTTTCTGACCCAGTTTATCATTCAGCTTTATAGCTGAGTGGTTATGGTCCTTGCTTCTAATTTAGAAGGTTGTGAGTTTAAATCCCAGCAGAAACTTTTCAGAAATAGAGGCTAAATTAGATTTAAATACACTGACTCGAGCATCGAGCTCAAGCAGTTGTGGTATTCGGCCGAGCATCGTGATGCTCGAGTCGAACACCAGTTCAGCCGAGCATGCTCGCTCAACACTAGTTTACGCCAGACGTAATGTTTTCTTTCATGACCAAAAAGTTCAATTTTAGTCATCAGACCACAGCACCTTCCTCCATACATTTTGGGAGTATCCCACATGCCTTTTAGCAAACTCTCACCATTCCTTTTTGTTTTTAGCTGAAAGTAAAGGATTTCTTCTGGCCACTCTGCCATAAAGCCCAACTCTATAGAGCGTACGGTGTATTGTCGTCCTATGTACAGATACTGCAGTCTCTGCTGTGGAACTCTGCAGCTCCTCGAGGGTTACCTTAGGTCTCTGTTCTGCCTCTCGGATTAATGCCCTCCTTGCCTGGTACGTGAGTTTTGGTCACTGTCCGTCTCTTGGCAGGTTTGCTGTTGTGCCATGTTCTTTCAATTTGGTTATGATAGATTTGATGGTGCTCCTGGGGATCATCAACGATTTGGATATTTTTTTATTACCTAACCCTGACTTATACTTCTCAACAACATTGTCCCTTACTTGTTTGGAGAGTTCCTTGGTCTTCATGGCAGTGTTTGGTTAGTGATGCCTCTTGCTTAGGTGTTGCAACTTCTGGGGCCTTTCAAAAAATATATGTAATGACAGATCATGTGACACTTAGATTACACACAGGTGGACCTCATTTTACTAATTATGTGACTTCTAAAGGTAATTGGTTGCACCAGAGCTTTTTATGGGCTTCCTAACAAAGGGGGTGAATACATACGCACATGTCAATTTTCTGTTTTATATTTCTAAACAATAGTGTTATTTATATATTTTTCTCATTTCACTTCACCAACTTAGACTATTGTGTTCTGATCCATCACGTAAAATTCAGATTAACAAAACATTGAAATTAAGGCTGTAGGGTAACAAAATGCAAAAAAGTCAAGGGGGGTGAATACTTTTGCAAAGCACTGTAGGTGTGTAAACAGGACCACTAACATATATATTCAGCAACAAAACATTATTGATAAAACAGAGAGTGTAGTGACAGAAAAAGTCCAAGATAAAGGTAAGAAGATATGTATGAAATGAAGGAAGGATGTTTCACACTTTAATTAATTGGATGTTTTATAGCAGGGATGCTCAACCTGCGGCCCTTCAGCTGTTGCAAAACTACAACCCCCAGCATGCCCTAATAGCTGTAGGCTTTCCAGGCATGCTGGGAATTGTAGTTTGGCAACAGCTGGAGGGCCACAGGTTGGGCATCCCTGTTTTATACAGTATCCAAGGAAGCTTGTAATGTCACAGCTGCTGCCACATCTGATTATGTAGGATCTGTAGACTTGGTTGAGTACCATAGGGTCCTTTGGTGATCCCAAGCTCTGACGCAATAATTAGCCTCAGATGTCAAGCAACAGCCAACAGCATATGGAACCAGCCAGGTGCTACTCTGCAATGATGACAGCAAAAAATATGAAGATACTAAAAATAGATATTTACATGTGTTAGAAGAGGATTCTACACAAATCAATGGTTGTCACATTTCTTTAGCACACAAGAGACCCAATGGGGCAGCTTTACTAATAAAGTATAACACTGGGGGCAATGTATCAAGTGTGCTGTGCGAGAATAGTGAAGTTATTTTGGCTGTTCTGTCAGTGGAGTGGGCGATTGAACTAAATTTATGATGCATTTGTGTCATTTATTTATTTTACTCACTTATATAGCACTGACATATTCTGCAGCACTTTACAGACATTATCATAACTCCTGCCCGCAATGGGGCTCACAATCTAAGTTCCCTATCAATATGTCCTTGGAGTGGTGGAGGAAACCGGAGTACCCAGAGGAAACCCACAAAGAGCTGTCACGAACTAGCGGGTGTGAACCCACTGTGCCACGTGTCCTACCTCCTCTAAAGGAGTTTTCTAAGTGAACCCCTCGATCTTCACAGTACCCCTGATGGTGGGGATAGACTTTTCTGGGGGGAACACCAGTTCGCTACCTCTTGAGGAGGATGGCACACGAGGCAGCCGTTCCAGGTGGACCAGGAGGTACCTGAGAAAGGTACCAGAGGTACAGGCATTGTCAGCAGGCTGAGTCGAAAATTGGGAGCAACAGTGCAGGACCAAAGGATGAGACAGAGGTGAAGTCAGAAGGACAATAGGTCAGGGGAGGCGGCACAGGTACAGGTTAGGCAATCCAGGTCGGCAACAGGAGAGTCAATGCAAGTAGGCAGGGATCAAACAGGTAGCGAAGTCCAGGAATACAAATACAAGTCAGGAACACAAGAGGATAACAGGAACCTTAGCAGAACTCAAGGACCTTGACACTGAGGCATCCGGGAAGGGGGCTGGGGCACTTATATATGTGCAGGAGGACTTGGATTGGTCAGCGAGGTCACATGACCTAACCCATAAAGCCCAGGGAGTGGCGCGTTCTGTGCTCTCCTTTGCCCTGCGCTGAATCATGCAGGGCAAAGGCTTTTTATGGAGATCCAGTGACATACTCGGCTCTCCATAGGGTAAGCTGGGCAGAGCCTTCGGCCTAGCAGTGAGCTGGATGACATCACTGGCACTGATGGACGGACTTTAGGACTGCCCTGGCCTGTAAAACGGCTAGAACAGCGCTTAAGCCTACCCATCAGTGCCGATTACATCACTGGTAACACTGCTAGGTAGAAGCCTCTGCCTAGCAGTGTGAAAATATAAACAAACAAGCCCTTGCCCTGCGCGATCCAAAGCCGAAGAAGTGAAAATTGTAATATGTCTAGGCTCAACTCTAAACCCGAACAACCCCTTTAAGAAGACACAAGTTGGGACACAAGGTCCACTCCAAAGCGTGTAAGTTCTATCAGAGTCAGAGACTGAGAGCAGTGCAAATACTGTCTGGCTATCTATGACTGATCATGTAACCACGTGACTTGCTGTCTATGTCTTATGTCATTAAAGGAAATCTGCGGTTGCAAGTTGGGAAATATGTCACAGAGCAGGAGTACCTGAGCAGATTTATGTATAGTTTTCTTGGAAAAGATTAAGCAAAATTTTTATTTTGTGTATTCCTTACTAGAGATGAGCGAACACCTGGATGTTCGGGTTCGAGAGGTTCGGCCGAACTTCCGGAAAATGTCCGGGTTCGTGATCCGAACTCAACCCGAACTTCATCCCGAACCCCATAGAAGTCAATGGGGACCCGAACTTTTGGGCACTAAAAAGGCTGTAAAAGACACCCAGAGGGATAATATACCACAATAAACGCATTGCGATTACAACTTTGAGCTAACGATCACCATGGGAACGCCTCCTCCAGTAGAATGTACTATTCGGATGTGAGAATTAAGTTGAAATCGCAATGCGATTCTTATATATTTGCTTAATCGCATTGCGATTTCAACTTAGCATTGCTAAATAATTCCATCCATATCGTTAACTTACTGAGTCAGTAAGTTAACGAATATGGATGGAATTATTTAGCAATGCTAAGTTGAAACGGCAATGCGATTAAGCAGATATATAAGAATCGCATTGCGATTTCAACTTAATTCTCACATCCGACAGTATATTCTACTGGAGGAGGCGTTCCCATGGTGATCGGTAGCTCAAAGTTGTAATCGCAATGCGATTAAGCAAATACATAAGAATCGCATTGCGATTCCAACTTTTTAGTACTCAACTTTTAAAATCGTACACCACTTTAACCACTGTCTCTTAGTCAGTTTTAGTATTGGTGTGCTGTAATAGAAGTTACATTCGTACGCGAATATAACTTACAGCAATACAGTCAACTTTACACTGTTAGTTTTATTATCGCGATAATACAACTATTCAAGAATCGTGTACGTGCGTCTGTACGTGTGTGCGTTACCTCGGACACTATTCTATTTTGCCAGCCACAGCTGAAACCACTGATTTATGGTATTGCTATTTTGGCAATTGAATTTAACCCCAGAAAATAATCTATCCTTTGCCAGACAGCAGACAGTATTATACTTGTCTAGCCAAAGCTGGAACACCAGATTTAGGGGATTGGTATTTGGGCAATTGTATTTAACCCCTTAATAAAATATAGAAATTTCTTTCCTGAGTTTCTAGGGGTGACAATTAGCACAGCCAAGCCCCTGATGTAGGATATAGCAAAAAAAAAAAACTAGTATTGATGGATTGATGGACTTGGTGGCAGCTTCTTCTGGCCCACCACAAGTCACAAAATGGCCGCCGATCAACCCAGAAAATAAGTGACAGAAAAACGCTCTGTGCAGCCTAAAAACCAGCGAGCAAGTAACTAGCAGAAGTTCAATGATTCTCAGCTGTAAATTGATCCGTTCATTAGGTGCTGTTGCTGACTTTAACCTGCCTAATCTCGCCCTGATAGAAGCTGCGTCCTCTCCCTACACTAATCAGAGCAGTGTGATGTGCGGCGCTACGTGACTCCAGCTTAAATAGAGGCTGGGTCACATGCTGCACTTGGCCAATCACAGCCATGCCATTAGTAGGCATGGCTGTGATGGGCTCTTAGGGCAAGAAGTAAAATGCTAACTGATTGGCTGCTGTGCAGCCCTTCAGAAAGCGGGAAGAAATCGACGAACACCGGACCCGAACCCGAACTTTTTTGAAAATGTCCGGGTTCGGCCTAGCACTGTGGTCTTACAGCCTGGACTTAAATCGAACCAATGGCCACACCTGTATCAAGTCTGTATGTTCTACCCTTGACTGCATGTGTTTTCTCTCACCCTTCAAAAACATATTTATAGGATAGGCTTCCTATGACAGTGGCCCTAGTGGACTGAGGTGAATGGAAATACTTTCCAGTACAGCACTGTGGAATATGTTGGTGCTATACAAACACTGGGAAATAAAATTATTCTCTGAATTTGATGCAGTTGTCAGTTTATATAAAGCATGGCTCCTACTTTATTGGATGATGTATTTTTCTTTTTTTTTCAGATATATGCTTTTTTTTTTGTATTACATTTTTGTATTGATAGATATTAAATTAATGGTTTATTATAATCATTAGTGCTGAGGTCCATGGGCCCCTAAAAAAGTTTTTGTAACTTTTGTAATCTTTGATGATGATGGGTGTTTGAAGAGGTTAACACGTGAAGCAATATCCAACCACTGAGCCTCTAGACTTTTTTCTCCTCGAACACGATAAATGTGATCTGCTGCAAGCAGTTTAAGTATTTTTGACTGTCCCTGTCATCATCAGGTTTACGGATGGTTAATTTATTCTTTACAGCACAGTCATTGATGGCTATTAAATCACAAATGAGAACCAATAAAGGGAGAATTGCAGTCGAAATTACACTGTTTATGCGACAGCCGAGTGCAGACTAAAAGATTCATATGCTGCCCGCAAAGTATGTTATAAATTTTAATTACCACAGTTTGTGCAAATGACATGTTTGAAATGCCGTTGAGTAATGCGACCCCTGATAATGAAACTATAAAATAAATCACTAAGTTTTTGAATTAGTTTCTCTTTATTATTATTCTTGCGGCTCTTAACCTGTTGGATCTAGAGGGAATTCTTCATGAAATGGGACATATTAGACATATTGGATGGCGTAAGTGTTAGGATGTCACAGTTCTTCGCTCGAAAGATTGAATGACATGGTGCGGGAGACGCGTCGAAGAGTTTTTAGTTTGACATACGAGTCTCAATAAAACAATGAGGAGAAATGTGGAGTTTCTCTTCCTGGAAATAATAAGCAATTAAAGTGCTCTAATTCATAGGGAATGAAATTCTGGCTAATTCAGTCTGCTTGGCACCCTGGTTTCTGTTTGACTTGCTTTATTATTACTCACAGTTTCCAATATCCCTGTTAGATGGGTTTACCTCAAGCTCCCTAATTTTAAGTGTCATCTGAAGTTCTATTAAAACTGATTGAATTGATTCCCAACAGGTGATATCTTCTTGGGTAGAAGCACATGCATTCACCTAACTGTCAAGAGTCCACATCATTAGAATAACTCAGATTCAAGGAAAAAGTTTGGATGACATATAAATACGGCTTAATTGATATCATGTCATGGACTTTAAAACTCTTAAGGAACCCATACACCTTCGACAGCGATCAGCCAAACTCTGGTATGGGCAACTGCTATTCCTACTGACTCCTTATACATATACGTATGCTGGATTTGTCAAAGACTGCATGTGTTCTCAAAAAGGTGAAGTGGATTTGCCACTGACTGACGCATCTGGCAGTGGCTATTAGAGATGAGCGAGCCATGCATGCAGCCAATCAGCAGCCAGCCTGCCCTGTGATGTCACAGCACTATAAATAGTCTCAGCTATCTTGGGTTCTGCCATTTTTGTGTGTACTTAGTGCAGGGAGAGACGTCAGCAGGCGTTAGGCACAGTGATAGGAAAGACTTCATTGTGATAAAAAAAAGATTTACAAGTTCAAGGAAAGATTATTCAAGGTGTAGGGAAAGGATAGGGAGGAATTATTCCACAGCATTTATGTACAGGGTGGGCCATTTATATGGATACACCTTAATAAAATGGGAATGGTTGGTGATATTAATTTCCTTTCTGTGGCACATTAGTATATGTGAGGGGGGAAACTTTTCAAGATGGGTGGTGACCATGGTGGCCATTTTGAAGTCGGCTATTTTTAATCCAACTTTTGTTTTTTCAATAGGAAGAGGGTCATGTGACACATCAAACTTATCGGGAATTTCACAAGAAAAACAATGGTGTGCTTGGTTTTAATGTAACTTTATTCTTTCATGAGTTATTTACAAGTTTCTGACCACTTCTAAAATGTGCTGCCCATTGTGTTGGATTGTCAATGCAACCCTCTTCTCCCACTCTTCACACACTGATAGCAACACCGCAGGAGAAATGCTAGCACAGGCTTCCAGTATCCGTAGTTTCAGGTGCTGCACATCTCGTATCTTCACAACATAGACAATTGCCTTCAGATGACCCCAAAGATGAAAGTCTAAGGGGGTCAGATTGGGAGACCTTGGGGGCCATTCAACTGGCCCACGACAACCAATCCACTTTCCAGGAAACTGTTCATCTAGGAATGCTCGGACCTGACACCCATAATGTGGTGGTGCACCATCTTGCTGGAAAAACTCGGGGAACGTGCCAGCTTCAGTGCATAAAGAGGGAAACACATCATCATGTAGCAAATTCGCATATCTAGTGGCCTTGAGATTTCCATTGATGAAGAATGGCCCCACTATCTTTGTACCCCATATACCACACCATGCCATCAATTTTTTTGTTCCAACAGTCTTGGAGGGATCTATCCAATGTGGGTTAGTGTCAGACCAATAGCGGTGGTTTTGTTTGTTAACTTCACCATCCACATAAAAGTTTGCCTCATCACTGAACAAAATCTTTTGCGTAAACTAAGGGTCCTGTTCCAATTTTTGTTTTGCCCATTCTGTAAATTCAGTGCGCCGATCTGGGTCATCCTCGTTGAGATACTTCAGTAGCTGGAGTTTGTAAGGGTGCCATTTGTTAGTAGCTAATATCCGCCGAAGGGATGTTCGACTAATGCCACTCTCCAGTGACATGCGGCGAGTGCTACGCTGTGGGCTCTTGCTGAATAAAGCTAGGACAGCCACTGATGTTTCTTCATTAGTTACAGATTTCATGCATCCACATTTTGGCAAATCCAACACTGAACCAGTTTCACGAAACTTAGCAAGCAGTTTGCTAACTGTAGCATGGGAGATGAGTGGTCTCGTAGGGTGTCTTGCATTGAAATCTGCTGCAATGACCCGGTTACTGCGTTCACCAGACATCAACACAATTTCTATCCGCTCCTCACGTGTTAACCTCGGCAACATGTCAATGGCTGTAAACAAAGAGAAACTTGTAAATAACTCATGAAAGAATAAAGTTACATTAAAACCAAGCACACCATTGTTTTTCTTGTGAAATTCCAAATAAGTTTGATGTGTTACATGACCCTCTTCCTATTGAAAAAACAAAAGTTGGATTCAAAATGGCCGACTTCAAAATGGCCGCCATGGTCACCACCCATCTTGAAAAGTTTCCAACCTCACATATACTAATGTGCCACAAACAGGAAGTTAATATCACCAACCATTCACATTTTATTAAGGTGTATCCATATCAATGTCCATTACACCTTGCTGCACTGACTGGGGATCCAAATTGACTTTATACAGCTCTGTAATTCAAGCAAACCGTTCTTATTAGGGTCCAAGTGCTGTTTGATACAGGCATTAACAGGGTTTATTACAAGGAAATATTTCTACATCTTATTTGCCCTTGTACGGTGCAGTTATATGTTCTAAAGCATTTTTGGCTTGTTTTAGTGGGGAAAAAAGGGCTTATTAGCCGCTGTGTAGTGAAGTGCAAAAATTACAGCCCTTTTTGTCATGTATTAGTGGCACAAAAAAAAAAACTTATTTGCTGTTTAGCGGTGCAGTTATATGTTCTAAAGCCCTTTTTGTTGTTTATTAGTGGCAAAAGAAAAATATATTTGCCGTTCAGCAGTGCAGTAATATGTTCTTAAGCCCTTTTTTGCATGTATTAGTGGCACGAAAAAAGTATTTGCCTTTGTGTGGTGAAGTGAGAAAATTACAACCCTTTTTGGCGTGTATTAGTGGAAAAAGTAGGGCTTATTAGCTGTTGTGTGGTGAAGTGAGAAAATTACAGACTTTTTTGGGGTGTTTTAATTTCCTTTTTATTTATTTATTTGATCAAACAGTATGTCAGACAGAGAAATGCCAGGCCCTGCAGAGGGGAGTGGCAGAGGCCTAAATGTTTCTAGCGCAGGCACAGGTCGCATCAAATTATGGGGGCGTGGCAGCAGGAGTCGCAGCGAGAGGCCTGAGCTCCCGATGTCATCTAGCGGTCATGTCTTGACCAGCAACCCAGCGGTTCTTGAATGGTTGACTCGGTCATCCACTTCGTCCCAATTGACATCAGACACAACCCTTAGTTGGCATGGCCCAGGAGCAGGTCCTGTGCCCTCACCTGTCCTCAACCTGTCTCTGTCCTTTTCTGTTCCCTCAGCCACAGAAGTATTGTATGTTGTGATCTCAGCTCCACTATACAGCGAGGACGAGCTACTAGAGGACAGTCAGCAGCTACTGGCCAGCCAAGATGTGGAAGAGACATTCACCGATTCCTCCGCTAGGCGGGCAAGTAGTGATGAGGAGAGTAGCGTGGGAGCTGGTGTTATAAGCAGTGAGGCTCCTGACCCAGAGACCATTGAGGAGGACATCAGTGACGTGCAGACAGTACTCGATGATGATGATGTAGCTGATCGCACTTGGGAGATGGGTGAAAAGGGTGGCAGCTTGCCCGTGAGGCAGCGGCGGAGCCAGCAAGTTTCTAGAGTGGCCGGGAGTCAGCAGGGTGGCAGCAGTGGGAGGTCGGAAGACCACCCACTTCACAGGAACCTACCTGCCCAGAAAGTAGTGGTGCATGGGTTCACGGAAGCAGTGGCGGTAGCAGTCAGTCAGTGCGTAGTGTTTGGGGTAAAATCACCTACTCGGCGGTGTGGCAGTTTTTTGTTAAGCCGCTGGAGGAGGTGAACATGGCCATATGTAGAATCTGCGGGCAGAAGGTGAAGCACCATGTCCCTGTGTCAACATATGCAGCGTCACCATATAATGGGGCCTGGGAGAACTGTGGCTCCGATGCGGCAGGCTGGACAACCACAGCAACCGCTGCATCACCCAGTTGCATACACCCGGTTCCAGGCAGTCAAGGCTCCACCACCTCAGCCGAAAGAAGCTGTCTGTCCTTCCCATCATCTGCTGGTTCTGATGCTTCTGCTCCTCCTCCTCGTCAGTCATTCCATCAGCAATCGATCACCAAAGCGATTGCCAAGAGACAACAGTATACGTGCACTCATCTAACGGCACAGAAGCTGAATGTGCTCCTGTCCAAGTTGCTGGTGCTGCAGTCCCTCCCTTTCCAAGTGGTGGACTCTGCACCTTTCAGAGAACTAATGCCTTGTGCCAATCTGTGGTGGAGAGTCCCAAGTCCTCATTTCTTTGCCAAAATGGCAGTACCAGCCCTGCACACACATGTAAAACAGAAGGTGGGCCAGTCCTTGAGCCTGTCGGTGTCTGCCAAAGTGCACAGCAGTGCCGACGTGTGGAGCTGTAACTACGGTCATAGACAATACATGCCCTTTACGGCCCACTGGGTGAATGTGTGTCCTGCACAGCCACACCAGCAACTTGGCCAGGTCGCGCCGCTTCCGCCTCCACGTTGTCACGCCGTTGGTCCTGCGACAATGTCCGCCTCTGCCTCCTCATCCTCCACTGCAGGGACAATTCACAGTACCCCTCCAGCATACTACATGTGCAGGGCACGGCGGTGTCACACTGTTCTGCACCTCGTTTGCCTGGGTGAACGGAGTCACACAGGAGAGGAACTGCTCCGTGTCCTTCATCAAGAAATTGAATCCTGGCTTTCTCCGCGACAACTGAAAATCGGTACCATGGTGACCGACAACGGGAAGAACATGGTGTCGGTGCAGAGAAAGGCCATCACCAATTTCTTGATGATCCAAGCGGACAGGAGTACTCCTCTGTGTAACTTCGATGTCAGCCAGTTGCAGCTCATGCGTGACACCTGCCGTTTGCTCAGGCCCTTTGAGTAGGCCCTGTTATTTGTTAGTCGCTATGACTACGGGATGAACAACGTCATTCCACTGCTTCATGCCCTGGAACAGACGCTGTTAAATCTTGCTGGTCAGGGTACTGGAGACATGGCGCCTAGCCCTGTGGAAGCTAAACTGGAGAGGAGAAGAAGGAGGACATTGGAGCACAAGCAATGTGTAGCGAAATGGGTGATTTTTACACACCGGTGACAGTAGAGGAGATGCAGAAGGAGAAGGAGCAGCCAGAGGAGCTACGGGGCGATGAGGAAGACGAGGCAGAGGACCCTGACACACCGTGGCAGTATGCAGTGGAGATGGAGGCAGGGGGGCCCTCCAAGTCACTTGCACAAATACATGTTCAGTTGCCTGTGTAGTAACAGCTGAATTGTCACCATTTGGCAGAGGGATGACTTCTGGCTCTCCACCTTGTTGGACCCTCGCTGAGTCACTAGCGGTCCAAAATGGGGGCCTTTTTTACACCTGCTGAGAGGGAGGACAAACTGAACTACTATAGAGACATCCTATGTAGTCAGTTGGCCACTGCCTATCTGTGCCATTGTCCATCCTCTCGCAGGGCCTTCTGCGCTCACGTTCCTCTGCCATGGCTGCTGTGGTGGTGGGGGGGGGGGGAGGGGTTGGAGCAGTTCCAGCATCATCAGCAGCAACTTGAGTCTAGAGTCGCTGATGAACAACATGAGTGGAAAGGTTATAGAGGGCATACCCCTGTACACAGGGCCAGCGCATCCTATAAGCGGACTCCCCCGTGGGGAGGGGTGCGCCACCAGGAGTGCCAGCCCCCCTCATGCTGGAGCCGCCCGAGCGCTCTATATAGAGCCTCAGGCAGCTGCAGCACTACCTGGGCTGACGCGTCGATGAGGCTGCACCGCCCGGGCGCAGCAAGAGGAGAGGGGCTGACAGGAGGGAATGCTCAGCGCTCCCTCCTGTCACTCCCTTATTGTAGCGTGGCCGAGCCCTGTATGGTCCTCAGGTACAGGGAGCATTTGTCTCGTGTACCCGGCCAAACTGACAGGAAGTGCGCACACAGTGTGCACTTCCTGTCAGACCGCCTGGGTACAGGAAACAAAAGCTCCGGTACCCGCGGACCATACAGAGCTTGGCCACGCTGTGAGAGTGACAAGGGAGGGGGGGGGGAAGAGAGTGAAAAGGGAGGGAGGGGGGAAAGGGAGAGTGATAAGGGAGGGGGAGAAAGAGAGTGACAAGAGGGCAGGGGAGAAAGAGCGAGTGACAAGGGGGCTGAAAAGACAGAGTAACAAGGGAGGGGGGAGAAAGAGAGTGACAAGGGAGGGGGTGGAGAAAGAGAGTGACAAGGGAGGGGGGGGAGTGACAAGGGAGGGTGGGAGGGGGAGAAAGAGAGTGACAAGGGAGGGGGGGGGAGAGATTGACATGCATTCATACACACATGCAATGCAACCCTTACACACATACACAGAAACACACAATACATCCCTTACATACACAGAAACGCACAATGCATCCCTTACACACATACACAGAAACGCACAATGCATCCCTTACACACATACACAGAAACACACAATGCACCCTTTATGCACACACTTAATGCACCCCTTACAGACACACACACTGCATCCCTTACATACACAGAAACACACCTTGCAGCCCTTACACATACAAACACAGATTCACACAACGCATTTCGTACACACATTCAGAAACACACAATACATACCTTATACACCAACACAAACTTCTTTCTATCCCTTAAACGAAAACACACTTCAATCCCCTACACACACTGCATCACCTACACAGACTGGTATCCCTATACACTACATTCCATAAGCACACACATTAGATTCTCAACAGCAACACATAACACATCCCCTACACACTTTACCCGCTGTGAACAAACTCGTGGGTGGAACATGTAGGTGGACTTATGGGTGGGCTTTATGGGCATACTCACTGTCAGGCCCTGGGGCCCAGACCTCGAGCTGTGTAAAGGGCCCCAAAAATGGAGCTGCTTCCTGTTCTCCCAGAACATAGATTTTTGTGACCACAGTTACAAACAGCCTCCAGAGAGCCTGTTCTACACCAGACCAGTGGAGCCAGACTGCAGCCAGAGCCCATCATCATCCTCATCTGGTTGTAAGTAGGCAATCTAGTATATTATTAGTGGTACTAGTCTCTAATTTACCTTACATTAAAGGGACACTATAGTCCCAAGAACCACTGCGGCTTAATGTTATGTAAACACGGTGGCACTGCAGCACTGGCATTAGTTAATATGGCAGATCATATGGGTGGGGCATTGCGGTAAACTTTCCTTTTGCCTAGGGCGGCAAAAAACCTTGCACCGGCCCTGCCTGTACACATCAGATATCAGGTCAGTTCTGCTGAAACCCAGTTCTGCTCTTATGTGTATGGTCACCATAGAATGGATGCCCTGGAGTTGAAAAAAGTATAAAGGAGAGCAAACTGATAAAGGGTCTTAGTTATGAGGAAAGATTAAAAGAATTGCATTTATACAGTCTTGAGAAGAGGCATCTAAGGGGGACATGAGTAACCTATACAAATATGTAAATGGACCATACAAAAAATATGGTGAAAAGCTGTTCCATCTAAAATCTCCTAAAAGACAGAAGAAGAAAATGTTCAGTCTCCAGAAGTGTCAAGCTTCTTTACTGTAAGAACTGTGAATCTGTGGAATAGACTTCCTCAAGAAATGGTCACAGCAAGAACAGTGGGTAGTTTAAAAAAGGCTTAGATGAATTCTTAAAATTAAATAACATTAATGCTTATGAAAGTGTATAGAAGTCTTGATCTCACTCCTCTTTCCTAAAATTCACATCCCCACCCATCCCTTGATGGACTACCTTTTTTCAACTGTATTAACTATGTAACTATATACTTATTCTTAAATCCCAGTGTGTTGTTTTTGGAAAGTTATGCCTTTAGGTCACTGCCTAGCCCTGGGTGGGTCTTGGTGACAATGTCTGATCAGCATAGATCTGCATGATCTAACATTATTTTAGAGTCACTCATGGACTTCACTTATGTTGTATTCATTTCTGTTTAAGGCACCATAGCCTTTCACTGCCATCTACTTCTATTTATCTCTGCAAGTAGTGAAAACCTCATCTGTCAGAGAATATAAAAGTCCATGCTTTTAACTAAAATGAAATGCTGTCAGGAACATACCTAGCCATGATCAAGTACATGGCTGTTCTAGGAGGGTTGCTATGCTTACCAAGCCACAGCTGATCGAACTTTCTATAGGCCTGGATGCAGAGACCATAAGGTTCCTGGCTTAGCATCCAATCCCAGAGCCAGGTAGAAGCAGGGGCGAAACTACAATAACGGGAGACCATGCGACTGCTATGGGGCCCAGGGCAAGAGGGGGCCCAGTTGGGATCATCTCCTCTTCTACTGGGGGTGAAAGCTTGGTCAGGACTCTACCCTCTAAAGAAACAACTTTTAGCAAACGAGGCAGTGGAAAAATGGCCCAAGGGTCATTGAAAGGGTTTAGGCGGAAACCCTTCTGTCCTGTGTGGAGGGTCTGGTTTGATCCTTGCTATGGGACCCTTACTTTTCTATGTACGCCACTGGGTAGAAGATTTAAGTCTGGCATTGTTTCTTTGTCTTTGCCAGTTGTTTTGCCGTGTTAAGCTCTTTGTTCAGTCAGCTTTACATTCTTGTTAGACCTTTTTGAGTACTGACCTCTGCCTCTTTCTGGATTAACCCCATATCTTCTGATATAGCTTTGTGGCTTGTTTCCGGGTTAAGCTCGTGTGTACTGATTTTGCTGCTATTGTCTCTCCTGGCTTTGATTCTGGCATGTACTTTCCTCCTGCTACTTTTTGGCATCTTAAAGGACTGCTATCAGTGAGCTTGCACCTGTTTTCTGCTGTGTTACTTTGCAGATGTAACCTCGGTCCCTGGCAGCCAATTCCAACTTGCTTTACAGTGGGCTCTGCTGAACACCTAGGGTTAGCCTTAGATCTGCTAACTGTAGTGGTGAAGGAAGATAAGTACGTAGCAAATTTTGAGTTTGTTGGCGGTGGTCCCAGATGGTGTCCTCTGTATTCTTCCTCACCTCTTTTTTATAACACATATACTTGTTGATCTCAAGCTCATAGGTAACTTCTCAGAATCAATTGTCCATGATCATATGTTGTGGAAACTGAAATACTTCTACATGTTGAAGTAAAAGTATATGTCATTACTGTAGGCAGTAGTAGAACTACATGTTTAACATAACATATGAGAGGACAGTTCTATATATATACATTAGGTGTTGTCAGGTGTTGTCCATCCAGATCACGTCAGATAAACCACCGGCACAATGTCTCTGACCTCCCTGCATTTATATGACACACATCACTTTAATGGGGTGATTCATTTCAAAGTTCTTATGAGAATTATATACAAGTGACAGAATCAGTCCAAACTGTGGGCATGTTTGTTAGATCTGGAAAATGAAACACATTTTTACGAGATGTTTGTATAACCATGAACATCTGTCTCTTTCTCTTCTTGACTCCATCTTTTCATTAATAACATTGTGCTGGAACACTGTAGATGAACCTGGGTTAACTATTTCCTTATGACTTGATGTGTTCATGTGTCTATAGATATCCAGATAAAGCAGAATTTAATTTACATTTTTTTAAGTTGCATTGTTTGAGCACTGTACATGATAACAATCTGTAACAGGGCCTTACATGTACCATGTGGCCTTTGCAGTACTGATGTCTTATTACGTGGCCTTTGTGCCCCTTCAGGCAGCAGGAGCTAGGGCCTGTTGCAAATTCACCCCCCCTCCCCCTATTGGTACTTGTTTTTTAGTAGACTAACCTGCAGTCCTATGAAAAACATTTGTACTAAATTGCAGGTTCACAAGACAAAGTTATGTTACCAAGTTGAAGTCAAGCACCTTATATAGTAACTAACCAAAAACAACATTTACACTGGAAGATTCACTCAAAAGAGGCCCCAAGTATTCTGTTGTAACGCCCATTAAGATAAAGCAATTTTAAAAAAAAAGGCCACATACCTTGATGTATGTAAAAACGTTTGCATGCAATGCTGGAAGTGATCTCTGAACGTATCGACAAGCATATCGGTGGGCGGGAAAATAGCAGCAATTTCCCAATTGTATGTTTTCCTTCAAATCTTCCACACTGCCAGGCTTGTTCTGATAGACTTTTCTTTTGAGCATTGCCCAAAGTAGGAAGTCTAGTGTTGTCAGATACGGTCACCGTGGTGGCCAAAGCCTCTTTGAAATTACTCTGTGGTAGAAAAAGGATTCAATTTCTGCCCTGCTCCTTTCTGATGTGTAACGCGTTTTTTCCATCTTGCTGGAACCTTCCATTACCTCACGATCATCCAGTTGATTCGCAAACTGTTCAAAAATGTTGAGGGACACATTGCACCATGAAGATGCGCTGCTCAATACTGTACACCACCATCCTGATGAGAAGTCGAGTGAATGAGTGAAGAATAGATATATGGGGGTATGCACCCAAAAACTGAAAGCAAAGTTTAAATGTCATGACAGCTCTCCGCCACCTACCTTATCGGGCATCCGGACTTGTTCAAAGCTCCATATACTGAGGAGCACATTACACATTGTTTCATTTAGATTGCTTTGTCCTAGCGAATATTCTGGATCTCTCACAAGTTAATATCCCTGTACACTGCCTGTAACAACGTCTATGTGTTTTGATCTGATTGCAGCTCTGTCAACAGCTATTCCTACTCATACTTGGCTAAGCTGAGTATGGACATGTTCTCAATGTGGAGAGGCGAGGTAGACCTTTCCAGGCCCTCTTGTGGTGGCATATCTAGAACAAAAAGGTTGGGTGTTGAAATTCAAAATGGCCAATCATCCCCACCCATATTATCTGTCGATGGATAGTCAGCACACGCCTATAGTGGACTGGTCCTACTAAAACTGGCTGGATCCTTCGGCTTTACTCTTGTGTGTATTGGCACCTATACTCATATCATACTTGCAAAAATAGAAGTTAAAAAACATAAAACTGCCAATAGAAACACACACAAAAATGACATCATGTACAGAAAAGTTGCATACTGTTATGTTACATTAGAATATTCTGTTATTGTATGTTGTTATAGTATATCATCAGCATTTATGCAAATAGTCAGATCAGCATTTATGCAAATATTCAGATCTTATTGTACTAATGAATACAGGACTAATTTATTCCTGGGCACTTCTGTGATCCTTATGGCTTATGTGAGCACAAAATGTACCGAGTCCCAGTGAGTTAACAAAGGCTTGGACAGAATAAAATGCTTTACATTGTGTAAATTATTTGCAGTGTTTGTTAATGTTTTTCCTCAAACTATCTGCTTTTCCGACATGAAACTTTCCCTTTCATATAGCTAAGTCCAGACTGGCCCGGTCCCATTAGGCCACAGCAAGAAAATGATATGGAAGAAAAAATAGAGTCAGCACCTTATTATCAGCAATAAAACAATTTCTCCGGAGCTTCCCTACTGGCCGTTAAACACAAAGGCCACATTATCTCTGCTGTAAACCTTGATTAAAGTTTATAACAGCAATAAGCCCCTCAAAAATTCATTGTCCCCGCAGTTAATGAGACGTTTAATGGCGCTAACAAGCTATCGCTCACATATTATGGCTCAGATAACACTTCTTCCCCTGTGTCTATGGATGGCAGAGGCAGCACTTTATTATCTGTATGTTTGCAGCAATACACTTAAAATAAAATAATGGCCATGATGTGGTGCCCCATGATTTCTTATTATTAATACCCCAAACGTCAATGTCCACAGTGAAGGGGCTATTCCACTTTGAGTGCCCTTTGTTATTAAGCATAGAGTCCTTAAAATGCTTTACTGGGGCAACAGAGGGCAGTTACCCCAGGTGCCATAAACACACTATGCAATATTTCTTCATAATAAAAACGTATAGGAAGAAGAATGAGACATCTTAACAGCAACCAATAAGTGGCCTCCTACACCTAGAGTCTTCACCTTTCAGCCCTTTCCATCTCTGCCTGGAAAAGGCATTGAAAATTGTTTAAAGGGGTTGGCTACTTCCGAATACACAGCTGTTATAGATTGTGAAATGAGAAGTTGTGACACTCACTAATGTCATGTGTTAATAAGCTCTCTCAGCCCGATGTAACATGCACTACTGGATGTAGGCATTTTTGCCCATGTGGACATATAGGCCAGAAAAGTACCAAATTTAGAAAATGATGTGAAGCATAGATGTGGTTCCAGAGGAAACTTAGTTTGGGCAAGTTTTTTACTTACAGTAGACAGACAATTTCTGACTGCTAGAAAGTTAAAAACATGCAGATTTTTTAATTTTCTGATCACTCCAGTTACTTGCCAAACTATATAGCTGAACATGGGCAAACTGTGAAAACTACTTCCAATTAGGACATTCTGAGTTAAAAGGGTTTTCTGCAAATTCAACATTGATAACCTACCCTCATGATAGGTCATCAATATCTCATTGGTGGTGGTCCAACACCTGGTATTCCTGCTGATTAGCTGTTTGAAGAGGCGACGGCCAGTGACATCACGTTCATTGGTCACATGGCCAAGTGAATGGACCTTAGAGGCAATGTCAACTACAGCCGTTATACAATGTATGGCACTGTGCTTGGTATGCCATGGCCACGGAGTGTTGGGGGTGATGAGAGCTGGACCCCACCAATCGGATATTGATGACCTATTCTGAAGATAGGCTATCAATATTGAACTCACAGAAAAGCCTTTAGCAGAAGTGGCTCCACCCCCTCAACACCATCTATTAGCTAGCCCCAGGAGCTTCTCTCACTGTGGAGGACATAGCATGGACTGTATATGAATTACAGCTCTTTGATTTCAGGTGGTACCATGTAATGCTTTATATCTCCTGTGGAGGCACTGCAGGAAGATTGCTGTTTTGTTTCTGCACAGATCACTTCTGACCTATGGGAGTCATACTAATGGGCACCCTGTGATCTACTCCCTTTAAATTCTTAGCATGGGTTAAAATATGCCAATACTTTTAGCTGAAAATGAGCAATAACTCCTGTAGACTACTGTTTTTATTTTTTACCACAGGAAATTTTTATCTGTAAAATTGGTTCTTTCTTCACCAGAAATCCCTATGTATAAAGAGTCAACTCGAACAAATTGTTTTCGGAATATAAAATGTTAGTTGGGCTCCACTTTTAGACCACAGTCTTTATGGTCAACCCAAGCTTACTTGTCATTGACTCTTTACCTTCTACTGCATCTTCTATCTCCATTGTATCCCACAACCTACGTACTAGCTGAGGGTATCCCAATGACTGGAGATTTGAAGTCTTGGGTCACAGCCTAAGTTACACGATAGTCTTCTTTGTCATTTTGTTCCTTTCCCTTGTTTTCCTTGGCACATACAGCCAGTGGAGAAAAAATGTTCTTTCACATTTATGCAGGTGTTTGCTTGAGCACAAGCGTCCTTTAGACGTGGGCCTGAATAATTTAGAAGCATCAGAGGAAAATTGTAGCATCAATAACATAGTGTTATCAGTCTCTGGCCCTGAGCATGACATTCCTGCAGTCCATCACTATTTTCTCCTATGAATAATTTAAAGCTGAATTGCTCTCCGTGTAGGACGGCCCTGCTGGGTTTGCTGGGTAATTAATTTTCCCTACTAAACGAGCGACAGGAAATCAATTAATCGCGTATTATTCTATAAGGAGACAAAGTAAGAGAAACATAGGGATAGACTATGGCAATAGATCAGCAAATGCTTTTATTGGCAGAGTGCTTCTCACCAAAGTGAGTTCAACCAGGGCAGGGGAGATTTATGTTTGTAGAACAAATTTAGTATTTTATGGTAGTCAGTGAATTTGGAAAAAGAAATTGACCAATCATGGATATGATGAGCTATGAAATAAATATGAATTGGGAAATAAGTTTGAGCAGAGGGAACAGTTATAAAGTATGAAGATTTTTAAATGTTAGTACATCAGGGTTGTACAACCTTTTCTGCTCTGAAGGCCACATTCCTGGCTACTTGTTACATTTAGAGGTGGTTCACACTGGGGATTTTTCCCATGGAATTTTGGCATGGAAACTGCACCAAAATTCCGTTGTGGACATTTGTGGGGTCATTTATCAAACTGGTGTAAATTAAAACTGGCTTAGTTGCCCATAGCAACCAACCAGATTCCACCTTTCAGTTTTCGAGGGGCTGTCAAAAATGAAAAGTAGAATCTAAGTAGTTGGTATGGGCCAGTTCTACTTTACACCAGTTTGATAAATGACCCCATTGGTGTTTTCCTTGCATTGTCTTCAATAGGAGGCATGGCTGCAGTTTGCTGCCTGGAAGTTAAAAGCTGGGACCGAGCCAAGAAGGGATATGTACTGTCTAAGATTTAGACAGTGTATGTGAAGACCAGGTTAGAAGGTCCAGAGCATGACACAGGGATTTCATTAGCACCAAAGTAGGAATCCCCGTGTCGTGCACCATGCCTTTAGGTTTTGCACAAGGCAGAGAGCACTATGGTGCAGATTTACTAATCCTTTCTATAATATAGACAGTCTTAAGATGCAGAAAATTTATCTCAGTGGCTGATGCTGGATGATGAAATTTAAAGAGGACCTTTCATGACTTCTAAAGATATCAACTAACGATGCTCACATGGAGAGCGGCGCCCAGGGATCTCCCTGCACTATTACTATTACTATTATCCCTGGGCGCCACTCCATTCTCCCGGTATAGGCTCCGGTATCGACGCTCACCAAGTTATAGTAGGCGGGGACTTGTTGGAATTGGTTATAGTAGGCGGAGCCTGCCCTTCATCTCCTTCTCCCCGGCTGTAGCGCTGGCCAGTCGCAGCGCAGAGCTCATAGCCTGGGAGTTTTTTTTCTCCCAGGCTATGAGCTCTGCGCTGCGATTGGCCAGCGCTGCAGCCTGGGAGAAGGAGATGAAGGGCAGGCTCCGCCCACTATAACTTAGTGAGAACAGATACCGGAGCCTATACCGGGAGAACGGAGCGGCGCCCAGGGATAATAGTAAGTGCAGGGAGATCCCTGGGCGCCGCTCTACATGTAAGCATACTTGGTTTATATCTTTAGAAGTCATGAAAGGTCCTCTTTAAGCATGATTAGACTGTCTAATTGGATTACTATGGCCAATATTTGTGCCAAAATGTTGGTGCAGAGGTCAGATTCCTTTCCTGCTAAGCCATGAACCTTGGGGAACTGGGTGAGTTATTCTTTTTGATGCAATTGATTCATAAATCTCTCTAAAACCAAGATTTTCCAACTTGAACATTTTAAGTCAAATTGTAGGCACAATTATGTTGCTTAAAATAGAATGTTATTTGCTGAAATGTCCCCATAGCAGTGGCAGTCAGCCAAACTTGCCAATTTTGTAGAATATCTTTTGTGTATGGGTCCTCCTGACTATTTCCTGACAATTGATGTGAGAGGGAAGAAGGATCGAGCATGTTGAATTTCAATGCCCAATCTTATTGTTCTTCTTGGGAAAGATAAACTGCCACCAGAGGTGTCAGGCAGTGGCTTATTCCTCACCCTCTATTGACATCACATTGACTTTTGGTCGAGCTGGGCAAGTGTATGAAGAAGTTGGCAAAATAACCATTTAGCCGACAGCTAATGATATAGTATGGACACCTAAAGTCCATGCTCTCTTCAAGGTTATTAAGACTTCAACATTACTTCCTCCTTGGTGATATAAGTATGCTGTGTACTAGGAAATAGAGTATTTATCACAAATATTAGTCATCTTTTGTATGTGTCATAAGTATACGGAAGAGATAAAGAAAATAAGTAAATTTGTTTTACTGCTAAAAGTCTTGAGACTGGACTCACCCAAAGAAAGAATATATAAACCGAGACTCAACATACCCAACGCAGTATGCCTGAGTTCAACAGAAGCCAGGTAACCACATACAGTGCTTACCAATAGATAGAATGGCTAAAAGTGTTCATATTTTATGTAATGGCTTCATACTGACAAGTAGCAAGGTTAGTTATGTATAAAAGACAGTAAAGGAACCCAAGGTAATGGTAATTGGATTAACCAAAAATTGTGTCAAATTCAAAGGGATGAATATACAGTATATAGTGCTGTTTGCATCAACATTCTTCCTGGCTTTATCTTTATTTGTTTTTATATATAAAATTGGGAAGGTGGGTCATAAAAAAAAAAAATATATATATATATATTTTTTTACATAATAACTTTTAACCCCTTAGGGGGCTAGAAACAGATCTTTTGATCACTTGTCTCATAGACCAGAATAGGTCACTTTATGGTTTATGGTTGTTTGAAGCTCTGCCTCGTGCATAGCTTTTCAGGCAGTTCACCATGACAGGCCTGTGAACCTTTATCAGGCCCCAGGCTGTCATGGTAACTGATCAGAGCCCCATGATTTCATTGCAGGGGCTCCAATCGGAAGGCAGAGGGAGTCCCATCCATCTGCATAACTCTGCAGATGCCTCTATTGCTATTAACCGCTGCATAGGAGAGGTTAAATGACTGGGTTCGGCATCATTGTCGATTCCGATCATTGCAATCAGGCGTATTATGCAGCTGGCACTTGTCATGTATGGAGCGGGCTCAGTGCAGCGGGTAAGTCATGGTGGCTGAAGGGGTTAATATTAATGCTATTAAAGTAATCATTTATGAAGGTAGCTGTATGAATTTCTTTTATCTTTATTTCTCCTATGTTCTGTTTTGGGCTGGTCACATGACTATACAGCTCTTATTTCCTGTGATATTATGTCCATGGGCGTGTCAAAGCAGCAACAGGGGCAGTGTTAGATTGTCTATGCAATTAGCTGGGTGGTATGTTCTATAAACTAGCTAGGGGGAGTATCTATGTAACTAGCATGTGGGAGGAGCTATAAAGTAGCTGGGTGTTATCAGGGCAGTGATAGGGGAGTGTCTATGTAACTAGCTGGTGGGAGGAGCTATAAATCTGTTGGGTGTTGTTAGGGGCAGTGATAGAGGAGTGTCTATATAACTAGCTGGTGGGAGGAGCTATAAACTTGCTGGGTGTTGTTAGGGGCAGTGATAGAGGAGTGTCTATGTAACTAGCTGGGTGAGAGGAGCTATAAACTAGTTGGGCGTTGTTAGGGGTAGTGATTGGGGAGTGTCTATGTACCTAGCTGGAGGAGCTAGAAACAAGTTGGACAATATTAGGGGTGGTGCTAAAGTTGTAGCAGAGAAGGAAGAAGTGCTTCAAGTGTTTGGTTGGATATAACAACAGAAAGTGCTGCATACAGGATGGAAACCAGAGTGATTGGTTTATATAGTTAAAACGGGTTTAGGAGTGTCTAAATAATAAAAAAAAAGAATGGAGAAGATGTAGGCAACTGCATGAGCTTATCTGTTAAAAACATATAGTCCTAGAAAACATCTCATCTAAAAAATAATTTCTTGTTTTTACACATGATCCTATGGATGGTCCTATTTTTGTTTTAAGAGATAGAGTGGGACTTGAAAGTTTGTGAACCATGCAGAATTATATATTTTTGCATAACTTTGACCTAAAACTACATCAGATTTTCATGCAAGTCCTAAAAATAGATAAAGGTAACCAAATCATACACATAAGCCAACAATATTAGACTTAGATATTTAAAGAAAGGATCCAATATTAAATATCTGTAAGCTGTAAAGTAAATAAACCCTTGCTTTCAGTATCTGGTGTGACCTCCTTGTGCAGCAATAACTGCAACTAAATGTTTCCGCTAACTGTTGATTAGTCCTGCACACTGCATAGGATGAATTTTAGTCCATTCCTCCGTACCAAAACAGCTTCATCTCTTTTATGTTGGTGGTTTCCTACCATGAACTGCTCACTTCAGGTCCTTCCGCAACATTTCTATTGGATTAAGGTCAGGATTCTAACTTGGCCATTCCAAAACTTTACCTTTAATCTTCTTTAACCATTCTTTTGTATAACAACTTCTTTGCTTAGGGTTGCTATGGTGTTGCATGACTCAAGTTCTCTTGAGATTCATCTTGCAGACAGATGTCTTGACATTTTCCTCCCATTTGCTTGTATAATTCATTATATGTTGTTTCATCAGTGATGGCAAGGTGCCCTGGCTCCGATGCAGCAAAACAGGCCCAAACCATGATACTACCACTACCATGTTCCACAGATGGGATGAGGTTTTTATGCTGGAATGTAGTGTTTTCCTTTTATAAAAAAAAAAAAAAACGCTTGTTATTTAAATCAAAAAGTTCTATTTGGTCCCATCTGTCCATAACACCTTCTTCTCATAGCATTCTGGCTTGTCCAGGTGATCTTTATCAAACTGCAGACAGGCAGCAATTTTCTTTTTGGAGAGCAGCAATCTCCTTGCAATTCTGTGATGGACATCATTGTTGTTTAGTGAACTCCTGATTGTGGACCCACGAACACTGACATTAGCTAATGTGAGAAAGGCCTTTAGTTGTTTTTTGTCACCTCATGGACTATTACATGCCTTGTTCTTGGCTTGATCTTTATTGGTTGACAACTCCTGGGGAGGGTGATAATGGTCTTGAATTTCCTCTATTTGTATGCAGTCTGTCTGATCATGGATTGGAGGTCCAAACTCTTCAGAGATGGTTTTGTAACATTTCGTGTTTGGATGAGAGCTTGAATAAAGGCCACAGGTTCACTAAACAGTACAACACTAATATTACATGTTTAGAATTACCTTTTTTGTCCCACCATTGCTTCCTCTCAATGTCAGATCACTGTCTCCAAAGGCAGTAAAATACATAAAATTCTTGATGTTATGATGACAATTAGTGTTAAGTGAAGCAAAGCATCTGAAGCAGAATTTGCCTCGAAGTTTAAGAAAACTTCGATTCTAAAGGAATCCGAATTTCCTTGTGCTTCATCGTAACCAATCAGTTTTCCTAAAATGGCAGCCGCACATGTTATAAATCTAAATTAAGTGTAGAGGAGACAAACCCAGGAATGCAGATCACTCATAATGCCGTGCAGCCAGCCAATCCGCAGATAGCCATCCCTTGTGATGTCAAAGCCTTATAAAACCCTCACCCCGCACGGTCTCTGCCATTGTTCTGTGAGCTGAGCATAGGGAGAGATGTGGCAAGTGCTTATGCGCTAGGGACAGTGTTACTGAAAATGATAAATGGAAGAATATTGGAAAGGGAGACTGCAGGGACATCGTAGGGACAGTGCAGAGAGAATGCAAGGAGACTTATACTGCGTCAATTGTATTTATTTATTCCTACATCAGCTATAAATATAATTCTATACCAATAAGATGGAAGCCTTGATTATTCCACTGCCAGTGTGCCAACCAATACCATCCAGTCTGCACCCCTTGGGGAGGGGGGGGGGAACCAGGTCTTAATGATGACCATCCTCATCTTTTTCTTCCAAATCATCCTTCAAAGTCTCCATGTGTTAAAAGAGTCAGCAAGATGCAGGAGGATCTGGATGTTCCTATTGACATATTCTCATCAATATTAGATGATGTGGAAAAGGAGGAAAAGCAGATGGCAGAAGAAGGGCTCCCACCTGTAGGGCAGGAGAGCGCTGTAGTTGTAGAAGTGGGTATGCCAGGGCTGATTAATATTCTGTGTTTACTGTTAACCTGTAAGAGATTGCAGGCACGAACAGCAATAATTTGTATATTGCCCCCAACCTAACCAATCAAACCCCATATCAGCAACAGCCCCTGTTTAAAGGTGCATTAAAGGTGCCACGCGGCCATTAACAAAGAAGACCGACTTCATTGTCGGAACCTTTAATAATGAAGACCGACTATAGCACGACTGTTCTGTGTGGCCATAGCCTAAGGCAATGTGGCCTGGGTATATCTGATTTATAGCAATTCGTGAAGAATTAATTCGGAACAAATCATATTTCTTGGCAAACATTGGCAAAGTCGCCAAATTGAATTTTTCAACACTCTAATGACAGTCTCAACAAAAAATAGTAACACAGGGATAGGGGTCACTAGTGTAAGTGGCCCCGACTAGTAGATAAACATACAGAGGCACCACTAGCCAGTTGTCAAACCAAACATATTTAACATACATTTAGTGGGTCATTTATCAAACTGGTGTAAAGTAGAACTGGCTTAGTTGCCCATAGCTGATAGCAACCAATCAGATTCCACCTTTCATTTACCAAAGGAGCTGTCCAAAATGAAAGGTGGAATCGGATTGGTTACTATCGGCAACTAAGCCAGTTCTTCTTTACACCAATTTACACCCAGTTAATATATAAACCACAGTAAGTACAAGCAATATGGTGATTAGGTGGGTACTTAATGTAAATCTACAGAGTACTCTACTCCAAAGTCCTAACACATTTCCCCATTAGGCACGGGTTCATCAAAGGAAATGTGAAATGCCATTATATACAGTTTACTCCCTTCAGTGATCTGTTGTGAAAGTTATGATCAGTGATTTGTTCTTTCTCTCAGTGTGCCAACAGTGGGCTTGGGTGGCATACTACAGCTCTCACCTCATATAGCTGACATCTATTCCATGCGGGACTCCTCCACTACATTTGCTTGGTTCTATCTTCTTGTGCATTTTATATATACTTCCACACTGCTGAGCCTCTCATAATAGTTGCCAGCTGCAGCCACCTATAACACCTTGGAAGTAAGCATGTTCAACCTGCAAGCTGATGCTGGATTAGGCCCCTTTCACACCTGCGTTCTTCTTTTCCGGCATAGAGATCCGTCGTCGGGTCTCTATGCCGGAAAAATCCTGATCAGGATCATCCCCATGCATTCTGAATGGAGAGAAATCCGTTCAGGATGCATCAGGATGACTTCAGTTCAGGACCGGAACGTTTTTTGGACGCAGCAAATACCGCAGCATGCTGCGCTTTTTGTTCCGTCCAAAAATCCGGAACACTTGCCGCAGGCCGGATCCGAATTAATGCCCATTGAAAGGCATTAATCCGGATCCGACCTTAAGCTAAGCGTCGTTTCGGCGCATTGCCGGATCCGACATTTAGCTTTTTCTGACTGGTTACCATGGCAGCCAGGACGCTAAAGTCCTGGTTACCATGGTAAAATGTAGCAGGGAGCGGGGAGCGGCATACTTACATTCCGTGCGGCTCCCGGGGCGCTCAGGATGGCGTCAGGGCGCCCCAGTGCATGGATCACGTGATCGCATGGATCACGTGATCCATGCGCATGAGCGCTCTGGCGTCATTCAGAGCGCCCGGGAGCCGCACGAATGCAGTATGCCGCTCCCCGCTCCCGCTCTACTATGGCAACCAGGGCGCTAGTAGCGTCCTGGCTGCCATAGTAACCTGAAGCAGTTCGAAGACTGATCAGGATCCTGATCAGTCTTCTAATGCTTCAGGTGACTTGCGTTCTGACGGATCCGGCAGGACGGAAGTGCCTGCCGGATCCTCAGAACGCAAGTGTGAAAGGACCCTTACTAGTTAGGCAGTGAGCTATAAACAAATATTAGACCAGTAAGGGGTGAATGATTATGTGGGAAACTACTGAAAAGATTTAATAACTATACCTTTTGGTTTTTGACTTTATACTGCACACTTTCAATAGGAGTCAGTTTTTTCTACTGGAATACCCTTTAGGTTACAACATCCAGGTCTTCTTACCAGCTGATATAACTTGATCCAAGCAGTTTTATTGAAAGTTTGTTGAATGTGTGAATAATTTACAAGATCAGTTGATTACCAGTTTGCAACACACCTCTCATAGATTTTAGGTTATTTCTTAAATTGTGACTATATCCTACACAGTATAAGGGTTCATTCACACAAACGTATGTGTTCTGTTCTGTGTATTGAGGCAGCAATTTGCGTTCCCCAATGCACAAAGAACGTTCGTGAGGCCTCCGGGACGGATCCAGACCCATTCAACTTGAATGGGTCTGCATCCCTCCAATCCGCAAAAAAAATAGGACATGTTCTATCTTTTTGTGGTACGGAAGTATGGAACGGAACCCCAAAGAAGCACTCCGTAGTGCTTCCGTAGGGTTCTGTGCTTCCGTTTCACACCGCTCCGCATCTCCTGATTTGTGGACCCATTGAAGTGAATGGGTTCGCATCCGTGATGCGGAATGCACACAGAACGGAGTCCATTTATTGCAGATCCGCATATGCGGTCCGCAATACGGAAACGGAACCCATATGTTCGTGTGAATGAGCCCTAAGACCTCACACACATAGAGCTGAAAGCACAGAGCCTGTACAGCAACACCTGGAGGCCCTACGTACAGTTCCATACTATAGAGCGACCTAGTGTCTACA
This sequence comes from Bufotes viridis, assembly GCA_033119425.1. Lineage (NCBI taxonomy): Eukaryota > Metazoa > Chordata > Amphibia > Anura > Bufonidae > Bufotes > Bufotes viridis. Next base: position 74,880,701 of record CM065590.1, on the reverse strand, counting down.
TATGGCAACATAACATTATGGGGAATATCTATGTAATATGGCATCCAATGGAATATGACAGTGAAATTAAAGGCATAATGAGGGGACAATAGTAGCCTATAGACCTATTCACATGTAAATACAACTTGGGACTGATACAGAGCTGTAATATGACCACGTGCTTGAGCCTTGGACTCGTACTTCTCTATCAGCGTACCCTACCCTTGTCAATACATCAAACATTCCATTGTGATTAACATGAAAATCTATAGGTTCAGACTGTAGCATGACACCATGGGCTGACATTTAAAAGTGACTTGCTGCCATAAACTGTCAGTAACACAATAGTCATGACATACCATGCCATGTGAAGAGGACTACTGTAGTAAAGGGCAATTGTATATGATGACTTTTAGGGGTCAATAGGTCAAGCCACATTGTCCGGTTGATTAATGACTATACTTATTAGCAATCCATCAAGCGGTCAGTCATTCACTTCTTTGTCATGTATGATCCAAATGAGGAGCGCATGGTCTCTGCTTACAGATAGTTTATTATAAAAGCTATGGGCTGACATAAGGAATTAGGAACAACATGGTAAAGGTCAAGATCCTTCAAACTTCACTCATTCTGACAGAATCAATTTTAGGAGATTTACTGAAAATAATTCAAAATTCAGAACTATTTAAATGTCCCCTTTCAAGGGCAAATGATGTGAAAACTCGGAAATGATAAAATATTGAACTGATTTAAAGTGTAAATCACTTGTTTTTTGTTTTAATGAATGGTAAAAATATGTAAATGTATTTTTGATGATCTTGGAGCCTATACCTGTTCCTTGGCAAGGTCATTGTGGCAAGGCCCATGCAAGAGTGAAGGTTGATTAAAGGGGTATTCCAGTTTTTTTTTTTGTGATGCAGAGTTATACAAATACGTTTTGCTTGCTTTTTAAGATCTGTATTTGCTGGTATTCAATACAAATCTTTATTGTTTCTTTTCAAGGTATACTAATCTGCTCTGATCATGTGGTGAACGCAAATGACCAATTATAAGACACAGCTCTGACAACAGCCCAACTGTAGTACTCATACCTGGGGGTACTACAAATGCATATAGTTTGTATCGTTTTATACTGTTATGTATTTTTTATGGTTAGCTGTATCTACCAGTAGGGAATCGATGGAAAAAGGCTGGCAAGGAACAGGGCTAACCAGTCTGTTCCTCCCCTCTTGGTAGAGGTGAGCTGGCCCTGCTTCCTGCCAGGAGGGGAGTTCCTGTTGAGGGAAAGAGGAGAGGAAGCACACTTCAGAGCTCTTGCTCCTGCAAAGGATTCTCCAGAGAGAACTAAAGTCAATCCTCAGGCAAACACTTGAGAGAAATCAGACAGCAGAGTGAACAGCTGAATACCTGCATTAAATACACTGCTGTAAGGTGAGAGACTACGGCTCAGACATCCATCACCCAGGCTGCTTCTAGGCCAGCTAAAGCTAAAGACTAGGCCTGATAGTGGATATATACACCCACAAGGGTTAAATTGCAGCCATCATAAGTTCAGAAATTGCACTTTGAATCTGCGGCCATTGAATGTACCCAAAGATATACTTTGCATTTAGTAAAAGGGACAATATCTTCTGGCCTCATTCTCCAAAACTACATTTCCACTGCACCGATTCCCAGGGAGCAATGGCCTGAGGGAAAGCATTGTGATACAACACTTCATCAGGCACATTACCACTCCTATCCTCTGCACCATCATCTCAGGGGCTCGCTGCACAATAAGTCAACAAGCCATACAGCTGTGTGATCTTGCGGAGATCTTGAAAACCATGATACATTCATACATAAAGTAGATTGGAAAGTTGTATAACAAAAACAAAAACTTTTAGATGCTAAAACGGTTCTTATGAAAATCAAAGACACCATCCAGAATGATGATATCCCCTGGCGCTGACCTGTCTGCGGGTCCCATGACGTCACAGGGGTCTGTTCCATGTCTTCAAGCATTATTTCCAGACCTGACTGTTTAACTCTGACCATGATTTATGACTTCTCTTATCCTCCCATACATTTTCTCCTGCATCAGTATGTTTAACACTTGTCACAGATGTTTTTTAAGTGTGATATAGTCTCCACTTTCTGCCAAGAGCTAAGTGGGGGCTGAGGGGTCTTCTGTGTGCATGACTTGGAGGAGAGGACATTCCTGTTTGAAAGACTGCAGACTGCTAATTGCTTTCCATTCCTGGTAACTGGTTATCTGTTACGGGCTAAGACAGTAAGGACCTATCAGCCCTATCATCCATTACTCCTACCTTGGCATTTCATCCAAATAAAGATAGCGAGGGGTTTCATATTCCTAGCAAGACAATTATTGGCCTGATTGTGGTGCCAGGGAATGAATAATTTGTGTATAGGAAGAACTCTTTTACATGCTATTAAAACATTCATGCCCGCCACCATTAAACAGCACAGGGTTTGGATCGTTCTTTGTGTGGCGCAGTGATTTGAATGAATCTGGGTTCTTCTCCCGTGGATTCACAGCTCATTGACTAATGGCCTTGCTAGTTATCACCTTTGAAAGCAGCAGTCATAAAGCTGTTCTAGACCAGGTGCCATTGTTGGCCCTGCCAGTTTCTGGACGTGTGGTGTGTTTTGCAGATAAAGCATCCAGGCCCAGGTGTGCACCGCGGGCACCTGCGTGTAGATGTGTGTAAGCTCATCCATAACTCTGACGGGACCTGAGCTTAACGCTCAGATGATACACATGAGAGGCTGCCATGTACACAGGGTGACCATATGTTACTGGCTCATTCCAGGATGCAAAATAGCATTAGCTAGCATTAACCTGTATAGCGCTGGACCATAGATAGTTTGTCCTCCAAACTGGCTTATATCTGCGGCTGGCTTATGTCGCAACACGAATTAAAGTGAACAGGTGTCTGAGGCAGTCTTTCTGCTATGACGGTACATACAGCGTGCAATGTGTTGACACTGCAGCAGATAATGAGATCATGGTTTGGGTCAAGGTAGAACTGTAGCTCACTGTATGTAGAACAGAATAATACTAGATCTGTCTGGGTACAATGAATAGATATGGGAAAACAGTGGGAAAACTATACTATATGCATTTTATGGAGGGGTTTTATGACCTCATACAGTATATTTAGGTTGGTGATTGGAGCCCCAAGGTCAAGAAGGTATGTTGTCTACAGGAGAACTAGAAATAGAACATTAAAGAAAAATAGTAAAATGATTATTCTGAGTATTTCAATGCATATTTTTAATTAGCCAGGAGGCTGAACAAATGTTTACACCTACAATGGGCCGGGATGACGGGTAGGCGAGGGTAGGTGTCCACCTAGGGTGCCGCCTCTCTACCCATAATGGGGGCAGCAATCATAGCTGCATATGTGGCCTTTGAGCCTCATAGACCTCAGTCTGCTAAACCTGAAGCCTATGAGGCAGTGGAACGCGCAAGAGGTCGCAATGACATCACGGTAACTGATGCCTGGTCTCCCGTAATCACTGGTATACTAAGAAATACACAAGAAATGCTCTTGTAGGTGTAACTTGAAAATTCTTAGTCCCAATGCAAAGTCTGTAGCAGGGTCCTGATGTGCCATTTATGCTACTACCTTCTTATATGGCAGAGGGACATTTGAGACCCTCTTGCATCCAGGCATGAGGGCCTGGATGCAACCGATACTGTACCTCTGCTCACTCTGTTAATGCACCTCTGATAGGTATTCAAACTCCTTCAATGATAATGAGTGTACGAACATGACAACTATAAAATGTGGTTAAATACACAAAAACATTTTTTTCTAGAACATGCGCCCTAGGACACAACTCTCTTAGAAAATTTGATAAAATGACTAAAAATATCCTAGATTTTGCAGGAAGTCTGAGGTAGTCTAAAGTCCACCTCCTGTCTCATCATTGGTTCAGGCAGCTGCTCTGCCTGTTTCTGATTGGCTGCTGTTTATAAACACAAGCCTATCTCTAGTTCACCAGGAAGTCAGTGCGTAGAGAGCTGATTGTGACTACATACATAATAGCAGGAGCAGAATGCCTATAAAGTTACCACTAGAAAACCATTAGTGAGAAAAAGATGAGCATCACTGCCACATACAGTACTATGTGTACTAAATAAAATCAGCCTCAAGCTGGCCATACACATTGGATTAAAGGGGTATTCCCATCTTGGAGTTTTATGGCATTTATCTCAGCTGAGCTGAGAATGCATTTGTATTGGAGGAATAGCTGTTGACTGAATGACCGATCTACGTTATATAGCCAGCTTTAGTATGGAAAAGCCTGGGGCTTGAGAGCGTAAAGCTAGAACCCTGCCTGTTGTAACTACAATCGGAAGGTGGGATACAGAATGAATCATAACCTATGTAGAATAAAGAGTGGGGTGCGTAAGACATGGACCCTAAGGGCCTTAGGGAAAGAGAAAGGCACAAGAAAGCAAACAAATTATTTCATTTTCTTCTGACCTCAAGTGTCATGCTTGATATATTGGTCTTAATACGCCTAGTGGGGTCAGAGGTTGGCAGTGGGGAGGAGGCAGAGCGAGTGGAGACGTTACTTAGCACTTCTTCAGGAAATTGAGCCCTGGAATTCTAATTGATTCGGCCCACACAGGATGTGAATGCAGAAACAAGCACAGTCTTATCAAGTCAGCAGAGAAGAATGTAAGGCCCTTGTCAGCAACGTGTTGAGGATATGTGTATATACAGTATTTATATATGTTGCTTCATATCAGGCATGAGTGGGAGGTTGAGGCGTGGCAGCTCTCAGATGATTTAATCCTTGAGCCAACATCTGAGATGTTTCCTTATGACTTACACCATCATTTAAGCTCTCTGAAGAGTAAAAGAAAGAAGATTTTACTTTTGGTTGAGCCGCAGCACTCTCTAAGCCTTCACAAACCAGATCCTGTTCTTGTGTAAAGCGGAGGTCCTCAGCCTGAGGGCCACATTCATATAAAGTATAACAAATACTATTGAACTATATATCTCCTAAATGAAGAGTCCTTATAGATGATACGTAGGGTTTGTTAAAACATGGCACATGTACATGACTAAAAACCAGTGTGTTCATCTACATATAGCTTTTATTCCCCAAAAGCTTTTCTTCTGGGTAGCTTTTCCACCCAAAAAACTTCATGGTTCACTGCATATGTATACATAGTGGGTTTTGTGACTTGTTTTGCCTCAATTATGTGCAGAATGACAGAAAATATGACACAAAACCAGCACATGTAATTTCACCCTAAAAGTGATAAAAAATTGGATAGTTTTAGGGAGTGGCACCTCCTTTCTCTTACACTGTGCTGACATCTATTACAAAAGTCAGCAGTCTCACACTACCACTTCCCCCATATTGTGGGTGGATAGAAATCATAGCACATTTACGAATTTATTGTTTCTCATAAATGAGGTACTTCTGGTTAAAGGGGTTGTTTATTCCAGCAGAACCCTTTTCTTTGTGTGTTCATCTAATGAAGTGAATCCATGGAGCAACTGGAATTGCTTGCAGTGGAGCTCCAAATTGACCATGAACGTTGACTCATGACTGACCACAGGGTTCAGTTTATTGGAAATGGAGACATAAGCAACAGAGTTGTCCAGTTTGGAGGTGGCACTTAAATGGGTTGTTAATGATTTTGATATTGATGGCCAATCCTCATGATAGTCCATCCACTTCCAATCAGTCCAACATCCTCTAGCCCTACCAATAAACTGTTGTAGCTCATTGTAGCTCTACCACTCCGACCTGTAATTTATTTAATGGGTTTGCTCCGCCTGCAACAGAGTTTCTTCTGCAGTAGTCACACTCCCTAAACTTTCCCTCTCCATGTTAGTGAAGTGGAGCAAGTCCTGTAAGACATTACAATTGATTAGCAAGTCCAGCAGGAATCTGATGAAAACAGGAAGTTCTGCACGTAAATATCCGGCCAGGAGGCAGTGATGTTAAGAACAAGAGAAGTAAAGTGTGTCATGAAAGACAGGTATATGAGGGCAAAAATATGCAGTGTTTGCTGTATTCTGGGCAAATAAATAGAAATTTCATTATGGGTTCAAAATTATATTTGCAGCCACTTACTTTTATTGCTCAAACACAGCAATTTTGCAAATGGTCTTGATTAGTAAAATCCTACCATTTTATGTACGCAGTTCTTATGCAGAATGACTTATATGTCTTAATGGTGATTTTAAACAAATTCTGTGTGCAGGCTTATCCTAAAGTCATGTATCAATTACACTGGCCACTGCTCCACTCACCCTGTGTGTACTGAGGCTAGTGCTCAGTGAACTGCAGAGGGCGCGGTGGTTGCAGAGAGAGCAGAGCCTCTAGGTGTAACGGCAATACCCCCATTGCTCTTAGAGGCTCATTTGCATATATTAAAACATAATTTTTCTCAGCAATGCGAGCGCATATGGACATGGGACCAACACCGATGCTTTCAGTCGCCAAGCGAACACACAAAAGGTCAGCCAGTTTTATAGGTACAAAGCTGGCTTTAATAATTTAAACATGTGTGGAAATATCCTTTAAATATATAGCATACACATGTAAATATCAACATTATCAAGCTTATCAAAAAGATGGTGTACAGCATTGAGCCTGACAGTTGCTTACCATCAGCAGGGGGGGAAGGAGGAGTACCATAATTTGTTTGCCCTTTCCTGAAACATACACTCATAGAATTAGTTCTTAGCTAAGTGCTGAACGCAGGAGCCCAGCACAGCAGAGCATTATACCTACTAAATGGGTACAATTGGAGTCAATGGAATAGGACCTTGCTCTGGTTAATGCATAAAATGGGCACCCTGCCAGCTCCCTCCTCAGGGGTAATATAAGGTTGCTTCAGACTTTAAATCTTGACATAGTACCTAGGCAGCACAACAGTTTTAATAGCTTGTTACACAAAAGCGTCAACCTCTTCTCTTAGCTGCCAGCTCTTCCAGTCACTCACACAAACTATTGAAAAAAAATAATGAAAAAGCGTATCAGACTCATGTTGGTTGATGCATTTCATCAGGCATTAATGTGGTACCTAGTCTACTGCAGATAGCATTCTTTGACACACTCATCCTCCCCTTGCTTGCATTTTAATACTTGGAGTTTATTGGTATAGGAGGGGGTGCATTGATTGCTAATTTCATTAATTTTAAGGCTCTTTTATTGTGTGCCTCTTTCACACCAGGTTATTTTTTTGCGGTTAAGCTTTGTTCACATGACTGTTTTGTCCCACATTTAACACATACACATAACGTACAATTTAAAAGGATGCTTTAGACGGATGCCACATGTAGTGTCCTGAGATACACTGTATTAAAAGTTTTAATATCACTGTATTTCATGTGTTATGTGCATGTACTACAAATCCCATAAGGTTGTATAGGGATTGGGAGATCCCATGGGGCTAGACAGGGCTGGCTCCACTCAGGGGTGTACCTAGCCTTTCTGCTGCTTAAGGCGAAAACTGAAACGGAACCCCCCCATGCCAATTTCTTAACCTGACCCCTTTGCCACAATGAAATCGCTCATTGCCCTTCTGCTGCCCCTCTCTTGCACCTACCTGGTGCTGCCTGAGGCGATCGCCTCACCTGGCCTCATTGGTGGTGCACTACTGGCTCCATCCTTCCTCTCTAGAAGGAAGATTCTGGAGTTAATAGCTGACTGCTGAGGAGAGAATACCTCAGAGCAGTAAGGAGCATCACCTGTAGGGAGATTCTATTCCCCTACAGCCCACAATCAACTTATGTGCCTTTAGAAGGGAAAAAATCTATAGAAGGTTTAGCCAACAGAAAGGGTTTGCGGACTTTGACAAAGAAAGTAATCACCACTAATCTGGCTACAGCCTCCTCTGCATGTGGTGGAAACACTGTAAGCTACAAGCTGTCCACCATAACCGAAGGACAAGAGCTAGCCTCCATATACAGCCTTTGGGAACTACTTGAATAGATTGTAAGAACTGCATTTCATGTGAATAGTGCACCCTTCCAGCCACCCACACTCATGTGTGCCACTGCGGCCTGGTCACTGCACATACAGTGGTATTGGTAACCATAGGGCTCCAATGTAAAAAAAAAAATTTTGGTTTAATGTACTGTATACAATTTTTTACTGGACTATGCCAGATGGAAAAGCGGTTTACTACACTTTTGCATCCCTTTTTCCCCATTGTATATTTTACACATGGGACAAAAACATGATGTGTACAGTCGTGGCCAAAAGTTTTTAAAATTTCATAAATATTGGAAATTGGAAAAGTTGCTGCTTAAGGTTTTATAATAGCAATTTGCATATACTCCAGAATGTTATGAAGAGTGATCAGATGAATTGCATAGTCCTTCTTTGCCATGAAAATTAACTTAATCCCAAAAAAACCTTTCCACTGCATTTCATTGCTGTCATTAAAGGACCTGCTGAGATCATTTCAGTAATTGTCTTGTTAACTCAGGTGAAAAAGTTGACGAGCACAAGGCTGGAGATCATTATATCAGGCTGATTGGGTTAAAATGGCAGACTTGACATGTTAAAAGGAGGGTGATGCTTGAAATCATTGTTCTTCCATTGCTAACCATGGTGACCTGCAAAGAAACGTGTGCAGACATCATTGCGTTGCATAAAAATGGATTCACAGGCAAGGATATTGTGGCTACTAAGAATGCACCTCAATCAACAATTTATAGGATCATCAAGAACTTCAAGGAAAGAGGTTCAATTCTTGTTAAGAAGGCTTCAGGGCATCCAAGAAAGTCCAGCAAGTGCCAGGATCGTCTCCTAAAGAGGATTCAGCTGCGGGATATGAGTGCCACCAGTGCAGAGCTTGCTCAGGAATGGCAGCAGGCAGGTGTGAGCACATCTGCACGCACAGTGAGGTGAAGACTTTTGGAAAATGGCCTGGTGTCAAGAAGGGCAGCAAAGAAGCGACTTCACTACAAAAAAAACATCAGGGACAGATTGATCTTCTGCAGAAAGTATGGTGAATGGACTGCTGAGGACTGGGGCAAAGTCATATTCTCCGATGAAGCCTCTTTCCGATTGTTTGGGGCATCAGGAAAAAGGCTTGTCTGGAGAAGAAAAGGTGAGCGCTACCATCAGTCCTGTGTCATGCCAACAGTAAAGCATCTTGAGACCATTAATGTGTGGGGTTGCTTCTCATCCAAGGGAGTGGGCTCACTCACAATTTTGCCCAAAAACAGCCATGAATAAAGAATGGTACCAAAACACCCTTCAACAGCAACTTCTTCCAACAATCCAACAACAGTTTGGTGAAGAACAATGCATCACCATGCCATAAGGCAAAAGTGGCTCATGGACCAAAATGTTGACATTTTGGGTCCATTGCCTGGAAACTCCCCAGATCTTAATCCCATTGAGAACTTGTGGTTAATCAAAAACCCACTAATTCTGACAAACTCCAAGAAGTGATTATGAAAGAATGGGTTGCTATCAGTCAGGAATTGGCCCAGAAGTTGATTGAGAGCATGCCCAGTCGTATTGAGGAGGTCCTGAAAAAGAAGGGCCAACACTGCAAATACTGACTCTTTGCATAAATGTCATGTAATTCTCGATAAAAGCCTTTGAAACGTATGAAGTGCGTGTAATTATATTTCACTACATCACAGAAACAACTGAAGCAAAGATCTAAAAGCAGTTTAGCAGCAAACTTTGTGAAAACTAATATTTGTGTCATTCTCAAAACTTTTGGCCACGACTGTACAGCTTGGTTTTCTTGTAAAATTCTGGGGTATTATGACTTTTTGATTGCTTTTTATTCTTTTTTTGGGGAGATAAGGTGGCCAAAAACAGAAATTTTTCATTTTATTTTATTGCATTAACCATACAGAATAAGTAACATGATCATGATTTTATAGATTGGGTCATTGCTACCAATTTTGTGCAGTTTATTTTTTCCCAAAAATAAAGGCTTGGATAAGGGGGAAAGACGATTTTCTTTTTACTTGAAAATCAATTTTTGTTCAAAAACTTTTAACGCTCTGACTTCTGGCAAAGTTTAATCGCAATAATCAGCACCCCACAATTGTTGGTTGCCAATGACAACTAGACTGAGGAAGCCACAGCTTAGATGCTGCAGTTGCTTTTGACCGCTGCAGCTAGAGAGTTAACCTGCCAGGATCGAACAACTGTCACAGATGATTGCTGAGCCCACGCCATTCTCTCAACTTTATGTTGGATTGTGCTAAATCACTTGCAATCACAACGTGGAGTTATGTCATTTAGTGGGAAGGGGTTAATAAACAAATCCACTTGACCCCAGGACTTTTTATTCTCCGATTATTATCTTATGTGAATCAGTCATCTGTATTTTCAGATAGAATTTAGGAATTATCTTTAATGCGTGAAAATGAGGGCAATCAGTTTCTTTTCTGCTGTAGATTGCTATCATCTTGGAATTTTGTTAGATCATGGGCTTAAAGCTGGACACAGGGTCGCTGGCAAATCACGTCTAAAAATGTAGCTAAAAATGTATTGCTAAGTGCCATCATTCATGATGAAGAGCCAGACTGAATAATACTATCTTGATTGAAATGTATGCCACTGAACTGAGAATCATCACGTGGATAGTCTTGGCAATGTCAGACAGACAGGTGCTAATTATGGCCCATCATGTGCTAGACTCGTCAGAACTCATCCAGTGCAGAAACTTCCCTGCTGGTTTGTATGTACAATAATGCTAATATGAAACTGCAAACTTTTATTTCGTATGATGATTTGCATGTACAAAAGTGTGAAGGTCATTTCTATAAACACTTTAAAAAAAAGGAAATGCTAAAACAGCGATCTCAGGATTTTAAAAATCTTTTCCTCAGTTTTGGGGCTCATGCACACGGCCGTAGCTGTTCTTGCAGTCCACAAATCATAGACTGATTGCCTGCCGTCCTTTTATTTTTTTTACTCCTTCACAAATGTCCTAGCCTTGTCCGCAAAACAGACAAGAATAGAACATGTTCTATTTTTTGTTGGGCAGAGTGTGCTGTCCGCATCTTTTAAGTCCCCCTTGAAGTAAATGGGTCCGCATTCAATCCGCAAAAAAATGTGCATCAGATGCGGACAAAAACCACAGTCATGTGCATGAGCCCTTGTATTGTCTATCCGGTAAATACTTGTCTGGTTAAATGTTGATAAATATTAATCTAAATTTTTTTACCAATTCCTTTCTTCCTGAATACACAGCCTTTGTTCAGTCCCTGAAGTTGTACTGTTCCCTGTGACATACTCTCGCCTTCTGAATAAAGCAGCTCATACAGGGTTCAGACTGTTACACTAGTGGCCCATTCTTGCTTCTCTTCTTCTTCCCTTGTCATCACTTACTCCGCTCCATCTATTTTTTTGCTGGTGGTCCTGGCCCGTGTTCCCTCCTCTGCCTTCCAGCAGTGGGCCTGACCGTCAGCATTAGTGTTGAGTGAATCGAAGTGTCCAAAGTGGACTTTGATCCAAATTTCAGGGAAAATTCGATTTGCTACTAAGCCAAATTTGCTCGATTTTCCCTGAAATGGGGTAAAACAAAAAATCATACTTGCATCATCCGTTTGAGAAGAAAGAGCCCGTCGCCATCTTGCTTGAAGTTCCTGCGCAAAAACTCGTGCGTGGTGATTTATGACTCTTTTTAAGGGGGTACACGTTGTTTCAACCCTCTAATAAGCCTCTTTACTGTGGCCCAGAAGTCAGTCAGTCTCCATGTGCATGCCTGCAAGATTCTCAAGGTATATTTCATAGGCTTGAACAGACAGACAGACATAGGGTCCACACTAAAGACGCTGCTTTATTTACACCTTAGGCTACTTTCACGCTGGCATTTTGGTTTTCGTTTGTGAGATCTGTTCAGGGACCTCACAAGCGGTCCAAAACGGATCAGTTTTGCCCTTAATGCATTCTGAATGGATAAGGATCCACTCAGAATGCATCAGTTCAGTCTCCATTCCGCTTTGGTGTCCGTCTGACGAAACTGAGTCAAATGGATCCGTCCTGACACATAATGCAAGTCAATGGGGACGGATCCGTTTTCACTGACACAAAATGGCAGAATAGAAAACTGATCCGTTCCCCATTGACTTTCAATGGTGTTCAAGACGGATCCGTTTTGGCTATGTTAAAGATAATACAAACGGATCCGTTCTGAACGGATGCATGCGGTTGTATTATCTGAACGGATGCGTTTGTGCAGATCCATGATGGATACACCAAACGCGAGTGTGAAAGTAGCCTTAAAAGTGTGGTCACGTGGTACAACTGAGGAAAAGGTTAACCCTGGGAACACACCTGAGCGTTTTTCAGCGCGTTCATACACGCTGAAAAACGCTCAACATGTGAAAAGCCATGCATCCCTATGGGCATGGTTCTCACTGTGAGCGTTTTACAGCGCGTTTGAACTGCGCTGTAAAACGCCCGACGCGATAAACAAGTACTTGAGCTGTTTTTGGGCGTTTGTCGCGCGCTCTGTGATCTGACACCATATGCTAGTTGTAGGAGCGCGCTGAAATGACGCGCACTTCCATAGAACAGCTCACGGTCTGAAGCGCCAGGGTTAAAGTGTGGCCACATGGTACACACTGAAGTGTGTTCCCAGGGTAAAGGGCTGATAGTTCAGGAAGAAAGCAATTGGTTAGAAAATTACCAGTACCACCAATTACCATGTAGACTTTATAAGCAAACTAAAAGATAAAAATGTTCCTAGGTGGCACCTGTATAAAGAAATAACTAATAGAAAATATATATAAAAAGAAAACTAACTAAAATAATATATATATATATATATATATATATATATATCAATAACCAAAGTAAGCTAAACAAAATATCACAGCATGCTCCCTGGATTATCGCAATGGACCCAGTTCTTCCATTACTTTCTCCTTTAACAGAGAATATTGCCTTACTCCATCAGTCATTTTGAACCAAAATCAGGTGTCTAAAAGGAGTCTAAAAATGCAGAACAGGAGCAGATCTTTCCCTGATATCTTATCCCTGTGTGGCCTCCTCTCCTGGTTTTGGCTCAAAATCACTGATAGAAACACTGACTGTGTAAATAAGGGCTCATGCACACGGCAGTTGTTTGCCCGTGGCCGTATTGCGGCCCGCATACAGTGGGTCTGCAATACACGGGCACAGGTCCATGTGCACTCCGCATCACGGATGCGGACCCATTCACTTGAACGGGTCCGCAATCATGGAGATGCTGAACGGAAGCACAGGCCTGAACCCCACGGAAGCACTATGGAGTGCTTCTGTGGTGTTTCTGGCCGTGTCTCTGCACCGCAAAAAATAGAACATGTTCCATTCCGTGTGCATGAACCCTAAGACATTACAATGGAAACTTGGCAAACTCTCTGGTTACTGTTTTTTATTTTTTGCCAATGTGGGTTTCTGTGATTTTTGCATCATTTAAAATTTCATTGTGTAAAATATGACTGGGCACACTCAAGGAACCCGGACCATAGAGAAGTGATCTAGAAATTTATTCAGAATTAAAAATATTAAAAATATATAACACAATGATCGCACTTTGGGGGGTGCAAATAGCTAGAATAGCAACTGATTATGTGCAAATGAGCAAATAGACAGTATGCATTGGATATACAGGTGGACAATATGTGTTGGATATAATTGGTGTCAGCTGGTTGCTGAAACCTAATAGATAATACAACTGAACTGGGCGCACTAGAATTAATGTTGCCGAAAGTTTTACACAAATAAATGTTCCACCAGGAGTCTGAGATCTTTTGACGATCTCCTGGAGTGTTAAACGGTAAACCTGGATCCTAAATCCATACGCCAGCCGATGTTTCAAGAAGGGATCCCTATCAATGTAAAAACGTTCAAGTCCGGAGCAGCGTCCTGCTCCTAATAGTATGTGGCGGCGTCCCGTCACTACTCGTAAAGTATAGTTTGTAACTACCAGATAATAGGGTAGATCTTACCCAACCGCAAGATAGCTTGGTCCCCTCCGGTGTGTTCTCCTTCGGTGTGGTCTCCACCTCGGTCTCGGGGATCTTACTTTGTAGTGGCGGACGTCCGGTCAACGCTATCCCATTCGGGTAACACGTGTTGTCTCTTTTTAGGCCGGCGTCCGTGCGGTTTTCTGCAGTTGGAAGTAATGGTCTAACTTTCCAGTTTATTGTGATAGGGGATCCTTCTCATGCAGTCTTTTGAACACAGGGAAATACACCAAACGCGTTTCGGGGTCTTACATTTCACCCCTTCCTCAGTGGTGACCATTTCCCTGTAAATACCCCTCTTATATAGGGGTTAATGTCATTCAAAAACTCTGGACTGGATTGGAGATCTTCCATTGTTAGGACAATAAGTAGACAATTCCAATCTCTCCTAACCTCACGCCTCCCATCGGGTAGCTGTCTTCCTTTCTTTATCCAATATCAGTATCGGCAGCATTATAATGACTCACAGTTACATAAAACATATATAACAATATATATAAAATATATACGAAGCAACCTTCGATTTAAAAATGCTCACATACGGTTGTTATTAAGGAGCCTCTCTATATAAAGCAACAAAAAACGCTATAATAGTTATAATGCGTTTTCTATGCGTTTTTGATGCGATTTCAGTAAAATAATGAAAAACAATGATGTATTGTGATTTAAAAATCTAGCTTACATGATTAAGTAGGGAGAACTAGACTAATGTGTTAACATATTAGCATTCACCTAAAATATGAAAAATAGCCCTATATTGTATGGTCAAGTTAATTAGTATACGTATGTTATAATAGATAATGAGGAGATTCTAATAAAACATAAGCAGTAAAAATATAAATTGAGAATAACAAATATATGATAAACGTTAAAATGAAATATAGTAAAATAAATAACAAAAGATATGACAAAAAATATCGGTGTAAACTCATGTTCGTTCGCATAGGGTTTCCTTGATTGTTTGTAGGATTAGGTGGGGGACTATATGCCAAGGAACGCCCGACTGTGGTAATCACACGTCTGGCTATTCGTCGGCACATAATCACCCACCTCTCATAAAAATCCAAACAATTCAAATTCTGAATTAAGCCCCTGAGGTATGAGTGTATCCAATTCAAAGATTCTCTTTGTTTCTAGTCTGGACATTTTCTCTACATGATTGCCACCCCTCCAATCTTTGTCCACTTTATCGATCGCCATCGTCTGCACCCCTTGGGGAGGGGGGGGGGGGAAATCAATTCTTAATGATGACCATCCTCATCTTTTTCTTCCAAATCATCCTTCAAAGTCTCCATGTCAGCAAGAGTCAAAGCAAAGAGTCAGCAAGATGCACTGAGGGAGGGGTGAAATGTAAGACCCCGAAACGCGTTTGGTGTATTTCCCTGTGTTCAAAAGACTGCATGAGAAGGATCCCCTATCACAATAAACTGGAAAGTTAGACCATTACTTCCAACTGCAGAAAACCGCACGGACGCCGGCCTAAAAAGAGACAACACGTGTTACCCAAATGGGATAGCGTTGACCGGACGTCCGCCACTACAAAGTAAGATCCCCGAGACCGAGGTGGAGACCACACCGAAGGAGAACACACCGGAGGGGACCAAGCTATCTTGCGGTTGGGTAAGATCTACCCTATTATCTGGTAGTTACAAACTATACTTTACGAGTAGTGACGGGACGCCGCCACATACTATTAGGAGCAGGACGCTGCTCCGGACTTGAACGTTTTTACATTGATAGGGATCCCTTCTTGAAACATCGGCTGGCGTATGGATTTAGGATCCAGGTTTACTGTTTAACACTCCAGGAGATCGTCAAAAGATCTCAGACTCCTGGTGGAACATTTATTTGTGTAAAACTTTCGGCAACATTAATTCTAGTGCGCCCAGTTCAGTTGTATTATCTATTAGGTTTCAGCAACCAGCTGACACCAATTATATCCAACACATATTGTCCACCTGTATATCCAATGCATACTGTCTATTTGCTCATTTGCACATAATCAGTTGCTATTCTAGCTATTTGCACCCCCCAAAGTGCGATCATTGTGTTATATATTTTTAATATTTTTAATTCTGAATAAATTTCTAGATCACTTCTCTATGGTCCGGGTTCGTTGAGTGTGCCCAGTCATATTTTACACAATTTTTGCAACTGGTTCAGTGGGTGTGACTAGCCGACTTGGTGCACCTCATCTGATCTCACTTGTCCGTGTGCGACTTTTTTATTTTATTTAAAATTTCATATCGACAATTATAGCATATGCAAAGGATATGCATAAATGTCCAGTTGGTGGGGGAAGGTGGGTGTCTCCCCTCAGGGACCTGCTCCTATCTTATGACCGGGGCCCCATCACACTTACAGGGCTTTTTTTGGAAGTCTCATAGAAGTGAAGAGAGAGTGTCCCACGTGTGTGGTCACATCTCGAGTCGAATATCAATGGGTCTCAGAGGAGGAACCCACACCTATTGGACATTTATGACATGTCCTGTGGATATACCGTAAATATCCAAATGTGAATACCACTTTAAGATAAAACATAGGATAGATACGATCCTTGTACTGTTATAGGAAGCCTCCCAGAGACCTCTTTAGGGAATATTACAACTTCCAGATTAAAGGAGTTGGCCATTCTAGTTACACAAAACTGTAGGTTACACATTAAAATGGTCAGCAATAATAAATTATTTTTAGAAGTTTTCTGCCATTTTCTGTATCTGTGAAATCAAATTTCCTGGTCCACATATCTTTCTGAGCCTCCTCCTTCCCCCGAATGCATATCAAGTTATGGATAGAGTCCAGTGCTGTTGTGGGAGAAAGATGTGCAAACCAAGGAGCTTGGCTTCACAGATAGCAGAAATGGCAGAGAGCTTCTTTAAACCCTTATTGACTACCAATACGCCTCTTAATGGTGGTCACTAAGGGGCTCAGGCTAGGCTACTGCCTATTTACAGTGGTCTAGTCTAATCGCTGCACAGGAGACCCACAGGAAAGTAGGAGCTTGGCTCTCACATGACATCCAGGCTTTCAGAAGAGTCAATTCCGGCCATTGAACCCCTTAGATGCTGCGGTCAATAGCGAAAGCTGCTTCAGAGTGAGGAGTTCTCTCTGTCAGGCATCAGCACCACTGCAAATGAGATTACAGGGTTCTGATGTCTGTACACAGCAGCTAGGAACCTAATTAAGGCCCCCAGGCCTGTCCTCAATGTATGCCTATCAGGCTGTATCTGAGGCACAGCCTGATAAGAGCGCCTGTTAGTTTCTATTGATGATATAATCCACTGTACTACATAAGTAGTACTGTGTATTATAGAAGCAATCAAAGAATCACATGTCAAAGTCCCCTTGTGGGACTAATAAGTAGTAAAAAATAAGAATAAAAGTGATTGATCCTTTTATTTACCTTTATCATGATGACAGGTTATGACTTTTTGTGACCTAGATTGAATGACTTCACCTACAGTCAGGGGTGTAGATAGTGGGGCTACTGGGGCATGTGCTCCTGGTGATGGGTACCAGGAGGGTGCCAATAAACTACTTTGGCTTAGACTCTGCAAACTCTGCTCTTACAGGTGAGGCAGAAGAATGCAGGCGCAGATAGACTTCACAGATGAGCTGGCATGGACGAGCTGCTTGTGAAGCTCCTCCATGTCGTGTGCAGACATGGACGGATTCGGCTGCAGGTCAGAGCGGGCTCAAGGGGCGTGGCTTCAGATTATAGAAAAACTGGCAGATCTACTTAATGATATCTATTAGGAAATTAACTTTTTCCATGCCTGCTACACAGTGTTAGCAAATACATAGAGAGTGGCCAATCCC
Organism: Bufotes viridis; assembly: GCA_033119425.1. Lineage (NCBI taxonomy): Eukaryota > Metazoa > Chordata > Amphibia > Anura > Bufonidae > Bufotes > Bufotes viridis. Next base: position 74,862,927 of record CM065590.1, on the reverse strand, counting down.
TTAAAGACCCTTGTGTACATAGATTGGCGGTAATGTAATTAAATGTCTCAGGACCGCTTTTTTTATGATTAGTGGGTGTTCCAGCAGTCAGACCCCAGCAATCTGATATTTATCACCTATCCTGTAGATAGGCAATAGGTCATTATGGTAGGACAACCCTTTTAATTATAATGTAGATTATGTACAATCTGAGGAGGTTAAGATTTGGTAAATTTCATGCCAGACATTTATGCTTAAAGGGGTTAAAGTGTTTGTCTCACTTCAGTAAATGGCATTTATCATGCAGTTAATACAAGGCACTTACTAATGTATTGTGATTGTCCATATTGCCTCCTTTCCATCACATTTTACACAGAAGGTATCCATGGTTATTACCACCGTGTAATCCAGCCGTGGTGGCCGTGCTTATACACTATAGGGAAAGCCTGGAAGTGCGCATAGGCCAACACATTTAACTATGGTGTGCAAGCACGGCCACCGCTGATGGTTTGCAGAGTGGTCAAAACCACGGATATGTGCGTGGATAATGTGATGGAAAGGAGGCAATATGGACAATCACAATACATTAGTAAGTGGCTTGTTAGCTTCTCTACATGATAAAATGCCAATTGCTGAAGTGAGACAATCCCTTTAACCCCTTTAACTGTGCTACACTTAATAGGGTTAGGCATAAATGTCTTGGTGTGTGCATTGCGTCTTTCCTATGTGATTGGTGTGTGCTATATATGATCTATGTGGGAGTGGTGTATGTGCAGCATGTGACATATGCATCAGTGGCATGTGAGTGATTGGTGTGCGCTGCTTGTGTCTTGTTTATGACAGACCTAAGTGCAGGATATCCATATATGTGTAAATTCTGCCACATGTATGTTTGTGCATTTTGCTGTGAATGTCTGCCATCATACTTCATCTTCAAAATTTCTGTTATCACTGCAAGGGCTCATGAACATGACCGTTGGATGTTTTGCAGTCAGCAACTTGCGGATCCACAAAACATGGATGTGTACATTCCACATTATACAGAACAGAACAGCCGGCCTCTAGTAGAACAGATCTATCCTTGTCTGTAATGCCGACAATAATAGGGCATGTTCTATCATTTTGCAGAACGGCCATGCGAACATAGAAACCTGGAATGCACACGGAGTCTTTTTTTTTTGCGGCCCCATTAAAGTAAAGTGAACGTTACAGACATGAAAAAAAAAATAAGTTAGTGTGCAGTAGACTTAAGCTGGGCCCCCAGAATCAGTTACACTGGTGGGGCCTAAGTACCTCAGTCCGACACTGGCTCTGCCTACTGTTTTCATCTGCCTTGATCTTTGATAGTCATGCAGGGCCCCTATTGGATCAGGAGAAGAAAGCCATAGTGTGTGGTAGATTTTGTATTCTCAGTACTTAATATGCCTAAAATGTCAATATACGTTTACACAATTTCCTTTAAAAGAGAATGGTGTTGTCAGGATCCGGACTGGTAGCAGGAGGCGGTAGTGGAAGTGGATCCTCTGTGTCAGTGAGGGATTGGCGTGGACCGTACCGGGGGACCGGTTCTAAGTTGCTACTGGTTTTCACCAGAGCCCGCCGCAAAGCGGGATGGTCTTGCTGCGGCGGTAGCAACCAGGTCGTGTCCTCCGATAGCGGCGCAAGCTCACTGACTGCTGAGACAGGCGTAGTACAGAGGGAATAGGCAGAGGCGTAGTCGGACGAAGCAAAAGGTCAGGACAGGCGGCACAGGTTCAGAGGCGGTGGTCGTAGCAACGGGTATGGCAACAGGCAAAGGGTACACAGAAGACGCTTTCTCTAAGGCACAGAGGCAACAAAGATCCGGCAGGAGACTGTGGAAGGGGATGGTACTTATAGGCAGTGCACAGGTGAAGCCTAATTAAGGCCAAACAGTACTGCCTCTCACAAAGCTTAACCCTTGAAAAACCAGTTTGGACCAGGCACAAATCACCTGTGCACTGGTCCTTTAGATCTAAGAGTCCCGGTGCGTGTGCGCCCTAGAGAGCGGGGACGCACATGCCGAGACGCTGGAGCGCTGCCTGGGGACACACGCTGTGAGCGCTCCGAGGCCAGCAGAGGGCCCGGAGCGCTTAGCGTAACAGTACCCCCCCCCTTTGGTCTCCCCCTGTTTTTGGGACCCAAGAACTTAAGGATGAGGCTGCGGTCCAGGATGTTCTCCTACGGCTCCCAGGATCTCTCCTTAGGACCGCAGCCCTCCCAGTCCACCAGAAAATATCTTCTCCCCTTGACTAATTTTGAGGCCAATATCTCCTTAACGGAGAAGACATCCGAGGTACCGAATACAGGCGTGGGAGGGAGACTCTTGGGGGAAAAATGATTAAAGACCGCAGGCTTGAGGAGGGAGACATGGAAGCAGTTGGGAATTCTAAGGGAGGAAGGGAGATGGAGTTGGTAACACACAGGGTTGATCCTCTTCTTGACCTTGTAGGGTCCCAAGTAACGAGGACCAAGCTTGTAACTAGGAACCCTGAAGCGGATGTACCTGGAGGAGAGCCAAACTCTGTCCCCAGGCACCAGGACAGGAGGAGGCCGACGTTTCTTGTCCGCTTGGACTTTCATGCGGGATGAGGCCTGCATGAGGGACAGGTGCGTCTCGCGCCAGATGGCAGAAAAGTCTTGCACAAGGTCGTCCACTGCAGGTACACTGGAGGAGGAGGATAACGGCAGAGGAGGCAGAGGATGCCGACCATAAACCACGAAGAAGGGAGACTTATTGGTGGCGGAAGAGTCTTTGTGGTTATAGGAAAACTCCGCCCACGGGAGAAGGTCGACCCAATCGTCTTGACGGGAGGAAACGAAGTGGCGAAGGTAGTCGCCCAAAATTTGATTAACCCGCTCCACTTGTCCGTTGGTTTGGGGGTGGTATGAAGAAGAGAAGTCCAGCTTGATTTTAAGTCGTCCACAAAGAGCTCTCCAGAATTTGGACACAAACTGGACCCCTCTATCGGAGACAATATGGACAAATTCAGTGATGTCCCTCTCCAAGGATGGCCACCAATATCTCCTGGAGATAAGCTGTACTGTCTTTCGGACACCAGGATGCCCTGCGAGAAGAGAAGAATGCCCCCACTTAAGAACTTTTAAGCGAAGGCGAGGAGAAACATAGGTCTTTCCGGGAGGGAGGTTCCGCAAATCTACAGGTGCCACGGTGACCAGACATTTAGGAGGCACAATGTGCTGAGGCTTGACTTCCACTCCTGTGACATCGGAAGAACGAGAGAGGGCATCGGCCCTGAAGTTCTTGCTCGCTGGACGAAAGTGGATCCGGAAGTTAAATCTGGCAAAGAATAGAGACCAGCGAGCCTGGCGGGATTTAGTCTCTGAGCAGACTGGAGGTATGATAAATTTTTATGATCCGTGTAGATGTTCACGGGATGTGCCGATCCTTCTAGCAAGTGCCGCCATTCTTCCAAGGCCAGCTTGATGGCGAGTAATTCTCTATCCCCAAAAGAATAATTTATTTCAGCGGGAGAGAAAGTTTTAGAGAAAAACCCGCAAGTAACCAACTTGCCTCTCGGAGATCTTTGCATGAGCAAAGCACCAGCACCGACGGAGGAGGCGTCTACTTCCAGGAAGAAAGGCTTGGTAGAATCCGGTCTGGACAGAGCTGGAGCGGTGGCAAAGGCAGACTTGAGAGCGGTGAAGGCCTGTTCGGCCTGAGGAGGCCAAGATTTCGGGTTAGCCCCCTTCTTGGTTAGGGCCACAATAGGTGCCACAAGGGTGGAGTAATGCGGGATGAACTGCCTATAATAGTTCGCAAATCCGAGGAATCGCTGGATAGCCTTAAGGCCAGAAGAACGAGGCCAGTCCAAGATGGCAGACAGCTTGGCAGGATCCATTTGTAGTCCCTTGGCGGAGATGATGTAGCCCAGGAAGGGAAGACTGGTACGGTCGAACAAGCACTTTTCAAATTTAGCGTAGAGGCGGTTCTTCCTGAGACGGGAGAGTACTAAGCGGACATGAGCACGGTGTTGATCCAAGTTAGAAGAGAAGATGAGGATGTCATCCAAATAGACCACGACACAGGTATAGAGCAGGTCTCGGAAGATGTCATTAACGAACTCCTGGAAGACCGCTGGAGCATTACAGAGTCCGAAAGGCATGACTAAGTACTCAAAATGCCCGTCACGGGTATTAAAAGCTGTCTTCCATTCATCACCCTCTCGGATGCGAATAAGATTATAGGCCCCTCTGAGATCTAACTTGGTAAAGTACTTGGCGCCTTGTAAGCGGTCAAAGAGTTCCGAAATCAGGGGAAGAGGGTAACGGTTCTTTACAGTAATGCTGTTGAGACCCCGAAAGTCTATACAAGGCTTAAGGGTACCGTCCTTTTTTGCAACAAAGAAGAATCCTGCTCCGGCAGGAGAAGAGGATTTCCTGATAAACCCTCTCTGCAGGTTCTCCTGGATATATTCCGACATGGCTAAAGTCTCTGGCGGAGAGAGCGGATAGATTCTTCCCTAGGCGGCGTAGTGCCAGGTTGCAAATCAATGGGACAGTCATATGGCCTATGTGGAGGCAACACTTCCGCTTGTTTCTTGCAAAAGACGTCAGAAAAATCCGCATATGGTTCAGGCAGACCGGGAAGAGGGGAAATGACAGGTGCAGACTTGGCTCGTACCGGCTTGAGACATCTGCCAATACAAGCCGGACCCCAGCTACGAACCTCTCCGGTGGTCCAGTCCAGAAACGGGACAATGGCGCTGGAGCCAGGGCAGACCCAAGAGGAGTTCTGAGGTGCAATGGGGTAACACAAAGAACTCCGATCGCTCGGAATGCAGGACTCAATGTCCATCTGGAGGGGCTCTGTGCGGAACTGCACCATGCCGTCGAGTCTCTCTCCATTAACAGTGGAGATGAAGATGGACTTCTGCAAACGAACCACAGGGATGTTATACTTGTTCACCAGCGAGGCGTCGATGAAGTTACCGGCAGAACCGGAATCCAGAAAAAGCAGTGGCAGCAAGGAGGTCTTGGCGGGTACGGAAATCCGCACGGGTACAGTAATGCGTGGAGAGGAGATATTCACACCTAGCAACGCCTCTCCCACGTTGACTAGGTGCGGGCGTTTCCCTGACGCGGAGGTCGGAGAGGACAGTTTTTCAGAAAGTGCTCTGTACTGGCACAGTACAAACAGAGGTTCTCGTCTCTACGGCGATTCCTTTCTTGCGTGGTCAGGAGTGACCGATCCACCTGCATGGCTTCCTCGGCGGGAGGGCCAGCAGAGGATTGCGGTGGATGCAGGAAAATAGGAGCCAGACGAGGAGAACGTCTGGGGCGAGCACTACCCTTTTCCTGGAACAGTTCCTCTCGTCGCTCAGCAAAAGCGCAGGTCAATCCTGGTGGCCAAATGGATGAGATCACTCAGGTTGGTGGGGACTTCTCGTGCGGCCAGGACATCCTTTATGGCGCTGGACAAGCCTTTCTTAAAGGTAGCACAGAGCGCCTCGTTATTCCAGGAGAGTTCTGAAGCAAGGGTGCGGAAACGGATAGCATAGTCTCCGACAGAAGAACTCCCCTGGGACAAGTTCAATAACGCAGTCTCTGCAGAGGCAGCCCGGGCTGGCTCCTCAAAGACACTCCGGAATTCCAGAAAGAAACTCTGGACACTTGCAGTGGCAGGGTCGTTGCAGTCCCAAAGCGGTGTAGCCCAGGCCAGGGCCTTCCCAGAAAGCAGGCTAACGACGAATGCCACCTTGGCTCGCTCCGAGGGAACAGGTCAGCCGACATCTCCAGGTGAAGGGAGCATTGGGATAAGAATCCGCGGCACAACTTGGGATCTCCATCGTACTTGGCCGGCATGGACAGACGGACTCTAGAAGTGGCGGCGGCCACAGGCTGCGGTGATGAAGCTGGTGCAGACGGAGGAGCGGCTGCTGCCGTGCAGAAAGAAGCTGCTGGAGCATGGCGGACAACTGCGCCAGCTGTTGACCTTGCTGAGCGACAACTGTAGTAAGGTCCTCGACACTAGGCAGAGGCACCTCAGCGGGATCCATGGCCGGATCTTACTGTCAGGATCCGGACTGGTAGCAGGAAGCGGTAGTGGAAGTGGATCATCTGTGTCAGTGAGGGATTGGCGTGGACTGTACCAGGGGACCGGTTCTAAGTTGCTACTGGTTTTCACCAGAGCCCGCCGCAAAGCGGGATGGTCTTGCTGCGGCGGTAGCAACCAGGTCGTGTTCTCCGATAGCGGCGCAAGCTCACTGACTGCTGAGACAGGCGTAGTACAGAGGGAATAGGCAGAGGCGTAGTCGGACGAAGCAAAAGGTCAGGACAGGCGGCACAGGTTCAGAGGCGGTGGTCGTAGCAACGGGTATGGCAACAGGCAACGGGTACACAGAAGACACTTTCTCTAAGGCACAGAGGCAACAAAGATCCGGCAGGAGACTGTGGAAGGGGATGGTACTTATAGGCAGTGCACAGGTGAAGCCTAATTAAGGCCAAACAGTACTGCCTCTCACAAAGCTTAACCCTTGATAAACCAGTTTGGACCAGGCACAAATCACCTGTGCACTGGTCCTTTAGATCTAAGAGTCCTGGTGCGTGTGCGCCCTAGAGAGCGGGGACGCACACGCCGAGACGCTGGAGCGCTGCCTGGGGACACACGCTGTGAGCACTCCGAGGCCAGCAGAGGGCCCGGAGCGCTCAGCGTAACAGGTGTAACTATCAAATTTCTAAATCACTTCATTAAAAAATATTTGCCTGCTTCTACCTGAAAAAAAGCTTCAAACTCAAGGCCACTAAAATTCCACTTAAATTTGTCAAAGTCAAGGCCACTAAATTCCCCTTAAATTTGTAGCCCACTGCCTGTTGTGAGGCAAGATCCATCCCTAGTTATAGAGATACAGAAGATGGTTCACAGGAAGTGGAGGTGTGTCAGAGCTAGCTGAAAACCTGAGCATGATAAAAAAATAAAAATAACTGCTTCTATATTACTTCTGAATTCACAGGAGTCTCATGTGTCTATGTAAGTGTGATGTATCCCTCCTCATCTGTTCTATGAGCTCTGGAGTTGAAAAAAAACAAACATATGGGAAAGTAAGGGAAAATACATCACAGCATACCACTACTTCTGAGAGAAATGCATCTAGCTGTGCAGATGTAAAGATAAATAATTAGGCTAAAAAGACATTAGGGAAGCAAAAATACCTATTCCTTCACAGTTATAATCGTACAAAGAAGCAAAGCCATAATGAGAACTTTTTTTAAAACTCAAGTATGCTTTAAAGGAGTTGTCCAAGTTATATTTTTGTTCTTTGTATGTTTCTAACTAGGAAAATGTAAGGGGTTTTCAATGCACTTACTTTATCTGCAGTGGCTCCTTTCTCAGATTTCACTAGGGGTCACATGACCTGTGATGTCAGCTTCACTTCCTGCTCTGATGATGTTTTGTGCACAAGCCTGAGAGAGCAGATATGTGTCTGTACACGAGACGTCACTGTGCTGGCCATGCCTCTCTGCACTTCAGTCTACTGCTCTATGCCCTGGATTCTTCAGGAAAATGTAACCCATTCTGCAGCACACACTCAGGGCTGAAGGCTTTGCTGAGCAGTTGCAGGCAGTGAAGAGACACAGGATCTTCCCTCTTCATCTGCAGACACAGAGCTGACAGACTGGATGAGTTCTGCAGAGCTTTGCTGCAAGAACAGGTAGGGGGAAGATCCTGTGTGTATTAACAGTGTCATTGTACAGCTCGGACTTGTAGTCCCACACTTACAACATGCTGATGAGCATCCCAGCAGTCAGACATTTAACTCAGGGCAGCACTTTTACTCAATCCCTTCACAGAGCAGGGGGAAGGGGCAGTCTTTTTTGGCACCCACAAATATTAATGAGGAAAACCTCAGAGATTGTTGCTATTGCAGGAAAACGAATGGCCAGAAGAGAACCAAGGAAATAGATTTTTATTTTTTTTCCTAAAACGTGCTTATCTTAGTTATATATTGCTGACCATCAGATTTACAGTGCTATAATTTTTTTTTCAGAACTTGGACAACCCCTTTAAGTACCGATCTCATATTTCCCAGTCCAATGCTTCATTTTAGGTACTATAGTGCATATCATGAGGGCTTGGCAGGATGTGCACACTTTCTTTCTGTATAATCTGTCTTCACATGACAGCCTACATACCTTCCTCCTTCATTTTAAAAGCAAAGAAAGCAAAATCCGCCAATGACAGTTGATAAGTGAGGGAAACTGTCAGCAAACAGAACAAGGAGCTAAGCAAACAGTTAAATGTCAGGCTGAGCCTTCTCTTCAGCTGTGAGTATACAAGAGCTGCAATATTTATGGCCTATTGATGTCATTACAAAGTAAATATGGCCTCTCTTCTGCTGAATTAGGTATGATTAAGTGCCAGACAGATGTTTGTTTAGAACATAGGAGTATCCAAGCCAGCAAAGAAAACTAACCATTTGGATGCTGGAAGGAATTGTGTATGACCACTACAGTACTCAAAGCACTGTGTGCAATAAATATCACCATGAGCACCGTCCTAGCTAAGGTAAAATTAGTGCTAGATGACAAACTCATTTCTGAAAATATGTTGGTCACAGCTACTATTGTCCTCAGTTTCTTATATTGGAGTACGACTTTCATGTGACTGTTTCAAGTCGTGCCAAATTTGCAGTGAACTGCAGCTTTAGGGTGACTTTGTACTTTAGCTGCACTGGGTTACTCATATCATGAGAAAATGGTTCCCTATGGAAATGTCTGTTTTTTATCCTGTACCACTTAAATATTTTCTGTCCCACCATCAAGACAAAATGCCCCCCCCCCCTATCATAAATGTAAACATGGAAATCATATGCTGAGAAGAGGACTTTAGTCAAAATAATACATGAGTGTCTATTGTACAAGCAATCAAACAATCACATGTTCAAGTCCCCTAGAGGGACTAAAAAGTATTATAACAGTTTTGATAATAATAATAATAATAATAATAAAATATAAATATATATATATATATATATATATATATATATATGTATATATACGCACAATTAATAAAAGTAAATAAAACTCCCATTTATGTTCTAAAATATAAAAAGCAAAAAAGTGTGCCATGACCTCTTCAAACAGCTGATCATCGGACGGCGTCATACCACTACCTACTAGATATTGATCACCGATTTTGAGGATAGGCCATCAATTTTGAACTCCCTGAAAACCCCTATAATACATTTAGTCCTTGCATGCAGTAAAAGAATCCATAGCCTTCTATAAAATGTTTAACTGTTTGACTGCTGGAAAACAGAGTGCGTGTTATTGACTATACATTAGGCCTCCAGAAGTCAAAAGGTGGCAGCAGTGGGCCTGAAGCATAAGATTCAGTGAGTAGAGATAGGTTGATGCTTTGCAGTTGAGCCCACATCATGTGCATACATGACAGGGACAATACACTCCAGTTACTATATCATCTTTGATGCCGACTTCTCAAACTTTTTCATTTAGTGGTTTTTATTTTATTAATGGTTACATAGAATATTGCTAGTAATACCAGATGGCATCACTAATGGTATCACTAACTTACCTTATTGATCCCTTGCCATTCCAGTTCTGATCCCTCTCAGTTCCCTATATCCTAGCCTCCAGTGATGACCTCTTGAGACGGACTGCTGCTTCCAATCCCCGGCTGTAGTGTAATAACACTGAGGTCACCACTGTGGCCAGTCAAAAAATAGATGAATCCCAGCAGGCGTATATGGAGTATACTTTTATTCCAAAGAGCAAATGTCACAGGACGCGTTTCAGCCGATCCAGCCTTCCTCAACTGCAGGACGGGCCGAAACGCGTCCTGTGACATTTGCTCTTTGGAATAAAAGTATACTCCTTATACGCCTGCTGGGATTCATCTATTTTTAGATTTTGTTAGGGATAACCCCTTCCCGTGCAAGCGTTCCAGTTGTTTTTGACTTATGATTGAACCACTGTGGCCAGTGACTGGTTGCAGTGGTCACATGTCAGTGTTGGGAGGTCATCCCTGAAGACTAGGAAACAAGAAACTGCAGGGGACATTGAAAGTTTCTTGTAATCGGTAAGGTATTACTTTTGTAATATTTTCTAACATTTTAAATGACTTCTACAAATGTTTACCTGGCTGGACAACCCCTTTAATATCAGCATGGATAATCTATGGTGATGAACTTTATATGAGTGATTATTGGAGGTCCCAGGGGTATGGCCTGCAGTGATCATACATTTTTACCTTTTCTGTGGATAGCGACTGTAATGTTACGCTGGTCTACACTGGGACTGGGCTGTTGGAGCTGGCGTATTTAATTTATGATGAGGCACAAGCCTTTGGCAGTACATACGCCAAAGTCATATGGTAGATCAGTCAGTTTCTGGTGTAAATAACTATGAATGTCCTGGGGCTGATGACCCCCCTACACCTCATCCTTGTCACGCCCTCTTTTTGGAAACCTGACATGGGTGGCATCAAAATACCAGTTGTGACTTGCAGGGAGGAGCCCAGGCACACCTCCTGCTAGTGACCAAGCCCACCCTCATGCTGGGAGCAGGGAAAAGGGGGCAGAGTTATGGCTTGAATGTGATAGGAGGGGTGGGTGGACACATTGTGGCAGGAGGCGTGCCTAGGCTCCTTCCTGGAAGACTAACGGCCCTCTGGGCACCTTACTGGCTCATTTTCATAACAAATAAACTGTATTTTCAGAAAATAAAAAACATCTATTGCTGGAACAAAGCCACATGTGGAAATACGGTACTAAGTGCTATTAGGCTATGGATTTACTTCAATAGCGATTATCCTGGTGACAGATTTCCTTTAAAGCTGACCTACAGCAGTGAAGAAAAATGGCTGGGATGTTATGGAAACCTGGTGTAAAACTGATTTTATGTGCAGACTAAGGGCCTGCGAGCTTCAATTGGCTGATAAGGGACATGTGACTAGGCTTCTATCGGCTAATGCATTTTTTGGGGGAATATCTCAGGAACGGTATCTCAGAGAGCTGAGACCCGGTCTAAAACCTTTTCGGACACCTGATGTACCTGTTTACCAAATTTCGTGATTGTAAATGCGATGGTGTGGATTCCCTTAGCGGACATACATACACACACACACACACATACACTCAGCTTTATATATATATATATATATATATATATATATATTGTGGTAAGGTGCAGGGTGCCGTCGTGGATGGCTGGTATGTGTCACCGAGGTTCATAGCCTCGGTGAGGTAAGAGCCCGTTTTTGTTGATGTCAGCAGCAGCTAGTGCTACTGACAGAGTTTAAATAGCATGGCTGCAAAGCCGATCCGGGCCGGCTCTTACCGGGAGCAGCTAAAGTGTAGGGTGGGTGGCTGCTCCCCACGACCCAGTCCTGGTTTTGGGCTGGGTTTAAAAGCTCAGCCAGCTCAGCAGCTGGGGGCTGTGATTATCCTGGAGCTGCTAACAGGGCTGAGGAGTTCTCTGTCCTGGAGGAAAGAGCTCAGCAAGGAGGTGTTTTGTTCCTGGCTACCTGAAGCTGGATTCTCCTGCGGCTGGGCCGACAGCGTGGTGCGAACCTGCACCTACACCTCCCAGGTGACTGAACCTGTGTTGGCCTGTTTTTGTTTTGCCACGTTATTTCCGTTGTGTGTGAACTGTCACCAAAGAGACTGTTTTTCATTTATGGTGTGCAAGTGTGAATAAAACACTGTTTGTTGCACAATCTGGACTCCTTGTTTTGCCTCTAAACTGCACCCGCACCGCTGTCTACCAGAGCGACTCCCCACAATATATATATATAGATATATATCTACAGTATCTATTAATCTATCTATCTACAGTATCAATCTGCGTATCTTATCTATCTATCTATCTATCTATCTATCTATCTATCTATCTATCTATCTATCTATCATCTGTCTTCTATCTATCTATCTAACAAAAAGTGAGGTAGCACTCCAATTGTGGTGAAAAGATGAAGCCCTTTGAAGCTGCGGGGAACTTCCATGGGTTCGAACGTAGCACCAACATACACTAATGTTTTTATGTCAGATTTGGAGGAAAGATTCATCTATGTGTCCCACCACTTCAGCCAAGTGCTTGGGTGGTGGAGATACATAGATAATATCCTTATGATTTGGGTGGCTTCTGAGACTGAGCTCACTGATTTTCACGAGTTTCTTAATCACCCAGCCTTGAAATTTACGTTAACTTTCTCCACTGAAAGTATTCAGTTCTTGGACACAATGGTAATTAACAAGGGTGATTCACTTATTACTGATTTGTATGCGAAACCAACTGAACACAATAACTTATTGAGGTTTGACAGCTGTCACCCTCGGGCCACTGTCAACTCTCTCCCATACAGTCAATTTCTTAGAGTCCAACGTATAGTAAAGGACCCTAACACGCTTTCCACTAGGCTAGAAGAGATGGCCAATACGTTTTTTCAGAGAGGTTAGCCGAAAAAGCTAATTCAAGCACATAAGACTGAAGTGTATACACGACTTGACCACAAAACAAAGGAATCAATGTCGTCAAGAATCCCCTTTATATCAACCTACTCTGAACACAGTCACCTGATTAACAGGGTCATTAGGAAGCACTGGACAATACTGAACCGGCAACCTCCATCCTATTAAGGAAATGTCTATCCCCCCGCTTGTACTGTATCTCACAGACGATAGCCCAATTTGCGCGACAAATTAGTAAGAGCTGATGTCTCGGGTAAAAAAGTTAAACAATCGAAAAGATGTGGGTGTTTTACTTGTTTAAACTGTGTGAATTGCACCTACATGTTAAAAGGGAACAAATTCACACATCCCACTTTAGGGACACTACACGATATTCGCCCTTACCTTACATGTGACAGCACCTTTGTAATATATTTGGCCTGCTCCATGTTGGAGAGACCACTTGGGACTTAACAACAAGGTTGAATCAGCACAGATATACGATTTGTCAAAAAAAGAAAAGATCTCGCGGTCTCAAAGCACTTTACTGAAGTTGTGCATAGAGAAAAAGATTTAAAGTTCAGAATTATTGACCATTTATCCCCCCTTCCTTAAAAGAGGTAGAAATTGGGAAATGATTCTCAAAAAAACGTGAATTAAAATGGATCTACCGGTTACAAATGCTCAAACCAAAGGGTTTAAACACTGTGTTTACATGGGAGTTATATGGATGAAAAATATTGCAGATGTTCTACTCAGACATATTGGAGTAATTTTTCAGAGTCTTTGACCTACGCGATCAAGTGGATAAGGTGAGTTAATTTTTTTTTTTAACCCCTCAATCCACATAATACTGTGATGAGACAGGTCCATGATTTGGGGTTGTCTTGTCACGCTGCGTGTACTATCAGATGAGGTGATACCTAGTTTTACTAAATGTTTATTTTTTAGACATTAAAGCTGTTATGTTCTGGTATCCCCACCACTGTCATACCCACACTGTCATTTGCTGTGGTTTAACTATTGGGATCACATGGTAACGCACTGTCAGTTTTTTCCATGGAGATCACCATGTTTCAATGCGATTCCCTTCTAACCGGCATGGATTGGTGAGGGATCACATGATCTCTTCTTTCCTGCAGTGCGTCTCTCGTCATCGTGCTCCCTGTTATGTCAGAGCGTGCTGAACGCACATGTGGCGTCCCACGTGGGAAGTGGATCGGTGTTGTTGGTATCCTGCACCTGCGCAGTAAGCCAGTAGGGACGCCAGTACACATTGTAACCACTGGAACCACCAATGGTGAGCTGATCCAGTGTTAATTGATGTGCAATGGGCGCCTCCCCCTAGGGCCCTCTATGTCATACGACTATGTCGTACGGTGTAGGAATGCCGAGTGGTATAGTGCGGCCTAAATGTCCCATTATGTGTGTCACAGTGCTCCTACATGGATACCGCTGGACCCCAGGTTTTGGTTCCGAAGCAATAAATAGGGGGGAATAATTGAGAGATTTGAAAGAAAGATTGAGTCCAGACCTTGTGTGTAGTTGAACAGCAGCTTTACAGGAATAAACATTCATCAGAAACAGTCTTCAAGCTTTTTCTTGGTCCCAGCAGGCTTTAGCACTAAACTGACAGGCAAACTCGTCTCTGCTACATCTGTTTCTCTCTGGCTCTGCTGTACTGACAAGCTGGCTGTATAATTGGCTTCTTCCTTATGCTGCACTTCCCGCTCTGTAGTCTGTCTCTAGATTAGGCCAGGGAACTTTTCTCCTGACTCCTGTGGCTTCAAGCTTTAGCCTCCATGGCCAGGAGAGCTGAGGGTGCTCTGACAGGCTTGGGCACAGCTTTCTCTTAGCTGGGGTGAAGCTAGACTGGAACTAACTGGACCCCACACTTCCTGCAGGAAATAGGGCTAGCCCACTTCTCCACAGAGAGGAGTTAGAATGGAATGGAACCAGGTAAATTACATTTAATAAAACAGTTACATAGAAATATTATTATTGCACCATATAAAGGACCTGGATAGAAATACACAGATGACATTCAGGTTAGCCCATTAGAGATAGTAGCAGGGTGCAGTAGTGGTAACACCACTCTGGGGTGTTACAGATGAAATATTAATTATGTTTTTAACTCGCAATGCACTGGTCACTTTATCTATTAGTAGTATATGTGGCATTGTACGATATATGAATTTAAAATCATGATGATGATCACTGCGTACACATATTATGTCACTTTTACGTCCAAGAATCATGTTTTATTTGAACTATGAAGTTATTCTGATAATTGATGAGCTATTTAATAATGATGTCACTAATTCCTAGTTAATGATGTAGAGGGATATTTAAAGATGAACTTGTCACCACTACATTGCTTGACAAAGGCCTCATTGTGTTGGGCCCTTCGCCCTTTCACCACAATTGGAGCGCTGCCTCACTTTTTGTTTGTTGGATTTATCAGTGGAAGTAATACCTATTACCAAAGCTAAATAACAGATTTATCCAAAAGATTCCATGCCACGTTCCTTATTACATAATATCTTTCCAGAATATACGTGACTTTTAAAAATACCTTTATTGTCCAATTATGGGGGTATCAGTATTTATGTACCGCAATTACCAAAAATAAACACTTGTGCTCGAGTAATTGATGAAGGGGATTGTAATCCCAAAAATATCCATAGGGTGGGACCAGGTAGGGGAGAGGAGTGTACTGTATAGTCCTAGGTAGGGTGGGAGAGATACTTTCCCTATGTGTCCCTAAAGACTTCCTCAGCCCAGGGTGACCCCCTGATGGTGGGGGCTCCCTGTCCTCGAACCTAGTCCTCACTGATCCCTTATAAAAACCGTCCCACACTTCCACCAAAACATCATATACATAAACTGATACACTTATAGATCAAAAATATATAATCCAAGGGCATAGAACAATACAACCGGTTCATAGATCAGTGCCGGTCATAGCCCAATTTTTAACAGGGATCAGTGAGGACTAGGTTCGAGGACAGGGAGCCCCCACCATCAGGGGGTCACCCTGGGCTGAGGAAGTCTTTAGGGACACATAGGGAAAGTATCTCTCCCACCCTACCTAGGACTATACAGTACACTCCTCTCCCCTACCTGGTCCCACCCTATGGATATTTTTGGGATTACAATCCCCTTCATCAATTACTCGAGCACAAGTGTTTATTTTTGGTAATTGCGGTACATAAATACCGATACCCCAGTAATTGGACAATAAAGGTATTTTTAAAAGTCATGTATATTCTGGAAAGATATGAAGTAATACCTACCTACCTGCACCCAGCTCCCCATTGTCTAACTGTATCTATCTATATCATCAGGCATGGGATCCAGCCGGTTCTCTCCGGTTCTGCCGAACCGTTTGTTAAAATTACAGGCGGTTCACCGGACCGGTGAGAAGCAGGGATCCCGACCCGGTCCTGCAGCTGCGCCTGCACCCCTGTATTTTTCAGCCTGCGGCCGCTACTTACAGTCAGCGTGAGCGTGGCTGTGTGTGTCAGCCAGTCTCCCACAGTGCTGGCGCCCTGCCCCCGCCCCCAGCCTCGCAGTCATGGCAACAAAGGGGAGTGTCTTGAGAGTGAGCAGCGCCGCGAAGCTGCCAGCCCAGAACAGAGAAGGAGAGAGGAGTCCTCTCACTGTCTGCAGAGTGCCCTAGTTGCTGACAGTCCACACCCCAAACACAGCCATGAAAGATTGAAGAGCCGGCCCCTAGCCTAACAGAAAGGAGTCTGGACAGGTCAGGACTCAGGACAGCCTGGTTGGTTGAGTGTGATTTGTGTGGGGCTGAAATTGAAATGTGACAACATAACAAAAATGGAGGGGGCCATGAATCTGTGGGGAGAAGCTATATGAGAAGTTTGAGAACATGGAGGGAGCCATGAATCTGTGGGGAGAAGCTATGTGAGAATATGGAGGGGGCCATGTGGGGAGAAGCAATGTGAGAACATGGAGGGGGCCATGTGGGGAGAAGCAATGTGAGAACATGGAGGGGGCCATGTGGGGAGAAGCAATGTGAGAACATGGAGGGGGCCATGTGGGGAGAAATGTGACAATATGGAGGATGGAGGGGGCCATGTGGGGAGAAATGTGACAACATGGAGGATGGAGGGGGCCATGTGGGGAGAAATGTGACAATATGGAGGATGGAGGGGGCCATGTGGGGAGAAATGTGACAATATGGAGGGGGCCATGTGGGGAGAAATGTGACAACATGGAGGATGGAGGGGCCATGTGGGGAGAAATGTGACAGTATGGAGGATGGAGGGGGCCGTGTGGGGAGAAATGTGACAATATGGAGGATGGAGGGGCCATGTGGGGAGAAATGTGACAATATGGAGGATGGAGGGGGCCATGTGGGGAGAAATGTGACAACATGGAGGATGGAGGGGGCCATGTGGGGAGAAATGTGACAGTATGGAGGATGGAGGGGGCCGTGTGGGGAGAAATGTGACAACATGGAGGATGGAGGGGGCCATGTGGGGAGAAATGTGACAATATGGAGGATGGAGGGGCCATGTGGGGAGAAATGTAACAATATGGAGGATGGAGGGGGCCATGTGGGGAGAAATGTGACAATATGGAGGATGGAGGGGGCCATGTGGGGAGAAATGTGACAACATGGAGGATGGAGGGGGCCATGTGGGGAGAAATGTGGCAACATGGAGGATGGAGGGGGCCATGTGGGGAGAAATGTGGCAACATGGAGGATGGAGGGGGCCATGTGGGGAGAAATGTGACAATATGTGTGTAGTGTATATGGTGTATTTATGTATGTGTACCATGTATATAGTGTATTTATATGTGCTGCATATATATGGTGTATGTATATGTAAACGTGTCGTGACGCGGCGTATATGTGTCGCGACGCTGCGTATCCACCGCGGAGTAGGGAACCTGTTGTTAAAAATTTGAATCCCACCCCTGTATATCATACATATATATTATCTATCTACAGTATCTATCTATCTATTGATCTGTCTATCTATCTCATATCTATCTATCTATCTATCTATCTATCTATCTATCTATCTATCTATCTCTCTATCTAGTTATTTCCTATCTATCTATCTATCTATCTATCTATCTATCTATCTATCTATCTATCTATCTATCTATCTATCTATTATCTATCTCATAGCTATCTATTTATCTATGTTCCAAATATATATAAGACAGCTCTCACCTTTGTTGCTTTCATTCTAAGTACGGCCCCAGTCCGGACTTGACTGTGTACAAACGAAATCCAAAGTAAAGACCTATGGTCCAGCTTCCCATAAAAACTTGCAGCTTTATTAATAACAATAAAAAACTGTTATCCAAACATGAATCACATACAAGATCCATGATGTCTACACATCTATCTATCTATCTATCTATCTATCTATCTATCTATCTATCTATCTATCTCATAGCTATCTATCTATCTATCTATCTATCTATCTATCTATCTATCATCTATCTATCTATCTATCTATCTATCTATCTATCTCATAGCTATCTATCTATCTATCTATCTATCTATCTATCTATAATCTATCTATCATCCATCTATCCACTTATCTAACCTCTTTTTCCCACATTCCAGAATACTACAGTATTATATTTTCAGTGTTCTTCAGTATTCTGAGCCGTAATGGAAGGATTGGATTTTCACGGACGTCTTTTTAGGAGAGATTATGGCGCCACTTGCAGATGCATCAGTGATACTTTAATCATGCCCAGTGGGTGCACTCCTCCAAAAGTGAGGCCTGCCAAGCACCTACTCTGACCATGAAAGCCTTTGATGTTTTAAGTATTTGCTTTCGAGATGATTAATCGGCGTACATCCCGGACTCGGGATCTCTCCATAATGGCAGGTGCCGCCTGAGTCCTGGTGGTTGCGCTGTCAGAGCTGCTAATGGAAGCGTCTGTTTTACAGCGCGGCTGACAGCAGCATTGTCCTGGCCGGGTTACAGCCCTGACACGTGGAATCAATCTTTTTAAACTGTCAATTAATCAGTAAGGCAGCTGTCAGGTCTAGCTGAATGGCGCAGAAGGACAGCACCTCTCCTGTGCATTATACCTAGAGCGTCTGACTGGCGATAAAGTGGGAAAAGCAAGTGTTTTACAGGAGACAGACGTGATGCTGTCCCGGTTAATGGTATTGCAGCAGAAGCAGACGAAAACCCTGCCTACTAAATAACACTGTACTTTAACTGTCTTCATTCCACGTGGTTGCTGCAGTAGCAACTGAAGACCTTTTTATAAGATCCTGTTCACACCAGTGTCAAGGCCATGAAGCCATATATTAGTACTATGATAGCTATGTGAAATCCTGACAAACCTCATAGCTTTTAATTAGGGTACAATTGGGGCTCCAGTATTTTGTACATTGACAGTGGTGCTGCACACTGAGTTATGATTGGCATAAATAGCACCATCCAGACAATATGCTTTATATGTAACCTGTTATCTCTCAGGACAAGTCTGTATGCCTCAATTTCTCTTTTCCTCCATTATTCCTGTTATTCCAAGTGGGTGTTACCTACACAGTCAGACAACTGCAGCACTGATTGGATGTCAGACACTGTAAGGGTCCATTCACACGTCCACAAATTGGGGATGCGCAAAACACGGACACCGGACATGTGCGTTCTGTATTTTGCGGACCACACATGGCCGTGTTTTTTTGCAGAACAGAAATGCGGATGCGAACAACACACTGTGTGCTGTCCGCATCTTTTGCGGCCCCATTGAAAATAAATGGGTCCAAATCCGTTCCGCAACATTGCGGAACGGATCCGGACCCATTCATGCTTACGTGTGAATGGACGCTTAGAACATATTCATTTATTTTCAGGAGGAAAAATGGAGAAACAGCACAATGGAGAGTTGTTAAGGGGAAAGCACGTATGTAATAAACAGACATGCAGATTTGATCAGAGGGGCAGAAGCTGTCTTACATGGACCACTGAAGACCCAAACGTAAAAACAAAGGTGCAGCTAGAGCTCCGTCCTGCACACCTGACTAGTGAATCCGTCCTGTAGGCTGGTTTTAAAGTCAGTATAAAACTGGGTCTGCTTTATAGGACTTACCAGAAGCCATTTGGTTCCAGGAGAAGTACTAGTGGGCTCAGCATGCATGTTGGTATTTGCATCCCTTGATCTGATGAACGCTGTATGGCACCAGACGGGGTTACAAGCAGAGTGTATCTGGCATGCATGCTGCACCTGCACTCCCTGGATTTTGTGTGGCTGATATGGCCCATGAAAGGTAAGAATTAATGTTAGGGACCACTCGAGAGGCAACCGTGAAGTGGTGGGTGGCTTACATAATTTGGCCAAAATATAAACTAATGCCTCATCTAACATCCAGCATAGTGGCAGGACGGAGCTCTAGCTGCAGTGTGCCATTGCACCTTTGTTTTTACGTTTGTATGTGTATTTCACCATAGCAACGTGCACCTGCGTATTGGGTTGTGCTGAGTGCAATCTCCATTTTTTTTCCACTGAAGACCCAAAGCCCCAGAAGATGCCTGTATTGTACTGTGCTTTTGGGAAGTCTTTAGACCCTTTAACTTTTTTACATTTTGTTATCTTGCGACCTTAAAAATAATCAGTTTCCTCATCATTCCTCACTCAATACACACTCACTCAAATGATATGTTCGAAATTTTTACTAATTTTTTTCCAAAAGAAAAACTAAACTCTTGCATTGACATAATTTACTCAGTACTTAGTTGAAGCCCCTTTGGCAGTAATTACAGCCTCCAGTCTTCTTGTGTATGATGCCACAAGGCTTGCACACCTGGATTTGCGGATTTTCTGCCATTCTTCTCTGCAGATCATCTCAAGTTTTGTCAGGTTGGTAGGGGAAAAAAAAAAAAAAATCAGGGAAAAAAGATACAAAACATCCTGCACGATATGATAGTAAATATGTAAATATGAGTGGCTACATTTATAAAGTTGTGGAAAATAATGCACTAAAACAATAGATGCAAACATAACATATGGACTAAGCCCTCATTCTAATGATAAAATCTGAGACTCTCAGCCAGTACATTTTGATCAAAACACATCTGTGCCCACCTACCCAGCGCCAAAGTGGTCTCAGTCAGCCAGGACCTACTCTAAACCTACCTATGCAATTGTGCATCTATATACAGGAGCGCAGACCCTGCACATGTAGTGTGCTGCTCCTAGTTACTCCTGTGTGCATCAGCAACCAATGAAAGGAGGGGTACACACACTTATTTGTACCACCTTAATCAAGGTCGCCTATTAGATAGGTGGAGCAAAAGTGCACATGAATGCTACTCCCAGAGTAGGAGCGCATTCACACCTAAAGGTGCCACTCCTTCAAGACAAATTTTAAAAAAATCACAGAAAAAAGATACTAAACATCCTGCACAATATGATAGTAAATATGCGGATGTGCATGGCTATATTTATAAAGTTACGGAAAATAATGCACTAAAACAATAGATGCAAGCATAATATGTTGACTAAGCCCTCACTCTAATGATATAATCTGAGACTCTTAGGGAACTTTCACACTAGCGTTTTTGCTGGATCCATCAGGGTTCAGCAAAAACGCTTCCATTACTGATAATGCAACCATCTGCATCCGTTATGAACTGATCCGGTTGTATTATCTTTAACATTACCAAGACGGATCCGTCATTAACTACATAAATCCGTTTTCTATTGTGGCAGATTGTGGCAGAGAAAACGGATCCGTCCCAATTGACTTGCATTGGGGTAATGCCGAATCCGTCTTGTATCCGCATCCCAGGACAAAAAGCAAAATACAACATGTTGCGGTTTTCTCTCCCGTCTGGAAACGCAACTAAATGGAACAGAATGCATTTTGGAGCATTCCGTTCTGTTCATTTCAGTTTTGTCCATATTGACAATAAATAGGGACAAAACTGAAGCGTTTTTTTCCGGTACTGATCACCTATGAGGGAACTCAATATGGGAAAACTTAAACGCTAGTGTGAAAGTACCCTTAGCCAATACATTTTGATCAAGGCACATCTGTGCCCACCTACACAGCGCCAAGGTGGCCTTAGGTCAGGCAGGTCCTAAGCTGGGTAGGTGGGCATAGATGTGTTTTGATGTGTTTGAAATGTATTGGCTAAGAGCCTGAGGTTAGATGGGAACCGTCGGTAGACAGCGACTTTTAAGTCTCTCCAGAGATGTTCAATTGTTCAAGTTAGGGCTCTGGCTGTGCCACTCATAAACATTCACAAATTTGTCTCTAAGCCCCTCCTGTGTTGTCTTGGCTGTGTGCTTAGGGTCTTTGTCTTGTTGGAAGGTAAACCTTAGACTGCATTTCGATATTTATGTATGCAAAACTCTCAGAGTTGGGGTCTAAAGCCTGGAAAAGGAAGTGAAGCAGCAACCATCTTAGACTAAGCCTGAGAGAAGCTAAAGGAGCTGTGTGTGAGGAGAATACCTTGACATCCAGGCATAAGAGCATCCATCAGGGACCAGAGTTGCGGGCAAATAAGAGCTGATCAGGTCCATGACCCTGATCTTGTCCAGAGGAAGGGGAACTGCTGCCAGGAACGCCAATGAGAGCCTGAGAGCTAAAGCCACAGACACCAGCTTATGCAGAGCAGACCCAGGTCGGTAAGACTAATTGTGCACATACTTCATCACAGTTTTGTCGCCTAGGATCCTAGAGACCAGGACAGTAGTTAGTTAGTTAGGTTTTCTGTTTGTGTCAGGCAACAAGTATTGTTAACTGCTTATAACAAGGACTTCATGTTTAAAGTGCCAGTTCACACCTGAGTGCTGAGAAGTATCACAACGAATTCAAGCCAGACTGGTGTTTATTCAGGAGAAACACTATAGGCACGTGCTATTTAATTAGTTATTGGGGAAGGGAATACTATATACATGTAATAAGATTAATTTGTAAGCTGTTGTGCTGTACCGCAGGCTAGCCCGCATCACACACCCAAATAATTGTTCCCGATTCTACGGTAACAACAGGTAAGGCATGGTTGGTCTATTTAAGCCTGCCAGTAGGTAAATTCACCGTTGTACCTAAAGCATCCACCAGAGGGCGCCATACTGTATAGCAGAAGTGTCTGAGCCTCCTGGCTGGGTGTATGTAAAATTATTTATGTGTAACCAACATCTGTGGTCGCGTTCATTACCACGTTTAAGTAAAATGCAGTTTGGGCAAAACTGATGTCGTAGTTGCTTTCCTCGTTCGTGACTCCGCTGTATACTGGGGAGCCCACCCCAGTATACGGCTTACAGGTGTCCATTGTTTGATAGAATCCTGGAGCTAGCTTGGCCAGGATGTTCTTTGGGTGATAGGTGTCCAATCTGTATTTCTTCACTTGCAGCAGGGTTTGTGAAGCTGTGGTTGCTGGTGACTATAATAAGTACACATGCTGTAGCTGTTACGATGGAAGAAACTTTCAATCTAGGAATCTCTCTGGAGTGGTGGTCTCAAAGGAGAACTGAATAAGGTCCCTTGAAGAAGGAGCTCAAGCCTCTTCTCAGTCTGGACTCAAACCCCCCCTCCTGGCAGTAAGTAGGACCAGGGAAGGAACAGGGTGGTTAACCCTGTTTCTGCCAACAATACCTTCTCTGATGGTGTGCATCATGGCATTAACATTACATAAATAACATGTTGTATTAAACAGTTGCAGATACTCCCAGGTCTGTGGTACTACACATGACATTTTGAATTGAGACCAAAAAGTTCAATCTTTGTTCTATCAGACCAAATAATCTTGTTTCTCACAGTCTGAGAATCTTTTAGGATTTTTTATTTTTTATTTGCAAACTTTCATGTGTCTTTAACTGAGAAGAAGAGGAGTAGTTTCTGTCCATTCTGCCATGCAGCCCAGGTTGGTGTAATTCTGCAGTGATTGTTGACACAGGGTCTTTGGAGCTCAGCCAGAGTAACCATTGGGTTCTTGGTCAACTGTCTTTCCAAAGTCCTTCTCCCCTGATAAATTAATGAAGGTTGTAGAGTTAGTCGGTGTGGCACTGCAGTAACAAGATAAGTCCCTTGTTAAGGAAACGGTCACTGGAGTACTTGGCAGGGGTTAATGCATTTCGCTTGCTTACGGCGGTGCTCAGCCCAACATGTAACCAATATGTTACGGTTGCAATACACTTATAAAATAGAAGACCAGGGTGGCACTCACCGGTATTTGCAGAGATGGCTTTATTCCAACGTGAATCCCCTGATAAATTAGTTTGGTGGGGTAACCAGCTCAATGATGAGCCCTGGTTGTTCCAGACTTCTTCCATTTAAGAATTATGGAGGCCAGTGTGAACTTTTATTGCAGCAGAATTTTTTTTCTAGCCTTCTTCAGATCCGTGCCTCCACACAATCCTGTCTCTAATCTCTACAGGCAGTTCTTTCCTCCTTATGGCTTGGTTTTTGCTTTGAAATGCATTGTCAACTGTGAGACAGGGCTTTGTCTTTCCAAATCACGTCCAGTCAACTGAATTTACCACAGGTGGACTCCAATCAAGGTGTAGAGACCAAAAGAAGATCAACATAAATTAGAGGCCCCAAGAGCTTAATTTCAAGTATCATAGCAAAGGGTCTGAATACTTCTGTCCATGCAAAATTTTAGTTTTTCCTTTTTATCAAATTTCCACACATTTCACTTTCTCATCATGGGGGGCTGCAACATAACAAAATGTGAAAAAGGGTCTGAAGACTTTTCAAATGCACTATAAATGGCAGATGTTAAGTGGGGACCCTTGGTGAGCTAAATAGAGTATAAAGGAAACATGGATGCATTATACTACAGTAGGTCAATGTTGCAAGAAATCTCTAATAAAGTACAATGAAACCTCTCCAAAGAACAAGGTGTTTGAAAAGATTTTTCTGTGATGTATTTTATTTCACTTACATCCCATGTACTGTAAATTGGCCCTCCTAAGTAAGAGGGTCACCTTTATACAAAATCATTTTTTATAGCAATTTTGAATGGTTGTCTCAAAGAGGTTGCAATGTACTTGTACTAGTAAAGAAGGATGACATTAAGACCAAGCTCGCCATTGCTTCTTTGTTTTTGCTAACAACAAGGTAAAAGTCTAAGATTCTTAGACTCAGTAGGGACATTTTTATTATGGTCTTAAATTTAGACAGTATTGGAGTTATTAATTAAGACTAGCGTTTTAGACGAATTTTAAGTAATATAAGAGGAATATATCATGTCCCTTGTGCCTGAAAAGTGGCATTAAAAAGTCGCAAACTATATGACTTTTTAACTGTGCCTTTTCTAAAAATTGTCTCATCTCCCACTTTTTTCTCCGCCCTCGCCACAAGGAATGCGAGTCGATGCGCCAAATTTATGATGAGACTTGAGTCTTATCATAAATTAGGTGCATCCTTCAGTGCAGGAGATATTAAGACCAACACAAAAAGTGCTGGTCTTGATAAATCTCTTCCATAGGGTTTATATTTAGGTCTTGAAATGTGAGCTTGTTGTAGATCTCGAAAACTAGACTCATACATCGGTATTAATAATAAATCTGTATTTAGGCATGTGGGTCCAGATGAGTGAGGACTACTGGTTTATAGTTAGTTATTGAGCTGTAGATATCTAGTTTAATAAGTTTAATATAGGCCATGACAACTCAGCACATAGCATTATCCTGCTGAAAAATGCCAGTTGGAAGCTCTGCCTTGAGAGGCAACACATGTGGCCACAAGATGTCCTGCACATATCACTGAGCTGTTAGTGTCCCTCGTATCATTACTAGGGGTGACCAACTGTCATATGTGATGGCTCCCCCGATGATCACAACAGCAGTTGGCACAGTGTGTTGCTCCACAGCAAAGGCAGAATTGGCGCTCTCACCAAGAGGCCTTTATATTCAAACCCGTATGTCAATGGATTCCAAACAGAACCTGTATTAGTGGCTAAGCATGATAAGTTTCCAGTCCGTTGAAGTCCAGGTTTCTTATTCTGACCACAACATAGGTCATAATGACACCAAATTTTCATCTACTAAGCAGCCGGAAAAAGTCCAGTCAAACACAAGGGTGTATAATGAAGATGCCCCTTGTGTCTGGAGCGGAACAAGGAAACTGTGGGGGCTGCTTGTGGTTATTGATGGATCAAATTAGGCACTCTACTGGTGGTCTTTCTACTGGCCATCCTGTGCCTGTTTGCCGTGTGTACATACCCCCATGGAACCATTGCTCACAACATCTCCTAACAGCTAGGTGGCAACAGCTTAGATGCATGGAAATAGGTCAAAACAACCATCCTGCTTCCCTCAGTCTGATGACGTGCCCCCTTGGCAAAGTTAGTCAACTGGGCAAAACGTATTCGAGTGTGTCTAGCACTCGACAGTCTCTCATCAAGAGGTACACTACTCAAAAGTATCCTCTGAAAGCCTCTTTATGGGGCAGCATGGAAGCATTTTTGCAGCCTCTTATGGCAAGACCCAGCGTCTAATCAGACCAAACTTGTACTCATTTTACATATCTGCCTGAGACATAACTGCATGCTCAGTTTTGTAAAAACCCAACAACTCTATTGAGGTGCATTAGTTTTTTTTGTCGATAAGTGTATAATTATTTCAAACTACCCATCAGCTAATAAAAAGGTTTTTGTATTGTCTAATTTACTTGTAGAAACCTTAGGTCTTACAACAAAAGACATGGGTGGTTTATAGTAAGGGCCTGAGATTTAAGCACTAGTTTAGTAGAGATCTTGAAAACCTAAATCTATTTATTTCATACTATGTATTATTATTATTTATTATTGCCATTCATTCCATAGCGCTGTACATATGATAAGGGGTGCACATACATAATACAGACAGTTGCACTAAGCATGAACAAGGCGAGTTACAAACTGGTACAGTAAGGGCCCTGCCCACGAAGGCTTACAATCGACAGGGTATAGACGAAGGACAGATAAGGCGAGGGTAAAACTGGTCATGGTGGTATAGCAGCAGCAGGGTCACTGGTTGTAGGGTTGTCTGAGGAAATGTGTTTTAAGGTTTCTTTTGAAGGATTACACTGTAGTTGAGAGTCTGATGTGTTAGGGTTGGGAGTTCCAGAGTATGGGGGATGCACGGAAACCTTGGAGGCGATTGTGGAAAGAGGTGATAAGAGGGAAGTAGAGAAGGAGGTCTTGTGAGGATCGGAGATTATGGGTGGGGGTGTATCGGGACAGTAGCTCAGAGATGTATAGAGGGGACAAGTTGTGGACGGCCTTGTATGTAGTTGTTAGTATTTTAAACTGAATTCGCTGGGCACTAAAAAAAAAATCTCCATCTCCAGTGATATGTATCGATTATTTTTACATGGCAAGCACCAGTAAAAAGAAGGACTAATGAAATCAAGGAGTGATGCAACTCATTTTAATAATTAGGAAAGTGAAGTCCCAGTCTTCAATCCTCTTCTGCATAACAATGCTGCTTCTTTTTTTGCAGGATTCTAATGAACACCTTATGATTACTGTGCAACCCATGATTACATCTAGAGATGAGTCCATCTATTATGCTCCGTACTGGAAAGTGTACCTGTAGGCAGATGTTCTATGCTGCACTGAACAAGATGGCATAGAGCAGAAAACCAGTAGTGGCCACAGAGGTGCTGGATGTAGGTCAGACAAATGCTGTCATGTAGTGTACAAGTTGGATAAAGAGCAGCTGGCAAAACCCCTTCCAGATTGATGCTGTGTGGCTCTAGGTGTGAAGTCCCCTTGTCTTTACTCTAGATCCCCAAAATGTAGTTTGCAAGAAATAAAGTTAAACCAGCACCTCCAAACAATATTAAGCAAAGTAAAACTATATGCAGCAGCACAACACTCCATGCGCAAAGACATATGCAAACACTGGAAACATGAATATGTCTGAATGGTATTACTGCTATGATTTCTATATGAAAATTAGAAGCTCTTTGTATACATCTTTCATCAAAATTGTTTCAGACCTATCCATCAGTGAGAAGGTGGCTTCCAACAGACAGGACCAAAATTATTAGACTTGCATCTCTTGGACTTAAGCCTACAAAATTAAGGGCAATATAAAATCCAGCTATATTATACTCTGATGAAAAGCCCTGGGCAGATGAGCTGGAGTGCCTGCCACAATTGTGATAAAAATGTGTTCAAATTGCTTCTAATTTTCATATAGTAAGTATAGCAGTAATGCAAATCAGTTTAATACATGTTTCCACTGTTTTCATGTGTGCTAGCCCAAAGAACAATGTGCCTCTGCACATAGTGATTGTTGGCAAAATGTAGTTTGGACACTGCTGCAAGAGAACATCCCCAATATGTGCTCTAGCTGAAAGGAACATGGTTAGGCAAGCTCGGAACTTAAATTGGCCCTGGGAAAAGAAACAAAAAGTGGCCCCATGTTGTAGGCTGGTCCAAATTGACAGAAAACGGGGCAAAACAAGTAGTTCTGGAAAACAGAACTAGGTGGCATCAGCAATACCATAGTGCAGCACAAAATACCACCCCAGCAGAACCAAATATCACAAAAAGGCATAAAATACTGAGCTATCACCATTCTGAGGACTGTGATACAGTTGAATTCAGGAGGACACATGCAGCAGTTGGTCAGGTACATAAGTATCTAACGCTTCTAGCATTAATTAAAGCTGAAAGTGTCAAATCTTTATGTATCCAATGGCTATGAGGAGGGCTTGGGTGGCCCCCTGGGCTTCGGCCCACCTGGAAATTTCACTGTAGGGTCTATGGCCAGTCCAGCCCTGTGCTCAGGCAAGCTGGGTCAGTAATGCAAATAATCAATGGTACCAAGATTAGCAGCCAAACTTGTATCCAGGAATTATAGCCAAAGATCAATGGCACAATTGACGCAAATCACGATGAGAATGGCAGGAAACATCAGGATCCAAAAAAACAAATCATTGTCAAACCCTAGAGAGCAAACATGTTACAAATTCCTTGATGCCTCATCTTCTCATAGTTACTCATTCTGTTTAGAAGCAATTGCTATGCAGCCGTTTTACAGATCAATCTAGTTCATTTTAATCAGCTTGTTAGCCTGGTTAATTTAAGGAGGAGTTTTTGATTGGTTAGCTTTCCTTTAAGGCCTCATGGAAATGACTGTATCTGTACCACAAATCCACAAAATATAGATACCTTCCATGTACTTACCGCATTTTTCTCTCACAGATCAATAGAAATGGCTATTCTCGTACAATGTTCTATATGTGTTCTACATTTTGTTTAAAATGAAAATAAATGGGTTTGTGTGCAATCGGTAAAGAAATGTGGTTTGGACAAGGATACAAAAATGTGGTCATATGCATGAGGCGTAAATCTCCAGCTTTTCTGTTTCTTTACTGGGTATAGCAAAAGCTCTGTACATTTATTTCTGGATCCTTGTATCATAGTCTATTCTTTTGGTATTATATCAATGTAACCTGGGACCTGTGGTTCTTCTGTCTTTCATTGCTGGTAGCATAGTACTTGTGTTTGTTGTGGTTTCTGTTTTCTGTTTGCACTGTGGTTTTGATTTGTATTGGGTGTCTTGCTGGGATATATTAAAGAGTAGGGTTAGTTCTGCTGTGTCTTATTTTTGCTCACTGTCATTTAATGCTCTGTCTCTACCTGAATACCATTTCCATTTTCTGCCTAGTCCATTGCCAAACTTCCATCTCCTTCATCCATCATCATTTGGTTCCCCTCATCTTACTTATTCCTTTGTATTTATTGTTTGTGATTCTTGGTATGTTCTTCATATATTTTTCTTGCAACCATCTGGTTGTTATGCAATTCTCTCCTGCTGTTCAAGGGGTATCTGAGTATCAAGAGGCAATATTAGCACTTAGAAAAGGTGACTACTATAGGTGAAGTCCAGTTTTGCAGTCTTGTGAACAAATGGCATTGTTACAAAAGAGAGTTGAGGAAAGTCTGTGAAGGTTCTCATTTATCCAGGTCATGGTATATCTGTAAAAAATAAATCAAGGCAACTGGACTTGCTGTAGATTTCTTGAAAACACCAGAGCATCTACACTATTACCTATGCAATTACCTTCAAATGCACTGCTCTTTTAAAGCCCTGGTGATATCATCAAGCAGTGACTCATCCGCTTGCAAGGTGTCCTTGCCAAGGCAACACAATATTAGCATTGCACTTGCACTATTAGGCAGTACCCCTTCAAGGGTAGTCTCCAGATACCTTTTTGTGGAACCGTAACTTAGAGAGTCATTTATTAAGACCAGCGTTTTAGACGCTGGTCTTTATACCCCTTTAGGTTATGGTGGATGCACTAAATTTATGTAGAGGATCCTGCATATCCACTGCCTGTCTAAATCAAGGGAGCTGGTGTAGATTTAGGCCATTTTCTACATCTTAAACAGGTGTAGAAAATAATCAATGAGATGGGCTTGAGTCCCCCTTAGTTGGTAAGATCAACAGAAGACATATGTCCATCATGTTCAGCCTATTATCCTGCCAAAGTTGAACCAGAGGAAGGATCAGAGGCATGGAATTCTTTAACTAAAACAGGGGTATGGATGCTGCAGAGTGATTTTGAGAATAGGTGGAACGGCGCACCATATAAAAGCCAAAGGCACACTTTCATGCTGTAAGCAAGTGAAAATGAAACCATGCCTTGTGACCTATGTACAGCATATGTACTTAATATCCAGATAATAAAGAACAAGGTTTTGGTCAGTAGGACCTTTCTTAAGTTATACCTGGTATTAGTAAAGGGTATAAACAAATACCACCGCTAAAGAATGTTACATAATACTCTAGCATTCTATAGCTATGGCATCTGCTTTGATTTTCCAGTCTGACATCTGCTTTGTGGATGGAAGGTGGTAGAAAAGGACAGTTTGGTTCAAAGAAATTTACAAAAGGTGACTTGGAAGTGACTTGGAATTTTATGAGGTCTGACAATATCACATGTTAAAATTACTGTGGTGGCAGCAATGGAAAGACCAGAGAGGAGAACGAACAGAGCTGTTTTCACAAGCTGGTCCACAATGGTACCACTGAATCTTTCTTTATGGGAACCCAAGATGGTTGCAAGAAAAGAAGTGGTCTCTAAACTTATAGGTCCTGAGCCAAGGGTCAAGCTATGAGCTAATTCGATGAACACAGGAGTGGCTTTAGGTTGGAGTGAAATATGATGATATTTCATGAAGTCAGTGTTAGAGATGAGCGATGATTAAGGGGACGTGACCCCCGAAACGTCATGAAGCATGGGGTAGCAATCAGTTCAGCGCTCTCAGGATTACTATGCGCTACAGCAATTTATTTATATGAATAAAAGGACTGAAAAATACAAGCAAAGCTTTAAAAGAGTGAGTATTATTTATACCTCACGAATAACCTTTTGAATAAGACTAGTATGACTGAGTGGATTATGTGGATATAATTGTGGAGCCTGAGTTAGGTACTACATATGGAGCAACAGTTGAGTGAAGAGATGAGAGAACCTGGCAATATTCGGTTAGTTTGAAGTTCACTGAATTGTTCAAATAATTTAGTTTGGTTGCCAAGAGCGAGAGCCTAGTACGCATATGTGCATTTCTCAACCATATTTATTTATTGCCTAAGGTGTATTCCTAGTCATTATCGAGAGCCCCTAGTATGCCGAGTACATGTGCGCAGTATGAAAGATATTCAAATTAGCTTTCCTAAATCTATCTGATGCCAGCAGATGTTAGACATAATAATTTGCATACATTTTCCCCAGAACTTAAGAGAAGCATGGTCTAGCCTACAACGGTCATCACATATAGTTGTGTTCAAAATTATTCAACCCCCAATGCTGTAAAGGGTTTTAGGGAATTTAGTGTACATTTGTAATTGTGTTCAGAATGAAATCTTACAAGGACTTTTTAAAGAACCAAATGCAACTAAAATTACATCAATTGTTTTTGTAATACAGTATTAACCACTTGAAGACCACAGGTTTATACCCCCCTAGTGACCAGGCCCTTTTTTACAATTCCGCACTACACTACTTTCACCGTTTATTGCTCCGTCATGCAACTTACCACTCAAATGAATTTTACCTCCTTTTCTTCTCACTAATAGAGCTTTCATTTGGTGGTATTTCATTGTTGCTGACATTTTTACTTTTTTGCTATTAATAAAAATTTAACGACATTTTTGCAAAAAAATGACATTTTTCACTTTCTGTTGTAATTTTTTTTTTAAAAAACTACATTTCTATATAAATTTTTCTCTAAATGTATTGTTCTACATGTCTTTGATAAAAAAAGTCCAATAAGTGTATATTTATTGGTTTGGGTAAAAGTTATAGCGTTTACAAACTATGGTGCAAAAAGTGAATTTCGGCATTTTGAAGCAGCTCTGACTTTCTGAGCGCCTGTCATGTTTCTTCAGGTGCTAGAATGCCAGGATAGTATAAATACCCCCAAATGACACCATTTTAGAAAGAAGACACCCCAAAGTATTCGCAGGGGGGCATGGTGAGTTCATGTATCATTTCATTTTTTTCACAAGTTAGCGGAAAATGACACTTTCTGAGGAAAAAAATAATAATAAAGTTTCCATTTCTGCTAACTTCTGGCAAAAAAAAAAATCTCATACGGGCTCATTATGCCCTCAGTGAATACCTTGGGGTGTCTACTTTCCGAAATGGGGTCATTTGTGGGGTGTTTGTACTGTTCTGGCATTTTGGGCGGGGCTAAATTGTGAGCAGCCATGTAAAGCTAAAGGTACTCATTGGTTTTAGGGCCCTTTGCGGACCCAGGCTGCAAAAAGTGGCACTCATGTGGTATCGCCGTACTCAGGAGAAGTAGGGCAATGTGTTTTAGGGTGTATTTTTACATATACCCATGTTGGGTGAGAGAAATATCTCTGTAAACTGACAACTTTGTATAAAAAATTTAAAAATTGTCGTTTACAGAGATATTTCTCACACTCCAGCAGGGGTATATATAAAAATACACCCCAAAACACATTGCCCCACTTCTCCTGAGTACGGCGATACCACATGTGTGACACTTTTTGCAGCCTGGGTGCAAAGAGGCCCTAATTCCAATGAGTACCTTTAGGATTTCACAGGGCATTTTTACGCATTTGGATTCCAGACTTCTTCTCACGCTTTAGGGGCCCCTAAAATGCCAGGGCAGTATAAATACCCCACAAGTGACCCCATTTTAGAAAGAAGACACACCAAGGTATTCCGTGATGGGTATGGTGAGTTCATGTAAAATTTTATTTTTGTCACAAGTTAGTGGAATATGAGACTTTGTAAAAACAAAATTAAAAAAATATATATCAATTTCCGCTAACTTGTGCCAAAAATGAAAATTCTGTGAACTCGCCATGCCCCTCAGCGAATACCTTGGGGTGTCTTCTTTCCAAAATGGGGTCACATGTGGGGTATTTATACTCACCTGGCATTTTAGGGAACCTAAAGCGTGAGAATCCAAATGCGTAAAAATGGCTCGTGAAATCCTAAAGGTACTCATTGGTTTTAGGGCTTTGCGCATCTTGGCTGCAAAAGTGTCACTCATGTGGTATCGCCAGTATCAGAGAAGTAGGGCAATGTGTTGGGGTGTATTTTACATATACCCATGCTGCGTGTGAGAAATATCTCTGTAAACGACAACTTTTTAAATTTTTTATACAAAGTTGTCAGTTTACAGAGATATTTCTCTCACCCAACATGGGTATATGTAAAAATACACCCCAAAACACATTGCCCTACTTCTCCTGAGTACGGCGATACCACATGAGTGACACTTTTTGCAGCCAAGATGCGCAAGGGGCCCAAATTCCATGAGTACCTTTTAGAGGGCATTTTTACGCATTTTTCTTCTCATGCTTTAGGGCCCCTAAAATGCCAGGGCAGTATAAATACCCCACATGTGACCCCATTTTGGAAAGAAGACACCCCAAGGTATTCCATGAGGGGCATGGCGAGTTCATAGAAAAAAATTTTGGGGCACAAGTTAGTGGAAATTGATTTTTTATTGTTTTTCTCACAAAGTCTCCCTTTCCGCTAACTTTTGACAAAAAGTTTAATTTTTCATGGACTCACTATGCCCTCAGCGAATACCTTGGGGTGTCTTCTTCCAAAATGGGGTCACATGTGGGTATTTATACTGCCCTGGCATTTTAGGGCCCTAAAGCGTGAGAAGAAAAATGCGTAAAAATGCCCTCCTAAAGGTACTCATTAATTTGGGCCTTTGCATTTGGCTGCAAAAGTGTCATTCATGTGGTATCGCCGTATCAGGAGAGTAGGCAATGTGTTTGGGGTGTATTTACATATACCATACTGGGTGAGAGAAATATCTCTGTAAATTGCCAACTTTGAATAAAAAATTTAAAAAGTTGTCGTTTACAGCGATATTTCTCTCACCCAGCATGGGTATATGTAAAAATACACCCCAAAACACATTGCCCTACTTCTCCTGAGTTCGGCGATACCACATGTGTGACACTTTTTGCAGCCAAGATGCGCAAAGGGCCCTAAAACCAATGAGTACCTTTAGGATTTCACAGGGCATTTTTACGTATTTGGATTCTCACGCTTTAGGACCCCTAAAATGCCAGGGCAGTATAAATACCCCCATGTGACCCCATTGTGGAAAGAAGACACCCCAAGGTAATCCGTGAGGGGCATGGCGAGTTCACATAAAAAAAAATTTTTGACACAAGTTAGCGGAAATTGATATATATATATATATATATTTTTTTTTTACAAAGTCTCATATTCCACTAACTTGTGACAAAAATAAAATTTTACATGAACTCGCCATACCCCTCACGGAATACCTTGGGGTGTCTTCTTTCTAAAATGGGGTCACATGTGAGGTGTTTGTACTGCTCTGGCATTTGAGGGGTCTCCGCAATCATTACACGTATGGCCAGCATTAGGAGTTTCTGCGATTCTCCGTATATTGAGCATACGGGTAATGAGATTTTTTTCCGTTCAGCCGCTGCGCTGAAAAAAATAAAAATGAACGGCACAGATTTTTTCATTCGCATCGGTCAATGTGGATGAAAAAATCTCTGCCAAAATCAGTGACTGCGGTGCGGTGGGCTGGGCGCTAGCTACCTAACAAGTAGCTAGCTAACTGGCGGTGATAGGGGACCCTTATGCCCCATTCACACGTCCGAAATTCTGTTTGCGGAACGGAATTGCGGACCCATTCATTTCTATGGGGACAGACTTTGTCCCGCTCGGATCCGGAATTACGGATCCGCGCTTCCGGTCTGCACTTCCGTTCGCAAAAATATAGAACATGTCCTATTCTTGTCCGCAATTGCGGACAAGAAAAAGCATTTTCTATATAGTTCTGTGCGGATCTGCAAAATGCGGAAAGCGCATTGCCGGTGTCCGTATTTTATGGATCCGCAGATCCATGGATCCGCAAAACACATACGGACGTCTGAATGAGCCTGTAGGGGGTGATTAGTGACAGGGGGGTGACAGGGGGTGATCAGGGGGTGACATGGGTGATCAGGGGTTAATCAGTGATGGGGGTGGGGGTGTGTGTGTGTAGTGATTGGTGCACTTTTCCTATTTTCCTCTGGTGGTCCCAAACAAAGGGACCACCAGACGAGCAGACATTAGGCATATCAGACGCTGTTTAAAAAACAGCGTCTGATATGCGATTTAAATGCGGTTTTTTCCGCATCTACAGCCTGCCAGCGCATGATCAGCGCTGGCAGGCTGTAGTTTCAGTTGTCCCGGCTCCGATCACATGAGTGCGCGCGCGTTCATGTGAAATCTCAGGTCTCACGAGATGACGCCGATAGGCGTGACTGAGACCTGAGAGAGCCGCCGCGCTGACGCCCATCTGCGTTAGCGTGGCGACAAGAGGTTAAATGTTTTTTTTGTGATTTCTTCATTGACACAATTATTCAAGCCCTTAAAGACTACCTCTCTTACCCTGGGTTCAGACCTGAGCGTTCTAAAAACGCGTGTTTTACGCGCGTTTTTGTCGCGCGTATTTTAGCGCGTTTTTGCAAATAGGAAACGCGCGTAAAACGCGCGTTCTTGTGATTGACTACTGTGGTGTCAATCACAAAACGCGCGTCAAACGCCCCAAAAGAAGCTCAAGTACTTGTTTATGCGTTGGGCGTTTTACAGCGCGTTCAAACGCGCTGTAAAACGCTCAAGTGTGAACCACTCCCATAGGGATGCATTGGTTTTAATCTGTTGAGCGTTTTACAGCGCGTTTGAACGCGCTGTAAAACGCTCAGGTGTGAACCCAGGGTTAAGAACAGAGGTTCATTCCAGTGTTTTCGATCAGGTATTGAAAACACCTGTGGATGTCAAGGAGCAGCAATCAAGCATAATAAGCACCAATTAGGCAGATTTAAAATGACTGTGATACTTAGCTCCTTCTAGACATTTACTGGTGTGTTTACAAACATGGTGAAGTCAAGAGAATGGTCCAGGAAGACAAGAGAAGAGGTAATTTCTCTTCACAGGAATGGCAATGGCTATAAGAAGATTGCAAAGATGTTAAACATACCAAGAGACACCATAGGAAGCATCATTCGCAAATTCAAGGCAAAGGGCACTGTTGAAATGCTACCTGGTCGTGGCAGAAAGAAGATGCTGACTTCGACTGCTGTGCGCTACCTGAAGCGCAAAGTGGAGAAAAGTCCCCGTGTGACTGCTGAGGAACTGAAAAAAGATTTGTCAGATGCGGGTACTGAAGTTTCAGCTCAGACAATAAGGCGCACACTGCGTAATGAAGGCCTCCATGCCAGGACTCCCAGGCGCACCCCCTTGCTGTCTCCAAAGAATAAGAAGAGTCGACTGCAGTATGCCAAAAGTCATGTGGAGAAACCACAAAATTTTTGGGATAGTGTTCTGTGGATTGATGAAACAAAATTAGAACTGTTTGGGCCCATGGATCAACGCTATTTTTGGAGGAGGAAGAACAAGGCCTATGAAGAAAAGAACACCTTGCCTACTGTGAAGCATGGCGGGGGGTCAATCATGCTTTGGGGCTGTTTTGCTTCTACAGGTACAGGGAAGCTTCAGCGTGTGCAAGGTACCATGAATTCTCTTCAGTACCAGGAGATATTGGATGAAAATGTGATGCAGTCAGTCACAAACCTGAGGCTTGGGAGACGTTGGACCTTTCAACAGGACAATGATCCCAAGCATACCTCCAAGTCCACTAGAGCATGGTTGCAGATTAAAGGCTGGAACATTTTGAAGTGGCCATCGCAGTCACCAGACTTAAATCCGATTGAGAACCTCTGGTGGGACTTAAAGAAAGCAGTTGCAGCACGCAAGCCTAAGAATGTGACTGAACTGGAGGCTTTTGCCCATGAAGAATGGGCGACGATACCTGTAGATCGCTGCAAGACACTTGTGTCAAGCTATGCTTCACGTTTAAAAACTGTTATAACTGGAAAAGGATGTTGTACTAAGTACTAAGATTGAATGTCACTTGGGGGTTGAATAAAACTGATAATGATGTGAGCACAGAAAAGACATTTGTGGTTATTTCATTATAAATGTTATGTTATATTTGTCTGACTTACAAGTGCCTCTTTGATTTAATTGTAAACAAGATGACTGAAATGATCAAAATCAATGTCAAACTGGCCAAAACACTCAATATCAGTGGGGGTTGAATAATTTTGAACACAACTGTATATCAACTGGTCTCCATAATAGAAATAGTACTCACCCATTGGTTCCCCTTAAGGCTTTGCAACTAGAAACAATATTATCATCTGCTTTACTCTAGTGTTGAGCACGAATATTCGAATTGTGAATTTTAATTGTGAATATCGCTACTTCGAGAATTGGCAAATATTTAGACTGTAGTGCTATATATTTGTATTCGCGAATAGTGTTGATTGCGAATATCGGCACTTAGCAACATCCCTTGCACCCAATAAGAAAGTTGCCTACCCCTTAGTGTTGAGCGTGAATATTCTAATTGCGAATTTTTATTGTGAATTCATTACATTGCCATTTTTCGCAAACAAGTAAATAGTGATTGGAGATCACGAATTTGCTAATTTATGGCGAATATTCAGCCAAAAATTTGTGTAATATCGCGAATTCGAATATTGCCTATGCCGCTCATCACTACTTTACTCTGATATAGGCCTTTTGTCCTGAAAGAGCTAGCTGAAGATGTGAGGCTGGTTTAGCTATTATTCTAGCTTTGCTACATAAGCAATGGGACAGATCCTTCCTATTCATCTGAGGATATATCATCATTATAGCAAAAACAGTCAGCACCCTTAGTGATTCTATTTTACTTTTTTGGATCAACTTCAGATGAACCAGAGAGACCTCAAAAGTAACATTCATCTTTCTCTCTCTCTCCCCCAAATGTTTTGAAAAATTTGGACCAAATCACGAACCGGTAGAACCAGTTTGCTGATGCTTAGTCAGTGTCATGGATGGTGGAGGCTAGTTCCTAGCTTTGGTCTCGTTAAAAGAAGAACTTAACCATAAGGTGTAAGGATGAGCGAACCAGTTTGGACTGGCCCGAACTTTGCTATTTTTCGGAGTGCAGACTGCATTTTAGTGCTCATATCGGTGGGAAAAAAGAACTAGGGAGGAAGAAGAAGGGTTCTCACATGACCCTAAAATGAAGTTGGGGGCTTGACTTGATTGGCCTCCAGGCTGACAGACAGCCTAGATGAACCAATCAGTGCTGCAGCAGGGAGGTGTCCTAGCAGAACAAGAAGAACGCCATTCTGTGCTGGGCTGTGAAAGAGGGTTGTTGAGTGTTACAGTGTTACGAACTTACGGGGACAGTCAGGGACAGTGAAAATCAATCAGGGACAGTCAGAAACCAATCAATCAAGCTTATTGCCAGGGAAAATGAAGGGAAAGTCTTAGCTTGAAAAGAAGAACTGTGTGTGGGGCATTGAGGTTCTTAGTTATGAGAAAAGATTAAAATAATTTCATTTAATTTGTCTTAATAAGAGATATCTAGGGGGGGGGGGGGACAAGATTAATCTATGCAAATATATAAATGGGCCATGCAAAAAACATGGTGAAAAGCTGTTCCATATAAAATGCCCTCAAAAGACAAGGGGGCAGTGCGGTTGACTAGAGCAGGCTCCCACAGCAAGAACTTACCTGTCTCCTCAACTGATACGGACCTGCCTCTAACAGCAGCAGGGCAAAGCGTCACTCACACTACTTATCCTTCCTATAACAGCAAGTCAAGCGTTGCCATGCCATGTTGGAGCTGATCGGCCTGGGAGAGAGTAACCACACTGGCAAGCAGTTGCTAAAGTACATCAAGCAGCAAACATTCCACTGGCTGTCACCTCGTTGACTCCAATCGGGCAAGGTGGTCAGCGACAATGGGCACAACATCCTGGCCTCCCTGAACCTAGGGGAAATAATATATGCTCCCTGCATGGCTTTTAAAAAAAATTGTACTGGCTTGCACAAGGGGCTGGCAATGTCCAGGAGACTGTCCCTCTTTTCAGCCATTCTCATTTAGTGAGGAACGCTCTCCTGGACTTGCAGCATCAGAATGGTATGCAGCTACACTGCTTAATCTGCAGCTGGAATTCAACATTGCACATCAACATTGGATCAACTTCAGATGAACCAGAGAGACCTCCAAAGTAACATTTAACTTTCTCTCTCTCTCCCCCAAATGTTTTGAAAAATTTGGACCAAATCATGAACCGGGAGAACCAGTTTGCTGATGCTTAGTCAGTGTCATGGATGGTGGAGGCTAGTTCCTAGCTTTGGTCTCGGCAAAAGAAGAAATTTACCATAAGGTGTAAGGATGAGCGAACCAGTTTGGACTGAACCGTGTTTGGCCCGAACTTTGCTATTTTTCGGACTGCAGACTGCATTTTAGTTCTCATATTGATGGGAAAAAAGAACTAGGGAGGAAAAAGAAGGGTTCTCACATGACCCTAAAATGAAGTAGGGATAAGCGAACCATTGCTGGACCCACAATGAGAAACTCCCATGGGGGAGGAAATGCTACCACTTGAAGAGGAGGAAGAGGATCATGATAATGATGATAATGATGACGTTCACACTGACCACAACAACCCATTATTTCAGTGTGGGGGGAGGTGGAAGAACTGGCACCTCAGGCTGGAACAGTGGCCTGAACTGGCACAGGCAGCTGTCTATCTTCTTTCTTGCCCAGCCTTCAGTGTCATCCTAGAGAGGGTTTTCAACTCTGCGGCGGGCATGGTGACACTCCCAAACAGACCAAATTGTCCTCCACTGGTTTCCAAAACATCACTTTTGTCTGAATGAACCAACCATGGATTCAAGAAGATTTTCACACTCCTGTGGTGGATTTTGATCAGATAGATCTCGTCCACTTCGCTGTCGGTGCCCCATCTTGCCACTGTTGCTGTCTGTCTGCCAATTATCACAGCTGCTGTTGCGGAGTGTATCATGGTTGAAATTTAAAAATTCTTTGAGGGCAGGGGGATTAACATGGTTGAAATAAAAAAAAAAAAAATTCTGTTAAATCTTTTTGAAGACGCACTGGCACTGCATAATTTTTGTGCATTACTGCATTAATAACACCATTTTCTCATAGTTCAGGCACAGCTGGAGCCTGCAATGCACCATGCTACTGCCACTTATGCCTGAGGGTCAGTTCTGTCTACTTATATTCCACATGGTTGAAATTTAAAAATTATTTGGGGAAGGGGGGTAAATTTGTTCACAGCATAAGGCTAGGACTACATGGCGACATGTGTCGCGGAAAAGTTTCACAATTTTTTTTATAATGATAGTCAATAGTGTGGCACTTCGACATGTGACATGCTGCGACTGCGACATGACAGTCACAAAAATCCATTCAAGTTGCATTTCTGTGTGGCGCAGTCGCAGCATGTCACATGTCGAAGTGCGACATCATTGACTATCATTACAAAAAATGTTGCATGACATTGGTGCGACATGAATGTAGCCGTAATGGATCGGATCTGAAACTAATCTCAACTAGTTTGCTCATCTCTGCTTAGAAGAAGAAACATGTGGACAGCAAGTGGTGCACATGAATTACCTGCCCAAGGTGGTTAAGTAGGATTAGCTTTGCCTAGGCCAGTGATGGGCAACGTGCGGCTCTCCAGCTGTTGCAGAACTACAACTCCCAGCATGCAAAGCCTGTCTATAGCTATCAGCCTATGGCAGGGCATGGTGGGAGTTGTAGTTTAGCAACAGCTGGAGAGCCGCACGTTGCCCATCACTGGCCTAGGCAGTGCAACACTAACAAGACTCCTGCATGCCCTGCTGGCCATTAGCAGTGGTGCAGCCATGACACCATCTTTAAAAGTTTCCTGCTCTCTGCACAAATTCTACAGTAAGCAAGTTATCCTTAATCACCGCAAATCAACCCGTGAACTTAAGAAATAAACTCTACTATCTCTGATTACAATTATATATGCAAGTACTGTAATACAGATGCTGTGAAGAGGAATGGAAACAAGGCACTGACTATAGTGTGTCCATAGCTGGAGTAGCTGACCTTATTTTCCAGCTACTGCTAGAAATACAGCACAACTGATAATGCCTCCAGTATTGATTACAACATTTGTCTGCAAGTCTTTGAGCTCTTGCATCCTAGAGAATAGCTTGGTGACGTGTGGCCTTTGGAGATAATGAGCATGCGGTGAGGTCAGATGGTTCCCGACAAATAAGATAGAAATAGATGCAATATTTCATTTGGGCCATATATTAGCCATTTTTATGCTTCCGGTAAACAATCATTGTATGGTAATAAAAAATGAGTTCGCAATTAAGAGTGAATAAATAGATGACAATGCAAATGATAACGATTACAAAGTGTAAAAATTTGTTGGATAGTAAAAGAAAATTACCGTACTTGCCTTAGTTTTTTTTCATTGATTCCAGTTATCTTACTGGATTCAAGAGATTGGCTGCTCAAAAGGACCCCTACTCGCCACAAGACTTCATGATTGTCAAGCTGGTCTTGGATATATCAATTATTGTACAAAGAATTTTGCATTTGTGATTTGTTTATGGCACTAACAATGATCAGTTTTGACCGATGGAAATTTACTCCATTGGTTGGAAAACTTATAGCTCATTCTTCTAACTTTTTCATGGCTAATGATAACTACTAAGATTATGGGGCAATAAGAAAGCACAAAATTCCCTGTGATGGGAATGATTTTCAGTATGGAAAGATATACTCCTTCTTCGATGAAGATTCCGACATTCAAATTCTCGGAGAGATCTTTATGTCTGTGGTCAGGGTGTTAAATCCTTTAGAAACAGTGGCTGCCATTACCTGGTTGCAGGCTAGCCATAAAAGAAAAAGTATATCAGAGTCAATGTCAATTTTGCTTGTCGGGCACAAAGGCGCAGTTGACTCTGCTTTTGTGTGTCTACCATCCATTTGCATCAATAATAATGTGATGTGAACCCAGTCTAAACCAAAAAACATCTTAAACACATCCTGTGAGAGATATATATTGTACCCTATGGGAATAAAGGGAAGAAGGGGATGCAAATGAGCTCTTAACAAACTCTGCCTCTAATGCCACCAGATGTAAGGGAGCCAGGGGCATAGCGATCACGGTCGTAGAGGGTGCGACTGCGGCTGGGCCCAGCAGGAGGCCCAGACCTTAGCAAGCCCAGTCCCTCTCCGCTTTTTTTGCCTATTTAAAAGTATGTAGAAGTGACTATTGCGGCTGCGCTGTGCACAGCCCCATACATACACCCTTTCTGCGCTGTGCCATCATGATCAATGTCGGCGAGACCCGGCTCTGGAGATCACAGGTCTCACGTAGTGATGACGTGATGACGCTGCACTGCAGAGGATATGGGAGGACACGTTCGCAACTGGCTGCCAGTGAGAAGGTACGACTAAGCGTGGAAGAGAGCAGAGCAGAGCAGAGGTAAGTATTTATTTTAGGTATGCACACGCTGCACGCACTATGAATTGACTTTAGAAAGGGCCACAAAAAAAATAAAATCTATAGGGTGGCAGGGGTTGCACCATACTGGGGGCACCTGGCAGTGGCCCTATGAACTGAGTTTAGAAAGGAGGCCCGCGCCAGCCATATAAGAGGGGGCCACAAAAAAATAAAATCTATACAGAGTGAGAGGGGGGCAGGGGAAGCCAATCATTTAATTATATACAGGGGCAAAAATGAAATATATACAGTCTGTTAGTGGGGGCCAAATAAAATATGTACAGTCTGAGGGAGTGGGGGCCAAATGAAATATATACAGTCTGAGGGAGTGTTCCCATGAACTCAAAGATCTGAAACATTTTCTACATACACAAAAGACCCATTACTCTCAAATATTGTTCAGATAACACCATATTGAGGATAGTAATACACAGGGACATTGCTAGGGTATTAAAAGATTCGGGACTGAAGCCCCAATGAATATGGCCCAGTTCTCTAAGTCCCCCCCCCCCCCACCCCACAGACAGCATTTTGCTGAACTTGCTATACTGGAGCCTCCAGGTGATGTCTCCTCCGATGTAGATCTTCTCTGTCATCATCTTCTCCATTTGGTCCGTATAACTTCTCTCAGTCACTCCTCGTCTCTGCAGAGTGTGATGCACATCTTGGCTTCCTCACATTTCTATCATTATCCCCCAACCTGGAGCCTCCACAGTGTTATCCTGCTGCTCACTGTGCTCCCCAATAGCCCAAATACTATCCTGAAGAAATAATAGTGCCCCCACTGTAATAGTGCTCCTCATAGTCCCACCAATAGTAATTCCATTCTAGAATGCCCCTTTTAGTAATACTGTCCCCTACAGTGCCCCCACCCGGGATAATGCTCCCCAAGAGTGCATCCATTAGTAGAAGAGCCCTCCAGTATTAATAATACCCTCACAGAGCCCCCAGTAGAAATAAGGACCCCCTATTGTTCTCCCAGTTGTAATAAAGCTCTCTACGGACCCCTCAGTAGTAATAAGGCCCCCATAGTGCTCTTAGCAAAAATATAGAAATAAGGTGGATCTATAAGTCCCTCCTATAGAGCCCCCAGTAGTAATAAGAACACCTAATGTCCCCTGGATTTGCAGTGCCCCCTGCAGTTATATTCCTTCCTACACCATACAGTCCCATGTAAATAACATCACACCATCTCTCCTTCCCCCTCCAAAATACAGTCTTATGTAAATAACATCCCTCCCTTCAGCCCCTCCAACATACAGTTCCATGTAAATAACACTATTTCCCTACCTCCACCATAGAGTCCCATGTAAATAAGATCACATCATCTCTCCAGCCCCCTCCAATATACAGTTCCATGTCAATAACTTCCCCCCCATCTACAGCCCCCTCCATAATACAGTCCCAAGTAAATAATATCACCCCTCCCCAGCCACCTCCAACATGCAATCCCATGTAAACATCACCCCCTCAACATTCAGTCCCATGTAAATAACATCATTCCCCCCACCAGCCACCTTCAACATACAGTC
Source organism: Bufotes viridis (assembly GCA_033119425.1). Lineage (NCBI taxonomy): Eukaryota > Metazoa > Chordata > Amphibia > Anura > Bufonidae > Bufotes > Bufotes viridis. The sequence continues at coordinate 74,819,120 of CM065590.1, read as the reverse complement.
CCATGTAAATAACATCGTCCCCTCAACATTTAGTCCCATGTAAATAACATCACTCCTTCCCACAGCCACCATCAACATACAGTCCCATGTAAAGAACATCACTTCTTTCCACAGCCACCTCCAACATACCCATGTAAATAACATAATCCACTCCCACAGCTGACTTCAACATACAGTCCCATGTAAATAACATCACCCTGCCCCAGCCCCCTCCAACATTCAGTCCCATGTAAATAACATTACTCCCTCCAACAGCCGCCGTCAACATACAGTCCCATGTAAATAACATCACTCCCTCCCGCAGCCCCCTCCAACATACAATCCCATGTAAATAACATCACTCCCTCCTAAAGCCACTATCAATATACAGTCCCATGTAAATAACATCGCCCCCTCAACATTCAGTACCATGTAAATAACATCACCCCCTCCCCTGCCACCTCCAACACACAGTTCCATGTAAATAACATCCCTCTCTTCAGCCCTGCCATACAGTCCCATTTAAATAACCACAACTCCGAGCATTGGTCTTCCTTTCCCTTCACTTACCTCTCCTCATGCAGCAGACATCACCACAGCTTCTTCCTCCAGGACTTCTCCTCTTCACTGCCAGGTCCTTCAGCTCTTCCACTGCATTAGATTCAATTGTATTGCTGTCCTGAGGAGGGCAATACAGTTGTATGTAGCAGGCAGGCAGGACATTCGGGGCCTGGAACTAAACATCAAGGGCCCAGGCCCCGAATGTCTTGACCTAGTAATGCCCCTGGTTATACAATTGAATTCAGGGGGACAACTGTGGCTGCTGGCCAGGTGCATAAGTAGCTGATCCTCCTAGAATGAATTAATATGCTGAGAGCATCACATCATTATGTACCTGGCTGGTGGCTAGGGGTGGGCGAATCGAGCTTTTGATCCAAGATCTGAAGTCGATTTGTTCCAAAACTTCTTTTTAATGCTGTACGGAGACCTGTCTCCATATACTGTATGTCATACATACATGTATGTGCTTCACAGAGGCAAAAGTCCAAAGTAGCATGAGACTTTAGATACCTGTTTTAAAATATTTTTAAAGTGATAGAACCAAATCCCGATGTTATTCACTAAAGTTTGCACGACTTTGGAATTAATGAATTTTGCCTCTGTGAAGCACATACATTTTAATGCTGTCCGGAGATAGGTCTCTGTACAGCATTAGAACGAAGTTTTGGAATGAATCGACTTCATATCTTGGATCTGAAGCTCGATTCGCTCAACCCTACAGGCGGCAGTGAGGTGGGCTTGGGCAGCCCCAGGGTATCGGCCCACCAGGAAAATTCCTTGTATGGTCTATGCCAAGTCTGCCACTGGTGGTGTGATGGCAGTGGGACCTCAGTATGGATAACGTGAGGCTATGCATTTGGACTTAGAAAACAGAATGTACAATTATCTCCTCAATACTAAAACTGCCACATAAACAACATGGGGACATTATTGCACAGTAAACTTAAGTTTAATGACCAATACCAGTTGGCTGCTGCCAAGCCAAATTAAATCATGGGATGCATCAAAGAGATATAAATGCCCATAACAAGAACATAGTTTTACCTCTAAACAAATCACTATGGAGTATTGTGCCATGTTGTACATCTGTGTATAAAGATATCGCTGAACTAAATTGCGTGCAGAGAAGAGAGACCAAGGAAAGTAAAGTAATGGGTAGAATGCAGTACCAATACAGGTTGTCAAACTTGGGTTTATTCAGACTGTACAGACGTCTTTCTAATGATCTTTTTACACCTAGAATTGCAACCACAACAGGGGAGCATCAGAGGAAAGAAGGTTTATCATAAACATACAGTTTCTTTACTATAAGAGCAGTGAGACTATGCAACTCTCTGCCAGAACATAATATGATGCTTTATTAATTGAACAAGTTTAAGAAGAGCCTGGATGCCTTTCTTGAAAGTAATAATGTAACAAATTATAGGTACGAGACTTCTAGAGATGAGACATTGATCCAGGGATTTATTCTAATTGCCAGATTTGGAGTCAAGAAGGATGTTTTCTTCTAATATAGGGTAATTGTAAACAGCGTCGGACTGGGGTGCCTAGGGCCCACTAATAAAATGTATTTTGGGGGCTCACTGTATGGATATATTCAAATATTACCTGCTCACAAAGCAGCAGGATGCTACCAGATGTTTGAATATGGGGGTCAATGCAGCAACTTTGAGAAGGTAGGTCCTGGGGAAAAGAGGACACTGGTGGCTTTCCTCTCTACCTAGAAGTCATCTCAGCTCTGATTGTGTCTATAATAATAAACTGGGGAGTTTCTTGAATAATCTATCACTTTTTTATATATACGTGGGCTGGTTGAGGTGCTGTACACTTAATATATATATGTAGTGCAGTCTACTGTGTTATGTGCAACTTGTGCAGGGGGTGCGAGACTAGGGGCTCACCGGGGGATTCACCTGTACCCCTGTGGGCCAGTCCGAGCCTGATTGTAAACCATCTCATAGAGTTTTTTTTGCCTTCCTCTAGATCTATAAAGGTGAATTAGGTTATGCTTGGTAGGCCAAAGTCATTTCTCAACCTTTTCAACTTGCAACTATTTGTTTAGGAAGTAGACCTCATACCCACGGTCATCTTACTGATCTTTATATCCTACAAGTTGTACTGAGTCATGACATGGCACCCATAGAATTGTATAGGACCATGGTCTAAATCCGTTTGATTCTTATTTCACTGGATGTAATATTAGAAGGAAACTCTCCTCTTGAAGCATTGCTTCTAGTGTAAAGTATATCCATACTAGGTCGCATCACACGTATTGTCTGTGGCATGATAGAACGGAGCTGGAGGGACTCACTGTTTTGTTATTCCCGCTCCATGCACATACATGAAGCCCCGCTCTGTATTATCTGAATAGTGTGGAGTATATAAAACAAATAATATTAACCTTACTCATATTATCATAATTACCTTATTCCAATACTTGCTATTTATTGCTAAGACATGTCTGCTGCTACCTGATGGTCATCTGTTGCTTTAATAAAAGGAGTATCATTACTTTGAAAGTTTTTGTTCCCCTTGAAAAATGAACTCATCCCATGTGGCTTTAATAAGCTTTTATCTCTTATGAGAGTAGCACGGTTCTGGATTCTCTCTTTCCTGAGATCCAGCAGAGTGCAAGAGAATGCGTGGAGCCTTCGCAAAGACGAATTACTTCTCGTCATCTTCTCAGCTGGTGGGAGGGAGGCCACAGAGAGCTTCTGCCAAGATGTCCCTCTATGATTTTAAATGATTGATATGCCTTAAAGTGCTTTCCTGTTCCTGGCTTTGCATGCACATAGATTAGGCAATTATAGATTGTTTCAGTGTCAAATTGGCTGAGAAATGTAGTCATGAGAGAGAAAAAAAAGAAATAAATGAGTGAATGGGTTATAAATATTGCAGTAATGACCGGCCAGATGTTTCGCTTCTGACAGTTGAGTTGTACTTTAAGGAAGTGGCGGGGGTCAAAGCCATGCTCTAATCATAAGCAGTAAATGGGAAATCCAAATAAAAGCTCATTAAGATCTGGAAAGAAAGGGCAAACACAAGCAATCATACAGAGTTGTGTAACGTAACCTAACAATTTGTTCCACACAGGTTCCACAAGTCTAGATTATACTAGCTTAGCTCAGAACACAAAGTTCTTGAACTTCCATACTTACTCAAAGACTGAATTAGACGATCATGCATTAAAGTGGGAGAAAATGGGTAAGGGTTCACATCACATGACCTAAAATAAAATCTGCCTGTGTTGTGCAACCAGAAGTCAATCTCCTGGGCCAAAATGCATGCCCCACAACCAAAGCATGTTATAGAAGGTCCTGGAGTGTTTAGTGGGGGGGCCATGGAATGCTGTTAACAATGATTGGTGATCTAGTTTTGGAGCATCAAAAGAGGATCAAGGGGAGGGTAAAAACCTTATAAAAAGAGATTGCATAGGAAACCATTTTAGATGAGAGCAACTCTTACTCTCCCAGGCCATTTTTGCATAGTTTTTGTTAATGGTATAGTATTTTTCTGTGTTGATGTTACAGGTCGGTTGTTGCCCGTTTTTCATTTTACTTCTTGTTCTTTTCAGATCTCACAGCATTGGCGATATTCGTACTATAGGTTATGGAGAAAATTTTGGTCCACTTGCTAGTTGTCTCACAAAAACTAGGCATACATGCATGTATAGGTGTCATGTTATATAAGGTAAATCTATAAATAAAGCTGCGGCCAATCCCACTTGACTTACCCTCTGGTTTGGAGAAGGTATGATTCCTTATTACTTAAATAGTTCCCAGGTGACATTTGGTCTTATATCTGCCAGTCTAATAATGGTCTCTTCATATGGGTATGAGGCATTTTATGAGCATTTTTAGGCTCCACAGTCTAGGTACAACAGCAACCTCTGCACAGTGCACACTTTATAGTTTCACCCCTGTCAGCTACATGAAGATCTTGAAGATTTCTTCAGTCGTTCTTCTTTATTGTCTACATGAAGGAGTGCCATAATCCACCATGTCCTCTGTATGAATAAATACTGGATCCTATGAGCTACATGCAATGAATTATGGCAAGAAATAAGTAGATGTTGTCGCCATTCTCTTCCGTTGTTGAACTAATCAAAAGAGGCATACTTCTGGGTATGTTCAGAGCAACGAACAGCCAGTATATCAGTCAATGAATACCAACTGGTGCCTGACATATTGACCAGTCAGTCTTGAGGTCAAATAGGACATTAAGTGTCTTGAAATTAATTTTGGGTCTGATTTTAAAAAGATTGGTCTGAAAATTCAATTTGTGCAAATAAATTTGACCTGAATCAAAATTGCTTTAATTGGCCTGGGCATTTGTGAATGACAAAATGAGGTTTCTTAGGACTCCATTTTTTTCTCTCATTTTTCTGTTTTATTTATTCTTTAATGATAGGAGCTTCAATGAATAGTTGAAAAAGTAGGCAGCACTCCGGAATAGTGAAAACTTGATCCTTTATTCCACCTCTGCAATGTTTCAGCCTTTGCTTGAGAAAGGCTGCAATGGGCAGCTGAAACGTTGCAGAGGTGGAATAAAGGATCAAATTTTCACTATTCCGGAGTGCTGCCTACTTTATCAACTATATATATATGTATATATATATATATATATATATATATATATATATTTATTTGTACACTTATTAGCTGTAGATAATTTGAAACAGGTTTTTGGGAACAAAAGGCACAATTGCACAACTTCTGCGGCAAGATATACACGGTTGATGACACAGATAAATATGCTTATTGGTATAAAAAGGCTGGCTCCTGCACATAAAATAAAAAGGGTATTGTGTCTTTAAAAGCTCATGTGCTGTGTAAAACTGTCTGTGTATGAATAGCTTTAGCCCTCACTGTACCAGTCACACAATTCACTAACTCACCCTATCTTGTCCCTAATGATTAAACCTGACTTTCTATCATGTAATTCAATCTATTAACTAAATGTACCTTCCCAGTCCCCAACACTGTCCTTGTAAGACCCTGAAATGGTTGTCTTGTGTGTCTGATTGCTGTCTGTGACAAAGAAATCCTATCTCACAGGTGGTGTAGTTCAGAATGGCGTCTCTGCGTAGGAGCTAACATAGTGCTTGATAGACCAGCCAATACTCCTGACATATTACTCTCACTAGTATACTGAATTTTAAATATAAAATAACGGGTGCTGTTTTACGCAATTCAGAATCAAATCCCCAAAACTTTGGATTTGTTTGGAAGTAGAATTTTTGTGAAATTTGAAAATGCAATTCCGCATGATCTTGACTTCATACTAAGGATCTAGAAATGGCGATGATCATTCTCACTCTGGGTGCAGTTACAGTGCTTGCAAAAGTATTCACCCCCTTGACTTTTTTCGTGTTTTGGTGCCTCACAACCTGGAATTAACATGGATTGTTTGAGGTTTTGCATCATGTAATTTACAGAACATGCCCCCAACTTTGAAGATGTTTTTTTTTTTTTATTGTGAAGCAAACAACAAATAGGACAAAATAACAGAAAAAGTCAACGTGCATAACTATTCACCCCCCTAAAATCAATATTTTGTAGAGCCACCTTTTGCGGCAATCACAGCTCCAAGTCGCTTTGAATAAGTCTCTATGAGCTTGCCACATGTTACCACTAGGATTTTTGCCCATTCCTCCTTGCAAAATTGCTCCAGCTCCTTCAAGTTGGATGGTTTGCGAATGTGAACAGCAATCTTTCAGTCTGACCACAGATTTTCTATTGGATTAGGATCTGGGCTTTGACTACACCAAAGCCCACTGTTGCTTTAGCAGTGTGTTTGGGGTCATTGTCCTGCTGGAAGGTGAACGTCCGTCCTAGCCTCAAATCTTGCACAGAGTGGTACAGGTTTTGCTCAAGGATATCCCTGTATTTAGCACCATCCATCTTTCCCTCAATTCTGACCAGTTTCCCAGTCCCATCCCCCCAGCATGATGCAGCCACCACCATGTTTCACTGTGGGGATGGTGTTCTTTGTGTTCTTTGGGTGATGGGATGTGTTGGGTTTGCGCCAGATATAGCATTTTCTTTGATGGCCAAAAAGTTCAATTTTAGTCTCATCAGACTAGAGCACCTTCCTCCATACATTTTGGAAGTCTCCCACATGCCTTTTCGCAAACTCACAACGTGCCTTTTTGTTTTTAGCTGAAAGTAATGGCTTTCTTCTAGCCACTCTGCCTTAAAGCCCAACTCTATGGAGTGTATGGCTTATTGTCATCCTATGTACAGATACTCCAGTCTCTACTGTGGAACTCTGCAGCTCCTCCAGGGTTACCTTAAGTCTCTGTGCTGCCTCTCTGATTAATGCCCTCCTTGCCCGGTCAGTGAGTTTTTGTTGCTGTTGTGCCATGTTCTTTCCATTTAGTTATGATAGATTTGATGGAGCCCCTGGGGATCATCAAAGATTTGGATAATTTTTTTATAACCTAACCCTGACTTGTATTTCTCAACAACATTGTCCCTTACTTGTTTGGAGAGTTCCTTGGACTTCATGGCAGTGTTTGGTTAGTGATGCCTCTTGCTTAGGTGTTGCAGCCTCTGGGGCCTTTAAAAAAAGGTGTGTATGTGTAATGACAGACACTTAGATTGCAGACAGGTGGACATCATTTCACTAATTATGTGACTTCTGAAGGTAATTAGTTGCACCAGAGCTTTTTATAGGCTTCCTAAGAAAGGGGGTGAATACATACGCACATGCCAATTTTCTGTTTTCTTTTTCTGAAAAATAGATTTATTTATATATTTTTATCATTTCACTTCATCAACTTAGACTATTGTGTTCTGATCCATCACATAAAAGTCATATTAACAAAACATTTAACTTATGGCTGTAATGTAATGTAACAAAACACAAGGGGGTGAATACTTTTGCAAGGCACTGTAACTGAACTTTAACCCTGTATCCATGAACCCTACTAGTATACTGAATTTTAAATGTAAAATAGCAGGGTGCTGTTTTTGCGCAATTCAGAATCAAATCGCCAAAACTTTGGATTTGGTTGAAGTAGAATTTTTGTGAAATTTGTAACACATGAAATTCATTTAGAATCAATTTGCTCATCTCTAATTATCAACAATAAAAGTAGATGTACTGTAAATTCTATATATTTTCATGTGGAGATGTTCCTCATGATCAGAGAGGAATAATGTGCAGTATCATTCCTGCTGAAAGGGGCACCACCAGAAATCAGTATTATTTGTTCAGCAGTGTAATTTATAATTTTATGGAGCTATTACTTGGTCACTATATGTTGATATTTTTTGTGCATTGTGTGGTATTTATTTACTAGGTATTGTATGGCGCTCTTATTTAGGCTGTATACATGTGCTATTCAGCACTGTCATTTGAAAATCATACCATTTTGCACCGCTAATTAGCAGTATTGTGTAGTTATTTTGACACTGTATGAAGGTACCACACGTAGCACCATCTAAGGTTAGGCAAAGGACGAGCATTAAACTACTGTTACGAACACAACTACATTTTTTTTTAATTCTATTAATATGTCTCTCCTGTGCACCATGGCTTACTTGATGCATTCATTTACAGAGAAAGTAAGGAATGGAGGAGTGTAGGCAACTTCATTTTTATCATGCCAAATGACCAGAGATGAAGTCTTCTTACATAGTTCTATACATGGCTATCATACTTGCTTTTGGTGTGACACACTTGTCATTGTCCTACAATTTAGACAAATATATCAGTTCATAGTTCCCCAGTGGCATACTTTGAACATCCAAAACTTCCAGGGAATGGAAAAGCTAGGGCAACCAAGACATTTACACTGCTTGAATGTTTTCCTGACTGTACTTGTTGGTCCGGCCACAAGGCACATTTGTAGCAAACCCTGGAGAAGCCGGTGCAGAGGATAGGAGTGGTAGTGCGCACAATGAGATGTGTCACTGTCTATGCCTTCAAGCTGGCGCCACCTGTGGTTCAGTGCAGTGAAGGTATACATTGAAGAATCAGGCTAGAAGTAAATGTATAACAGTCCTTTTTTAGTGCAAATTATAACTTGTGGCACATCCAGCAGCAATAAAGACAAACTGCAGTTTCTCTGGCACCAGTTAAGGTGGTATGGTGGCTTTTTGGATGACAACAGGCTGGCCTTAGCAAGCACTTTTGGAGTTAGGTATCCTCTGTAGTACAGACTTGATGTTAGTCTGGCCTAGTGATGGTTTACGTGGGTGGTGGTGTCTGAACTGTTGTTCATCACCTTGCAGCAGTGTTTTTAAAGCTGTATTTCGCTGATCACACTGCTGTCTTGTCTCTCAAGTGTTTACGTGAAGCAGGATTAAGTTGTTCTTACAGGAGAAGGATATCTGGTTCCTGAGTTTCCCTCTGGAGTGTTGGTCTTTTAGGGGTAAAGAAGATATGGTTCCTAGAAGTGGGAACTCTGACATGTGCTTCCTCATTATCTGAACAGGAACCCCCTCTCTCTCCTTCCTAGAAAGACTGGAGCTCCCCCCCCCCCCCCCCCGGCAAGAAGCCGGACCAGCCCAATGCCTACCAAGAGGGGAGGAGCAGGGTGGTTAGTCTGCTTCCTGCCAACCATTGCTCCTATGCTGGAATAAATGGTATAAACTTGAAAATATTTAACATGACATAACATTACAAACATTTGCCGATACCATTTTGATGTGAGTTGATGTGTTACAAAAGGCTATAAAAAGAAATGCTTTGATACTACAACTCAGTTAGTGAGAGGTGCCATTGAAGACTGTTACAGTCCGTATTCTTGAAAGGTCTTCTTTATATGCAATGTCACATTATCTAGACTTCATACTAAGGATCTAGGAATGGTGATGATCATTCTTACTCTGGGCGCAGTCAACTGAACTTTAACCCTGTCTCTATGAACCCCATGGATGCCACATACTACAGTTAATATCATCTGCCCTTAGTATTATTTACAGTATTTGCCAATTTCTGATTAAAAATGGTTCCTTTTAATAAATTAGTCACATCTCTAGCACTCTATGTCCCAGTAACACAAGTCTACACACGCTAGGAGCTGGGGTAAACTGGCGCATTGTAGTAAATTATGCAGGAAGACTGCTAAACCATGCCTCAGTGCCTCAGTGTTAAGAATCTCAAAAAGTCACAAATTATGGCACAAATATGGCATGCAGCATAATTAGCTTTTTTTTTTAAATAAAAATCTTTAATAAATGTCCCTTATTGTGTCTTCAGGAAAATCTTGAAGTTCAGTGCTGGAAATTCTGGACTACTGGATGCTGGATTAAGAGTTTGACTAATCTCCTAAAAGGTTTGATGCTAAATGCTCAATAATAGGATGCCTCTAATAAAAATTCCTGCAAAAACAAGGCCATAAGTATGACAAGTAATATAACTCCTTACTTACATTTTTTTAGGTTAACACAATTACAGAACATGTTGATTACATTTATTTTGGGCCACTTCATATCTTCTGGAAAATTGATCTATACATGTATCAAGGATTTCAAGATTTTGTTGCTAAAGCTTCAGTAGTTCTTGTTTTATTCCCTTCCATCCATGGCTGCTGGTTCCTATATATATTTATGTTGTTATTATTTAAGGGCGGCTCCATCAAGTAAAATGGATCGTCTAGTTTTTTTTTTTTTTTTTTTTAAGACAGTTCAAGGTCTCTTTGTTTGCAGGCCTCGGGAACATCCATCACCTAGTTTAATTCAGTAATATCATCACTGTCAGAGCACATTCCGCGGCTGGGAGCTATTGGTCATCCCAGCCTGACACAAACTCAATATATACTCTATAACCCTTGACAGCCGCTAGCAGATTAGCCGGGAATGAACGATTGCACAGCCAACACCTGCTGAACCAAATCAGCGCATTGACGGATTGTCCTATTCTAAGGCCTGACCACAAGTGAGATCAGTGGAAGAATGATTTCATACTTTGCCAGAAGAATTAGGGGTTCTGGATGCATGTGGTGTAAAAGCCTGCTGGGTTGTGATTTTCTTCGTCACTGACATAATGACAAAAATGTGGGCTTTTTTTTTTTTTTTTGGATGACTATGGATTTGCAACACAGAAGGTGAAAAGTTTGCAAAAAAGGAGAGTCATTTCTCACTTAGTAATGAAGAAGGAAAATGTTACACTATGAGAAAAGAAATAAAGGCAGCCTGTGCAAGCATTTGCTTGCTATAATTTGCACATAGATTTTTGAGCCTTTAGCTTATGTGCTTTGACCACATATACATTCCATTACTGATAATCAAAACCATGAATAGCTATACACAAGCTGTGAGCAAAATTAAACAGATCAGGTTGGCATGGCTTGATATAATGGACACTAGCTGAATACTATAAAGTTGGCTACACTCAGGATAGGCCCTCAATATCTGATTGTTGGGGGTCTGACACGACGTGTTCCCCGGATCAACAGTTTGGAACTGGCTTCCATTCGCTTTAACCAGCTTCATCAACTACACAATGGATGGAGCTGTACAATTCCGGCAACAAAGCTACTTTGGCACAGCTGATCGGCGGGGTGTCAGGCTCTCTGCCAATGATCTGAGATAAGCCATCAACACAAAAGTCCTGGACAACCCCTTAAACATCTGACAATCTGGTTGCATGAGATACACTGGCGAACAACCACAAATGCATCGGTAGTGTTGTCAAGAACCATGTCACTCGGATCATTTTGCTCGTCCATGTCCCACCGCTTGACAAGATTAAAAAAATAATCTATGTCATCAGTGATTTTAATGTTTTATTCTCCATATAAACAATTAATTTTAACAGCCAGTGTTATACACACTGGCGCAGATTTATATTTATAATGCGTCCGCCTAAAATCTTCCAAAAAAGTCATTAAAATTGACGCAATTTGGTGCATCTAGGGTTTTTACACTTTCTGACGTGATCAACAAGAGGGAGGGGCTTAATGGAAAGTGATAAATGCATCACAGGAAAGGGTGGGGCCTAAGATGCATCATTTTGCACCACAATTTCTGCACAATTCTGGCATAAAAATCAGTGTCAAAGTAAGCGAACCAATGGTTGGTATAGAGTTAGAGATATGTATCCCAACACTGGATTTATCATCCAGCCTGAGCCCCTGTGATAAATCTGGTGAAGGTCTAGACGAAACAAAAAAAAAAAAACTAGCGATGCTGGAGCCAAAGATAGTCCAAAAGTATATATCCCTTTATTTAATACATTAGTTAAAAATATACATGTAGGCCACAAAAAGGATAGAGGGTAACAGGAAAAACACCATCCTGGTGTTTTTCATTGCAAAGTTAATTAAAACTGAGTACATATATATGGCACAGTCCAAACAACCATATAAATCCAACACAATATAACAAAAGAGCAATGTTCCAACAGCAGTCATGTAAAACAAGGACTGTAGCTACATATTATGCATCCAACAGTGTGGGAGACATACTCACATGGAGAGTGAAGGTATACCTGGATGGCGCTACCCCGACGTGCGTTTCGGCGTGCCTTCGTCCGGGGGTCAGACGGCCTGTCTAGAACTGACTGGGCCCTACAGCAAATTGTTTAGATGAGGCAGGGGCCAGGACACATATCCACCAAATTTGAATAAAAGAAGCAGTTGGGTGCCTAAGGTGTTTGGCACCTGGGGCGGGTCTTTTCTTTGGCACCCCCACATACTTTATTTAAAACATTGTGCCTCTCACAGTTGTGATGCCTTCATTTTTCTCCCTCACTGTAGTTATTCCCACATTGTGCCGCTCACAGTAGTTAGACCTTATGACACTCCTTCCCAGTAGAAATGCCCTCTCTGTGCCCCCTTCGCAATAGTAATGCACTCTCTGTGCCCCTTTCGCAGTAGTAATGCCCTCTCTGTGCCCCCTTCACAGTAGTAATGCCCTCTCTGTACCCCTTTTAAAGTAGTAATGCCTTCTCTATGACCTTCAGTGTTAAAAAAAGGGAAAAAAAAACAGTAACTTCTCACCTTGTCCAGTTCCTGATGATCAGATCACCTCCAGCACAGTGTGGGACGAGTGCACAGGTGGATTCCTGGTACTTCCTACACAGTCCAGCAGCACGATCATGAATGGTGAAGCAGAAAGGATGGCTCCTGGAGAAGGGAAGGAGTGCAGGGAGCTGAGCAGTGAAAGGACCGCCAGCTACCAGGTGCTCTAGCAATGAGCGTATCCTTCTGTATTAATGGAAGCACTAATAGCATCTGGCACGCCATGACAGATGGCATCCAGGGCAACCAGATGGCACCCCCTTGCATCTGGCACCTCCCTTCTTTCTTCTGGCAGGGCTCCATCTATCCTTTCTGCTGCCTGTGTTGAAAACTGAAATGGTGCCCCTCTTCCCATCCTCAGGAAACAGTAGTAGTAGAGTAGTAGTAGTAGTAATAGTAGTATATAGTACAGTTAACACACATGCTTAACTAGACTTGTATTCACTTTTGTTGCCAGCAGTTTAGACATTAATGGCTGTGTGTTGAGTGAGGGTACACTAAATTTACACTGTTATACAAGCTGTACACTGACTATTGTACATTATATCAAAGTGTCATATCTTCAGTGTTGTCCCATGAAAAAATATAATAAAATTGCTGGGTATGTGTCATAGTGGCCATTAGGACATAAAGGCAACTGCAACCGCTGCATGTCTTAAGGTGGCCATAAACAATAGTTAATAGCTGTTGGTCAAACCATCATTCAGTCAATGGCAATCTCTTCTGACTCCCTCATAGACATGCACCCTTTTTAGCCAGGTGGGTTGTCAATCGACAGAGAGGAGAAAGCCGCTTCTGCTCACACCCTGGTAGAACAATAGGAATAGGCAAAAAAATCCAGTCTCCTCCAACACAATCTGGGGAGAGACAGAGGATGCTCATACACATAAACTTGATGGTCAAAGCCATCAAAAACAGTGGGTTTGACAATACACTAATGTGTATGGAGGCCTTTACAGATATGCTTCAGGTTTTAGACCCTGGTCTTAATAAAGCTGTGCACTGGCAGTGGATCCGCCGCAGTAGAGGCGACGGCCTTCCTAGCATTTAGACAATTTTTTTACGCTTAAAACCACTTCCCTGCCCACTCCACGGCCACATTTTTTGACCTGGCATGAGCGGGGAGAAATAGCAAACTTAGAAAACCTTAAGGAAAACATAAAATTGTTTCTCTCTTGTTATTCTATTTAAAAAACTAAAATCTGTACTATTGGATGTCAGGTGAAAAATTTTTACTTTCTCCTGCATGTGTCCCAAACCGCATGCCTTTCTTTTAAAGGGGCTTATACACAATAGACCATCAGCTGTATAGGGGTGTCCCCACTCTTCATGGATGGCAGATATCAGGAAATGGAAGAATTTGCAATGGTAGATTTCCTTTACCCTCCTAATTCTACTCTGCCATGCTCTCCAGGCCCTTATGTTATCCCTCTAGTCAAACTTCATTATTAGGCTGTGGTTGCATTTCTGCCTGACTCTAGGGTCATAATGTAAATATGCTCCTCATCCTTGTCTTTATTATCCATAATGTCAATCTGTATGTGGCCAGTGCTTGCCAGCGTGCCAAGCTTATTCTTGCAATCACTCATGAAATACAGACAGAAAAGCTGGCAAATATCCCCAGCAAGGCAGGATATCGAATGTCTGCTAAGATTATGATTTGCTATCTGTCTGCCATCACAACTTCCAACAACTAGAAAGACATATATAAATGGGAATTTCAGGCAAAGTGATCCACTGACAGCTTTTATTTACTTCTCCTGTGCAAATGAGTCTCTGACTGCTAACGAGATGCAGCAGAAAACGATGGCAGGAGAGAAGAATCTGAGTACCAGCCACCACAAGAGGTGCAAGACAACTTGTTTTTAATAGAACGATATATAAGGAAGTGAGAAGACAATGATTACATAAAGGGATTCTATAATATTGTAACATAAGGGTGAAAAACTAAAGTGTATGCATTGTGTTACATTTCAGACCCTGAATGCTGATCTGCTAGGCCAATATCTAGGGAATTTATTTTCTGTTGCTTACATACCACCAGCGTATTCTGCAGTGTTAGAGATCCTCACCATTCATATTAGTCCTGGTCCCTAATGGGACTACCAATCTAATCCACTCACCCCCACATTAGGGCTAGTTTTGTAGGAAACCAACATACATTGGGGATATAAGTATTTGATACACTGGCGATTTTGCAAGTTTTCCCACCTACAAAGAATGGAGAGGTCTGTAATTCGTAAGTTCACTTCAACTGTGAGAGACAGAATTTAAAAAGAAAATCCATAAAATAACATTGTATAATTTTTAAATAATTGATTTGCATGTTATTACATAAAATAGGTATTTGATCATCTACCAACCAGCAAGAATTCTGTCTCTCTTAGTTTTCCTTTAAGAATCCCCCCTATTCTGCACTCATTACCTGTATTAATTGCACCTGTTTGAACTTGTTACCTGTATAAAAGACACCTGTCCACACACTCAATCAATCACATTCCAACCTCTCCACCATGGCCAAGACCAAAGAGCTGTCTAAGGACACCAGGGACAAAATTGTAGACCTACACAAGGCTGAGATGGGCTACAGGACAATAGGCAAGCAGCTTGGTGAGAAGGCAACAACTGTTGGTGCAATTATTAGAAAATGGAAGAAACACAAGATTACTGTCAATCTTCTTCGGTCTGGGGCTCCATGCAAGATCTCGGCTCATGGGGTAAAGATGTATCTGAGAAAGGTCAGGAATTAGCCCAGAACTACATGGGAGGACCAGGTCAAAGGCCTGAAGAGAGCTGGGACCACAGTTTCAAACATTACCATTAGTATCACACTACACCGTCATGGATTAAAATCCTGCAGGGCACACAAGGTCCCCTGATCACGCCAGCACATGTCCAGGCACGTTTGAAGTTCACCAATGACCATCTGGATGATGGAGGAGGCATGGGAGAAGGTCATGAGGTCAGATGAGACCAAAATAGAACTTTTTGGTATCAACTCCATTCGCTCCAGTGTTTGGAGGAAGAAGGATGAGTACAACCCCAAGAACACTGCCCCAACCCTGAAGCATGGTGGTGGGAACATCATACTTTGGGGGTGCTTTTCTGCAAAGGTGACAGGATGACTGCACTGTATTGAAGGGAGGATGGATGGGGCCATGTATCGAGAGATTTTGGCCAACAACCTTCTTCCCTCAGTAAGAGTATTGAAGATGGGTTGTGGCTGGGTCCTCCAGCATGGCAATGACTCGAAACACACAGCCAGGGCAACCGTAATGGCAACCGTAGTGGCTCCGTAAGAAGCATTTCAAGGTCCTGGAGTGGCCTAGCCAATCTCCAGACCTGAACCCAATTAAAAATCTTTGAAAGGAGCTGAAACTTCATGTAGGCCAGTGACAGCCCCGGTACCTGAAAGATCTGGAGAAGATCTGCAGTGTGTGCAAACTTGGTCAAGAACTACAGGAAACATCTGACCTCTGTAATTGCAAACAAAGGTTTCTGTACCAAATATTAAGTTCTGTTTTTCTATTGTATCAAATACTTATTTCATGCAAAAAAATGCGAATTCAATATTTAAAAATTATACAATGAGATTTTCTGGATTTTTTTCTTAACATTGTCTCACACAGTTGAAGTGTACCTACGTTAAAAATTACAGACCTCTCCATTCCTTGTAGGTGGAAAAACCTGCAAAATTGCCAGTGTTTCAAATACTTATTTCCCCCACTGTATATGCGGTGTAAACATAAAAACTCCATTTGTAGTCATTATTTGGACTTGAACACAGGACACCAAATTGTAACCACTGAGCCAACAAATAGCTCTCAAGTCGTAATAAAGTGACTGCATTCTGCTCTTTTAAAGACTACAAAACATAGTAACCACTATAACAAACCAGTCACCGCTTTTTAAAAAGAACATGGTGCTTTACAGAGCCACCATACAGTAGTACACAAAATGTCTACAGATCCATAATATAGACCAGTACTAAAGATCTGTGGACGTGGCAATGTCACATGCATGGTCCCTTATTCAATATGGAAAGTGATTAATTATCATGTGATATTTATTATGTATTTAAATTAGAACCTATACAGTCACGTCACGTGTCATTCCAGCATGTCCGTTTTACACTTACCTTCTATTTAGGCTCCAAATTGAGCATACATCACACTCCAAACACACCCCAAAGACATGCTGTCATCACCAGTCATTTTTTCCAACCTGATGTCTCTACACTGACAGGCAAGTACAGTCATACAAAGCTCTCAGAGGTGTATTCTCTTTGCAAAATAATCACCTGAAAATAATCACGTGAATCAACAGGTAAAACACTCTTTGAAAGGTTATGAAAGAACATACAAGAACTAAGCATTAAAGTTTGAAGCTTTAATAAAAACATGACAGGGTTTACAAGAATATTAAAAGAGAAAAAAATAAAATGAGATACAAAGCAAACAAAACAGTTATACAATGTAAATGGCAAAATAATAGGAGAATTAAAACGATTTTGCTTCTCTGAGGGTGGGAGGGAAATGGAACACACTACCTTTAAACACATTTTTATATATTCAGTCTTTGGCTTAGGTTTCAGAGCTGCCCTTCTGGTTCATTAACCAAAAAGAGATTTGACTGTGACTGGACAGTGACGGCAAGTAAGATGAATTTTGACTAAACTGTAACTCCACACTGAAAAAAGGAACATTGTCAAGAAACATAAAATCACCTTTATTGATAATGTTTATAAAATATTGGGAGGGACAAACATAAACTCTACCTAAATCACTTGAATAGATGACTCTCCACACACCAGAGACTGGCTCAGAAACAATTCTGTTACACTATGAGCTATGTCGTGTCTGGCCACTCAGGTGTGAATAAGAGTCACTAATGGGCACCACAGAGAACTGTGATCATTCCTTGTGTGTTAGGCCCCTTTCACACGGGTGTCATGTTTGACGCCAGGATAAGAGGCGGGTGCGTTGCGGGAAAATGCGCAATTTTTCTGCATGCGTGCAAACTGTTGCAATGCGTTTTGCACGCGCGTGCGAAAAATCGGCATGTTTGGTACCCAGACCCGAAGCTGGACTTCATCACTGAAGTCCGGTTTCGGGTTGAGTATACTATAAATTTTATTATTTTCCCTTATAACATGGTTATAAGGGAAAATAATAGCATTCTCACTACAGAATACTTAGTAAAATGTGCATTAAGGGGTTAAAAATAAAAACAATTAACTCACCTTATCCACTTGATCGCATAGTTGCGATCTCTTCTTCAATGATTAGCTGCCGGCTAAAGGACCTGTGATGACGTCACTGTGCTCATCACATGGTCCATCACCATGGTGATGGACCATGTGATTGGACCATGTGATGTGACGTCACCACAGGTCCTTTAGCTGGCAGCTAATGCTTGAAGAAGAGAGAAGAGATCGGCACCTATGCGATCAAGTGGATAAGGTGAGTTTATTTTTTTATTTTTAACCCCTTAATGTACATTTTACTAAGCATTCTGTATTGAGAATGCTATTATTTTCCCTTATAACCATGATTTTCATGCAACGCAGAAGTGATGAGTGCAAATCACCGCTCATGTGCATAGCCCCATAGAAAGGAATGAGTCAGGATTCAGTGCGCGGTGCAATGCGTCCATGTCACGCATTGCACCCAGTGCGGAAAACTAGCCCGTGTGAAAGGGGCCTTAGTAAGTGGTGATCATACCCTAGAATGTGGCTATCAGGAAACACACCACTGACTGGATATGATCACAGTCTACTCACAGGTGTAGGCAGCTAAACTGTTGACCAATGGGTGGTCCGTCTGGATAAAATTGTACTGCACCAGAACCTTTATACACTGCCCTTTGTTATATGGAATTGATAAACATCTGCTCAAATCCTAGCATGCACCCACATTGCACAAACTTGGATTCCATATTGAAAAGAGGAATAAAGAGTTCCCTCCTCTTTAGGGCTCATAAACATATTTTTTGTCCGAGTCAGCTCCATTTTTTATGGTGGCCTGTATTCGGAACCATTCACTTCAATGGGGTGGCAAAAAAACCTGAAATGACTCTGTGTGCAATCCGTTTCCATTTGTTCACATGGCCGTTATGCAAAAAAATAGAACATGTCGTGCATGAGCACTTACTTCCCTTTTCCTTTTCAGAAGCTAGGAATCTCATAATCTCCAGAGAGGTGGAGGGAGTTAGGACAGTTTCAAATCAGAGAAAATATGTGTAAAGTTTAGTTGCTTTACATTTCTTGAATCCTTAGGCCCCTTTCACACAGGCGTTGCGGATTGGGGCCGGATAGGAGGAGGGTGCGTGGCAGAGAAATAGTGTAAATGCGAGTCAGTTTTGACTGCGATTGCGTTGTGTGGGTCAGTTTTTCAGAAAAACTGAATGTGGTACCCAGACTTCAATGAAGTTCAGGTTTGGGTTAGTTGTAGTGTAGATTGTATTATTTTCTCTTCTAACATGGTTATAAGGGAAAATAGTAGCATTCTTAACCACTTGCAGACCGGGCCATTTTGCCCCCTTCCTGACTAGGCCTAATTTTGCAAATCTGACTTGTGTCACTTTATGTGGTAATAACTTTGGAATACTTTTACTTATCCAAGCCATTCTGAGATTTTTTTCTCGTGACACATTGTACTTCATGATAGTTATAAATTTAAGTCAATATATTTAACCTTTATTTATGAAAAAATCCCAAATTTCCCAAAAGTTTAGAATAGTTTAGCAATTTTCAAAATTTCAATTTCTCTGCTTTTAAAACAGACAGTGATACCTCATAAAATATTTATTACTTAACATTTCCCATATGTCTACTTTATGTTGGCATCATTTGTAAATGTAATTTTATTTTTTTAGGATGTTAGAAGGCTTAGAAGTTTAGATGAAATTCTTAAAATTTTTAAGAAAATTTCCAAAACCCACTTTTTAAGGACCAGTTCAGGTCTGGAGTCACTTTGTGAAACCATTTTGGAAACTAGGGGATAAGGTGCCAGTCTTATTGGTACTATTTTGGGGTGCATATGATTTCTGATATATTACATTTTTTGTGAGGCAAGGTAACAACAAAAAATTGCTGTTTTGGCAACGTTTTTATTTTTTAAAACATTCATCTGACAGGGTAGATCATGTACTATTTTTTATAGAGCAGGTTCCTTTTTTGTTTGTTTCAGTTTTACATAATAAAGCATTTTTGAAAAAGAAAATATGTTTTTGTGTCTCCATTTCTGAACGCCATATTTTTTTAATTTTTCTGCCGATCGTCTTGTGCAAGGACTCGTTTTCTGCAGGAAGATTTGATGTTTTTATTGGTACCATTTTTGGGTACATATGATTTTTTGATCATTCGTTATTACACTTTATGGGGCAAGGTGACCAAAAAGTTGGTTCTTTTAGCACAGTTTTTATTTTTACAGCGTTCATGTGAGGGGTTTATTCATGTGATATTGTTATAGAGCAGATTGTTACGGACACGGCAATACCTAATATGTATACTTTTTCTTATTTTTAAGTTTTACACAATAATGGCATTTTTTAAACCAAAAAAATTATGTTTTAGTGTCTCCATAGTCTGGTAGCCATAGCTTTTTTACTTTTTGACCAATTGTCTTAGTTAGGATCTCATTTTTTGCGGAAGGAGGTGACGGTTTAATTTGTACTATTTTGGCGGGAATATGCTATTTTGATCACTTGGTGTTGCACTTTATGTGATGTTAGTTGACAAAAAATTGCTTTTTTGGCATGGTTTTATTATATTTTTATTACAGTGTTCATGTGAGGGGTTAGGTCATGTGATATTTTTATAGAGCTGGTTTTTTCGAATGCGGTGATACCTAATATGTATACTTTTTTTAAATTTATTTAACTTTAGAGCAATAATAGCATTTTTAAAACAAAAAAATGATGTTTTAATGTCTCCATGTTCTGAGAGCTATATTTTTTTTTTTTTTTTGAGCGATTTTCTTATGTAGGGACTCATTTTTTGCGGGATGAGGTGACTGTTTTATTGGTTTAAATTTGTGGGACATACACGTTTTTGATCACTAGTTGTTGCACTTTTTGTGATATAAGATGACAAAAATGGCTTTTTTTGACACAGGTTTTTTTTTTTATGGTGCTTATCGGATGGGGTGGATCATGTGATATATTTATAGAGCCGGCCGTCACGGACGCGGCAATACCATTATTTATTTTTTTCAATTTTTCAATTGTTTTTATTAATTGTTGTTTTTTTATTTACTTTTTTTTTAAAACACTCTATTTTTTTTTATTTAACTTCACATTTTATTTTTTTTCACTATTGATTTCTCCTGTAACTGGGGCTGACATAGTAGCCCCAGTTACAGGGGAAATACAGCCCCTAGAGAGGCTGTGCAGCAGAGTACATTGCTGTGAAAGACCCGACAGCTCCTGCACTTACCCGGTCCCGGTGGTCACATGACCACCGGGCCCGGGACCGAGCGATGTGTGTGCAACAATTTAGGGCAGTGTCCCTGCCTTCTCTCTGGGTTGCCCTGCTGTCACTGTCTATCTCAGAAACGTCCATTCAGAGATAGACAACTGCCCATAGCACGTTTATATCCTATGGGTGGTCGTGAAGTGGTTAATACAGAATGCTCGTCACAATGTCCATCATATGGTCCATCACCATGGTGATGGACCATGTGACGAGCACAGTGACGTCACCAAAGGTCCTTTGCCTCCCAGGTCCTCAACCAAAGGCAAAAGAACAGCCGGGCTGCGCGAACAAGTGGAAGAGGTGAGTTTAAATTTTTTCTTTTCTTTTTACCCCCTCAACCCACATTTTACTAAGTATTCTGTATTAAGAATGCTATTATTTTCCCTTATAACCATGTTATAAGGGAAAATAATACAGTGAATAGACGTTTATCTCCTAGCAACACTGCGTGAAAATCGCACCGCATCCGTATTTGCTTGCGGATGCTTGAGATTTTCACGCAGACCCATTCTTTTCTATGCGTCCTGCGTTGCGTGAAAAATGCAGAATATAGAGCATGTTGAAATTTTCACACAACGCAAAAGTGATGCGGGAAAATCACCGCTCATCTGCACAGCTCCTTGAAATGAACGGGTCCGGATTCAGTCAGGGTGCAATGTGTTCACCTCACGCATTGCACCTGCGTGGAAAACTCGTGTGAAAGGGGCCTTAGAGTATTTTTATGCAGGATGGAAATGCTGTGAACTTTATCTGACATATTTACAGCAGAAAAATTCTCAACAAAATACAATACAAGGCAAATGGCTTAGAATTTTTCCGCACAGAAATTGTCAAATACTGACACGGATTGGTTGTGGATTTTTTGCAGAATATCCTCATTGATTTCAGTGCGGAAGTGTAAATCTGCAATAATTCTTCAATAAAATATATTGTTGTTGGGGGTTCTGCCAATCTTGCTGATCGGTAACAAAATCCTTAACTGTGGATCCAAACCATTTGCATTTTTTGCAAACTCCACTAACTCCATTCCAAAAATCACATTTTTGTTGTAAATTAATCTTGAGGATTTCCCAGCATATTTACAAATCTGAAGCTTGCTCACGTCTATCCACAGGTCTGTACTAGAACAATAAAAAATCAGGAGTGGATTTGTAGATTTCTTTGTAGATTTTAACACAAATTTTTATTTGGTTTTTATGCATCCCATCAATTTCAATAGGAATTTCCATATGGAATCCACAACAAGAATGAACATGTTGCTTTTTTATTCCACAATAAAGATTATCAACTAATGAACGAGAGAAAAAAAAGAAAACTTTGTATAAACTACAGTACAATGTGAAGTTCCCATCAAAAACAATTGGAGGAGTGAGATCTCATTCTGAGTTTCTCCTTTGATTTTCTGTTTTCTTTTATAGGGTTACATGCAGGGGCAGACTGGGAACTGGCCCTGGGAAAAATACTAAAACTTCCCCTGTTTTGTAGTCAGGTCCAAATTAATGGAAGGCAGGGCCAGAAATACCATATTGGGTCACATTATACCACCCCAACAGAGCCAAATACCATAGCCCAGCACACAATACTGCCAGGGGCACAAAATACATTCTAAAAACTTCCACTGGCCAGCCATGAGGAGGGCCCTGGTGGCCCCCTGGGCATTGGCCCAGCGTGAAATTGCCCTGTAGGGTCTATGGCCAATACACCCCTGGTTGCATGGCAATTGATAAGAAGGCCCCCCTGAAAATTAAATAAAGCACTGTGAAATTCTTAACATGTGCAGAGTCATCATTTAACCAAATTTTTTGATTAGATTTATTATCTTGGAATAATAAACTCATTTTCACTGAGGGCCACATCAGCATTATGGTTGCCTTTAAAGGGCTGACCTCCGAAATTCAGGCGGCCCTATATAACGGCCATCATAGCGCCGGAGCCTAAGCACACAACTGTGCAGGGCGCATCTTTAGCTCAGGCTATCGTCTTCATATTAGCTCCTGAGGACATGTGGCATGGACAAGGCCACATAGAAACGCGTCAGAGTCAATATTAGTTGGTCAGTGCGGAGGTAGTAACATATGAGGTTGAGGTTAAAACCATTATTGAGATCCTCACCTCCCTCCGCTATGTAACTAAGAGCAATTGTGGGCAGGCTGCAGACTGTTATCAACGGCGTGCCATAGTTTGTTTAATATTGATGCTCTGGAACAGCTGCGAGTCCTCTCCTGATCACCTGGTACCCTCGATATAGGACACATTTATCCTTGTGGGCAATAACGAGTGCCGACAGCACTGGGGCATATGTTCCTGCCCGGCCGTGTCCTGGCCCTACACGCATGCTCTACACTCTGAGTATTGCCGTTAGGCCATTTTTTATGGACTGTCTGATTGCAGATGGTTAATAAACTGTCCCTCTCTGTATCAGACAATCTATAAGCCTGATAATGTGGGATATATTTTGCCTTCCCTTATTTTAACTCCATAAGGCCTTGTTCACACGTCAGTTATTTGACGAGCAGTTGCAGATCTTTTCATTATACCTTATCTCTGAGTAGGCTCCACTTCTGGTTTTGGCTCACAAAAACTGATGGAAATAAATGATCAAATAACTGATGTGTGAACAAGGCCTTACTAATAAAGTTTCATTAGTTTCCTTTTATACATCCTGTCAGGCTGGGATACTGTGATTAGATATTGGACGCAAAACTTACGCATCAGATATTTACGTGATATAGCAGTCCTATGTAACACCACAGACAGCTGACGACTCCCTACTTCGCCATCATGCTCAACTGCATCTTGATCCTGAGGATGCAGATACAGTTTAGAAGTGGGATATGCAGGGGTTCAGACAGCGCACAATCAGGGTCAATTGTTTGAGTATCCCAGTGCTAGACCATTAAACTGCCATACACACTAGATAAGTTTTAGCAGAACTCTCCGCTTTTAGCAGCATGGTCCAGTCACCTAATGTGTGTAGTACTGTCCCAGCCTTTCCCCGGAGAAGAAAGACTGGACAGTGGAATTTCAACATGCCCTTGTTCTCAGGGGAGATAAGCTGTCACCAAAGGCACCTGAGCCAAGCTTAAATTTGGCTGACAGCTATCTACAGTATACGGTCTGCTTAAAAATCTTTTCAACATCTAGTAAACCAGTTTTCCTGTGTGACTAGTCTAGAATGTAGTTGACCAGAATACATTTTCTCTGAATACTTCATCCTAACATCTAGCAGTAGGACTATCTAAGACCTATAGAGTCATGGTTTTCGATATCTTACACTGATGAAAGCTAATAAGCCTGAAACAGTTTGTCACGAACCATCGGGTGTAAACCCACTGTGCCAAGTTTCCTACCTCCTCTAAGGGCATTGTCTAAGTGAAGCCCTCGATCTTCACAGTAACCCTGATGGTGGGGATAGACTTTCCCGAGGGGAACACCAGGTCGCTACCTCTTGAGGAGGATAGGCACACGAGGCAGCTGGTCCAGGCGGACCAGGAGGTACTTGAGAAAGGAACCAAAGGTACAGGACAGGCATTGTCAGCAGGCTCAGTTGTTACCAGGAGCAACAGTGCAGGACCGAAGGATGAGGCAGAGGCGAAGTCAGACAGGCAATAGGTTAGGGCAGGCAGCACGGGTGCAGGTCAGGCAACCCTGGTAAGCAATATTGTCGAGCGCGAATATTCAAATCGTGAATTTTAATCGCGAATATCAGCACTTCAGGAATATTTAGAATATAGTGCTATATATTTGTATTAGCGAATAGTGTTGATCACAAATATTCTAATCGCAAATTTATCGTTAATATCGGCACTTAGCAACATCCATAGCAACCAATAGGAAAGTAGCCTACCCCTTAGTGTTGATCGCAAATATTCTAAGCGTGAATTTTTATTGCGAATATATTACATTGCAGATTTTCGCAATCAAGTAAATAATGACTGGAGATCGCGAATTCATGAATTTGCGAATTTATGGCGAATATTCGGCCAAAAATTCTCTAAATATTGAGAATTCGAATATTGCCTATGTCGCTCATTACACTCGGCAACAGGAGAGTCAAGGCAAGCAGGCAGGGATCAAACAGGTAGCAGAGTCCAGGAATACAAGTACGAGTCAGGAACACAGGAACACAAGCGGATATCAGAAACCTTAGCAGGACACAAGGACCTTGAAACTGAGGCATCTGGGAAGGGGGCTGAGCCACTTATATATGTGCAGGAGGCCTAGGATTGGTCAGCGAGGTCACATGACCTAACTCATAAAGCACAGGAAGTGACGCGCGCTGGCCCCTAAGGAAGTGCTGCAGGAAACAAGCAGCAAGCATGCTGTGGCCAGGGCTGAAAGGAAACTGTGGAGCGGATCCCAGAACAACAGTACCTACACAGACAGAGCCCAGGACTGCAGCGGTGAATGGAAAGCACTGGCAGCAGATCACCGCTGAACACAGCGCCCGGGACCGCGGTGGTAAGCAGGGGAATAGCGGCGCACAGCAGCTGCTGTTACACAGTTTCTACACTGATAATCGGAAGAAAACATTATGATGGGATTGCATTGAGTTTGTGCACAGTTTTGTGCCAAAATGTGTGACTTTTTGCTGTATTATACCACCCTTGACAAGTGGGAATGGTTTAGTATGTTAAATTGTTTCACACCAGATTCATTATTGTGACTAGAGATGAGCGAATTTCTCAAAAATTTGATTTGGCTGGTTCGCCAAATTTTACAGAAAAAATTGGCTTCGATCCGAATTAATTTGCGACGAATCGCATTAAAAAACTGCTATTTCCGGGCTGCATTGAACCTTTATATGGGTGTAGAACATTGTGTCTTGCAGTAACACGCATAGGGAGTGTGCTGGGGTAGTGAAATAATACTGTGATTCAATAAGACATGCAGATGACAGGCGTTGCTATTAGAATCACTGCACACTTCACCTATTTGGGCAGTTACGGGGCCAAAACTGACCAAATAACCCAAGTATCAACTCAGCCTTACAGGTCCACATTAGCTTCAAGAAGAAGCACACTCCTTTTACACCGTCGTCAGCTGGTTTCACATAGATGTCTACAGAACCTGTTCTATTAAACGCTTAGAGCCACCCGACAGAGTGAAGAGAGTGTCAGTAGTAAGTTGGTGTTAGTGTCACTGATTAATTTGCCCTTCCTCTGATCCATCAGAACAATAACCCACAAAAAACAGATCCTGTCTGTGGAGCATGCGCCTTCTCTCGCTCAGCATTTGCTCAGTAATCCATAAGTATTGCTAATGCTAAAAACAACCGGAGTGGATCTAAAACATGTATGACACATGAAGGTAATATTTGCATGTCTTCTGTGTTTTGTACCCACTCCTGCTTTTGACTACCAAATCATAAGCCAATTCTGATGGGACCATATAGGCCTTACAGCTGCTACACAGACAGGATCCATTGTGCGTCTCATTTTTCCTTCCTTCTGACCAATCAGAAGAAAGGTCAAATACATGGTGATTTCAAGAAGGCCAAACAAGGACAATAGCAACCTCGTTATGGAGTGGGGAGGGTGGTAACAGCATGAGACGTCCACATAGTGGTGCTATGACATAGTAGTGAGGTGGAAGCAGCATTTGGAGACTACCAATTGGCACAATGACAGGATCTGGAGGTGGCAGCAGCATCATGAGGCCATAGAGTGTTGAGGTGACAACACCAGTATGAGAAGGCCACAGATGGCAAGGTGACATAGTGTGGAGATGGCAGCAACAGCAGCAGCAGGATACCACAGAGTTTCAAGGTGACATAATGTGGACATGGCAGCATCAGGAGGCCACAGAGTGGCATGGTAACAAAGTGTGAACATGGCAGCAACAGCAGCAGCATGATACCACAGAGTGGCACGGTGACATAGTGTGGAGATGGATGATCTAATCTGATGCATCAGGAATTAGTGGGTGAAAATCCTGACTGATTCACGTCTGTTTCATCTTGACAAAAGTAAGTCTCTACACATTTTGAGTGGAAAGGCGAGTTCTTCTTGGGGTAACTATGGCCCACACCGCACTAAACACCCGCTCTGATGCCACACTACTGGCCGGGCAGGACAGCTTTTTCAGAGCAAACTCGGCCAATTGGGGCCACAAATCCAGTTTGGCTGCCCAGTAGTCCAGCGGATCTTCTATGACGGCTGGCAGGGTGCTGTCCAAGTATGCCACCACCTGCTGGTTCAGGTCTTGCCTCAGGTCTACCTGCTGCTGCTGGTGAGTAGTTTCTTCACTATGCGGGTGAAAAATGCTGCTCATCAGTGACTCTAGACTTAAAGGGACACTGACAGGCCGATTTTGCATACAGACATATTGGTATCATGATATCAGTCTCCATTATGTCATTAAAAATTTACTAGTTTTACCCCCACTTGTAGTTTCATTTGCGATAAAAATAGGTTTTATGTTCATGGTAATTACCTTCCTAACGTGTCCAAGGGGCTGTTCCTCCAGCTGTTTGTGCCCAGCCATGCCCCTGATCTCTGAGCCCAGCGCCGCCCCACTGTTCATTTATTCACTTCTTTCCGTCCTCTTTTTTTTTTCTCAGTGCGCCATATTCCCGCACTGGCACATGCGCGATAACAGGCTCTAAGGCTGCTGCCAGGACACCGAGCAGCCCGGACGTTTGTGACATCCGCGCATGCGCGGCATTACGGCACACTGAGAAAAAAATGAGGACAGAGAGGAGTGAATAAATTACCAGCGGGGCGGCACTGGGCTCAGAGACCAAGGGCGTGGCTGGGCACAAACGCCCGGAGGAACAGCCCCTTGGAAGGTAATTACCATAAGCATAAAACCTATTTTTATCGCAAATGAAACTACAGGTGGGGGTAAAACTAGTATATTTTTAATTACATAATGGAGACTGATATCATGATACTAATATGTCTGTATGCAAAATCGGCCTGTCAGTGTCCCTTAAGCTGCTGGTGCTGCTGTCACTTGCGACGAAGTCAAGATCGAGTCAATCAATCAAGAAATGCTGGGTTGTTGGTCAAGACCTGACCGCTAGCTGACATATGGACCTGAGGCCTCGGGAAGAAACCCCTGCTTCCACGCCCCCTTACTCTGCTGCGACCTGTGCCTGCGCCAGAATCATTTACACCCTTGCCACTCCCCTGGCACTTCTATATCTGACATACATTTAGCTGAACTAAATAAATTAAAAGCAAATTAAACCACTCCTAAAAGCGCCAAATATATTTTTAATTTTTTTGAGATAGGCAACTAAAGGATTTGAAATTGGCAACGAAACAATTTCAGCGTAAATAAGAGCAAACGTGAACTGCGTATATGTTTCTCGTGTTGGACTAAAATAGGCCACTAAACGATTTCTAAGTAAATAACAGAAAAAGGGAACTGCGTATATTTTTCTCGTAGTGGAGTGAAATATGGCAATAAACACTTTCAGCGCAAATAACACCAAATGTGAATTGCATCTATTTTTCTCGTATTGTAGTGAAATAGGACAAGAAACGCTTTCAGCATGAATAACACCAAATGTGAACTGCGTCTATTTCTCTTGTATTGGAGTAAAATATGACAAGAAACACTTTTAGCGCAACTATGGAGTGAAATAAGACAATAAACGCTTTTAGCCCAAATAATACCAAATGTGAACTGCATCTATTTTTCTCGTATTGGAGAGAATTGCGTCTATTTTTCTCGTAGTGGAGTGAAATATGGTAATAAACGTTTTCAGCGCTAATAACACCAAATGTGAATTGCGTCTATTCTTCTCATATTGTAGTTAAATATGACAAGAAACGCTTTGTGTGTATTGTCATGTTGCGGTATTCTTTCCGTCCTGGGATGTGGAGCAAAATGGATCCTGAACCTCAATGCAAGTCAATGGGGACGGATCCGTTTTCTCCGGCACAATCTGCCACACTAGAAAACGGATCCGTCCTCCATTGACTTTCAGTGGAGTTCAAAACTGATCCGTTTTGGCAATATTAAAAAATAGTTAAAGTTAATACAAGCTGATCCGTTCAAATGGATGCATGCGGTTGTATTATCTGTAACCGAAGCGTTTCTATCTGGCATAGAGCCCCAACGATGGAACTCTATGCCGGATCTTCCAAGCGCAAGTGTGAAAGGGCCCTAAATCGCTTCTTTCCTTTTTTTTTTTTAACAATTAGTTATTCTTTTACTCTCCCTAGCGACTGCATACACGTCTGTCTCTGAACAAAGTACAATTGTGAATGGCGGAATCTGAAATGGCTGCCGTATTTATAGGGCTGTGACATCACAGTGCTGGCTGGCTGCTGATTGGCTGCACACATGGCATTATGGGTCATCCCACCTTCCCAGAGTTCCTTGCTCCATGTCCTCACACGTGTAGCCGCCATTTTAGCCGATATTGTAGCCTGCTAGCCGCCATGTTAGGAAAATTTGCGATTCCGTACCACGAAGCACGAGGAAATTCACATTTGTTCAGAATCAAATTTTTCATGAAATTCGGAACGAATTCGACTTCGTCAGCTTCGATTTACTCATCTCTAATTGTGACTTTGTAAAAAAATCGCTAGTTGCTAATGAGTTAAATCACGCTAATAGGGGGGAAGCATTTCTAAATATCTTGCAATGTTTGATAAATGTGGAGCACCTTTCACCAACTTTGACCAACAGTCAAACCAAAACTGACTTTTAAATAGTTTCATCATGATCCATTCCCCCCTTTAAATTAACTTTAAAGGAGTTTTCCGAGATTTTATTTACTGATGACCTATCCTGAGGTTAGGTCATGAGTATCTGATAGGTGGGAGTCCGCCACCTGGCAGGAGCTCTGTCGATGAGTTCTTCGAGAAGGCAGGGGCTCTCCTGTGAGTGTTGTGGCCTTCTCGCTGCTTTTAATAAGGCCAATTACGTCACGTTCATCGTTCACATGGGTTTCGGACCCCCACCAATGAGATACTGATGAACCATCCTGAGAAGAGGTCATCCTATTAAAATGTTGGAAAACCCTTGTCAGACACCTAGACCTCAGTTCTAAGGATTTTCACAGTCTTCTGCCTCCTCTCCTCCTCACTTCTTAGCTTCCAAGGCAGTCACACGCAGATCATTGAAATATCAGTGGGAAGCCATTTGATCTCAATTTGAACACTGTGCTTAATACTATGTAGTCGTTTTTTTCTTCACAGAGCAATTACTGTCAGCACGTTGTTGTCAGCGAGATGCACAAGTTCTTCCCAACCTTCAGACCAAAGAATATCGACAGGCTGCCCATTGAAATTGAGCTGTGTTGTATAGTCCTCAGGGATCATTGCTGCTCCAGCACTCTTTGAAGGATGTCAATGCCGTCATCTTTGGGCTCGAGGTGCCAGCAGTTTGTTGACCCTTAAGTCTCGGCTGGTCAATACTCAGGTGCTTGTATTGACAGCGGTATTGGCAGGCCTCTCATTGCTTGGTGAGGATAGGACAGGCAATTGTGTATGTTGAAACGCTGTAAAGATTCAGAGAGAAACCTTCACTTTAATATTGACAAGGTAAATAAAGAGAGGTAAAAGTAGAAAGTGCTCATAGCGGGCTGACTTAACCCTTCTCTACCGCCTCAGTCTATTCCTTTTTCATCTGCAGAACATTGTTCATGCACACATTTATTTTGCTTCTCCTTCTACATTACTTACGCGCTCAAAACGCTTTTCTTCAATTTGGCGCATCTGCCAATCTTTCCGCTTAGACGTACTTAGAAATATACTTCTGTACTTTAACATTCTGCTAGTAAAGGGTCTTTGACTATATAAGAGTATATGGCTCTTATCACGCTTCGCATACAGATTATGCCCCTAGTGGCGACAACAGGCAGCTAAATTTATGTCAATGAAGAAAAAGTATAACAATATTCTGCACATAAAAATGGAACATGAAAGCCTTATCATATATATTCAGAACACACTTCAAATTATTTATTACAAAAAATATTGTAAATGTACATGTACTTTAACAATGGATCAAGTCACAAGTGATGTAGAAGATGTTTTGGGAGATACCCCATTAAGAGCTGCCCTCTAAATTTTTTGGCTACTGAATTTCTAAGCTCCGCCTTGTCCAACCGCTAAGATTTGCACCGCTAAGCTCCACCTCCTTCAGCCCACTAAGCCCCACTCTCACTTCTGCTACTGCTCTACAGGTGAAAAGGCCCAGAAGAGGCATACTGATCCTCTGGGTGAGTGGATATATATATATATATATATTGTAAGAAGGCACGGGGAATGATTGTGGACGATAGATACGTGTCACCGAGGTTCCTGGCCTCGGTGGAGTAAGAGCCGTTTTTTCATGTCAGCAGCAGTAGCTGCTTGACACTTTTTATAGGTAGCATGGCTACTATAGCTTATCCGGGACGGCTTTTACTGGGAGTAGTCAAAGTGCTGGGTGGGTGACTACTCCCCATGTTCCAGGCCGGGTTTTGGCTGGGCTATAAAGCTCAGGCAGCACTGTCAGGTGGGTGGATTGTCTTCCATCCTGAGAGTGAGGCTGTGATTGTCCTGGAGCTGCTAACAGTGCTGTGGAGCTCTCTGACCTGGAGGAAGGAGCTCAGCAAAGTGGGGTTTTTCCTGGAAGCCTGAAGATGGTTTGTCCTGCGGCTCGGCTGACAGCCAGGTGCGAACCCGCACCTTAAACCTCACAGGTGATTGGATCCTGCTTTGGACTCTTTTTGTTTTGCCTCATGACCTCTGATGTGTGTGTGAATTAACACCAAGAGACTGTTTATCGTTTGTTTTGTGTCAGTGTGAATAAAACACTGTTTATTGCACATTCTGGACTCCTTGTTTTGCCTCTGTACTGCACCCGCACCGCTATCTACCAGAGCGACTCCCCACATTTGGTGGAGGATGCGGGCATGCGCAGTGAGGCTGGCGTGAACGCCGAAAAATTTTTGTTTCTGCTGGGCACGACTGGATGTCCTATATTAGGCCGGCAAAGTTGCAGCCTGTGTTCCCTGATAAAATGGAGGCGGTTGTAAAAGCCCTTGTGGAGGCTAACTTGCAGCAGCGGGAGGCCAACAAGCAGCAGCAGGAGACCAACCAGCTACTACTTCAGCAGGTGATGGCCTTACAAGCGACAGGAGCGTCCCAGTACGTCCACGATGCCCGGAAAGCTGTCCGTGCAGCGATCCCTAAAATGACCCCCTCGGATGATGTTGAGACCTATCTGGCGGTGTTCGAGAAGGTGGCCGTGAGGGAGAAATTACCCCGAGAACAGTGGGCAGAGGTCGTCGCTCCGTTCCTGGCGTCTGGACCCCAGCAAGTATTTTTGACCTCCCAGATGATCAAGCAGCTGACTACCCGACCGTGAAAGGTGAGATCCTGGCAAGACTGGGGGTGAATGTTTTGGTCCGGGCCCAGCGGGTGCATCAGTGGGAGTTTAACCCGGCTGAACCCGCCAGACCACAATACCATGACTTGCTACATCGGTTGCAAAAATGGCTGCAGCCAGACATACTGACTCCTACTGCTATGCTAGACCGTCTGTTAGCAGATGTATTCTGGAGGGCTTTGCCATACCCTCTCCAGCACTGGATCGGCCAGGTGTCACCTGGGAATGCCTTAGAGATGGTCGACCTGGTGGAGCGATATGAGGCCACCAGAAACCTGCAGGGGGTTCTTTTGGGAGGGGGCCAGTCAAACCCCGGAAATCTCCACCCCAGACCCGGCGGCCGGCCAAACCCGCCTGGGATGTACCCCTTGCAGACCCATCCCCAGTGGTCTGCTGGCAGTGTCGGGAGCCTGGACACATAAGGGCCAACTGTCCCCATCGGGGTGAACCCATGGACACGAACTATGGTTACCGCCATTCGTTGTATGCCCGGAAGCTGTGTGCCACAGGTTTCTCTGAGACTATAGACAATAGCCACCTGTGTCAGGTGGAAGTGGGGGACACTCTGGCGGTGGCTCTGCTAGATTCAGGGAGTCTGGTGTCCCTGGTAAGAGCTGCCCTTGTGCGACTCACGGAGTATACTGGCTGAAAGATCGGGGTGGTGTGTATTCATGGAGACTTAAAGGACTATCCCACCGCCCTGGTCTCTCTATCAACTGTGGCTGGCAGGTGGGTTCATGAGGTGGCCGTCGCTACAAAATTACAGTATGAACTTATAATTGGGAGAGACTTCCCTGGTTTTCCAGCACTCTGGCCTGATACGAAAGTCACCACTGCCCAGGAGGCAGATGGAACCCTAGCAGAGTGGCCTGGCTCAGGGGGGAGTCCAGAACCCTGGGAACCTGAGACCAAAGGGCCAGCGGTAGGGGTGACCGCCACTTCGGTGGAAGAGGGGGAGACAACCCCACTGAATGTAATGGTGGGAGACGTGGAGGATTTGCCACCTGGACCTGAGTTGGCAGACCTCAACGTCTCTGGCGAAAATTTCGGTACTGCACAACACCGGGATCCCACCCTATCCCGGGCTTGGGAGAATGTGATAATAATTGATGGTGAACCACAAAAACCTGGGGCTGAGTCGGTGTTTCCCCGGTTTGTTGTTCACCAGGGAATGCTGTATCAGGTAAACCAGCTGCGGGGTGAGCATATTGAACAGCTGGTGGTGCCAAAAGCGTACCGCAAACTTGTGTTGGAGCTAGCCCACCAACATGTTCTTGGGGGACACCTGGGATGGCAGAAGACGCAGGACAGGATATTACAGAGGTTTTACTGGCCCAGTGTGTTCAAAGAAGTAGAACTATTTTGTAAGTCTTGCCCAACCTGCCAGATAACTACCCCCCAACCACATTTCCGTAGTCCCCTGGTGCCTCTCCCGATTATCGAGGTTCCGTTCGAGAGAATAGCTATGGATCTTATAGGCCCTGCATCGAAGTCCGCTAGAGGGCACCAACATATCTTGGTCGTCCTAGACTATGCCACTCGGTACCCTGAGGCGGTGCCCTTGCGACATACATCGGCCAAACTGATAGCGAAGGAGTTGATGGAGATGTTTTCCGCGTGGGCCTACCTAAAGAGGTTCTGACTGACCAGGGGACTCCTTTTATGTCCAAGGTCATGAGGGAACTCTGTAAGTTGCTGCACATTAAACAGCTACGGACGTCCGTTTATCATCCGCAAACTGACGGCCTGGTTGAAAGGTTTAATAAAACATTAAAAAATATGTTAAAACGAGTGGTGGCTAAGGATGGGAAGGACTGGGACCTCCTTCTCCCCTATCTGATGTTTGCAGTGCGAGAAGTGCCCCAGGCCTCTACTGGGTTCTCGCCCTTCGAACTGCTATATGGCAGGCATCCTCGCGGGCTGTTGGACATAGCCAAAGAGGCGTGGGAGCAGCAACCCACACCCTATAAAAGTGTTGTGGAATATGTCACCCAGATGCAGGAACGCATGGAAGCCGTGTTACCGCTGGTTAAAGAACATATGGAGGCAGCGCAGCAAGCTCAGAGTCGGGTCTATAATAGGCAGGCTCGGGTCCGGAACTTTAACCCGGGAGATCGGGTTTTGGTTCTGGTTCCGACGGTGGACAATAAGTTCCTGGCTAGGTGGCAGGGACCCTACGAAGTACTCGAAAAGTTGGGGAAGTAAACTACAAGGTACACCAGCCAGGGCGGCGAAAGCCGGAGCAGGTGTACCATGTGAATTTACTTAAACCTTGGAAAGCTAGGGAGACCAGTTCAGATGATAGCCCACGGCCGAGTTTTCTAGGAGAAGAAGTTCCAGCCCCTATATATGATACAAAAGAAGCGGTGGTCACAGTAAAAATTGCTGACACCCTCTCCTCTAAACAGGCTCAGGAAGCTAGGGAATTCATTAGTCGGAACACTGATGTGTTCTCGGACCTCCCTGGACGCACTTCCCTAATCCGGCATGACATTGTCACTGAGCCTCAGGCAAGAGTCCGGTTAAAACCATACCGGGTACCCGAGGCTCGGCGACAAGCCATCTCGGAGGAAGTGCAGCTAATGCTGAAACTTAATATCATTGAGGAGTCTAAAAGTGAATGGGCTAGTCCAATAGTCTTAATACCCAAGCCCGATGGGACGTTACGGTTCTGTAACGATTTCCGCAAACTAAACGAAGTTTCCAAATTTGATGCGTATCCCATGCCGCGGGTGGATGAGCTGATTGAAAGGTTAGGCCAAGCCAGGTATTTTTCTGTTTTGGACCTCACCAAAGGGTACTGGCAGGTACCCTTGACGGAGAGCTGCCAAAGAGAAAACTGCTTTCATCACCCCTGAGGGGCTGTATCAGTATAAAGTGTTACCCTTTGGTCTGCATGGTGCCCCGCAGCGTTCCAACGACTCATGGACATTGTACTACGTCCACATCGTCGGTACGCATCGGCTTACTTGGATGACATTATAATCCACAGTGGCGACTGGGAAAGTCATCTACCCAAAGTGCAGGCTGTAGTGGACGCCCTTAGGAAGGCCGGACTGACCGCTAACCCAAAGAAGTGCTCCATAGGGTTAGAGGAGACAAAGTATCTTGGGTATGTCATTGGGCGCGGGGTCATCAAGCCCCAAGTAAACAAAATAGAGGCAATACGGAGTTGGCCCCGACCTGTCACCACGAGGCAGGTAAAGTCATTCCTGGGCATGGTGGGCTATTACATGAGGTTCGTTCCCCATTTTGCCACTTTAGCGGCACCATTGACAGACCTCTTGAAGGGGCGGAAGTCAGTGACGGTCCGTTGGAATGAGCAGGCAGAAAAGGCTTTCTCCGCCTTGAAATCGGCCCTGTGTGGGTCCCCGGTTTTGGTGACACCCGATTTCAAGAAGGAGTTCATAGTTCAGACCGACGCCTCTGAGGTTGGCCTGGGTGCTGTACTGTCTCAGGAAGTCAACGGGGAGGAGCATCCCGTTGTCTTCCTCAGCCGTAAGCTCACCCCAGCTGAGACTAGGTACAGTATAGTGGAGAGAGAGTGCCTGGCTATCAAGTGGGCACTCGAGTCTCTCCGCTATTATCTGTTGGGGAGGAAGTTCCGTCTGGTGACTGACCACTCCCCTCTCAAGTGGATGAGCCAGGCCAAAGAGAGAAATGCCCGAGTCACCCGGTGGTTCCTGGCCTTACAGAATTTTAAATTCTCCATAGAACACAGGGCAGGCCGCTTGCAGGGAAACGCGGATGCCCTGTCCCGAGTGCACTGTTTGACGTGTGTTCAACCCCGCAGGGTTGAACAAAGGGGAGGTATGTAAGAAGGCACGGGGAATGATTGTGGACGATAGATACGTGTCACCGAGGTTCCTGGCCTCGGTGGAGTAAGAGCCGTTTTTCATGTCAGCAGCAGTAGCTGCTTGACACTTTTATAGGTAGCATGGCTACTATAGCTTATCCGGGACGGCTTTTACTGGGAGTAGTCAAAGTGCTGGGTGGGTGACTACTCCCCATGTTCCAGGCCGGGTTTTGGCTGGGCTATAAAGCTCAGGCAGCACTGTCAGGTGGGTGGATTGTCTTCCATCCTGAGAGTGAGGCTGTGATTGTCCTGGAGCTGCTAACAGTGCTGTGGAGCTCTCTGACCTGGAGGAAGGAGCTCAGCAAAGTGGGGTTTTTCCTGGAAGCCTGAAGATGGTTTGTCCTGCGGCTCGGCTGACAGCCAGGTGCGAACCCCCACCTTAAACCTAACAGGTGATTGGATCCTGCTTTGGACTCTTTTTGTTTTGCCTCATGACCTCTGATGTGTGTGTGAATTAACACCAAGAGACTGTTTATCGTTTGTTTTGTGTCAGTGTGAATAAAACACTGTTTATTGCACATTCTGGACTCCTTGTTTTGCCTCTGTACTGCACCCGCACCGCTATCTACCAGAGCGACTCCCCACAATATATATATATATTTAGACATTCCAAGAACAACATAATAATCAAGAGCATTGGCCTTTGATCCTAGCACTATCCAGATGGACTAGGGTGCTGGTGTCATTGTATGTCTGTGGAAATACCCCTCGAGGAAATAAAACATCCCCTAATACACAATTATAGTTTACTATACTACTCAAGGTCTAGGAGACGTGTGAGAGATGAAGCTGATAGGGAAAACTGTCTCTAGAGAGGAACCTGTTTAACTAGAAATGCAGAGTAGGTAAGAGAACAGGTATTGACTTTTGTAAAGAGAATACTTGGATGGATTGTCCTTAAAGGTAAATATTGAGTTTGGCTCCACTAAGGTCAATGTTTACCTTCTGGCTCCATAAATCACAGTGATTGGCTCTACAGGATCAATATTTGCTGACTGCTGACTTCACAGTCATGTCCCTGCAGTAGCAAAAGGCGCCGTGAACTGCTACCAAAAGTGATGAAGACAAGGGACACAGGCTGAAATAAAGAACCGTCCTGAACAATAAACTAGTCAACTAGACAGGAGGTCTGCAACCAGTTAAACAATACTAAAAGCTTTGGAAAATAAGCATCTTGATTGACCACATCTAGAGAAAATTCCTCACGGCCAGGGCATGTCTGTAAAGCGAGTGGGCTAGTTACTGTCAAAGGACAATCACTTATAATGTAACTAGCTGGTATAGATTTATAGCTTAGAGGTATACACATTTATATATGTCCACTTCTTGTAATCCAAACTTAATCTATGTATCAGTAGACACATCTAGAAATATTTTGAATAGACCATGAATAAACATAATAAGAGAAGTGAAATAATCCCTAAGGTGACTGACAGCTATTCCTACTGATTCCCCCTCCGCCAAACACATTCGGCAGAATGAGCATGTGTTGTCAATGGAAAGATGGGAGTAAGCCACAGCCAGACACTCTTGGGTGGCTTATCCCCCTCTGAATAAAAAAGAATTGATTACTGAAATTCATCACATCATGCCTGATCGTTCCTTCCCAGGGCCATATTTTTAGCAAGGCATGTGAGGGCACGTGCCTAGGGTGTCAGGAAGGAGGAGGGCAGAACTTCACAGAGAAAACTAATGATTTATGTTGATTCTTTCACCTTAATTTTGCTGCCGGATAACTGCTTGAAGATCTGGCAGAAGCGGGGTGTTGGGGGGTGAGGGCTTAGCTAACAACTGTTTGTCACACACAGAAGAAGAAGTACATTCGCAACAGCCATAGCTACAGGGTGGCTCAGCAACTGTTCTGATGATAGCTTCAAACAAACAACATTCTGTAGCTGTCGGGTCCTGAAACAGAGTCTGGGCTTTAGTACAACAGCAGCAGCAGAAGAAGTGCTCACTGGCCCTTGCACCATCAAAGTGAAGGATTTACCTATCACACCAGAAATGTCCTGTAACACAGGCAGAAACTATAGCCATGGTATGGTAGTGTCATTAAGTTACGGTTTTGGTGGTAATATTTAGTCATAGTATTTACTATTATTTGGGGGTATAGCGAACCTTTATATACAGCCCCAAGCTGCATTCACCTTGTATAAATATGACTATGAGCGGTATTAACATTTATCAGTCATGGAACCCAATAACACAATTAATGATAAACTATAGTTTTAACCCTTTCTACCCCGGAGGTTTTTTTTTTTTGCGTTTTCGTTTTGCACTCCCTGCCTTCCCAGAGCCATAACATTTTGATTTCACTGTTCACATAGCCATATGAGGGCTTGTTTTTTGCGGGACAAGTTGTACTTTCCAACACTACCATTTAATATTGCATATGATGTAGTGGGAAGCAGCACCACAGTTTTACGGATTTTTTAATTACGACGTTCGATGTACAATAAAACTGACTGGTTACTTTTATTCTACAGGTCAGTCAGTACGAATCCGACAATACCTTACATGTATAGTTTTTTTTGTGTTTTGTTAGTGATAAAAAAAATAAAAAAGTGTGAAGAAATCAAGTTTTTTTTGTTGCCATATTTTGACCCCTATAACTTTTTTGGAATTATGTGTACGGAGCTGTATGGGGGCTCATTTTTTGTGGGGGGCGATCTGTACTTTTAATTGATACCATTCTGGGGGGTGTATAACATTTTTTGATCACTTTTCATTTAATTTTTTGTTGAAAATAAAGCAACCAAAAACGGCGAATCGGCCATTTGGATGTTTTTTTATTTATTTATTTTTTAACATTTTTTTTTTCTTACACTTTTTTATAGTTCCCATAGGGAACTATACCATGCAATCATTAGATTGCTATTCTCATAGACTCCAATGCACTTGCATTGGAATCTATGACCATTTTACTAGTTTCCTATGGAGCCCTATTACAGGCAAGGGCTCCATAGGAAATACTATGCAGCAGCCTTGTGTCATTCATAAAGACACGGGCTGCTGCATACACGCTCCGACTCCTCCGATTGCCACACGTGACAGCCAGAGCACCACGGAAAGATTTCAATTTCGGCTTTCAGCACTCTCGGACATGAGCCGCGCGTGTCTGCTATAAAAAGCAGGTGGCCACCAGCGGCTATAGTGTCCTCAGCGGGCAGGAGCGGGTGCCATCTTTAAAGACCCGCCCAGCACGGGAAGGGGTTAATGTTGATCTTCTTTGCTAATACTGACCATGATGAATTATTATGATTGCTCAGAAATTAACAAATCATTGTGTTAGCAGTGTAAATGGTCCTTTAAAGGGAACCTGTCACATTGAACTGGTGTTTCTACATGCAGCATGTTATAGAGCAGGAGGGGGCGAGCATACTGAGCGGAGCAGTAAGCCAAAAATGAGCAGGAATGTAAATGACTAAAATATAAATTATACTGAATCTTTTCCCACAAAACTATATATGAATCGGCTCAGCTCTTCCTGCTCTATAACATGCTCCCTGTAGCTTACATAGAATTTTTATGGTGACAGGTTCCCTTTAAATGGGGCTTTCCCAAACTTAGTGCCTAGGGCAGTGTAACCTCTAAATACAGCCCTGTTCCTTTCCTCTACATCACCAGGGCAAAGTTGGGAGCACCCTATACACAAGTCCATTTGGAAAATTTTTCTCTTCTGTATGTGGAGGTCTTGAGTGGAATAAAAGTTAATGATAACCAAGACAATCTAATGCTCTGTTCACATCCGCATCACGGTCTTACAATGGGTTGAGTCGGGTTATATCTTGGCCCACAATTGTGATGGCAAGAATAGTCTTGCATGCAGATTAAAGGGGTTCTCCAGGAATTAAAAAAAAAAAAAATGTCTGCCGTCCTATCAGTACACACAAATCCTGTCCTAATCACACAGGAGATCAAGTTACTTTACCACAATGAGCCATAGTGCTGTCTCATCCTCCTCTCTGCTCTGCTTGTCAGGAATCATGATCCTGAATACATGTCAGGAATCATGATCCTCTGTGGGAATGGAGCATTTGTATACTGTCTTCATTACCACAGCAACACATTACCACAGCCTGTCCTGTCCGTCCTCTCTGTACTTCATGTCTCCTCATGAACTAAATTTCATGGCATTTTATTTTAAAGGGAGTCTGTCAGCACATATACCCCTTTTTAACAGTTCCTATAGCGCTGTAGCTGTAACACAGGTGATAAAAATGGTACCTTTATATGCTTTAGTGGACCTTTAAAACGGCCAAAAATGAACTTTAAAGATTATGTAAATTAGGGCCCGCAAGTGCCCAGGGACGGCGTCCACCGCGTTGGTGCCCAGGCAGCTCTGCCTCTTTGGCTCTTCTTCCCACCCAGCCTCTTCCTCTGCCCGCCCATCTTTTTGCTTTCCCTCTCAGCCAGATCCCGCGCCTGCACGATGACTTCGTTGGCGACCGGGTGATGTACCGGGCTGTCCATGGGGACTGGATCGGAAAGCAAGGGAGAGCATTGGAGCAGGGGGGCCGGAGGGGTGAAGATGGGGATATGTCCGGGTTCAGAGCTGAACCTGGAAACCCCTATAATCATATCACATGCTATGTATATTAAAAAAAAAATTGGTGGGCTGTGAACTTACACAGGCTACTTTTCCCAAATGGGATGCTTTGCACCGTGCATGGCCCAAACCATTTTCAATACAGTGGTTAAGTGATATGAGTACAGTTCATATCTCTACTTTTTAATTTTAAGGCCCCTTTCACACGGGCGTGATTTCCACGCGGGTGCAATGCGTGAGGTAAACGCATTGCACCCACACTGAATCCTGACCCATTAATTTCTATGGGGCTATGCACATGAGCGGTGAGAGGGGGGGAGGGCACACTGCCCACCAATGCAAACATTGTAGAAACATTCCCGTGGGGGGGGGGGAATAGGGCAGTGGGGCAGTTACAAGGGGTGGGGGCAACATATGGGGGTGTAGGCAGGGGAGCGTCAGCCCCAGCGGCCGGATCGGTGTCAGTTCAGATCCAAGCGGGGAGTGGGGGGGGGGGCAGGAGAGGCATAGGTTGGATGATTCGGCGCAGGGGGAGGTATACGTGTGCTTCGAAGGTCCGTTGGGGGCACACTTAAAACAAGAAGTGAGGGAGCGAATATGGAAAGGGGAATATGTGGAGATTTTTTCGCTGCTCCCACTTGAAAGATTTAATTTGGATAGAGCGCGGCGAGAGGAGGGTAAAAAAGAGGAAGACGAGAAGCGGAGGTATAGATAAATCCCACGCACCTTTTCCAATTGGTTGCAAGCTTTTGCAATTTTAGCAAGTGTTATCGGTGAAAAATCTCCTGAGTGTTGTTCCGCGTTATTTTGTTACTTGGATGTCATTGGGGAGGCGTATCGATTCTATGGGGGTGTGGGTTGGCTGCGGTACGACGAACAATTCAGAAAGAGAAAAGCGGTCCGCCCGAGCATGCGGTGGGACCATAAAGATTTAGGGCTGTGGATAAGATTGACGGCGCCGGTTAGGCAAGAGCAGTCCTTTCGGGGGGAGGTTGTGGGGAGTGGGGGACAGTCGGTGTTGTCTTCTGCCTTGGCAAAAGAGCTCTGTTTCCTTTTTAACGAGGGAAGCTGCAATTTTGGCGCGAAATGCAAGTTCAAGCAACTTGCGGGGGAAACCATGGGGCGTCTAGATGCTTTAGGGGGAACAAAGTCAGAGGATCGGAGACTGGTGGAAAAGGGTCATATTCCGGTGGTGGTGGAAAAGATGGTGCCATTTCTAGATAGGTATCCGAATAGGGAGGTGGCAGAACTGTTACGGGAGGGGTTTACAAACCCGTTGTTTTTGCCTTTTCTGGGAAAAAATTTGCGCTCGGCGTTGGAGCATCCGGAGGTAGTGCGGGAAAAATTAAGCAAGGAGGTGGAATTGGGAAGGATGGATGACCCATTTCGGGAACCAGCGAATTTAAGGATTTCACCTTTGGGGGTGGTGCCGAAGAAGAAGCCGAACAAGTTTCGGCACATTCATCACCTATCATTCGCAAGGGGGCGTTGGTCAATGAAGGTATTGACCCTGACCTTTGCTCGGTGGTCTATACTTCCTTTGACGCAGCTGTTTCGTGGATTAGGAGGTTGGGGCTGGGATCTTTAATGGCAAAAGCGGATATCGAGGCAGCTTTTCGCCTTCTGCCAGTTAATCCGGGCAGCTCACATTTGCTAGGGTGTTTTTGGGAGGGTAAATTTTTTGTGCATAGGTGCCTACCAATGGGTTGTTCGGTGTCGTGCGCTTATTTTGAAGCATTTAGTTCAATTTTAGAATGGGTGGTTAAGGAGGTAGCGGGTTGTTCTTCCATTATACATTATTTAGATGATTTTTTGTGTTTGGGTTCCGCGAACTCCAGGGTTTGGTTAGTGTTGTTGGCTCTGTTACAGTCAGTTTTT
The DNA here is from genome assembly GCA_033119425.1 of Bufotes viridis. NCBI lineage: Eukaryota > Metazoa > Chordata > Amphibia > Anura > Bufonidae > Bufotes > Bufotes viridis. The sequence continues at coordinate 74,776,510 of CM065590.1, read as the reverse complement.
AAGTCTTTTGGGGTTCCGTTGGCCGAGGGGAAAACAGTGGGCCCGACGACGGAGCTTAGTTTTTTGCTGCGGGGGGTGTAGGGTACGGGGTTTATTGTAAAGGGCAGTGGTGTGCCGGTTTGTGGCCGGAATCATGGGTTACAAAAGGTTGGGTGAGGAATTTAGCATTGCTCGAGTTGTTCCCGATAGTGCTGGCGGTGGAGTTGTGGGCTGAAAAGTTTAGGAACAAACGGTTACGTTTCCATTGTGACAATCTGGGGGTAGTGCAAGTGATCAATACGTTGACGGCGTCATCCTCTCCTGTGGTTAGGCTTTTACAACATTTGGTGTTGCAGTATTTGGCGCTTAATGTTTTGATTGGGGCAGTGCACGTCGCTGATACCCTTTCTCGTTCACAATGGGAGTGATTTCGGCAGTTGGCACCGGAATGGAGTGTCCGGGGTTTCTTTGGAAGCTGGTGGAGTGAGCTTTTGTGGGCATCGCTATCGGAGGGCACGTGAACAGCCTATAATAAGGCTTCGGAAGGCTGGTCTCAGTGGTGTTGCGCCTGGGGACTGATTGTGGGGAGGGTCCATTGGTTATGTTTTTGGGTCAAAAATTCGAAGCGGGCTGGTCGGTAGCCCAAGTGAACAGTTGTATGGCCGGGGTCGCGTTCGGGGCCAATTCCTTCTGTGCTCGCTTGCTATCAATGCACGTGTTGTGGAGAGAGGAATCCTGCACAGGTTCACTCCACCCAATATCTATAGAACCATCAGGATTAGACCCTTCTATGGCTACATAGTAGATACAGGCTCTCTCTCATTGTCCTCATACAAAATTTTAATACATTTTGGAGGATGAAGCAAACCTTAGTTCCGCCTAAGGGTGCTTTCACACTTGCGTTCTGAGGATCCGGCAGGCACTTCCGCGGCGCATACATCAATGCGCCGCCCAGACCTGTGACGTCATGAAGGAGCGCCCGGGGACCGCAGCGCAGGTAAGTACACTGCTGCAGAGTACTTACCATGGCAGCCAGGACTTCAGTAGCGTCCTGGCTTCCATGGTAAACGACGCTTAGTTTAATTCCGGATCTGGATTAATGCACTTCAATGGGCATTAATTCCGGATCTGGCGTTACGGCAAATCTTCCGGATTTTTGGACGGAGACAAATCCGCAGCATGCTGCGGTTTTGTCAACATCCAAAAAACGTTACAATACTGAACGGAAGACATCCTGATGCATCCTGAACAGATTTCTCTCCATTCAGAATCAATGGGGATAATCCTGATCAGTGTCTTTCTGGCGTAGAGACCCGACGACGGATCTCTACGCCGGAAAGTAAAAATGCAAGTGTGAAAGCACCCTAATCCTGTAGGGTGGGTCCACACTGAGTTTCTATGGAGCAGGCTTTGAGGCAGATTTTCCTTCAGGTTTTTCAGTCAAAGCCAGAAGTGAATTCAGAAGTAGAGTTTAGCGAACACCTGGAAGTTCAGGTTCGGCCGAACTTTGCAAAAAAAAGTCTGGTTCGGGACCCGAACTTTTGAAGTCAATGGGGACCCGAACTTTTGGGCACTAAAATGGCTCTAAAAATGTCATGGAAAGGGCAAGAGGGCTGCAAAGGGCAGAAAAATATGCTTGAGAGCATGGCAAGTGCTCTGCAAACAAATGTGGATAGGGAAATAACTTAAAATAAAATAAATAAAAATTAAAAATAACAACACAGTTTTTTTTGTTTTGTTTTTTTTAATTGGGGTAGCCTAGCCTCCAAAATATTGTGGCATATAAAAAAATAGAACAAAGGATAAGAGCACTTGAGTACATGAATGGGTGGTTGAGGCCAGTATAAATGTATATTTTGCACAAGGTACAGACAAGTCCTGTGAGATCCATGCCTGGTTCATTTTAATGAATGTGACCTTGTCCACATTAGCATTGGACAGGCGGCTGTGCTTGTCTGTGATAACGCCCCCTGCCATGCTAAATACACGTTCAGACAATACACTGGCTGTAGGGCAAGCCAGCACCTCCAAGGTGTAAAGAGCAAGCTCAGGCCATGTGCCCAATTTGGAGACCCAGAAGTTGAATGGGGCAGACCCATCAGTCAGTACGTGTAGGCGTGTGCACACATACTGCTCACACCATGTTGCTGAAATGCTGCTTCCTGCTAAGACGTTGCATATCAGCTGGTGGTGCTGGTTGTTGTGGAGTGGTGACAAAGCTTTTCCACATTCCGGCCATGCTAACCCTGCCTTCTGAGGTGCTGGCGGTGCCCTGGCTGCATTGGCGACCTCTTCCTCCTCCTCTGCCTTCACCTTGTGCTTCCACTGAGGCCCCGGTGTCAGGTGGGAATGCCATCAGCAGCACGTCTACCAGCTTGCGCTTGTACTCGCGCAGCTTCCAATCACGCTCCAGTGCGGGAATTAAGGACAGCACATTGTCCTTGTAATGGGGATCCATCAGGGTGGCCACCCAGTAATCAGCACAAGTTAAAATGTGGGCAACTTGGCGGTCGTTGCGCAGGCACTGCAGCATGTAGTCGCTCATGTGTGCCAGGCTTCCCAGAGGCAACGACAAGCTGTCCTCTGTGGGAGGTGTATCGTCTGTGTCCTCGATATCCCTCCAGCCTTGCTGCAGTGATGGCCCTGAATTGCTTTGGTTGCCACCCTGCTGTGAACTTGGTTCCTCCTCATCCTACCCTTTCTCCTCATGCTCCAGAACTGTGCCCTGGCTGGACAATTGTGTACCTGGCCTATGTTGGTGCAGAAACCCACCCTCTGAGCCACTTGTAAATGACTAGCCTGATAACCGTGGATATAATCCCTCTTCCTCCTCCTCTTCCTCCTGTGCCACATCCTCTTCCATCATCGCCCGAAGCGTTTTTTCAAGGAGACAAAGGATAGTAACGCTGAGAATGGCATCATCGGAACTGGCCATGTTGGTGGAGTAGTCGAAACAGCGCAACAAGGCACACAGGTTTGGTATGGAGGCCCACTCAGTGGCGGTGAAGTGGTGCTGTTCCGCATAACGACTCACCCGTGTGTGCTGCAGCTGAAACTCCACTATCGCCTGCTGCTGCTCAAACAGTCTCTCCAGCATGTGCAAGGAGGAGTTCCACCCTGTGGGCACGTCGCATATGAGGAGGTGAATAGGAAGGCCGAAGTTACGCTGCAGCGCAGACAGGATAGCAGCAGCAGGATGAGAACGCCGAAAGCGCGCACAGATGGCCCGCACTTTCTACAGAAGCTCTGACATATCGCGGTAGTTTTTCTGGAATTTCTGCACCACCAAATTCAGCACATACGCCAGGCAAGGGATGTGCATCAAACCGGCTAGGCCCAGGGCTGCTACGAGATCTCGCCCATTATCGCACACCAGTAGGCTGTGCTTGAGGCTCAGTGACACCAACCACTCATCGGTCTGTTGTTTCATGCCCGTCCACAGCTCCTGCGCGATGTGGGGTTTGTCCCCCAAACAGATGAGTTTCAAAACTGCCTGCTGTCATTTTGCCCTGGCTGTGCTGAAGTTGCTGTTGAAGGTGTTACGCTGACCGGATGACGATCTGGTAGAAGAGGAGAAGAAGGAGGAAGCAGAGTAGGAGGAGGAGGCAACAGGAGGCAAAGAGAAATGCCCTGCAATCCTCGGGGGTGGAAGGATTTGCGCCAAACAGCTATCCGCCTCAGGCCCAGCCACCACTGCATTTACCCAGTGTGCTGTTAGGGAGATATAATGTCCCTGCCTGTGCTTACTGGTCCATGTATCGGTAGTTATGTGGACTTTGCCACAGATGGCGTTGCGCAGTGCACTCCAAATTTTGTCCCCCACTTATTTGTGCAGGTAAGGGATGGCTCGTCTGGAAAAGTAGTGGTGGGTGGGAACGACGTACTGTGGGACAGCCAACGCCATAAGGTTTTTAAAACTCTCCGTCTCCACCAGACAGAATGACAGCATTTCAAAGGCCAGGAATTTTGAAATGCTGGCATTCAGGGCCAGGGATCGCGGGTGGGTAGGGGGGTACTTCCTCTTTTGCTCCATTGTTTGGAAGATGGACAGCTGAACGCTGTCATGGGACATTGTGGTGCTGCTTGTTGCAGGTGACGGACGTGATAACGTTGCTGACACATCCTCTGTTTGCGTGGTGGCCGGTGCCACTGTCATTCCAGTAGTGGAGGAAGAGGCCGAGACTGCAGCAGAAGAGGGAGCAGGAGGAGCCTAAGACCTTTCTTGGTTTTGGAGGTACTTACTGCAGCTCGTGCTTTACACTTAGATGCCTGGTCATCCAGGTTGTGCTCAGGTTTAGAACGTTTAGGCCTCACTTCAGGCTCTGATTGCACAGCGTGCAAACCACTCGTGTCTTGTCGTCTGCACATTGTCTAAAGAACTGCCACGTCAGGGAACTCCTTGGAGCTGGCTTTGTTGTGCTCGTTCCCTGGGTGCGGTGGGCAGTAGCAGGCATACTGTCTAGGGGACGGCCGCTCTGCTTTTGCACCCTGCTGCCTCTTTTGCTGCGCTGGTGGCTCTGTGCGACCACTGCCTCTCCCTCCGAACTGCACAGGTCACTCACATGACCTTGATTCCATGTGGGGTCTAGAACCTCATCGTCCTCCACATCATCTTCCACCCAGTCTTCATCCCTGCCCTCCTTGTCGGTTTGCACACTGCAGAAAGCCGCAGCAGTTGGCACCTGTGTTTCATCATCATCAGAGACGTGCTGCGCTGGTCTTCCCATGTCCTCATCCTCAAACATAAGTGGTTGGGCATCAGTGCACTCCATCTCTTCCACTTCTGGGGCAGGGCTAGGTGGATGGCTCTGGGAAACGCTGCCAGCAGACTCATCAAAAAGCATAAGAGACTGCTGCATGACTTGGGGCTGAGACTGCTTGGCTGATTTGCAAGGGGGCGAGGTGCCAGATAGATGCCCATGGCCTGCAGGTGCCAACTCTGAGCTTTAAGCAGTGGACCGGGTGGGAGACAATGTGAAGATACTGGAGGCACTGTTAGCCACCCAATCTACTAGCAACTGTACTTGTTCTGTTCTCACCATTCATAGAGCGGCATTCAGGCCTACTAAATAACGCTGAAGGCTCTGTTGTCTACGTGCACCTGATGAAGGTGTCTCATTTGAGTGTGTAGCTGGCATAGATCGACCACGTCCTCTACCTGCAACAGGAGCTCCACCAACACGAGCAGCACCACGACCAGGATCACATCCCTTATTTGACGCTCTCCTAATTTTTTGTGGTCACCCACCAAAGTAACGGACGTTTTTACTAAATTTTTTTACTAAATTTAGTTACCTGTCAGCAATACAAAGCAGGGGTTTTTCACCGGCAAAACTGGGTTAATATCACCCACCAATGGAACAGACGATTTTTAGAAATGTACCTCCCTGTCACCTATGCAAAGCAGGGGTTTGCATACAACACAATTGGGTTAATGTCACCCAAGAATGTAACAGATGATTTTTAGAAATTTGCCTCCCTGTCACCTATGCAGAGCAGGGGTTTGTATACAGCAAAACTGGGTTACTGTCACCCAGGAATGTAACAGACAATTTTTAGAAATTTACCTCCCTGTCACCTATGCAAAGCAGGGGTTTGTAAATGGCAAAACTGGCAAAATGTCACCAACCAATGTAACAGATGATTTCTAGAAATTTACCTCCCTGTCACCTATGCAGAGCAGGGGTTTGTATACGGCAAAAATGGTAAAATGTCGCCCACCAATGCAACAGACGATTTTTACAAATTTACATCCCTGTCACCTATCAAGCACAAAAAGTGTGTTTTTTTTTATAGCAGCAATGTAACTGCAGTATGTTACGGTTGTATTGGACTGTTAGAAATGCAGCGTAGCACGCAAATTTGCTATCTAGCACTAAAAAATATGTGCTTTTTTATAGCAGCAATGTAACAGCAGTATGTAACGTTTTAATTGGACTGTCAGAAATGCAGCATAGCCCGTAAATTTACTATCTTGCAAAAAAAGTATGCTTTTTTATAACAGCAAGGTAACTGCAGTATTTAGTGGTTTTATTGGACTGTAACACCGAAGTAACAGATGTTTTTACTAAATTTAGTTCCCTGTCAGCAATACAAAGCAGGGGTTTTTCACCGGCAAAACTGGGTTAATATCACCCACCAATGGAACAGACGATTTTTAGAAATGTACCTCCCTGTCACCTATGCAAAGCAGGGGTTTGCATACAACACAATTAGGTTAATGTCACCCAAGAATGTAACAGATGATTTTTAGAAATTTGCCTCCCTGTCACCTTTGCAGAGCAGGGGTTTGTATACAGCAAAACTGGGTTAATGTCACCCAGGAATGTAACAGACAATTTTTAGAAATTTACCTCCCTGTCACCTATGCAAAGCAGGGGTTTGTAAATGGCAAAACTGGCAAAATGTCACCAACCAATGTAACAGATGATTTTTAGAAATGTACCTCCCTGTCACCTATGCAAAGCAGGGGTTTGTATACGGCAAAACTGGCAAAATGTCACCAACCAATGTAACAGATGATTTCTAGAAATTTACCTCCCTGTCACCTATGCAGAGCAGGGGTTTGTATACGGCAAAAATGGTAAAATGTCGCCCACCAATGCAACAGACGATTTTTACAAATTTACATCCCTGTCACCTATCAAGCACAAAAAGTGTGTTTTTTTTATAGCAGCAATGTAAATGCAGTATGTTACGGTTGTATTGGACTGTCAGAAATGCAGCGTGGCACGCAAATTTGCTATCTAGCACTAAAAAATATGTGCTTTTTTATAGCAGCAATGTAACTGCAGTATGTAACGTTTTAATTGGACTGTCAGAAATGCAGCATAGCCTGTAAATTTACTATCTTGCAAAAAAAGTATGCTTTTTTATAACAGCAAGGTAACTGCAGTATTTAGAGGTTTTATTGGACTGTAACACCGAAGTAACAGACGTTTTTACTAAATTTAGTTCCCTGTCAGCAATACAAAGCAGGGGTTTTTCACCGGCAAAACTGGGTTAATATCACCCACCAATGGAACAGACGATTTTTAGAAATGTACCTCCCTGTCACCAATGCAAAGCAGGAGTTTGCATACAACACAATTGGGTTAATGTCACCCAAGAATGTAACAGATGATTTTTAGAAATTTACCTCCCTGTCACCTATGCAAAGCAGGGGTTTGTAAATGGCAAAACTGGCAAAATGTCACCAACCAATGTAACAGATGATTTTTAGAAATTTACCTCCCTGTCACTTATGCAAAGCAGGGGTTTGTAAATGGCAAAGCTGGCAAAATGTCACCCACCAATGTAACAGATGATTTTTAGAAATTTACCTCCCTGTCACCTATGCAGAGCAGGGGTTTGTATAGCGCAAAACTGGGTTAATGTCACCCAAGAATGTAACAGACGATTTTTAGAAATTTACCTCTGTGTCACCTATGCAAAGCAGGGGTTTGTAAATGGCAAAACTGGCAAAATGTCACCAACCAATGTAACAGATGATTTCTAGAAATTTACCTCCCTGTCACCTATGCAGAGCAGGGGTTTGTATACGGCAAAAATGGTAAAATGTCGCCCACCAATGCAACGGACAATTTTTACAAATTTACATCCCTTTCACCTATCAAGCACAAAAAGTGTTTTTTTTATAGCAGCAATGTAAATGCAGTATGTTACGGTTGTATTGGACTGTCAGAAATGCAGCGTAGCACGCAAATTTGCTATCTAGCACTAAAAAATATGTGCTTTTTTATAGCAGCAATGTAACTGCAGTATGTAACGTTTAATTGGACTGTCAGAAATGCAGCATAGCCCGTAAATTTACTATCTTGCAAAAAAAGTATGCTTTTTTATAACAGCAAGGTAACTGCAGTATTTAGTGGTTTTATTGGACTGTCAGATAGGCAGTTACTGTTGCAGACAGATAAAAAATTCGCTTTAGGTCACAAAAAAAGTGACAGACTAATGTAATTGAATAATTATCACTGCCAGGTATGCACTGCAGGCCGCAGGGGTACTTGAACGACAAAAAAAGGGAATTTGTCCTCCACTGTGCTACCAGAACAGAATTAAATAATGTCCCTGGCACACACGCAGTTCACATGCAGTTGCAAGGACACTGCACTTGCACAAATGGCCTCCGACACCCACCGAGCTAGCAGATGGATTAAAAACTAATTTTTCAATGTCACTGGGCTCAGGGCTGGGTACAAAAATATAGCATAGCACCCTCAATAATCTCTGTAGTTTGAAGATTGAACACCACCAAGTTCAACAGAATTCTTCCCTAATCGCTCCCTCACAGCAGCAGCAGCATTCTATCCCTACACTGAGAAGTGCAGAGTGACATGCGGCGCTATGTGACTCCAGCCTTTATAGTGGCTGGGTCACATAGTGCTCTTGGCCAATCACAGCCATGCCATTAGGAGGCATGGCTGTGATGGCTTCTAAGGGCAGACTAGTGAAACGCTTGTTGATTGGCGGCCCTGCAGACTTTCAAAAAGCAACAAGAAATCGCCGAACACCGAACCAGAACTTTTACGGAAATGTCCGGGTTCGGGTCCAGGTACCAAAAACTCTAAAGTTTAGTACGAACCCGAACTTTACAGTTCGGGTTCGCTCAACCCTATTCAGAAGGAATTGAAAATATAAAGGAAAGACTTATGCTTCTCCTTCCTACTGGATCCATTTCTGGCTTTGGCAAGGCATCAGCCAGAATCTTACTCCATGCTAATTAGGGGCAAGCACCCAGAGACAGCTGTCTACAGATGGATATCTGGCTTGGCTATATTTCCTTGTCAAATCCCAATGCTTGTAGGGAAGTCAGATCTTGACTCATAGGGAGCCACTTCCAATAGGTGGCGCTAGCGAGATACCTCTTTACATATTGTTTTGGCTGAAAAATGTGAAGGAAAATCTGCCTTAAAACCTGCTCCAAAAAAACTCCATGTGAACTTACCTGTAAGGGTTATCAAAGACACACGAACAGGTAAGTTAGAAAAAAGGACCGTGGGGAGATTTATCAAAACAGGTATAAAGCAAACTGGCTTAGTTGTCCATAGCAACCAATCAGATATCACCTTTCATTTTTCAGGGCCCCTTTGGAAATTGAAAGGTGGAATCTGAACGGTTCCTTTTTACCAATTTTGATAAATCTCCCCCTGTATATTTTCATTCAAATGTCCTAAATAAGCTGAGCTTACACTGTGCCTACAGATTGTGCCTTAAACCACAATTTTACATTATTGCCTTTTCGTATTCTGCAAGTCTTTCCTCTAATTCCCTAAAATCATTATTCAATACAGTAACCCCTGTACAATTACTGACCTAGTCATTAATCTTCTTCTATCTACATTAAAGAAGGCTTGCCTCCATCTATAGGCCTTTTGTGAAATCGCTAATGAGAAAATTGGAGCACAAAACCATGGGGAGCAAGAGAATCATAATTGAGTGAATTCTGTGATCCTGTCTTCTGATCATGCAGAGCGTGCCTACATGCGTGTACTGGTGATGATGAGTGCCTGCAGGTGATGGTTTAAGAACATTCACCCTTCTCAATGATGGGATCACACGCTCTTACGAGGCCCTGCTGGACAAGTGTTAAACATCTTCCCATGATAGGTTTGTCTGTCAGAGGGCATCGGGATGGTAATTAACAGCTATTCACTGACAAAGTTGCTAATTTGTGATGTTTTAATAACAGGGTAATTACCAGCCCATGAAAATCATCCATAGTATTTAGTAATTACAATCCGCTGTCACAAGAAACCATTAAAATTACCAGCAGTAACTTTTTTCTCCCTGAAGGATTCCCTTACAGTAGTAGTATTCACCCCCTATTATTATATAACCACATTAAACTACAGCACATTTATTGTGACTCTTCTAAAAACAATAATCATCAATACTAGATGTCAAAGAGGAAATAAATCTCTACAGTGAAGCTACATTAATTATAATAATTAGACACACAGACACAAAACACTGAGTGCATAAGTATTCACTTTTCTTACTGTGAGGTTTTGTGTAAATTATCACTGGAACAGCCAAATGGTTTGAATGGGTTGTCCCACAAAAAATATTCTACATTTTTCAAACCAGCCCCTGGATCTGAAAACTTTTGTAATTGCATGTAATTATTTAGTGCCACCTGCTGTTTGCACTTTTTCAAAAATTTCTGTCCAGCTTACTCAAGTTGACATACAGTACATGCTCAGTTCCATCCTTTAACTGCCACCAGCTGCAATACATAAATCTAGCATAGAAATGAATGGGGAGATCCCTGGATCTATTTGCAAGTTTGTTAGAAAGAGATTGTTATGTACTATTAATCATGGAATACCACCTCTAACCCCTTCCCAACATATGATATAATAGTACGTTATAGCGGGAAGTGACTTCCTGCAATTTGACGAACTAGTATGTGAGGCTGATCGGGCGGGCACCAGAGCCTGGCAGTCACTGAAAGCCAGACCCCTGCTGTATCCGCCAGCATCGCCGTAAAAGCCAATGCCGGCGGACTAGCCCGTTCTATGCCGCGGTCAGCGCTGACAATGTATTATACTGGTAATACACTGACAGGCAATGAATTACAATACATATGTATTATACTGTAATGCATTGCAGAGGGGATCACACCCCCAAAAGTTGAATTCCTAGAGTGGGACAAAAATAAAAAGCAAAATAAAATAAATTGTTTTTTATAATAAAAAAAAGTTTCAAGTAAAATAAGCAGAAATATTAGGTATTGCCGACTCTATAAAAATATCACATAATCTACCCTGTTAGATAAATGCGTAAAAAAAATAAATAAATAAAAACTGTTCCAGAAAAAGCCATTTTTTTCTCACCTTGCATCACAAAAAGTGCAATACCAAGTGATAAAAAGTCATATATACCCCAAATTATACCAATCAAACTGTCACGTCACCACGCAAAAAATGAGCTTTCAGAAAATGGAGACACTAAAACATGATTTTTTTGTTTAAAAAATGTTTTTATTGTGTAAAACTGAAATACATTTAAAAATGTACACATATTAGGTATTGCAGCGTCTGTAAGGACCTCCTCTATAAAAATATCATGTGATAAAAACTGTGCCAGAACAGCCATTTGTTTTATAAAAGCGTATCATTGAGTGATAAAAAAATCATATGTACCCCAAAATAGTAGCAATAAAACTGTTACCTTATCCTGTAGTTTCCAAAATGGGGTCACTTTTTGGGAGTTTCAACTGTAGGGGTGCATCAGGAGGGTTTCAAATGGTACAACCTGCTACAATAACCATTCAGACTTTGCTGCTGTGGTTGACACCATTAAGGCACCCTTCACACCTGGACACATCCCGGCCAGATGCGCCTTGAAAACCCTTCATCCCGCAGTGGATACTACAGCCATTATTGCCAAGCCATTGTTGCCAGCCATAGATTATGCTGAGAGAGTTCGGAAAGATGGAGAGAGAAGAGTACCATAACTCCCATTCTTCCTAAGCCCATACATTGCTATCTAGGAGAAAATTGCACTATGTATAGTTGTAACTGTGACTGCTATAATTAGATGTACTACAACTCCTAATTTGGACTACTGTATAAAGAGACGTTTATTCTTCTACCACTGGATTGGTTTTCTGACTCCAACACCATACGCTGGCCATTGCACATTAGGCATCCTGCCTTGCACCCATCCAAATACTTTACATCACGGGCACCCCGAATACCATCAGGTAGGAGCACCTGAATCAGGGTTTGCCCTAGGGGAAGAAAGGGTGCACCTTCCTTTTACTAGAAGGCCCCAGGGAACAATGGTGTGAGGACAGCCGCTGTGATTGACTGTCACATCCAGAGCCACTAGCACTCCCATCCTCTGCTCCGGCTCCTCCCAGGTCATTGTTAGTGATGAGCGGGAGGTGCCATATTCGATTTTGCGATATTTCGTGAATATTTGTCATATATTCGTCGAAATCGAATATTCGTCATTATTCTATATAATGCGAATGTTACGCGAATTTATATTTGCATCACGAATTAAACTTAGAGATGAGTACTTCCTAATGGTTGTAACTTGTATTGCTAGAATTGACGAAGATAACAAATATCACGAATATAGCACTATATTCTCAATCTTCGTTATATTCTAGCAATACAGCCACTAGGAACTCAGCTCTAAGTTTAATTCGCAATGCGAACATATAGTCGCATTGCAAATTCAACTTAAAGCTGGGTGCCTAATGGTTGTATTGCTAGAATTGACGAAGATAACGAATATCACGAATATAGCACTATATTGTCAATCTTCGTTATATTCTAGCAATACAGCCATTAGGATCTCAGCTCTAAGTTTAATTCGCAATGCGAACATATACTCACATTGCGAATTCAACTTAAAGCTGGGTTCCTAATGGTTGTGTTGCTAGAAGATAACGAATATCACGAATATAGCACTATATTCTCAATCTTCGTTATATTCTAGCAACGACCATAAGGAACTCAGCCCTAAGTTTCATTCGCAAAGCGAACATATAATCGCATTGCGAATTGAGCTTAGAGTCAATTCCTAATGGTTGTATTGCTAGAATATAACAAAGATGACAAATATCACGAATTCACGAATATAGCACTATATTCTCAATGTTCGTTATATTCTAGCAACGACCATTAGGAACTCAGCTCTAAGTTTCATTCGCGCAGTGAACATATACTCGCATTGCGAATTGATCTTAGAGCTAAGTTCCTAATTGTTGCATTGCTAGAATATAACGAAGACGACGAATATCACAAATTCACGAATATAGCACTATATTCTCAATCTTTGTTATATTCTAGCAATACAACCATTAGCAACTCAGCTTTAAGTTTCATTCGCAAAGCGAACATATAATCGCATTGCGAATTGATCTTAGAGCTAAGTTCCTAATGGTGTATTGCTAGAATATAATGAATATCGCAATGCGAATAATTCAGGTTATATTAATCGCATTGCGATTACAACAATCAAATTTGTGAGATCGCAATTCTCACATCCAACAGTACATTTTAGCATTGAGGCGTTCCCATGCACACGGGAAGTCGGCAGAAGCGGCAACAGGCATTGACTGGAGCGGGCAGGGAGCCAGGAATCCTCTGGACAGGTAAGAACAGCTTTTGGGAAGTGGAAAGACAACCAAAGAGCAACACGGATTAACAGCTAAAAAAAAAAAAATTGAATATTCGAAATAGCGAATATATACCGCTATATTCGCAATATTTACGATAAAAATTCGGCATTCGAATATTCGTGCTCAACACTAGTCGTTGTATATGGTCACCAAGCATACATGGAAACATATGTAGTTCAATCCTCACACCCTTCGTTTTTTTACATTGCTTCCATAGTCCCACCGTTTACTGTGTCTGCTTAGATTAGTGAGCACATTAGAGCTGGCTGTCCAAATGCACTTCAGTTTAGCATGTGACTTGTTTGTAAGAGGGTTAAAAACAGCCTCACAAGAAAACTTACATCCTTTACAGTTAAACATTGGGCTACCGTTTGACCCTACCTAAGTTGAACTATTATGTGACTTATTGCTGAGCACTCACAGCTTTGCACTGGTATGTTTATTGCATAGTATTTCTCTGGAAACTCATATTTCCATGAACAGAATGTGATGGGCATTGCAGGTGATCCACACTGGGGAAAGTGAGAAATACACTGTATATGTTGAGCTGTATATATGTATTTGTATTGCATTGTATTCCGTTGTGGCATATTGCTGGCAGTGGAGATAGTTAACTGTTAGGAATACATGGCACTGGATGGACTTTCAAAGGTTAGCATGAGGGCAATACCACCAGCTACATGTTCCACAGATGGGATAAATGGAAGTGCACGGTTCTTCGTAGTGAGTTCGGTGAAACACAGTAAAGTCAGAGATGTACAGCACTTAGAGCCCATGGTGAAAGATGCTGCAGATTCCAGTGTTAAGCTAGCTAGTAATAGCAGTAAGTGGCAGTAGCCATAAGGGTGCATCACCTTGGGGTGTAGATGGGGCAAGTTGCAGCTGAGAACTACAGCTCACAGTTGGGACAAGAGCATAGAGCCCTAGAGATATAGTCTGGCTCCCATATCCTGGAAGCTGGCTTGGAATGTGGAGAATCAAGGCTGGTATTTGAGACCAAAGGGCTATTGTGATGCCTAAAAAAGAGCAAATTTCTCAAAACCACAGCAAAATGCTGCATCCGGTGTATTATATCGAAAATGAAGGAACCGGATCCAGCACTAAAACTATTGTAAGTCAATGGACGCTCAATCAGTTTTCTTTCATGTCCAATAAAAAAACCAGATACAGCACCATTGACTTACATGGTTTTTGGTGCCGACCACGGGTTCTTCAGTTTCCCATGCCAGACACAAAGCGACTGAAGATCTCAACATCAGATAACATAACGCAGAGGTAAAAGTAGCCTGAGTGTTGTGTCACGGTGTACTCCCTCAAACTGCTGGTCCCTGGTGATTGGTGCAGTGGAAAAGTAGTATTGAAGAATGAGGCCAGAATGAAACTTAACAAAGTCTTTTTACTAAGTGAAATGAAGAACTTCCAATACATACAGTAGCAGCAGGCTTTAAGTACAAATCTGCTCTGTCACCAGTAGGGATTATAGAGGCAGGTTGAATGGTGATGTTATGTTGTGTTTTTGTCTGGAAAAACTTATTTGTCATTCCCAATTGACTATTATTGAAGTTCTAATGCAACTCTATGACAGATGAAAATTGTAATATTGTATCTGTTTGGAGCTGTGTTTCTCCACTCCACCCCTGCCACTAGAAGGTTCTAGTTCATCTAGAAACTTTATATAAGGAGATCTGTCAGAGCTCCTAGTTTTCTGCAAATAGGGATCAGTGCTTAGAAGAAGAGACTCTGTTAGAATACTTTCTTGACCAGAAGAAGACGATGGGGATGGGAAGACTCTGCCACAGACCCTGGATCACCAGCCTTTAACTAGGGTACAAGACATTTGAGAGCAAGGGGGACAGCTAGCTGAGACCTTTCCTCAGCAGCAAACTTTCTTCTTTATGGGGGGCGACTGGAGAAGTCAGTGTCTTGCCTGCATTGTTTCCCACTTGAGTTCTTCCAGTAAAGAAGCTCTAGTTTACTGCAAACCCTGACTCTCCTGACTAATTTCCCATTGGGGTGTACCACTCCTTTCCATACCCCCCAGAGAGCAACAACATCTGATGGCATCTCAATGGTGTCTGTGGGACCCAGCATAGTGTTGGGGCCTTCCCAAACAGGCCACTGTACTTGTTTAATCTTGTAAGACTGTAATCACTAAGCCTGGTGCCTGTCATAAGACAGTTGTAACCACCAATCTGGTTGCCCCAAGTAAAACCAGAAAAATAGCTTTTTTAAAGTCACAATGATATCCAACAGTTTTTTTTCTCTATTCTAGACTGGGGATCCAGGAATACCACTCAGGAGCAAATCAATCCTTTTTAGTGAGGATCTGACTACTCCTGTTTGTCCAAAAAAAGTTCATGGTTTATGCTCAAAAACCTAGAACTACAAGTTCATCCTATCATAGATAATGCTCAAACCTATTACAGATATTTAAAAAACAGAAAATGGGATGTTTTGTGTCCATTTTATTTATACACAGTATACGGTATTTATAAAAAAAAAAAAAAGAGCAAATAAAAGAAGGCTCCCTCTGATCTATAATTCTGTCTTCTAACTCAATTGCCGGGCTTGGGAAGTGATTTACTCAGAGTTCGGCTCAATACTTTTCAGCTTTATTTAATGTAACAGTTATGGCACATAAAAACTTTATTGGAAATCCTTTGGGAGTGTGATTGAGCAGGAAACAGTCATTGCTAATAACATTAGGACAGCAGAATGAGAGGATCTATTGGAGCTGGGTCTTGCGCTGACCTTTTATGGCCACGCTGATGAAAGGTTCCGTTAGAAAATATTTCCGTGCTGTTATTGACTTGTCTCGGACTGTCTGCAGGCCGGTTGGAGTTTAGCTGTGGCAGCTGATTGCAGATGGAGCGGGGCTGGTGCAGCTGTTTTTCCAAATGGATCTGTTTACCTGCGAAATGTTGAAGTGGAAAATGGAACCTCTGGTGTGGTGAGGTAGTCACATTAAAATGTGTGTGTGATGTCATCTTCCTGCACTGCTTTTATAAGGAAATTGTGCTGCACAGAACTGGAGAGGAAGCCTGTAAATTAAAATGAATGTGAGACGAGCATTGCGTTAAATCTTATGGCTTTAAATGTATACTTATGAAGCATTTACAGTGTAATGGGGAAGCAACATAGCTAACATACTGCATGTCCCAGCATCCTTTGCGCTGAGGCATGAACAGGAACCTAAGATAGTAATGATAGTGCCTCTCTGCCCTCCTTCACAGGGAAGCAGTACTTCCTGATGACATATAGCAAAGAATAACAAAAGGGGGTTAGTCAACACATTATAATATGCAGGTGCTATGGCTGAAAACAAAACTAAACTAAATATATAATGCAACAGCACTCTGCGATCCAAATAAAGTCCAAAAAAGTATTTATATTGCTAATGCTATGCTTAAATTAGAGATGCTTGGCAAATACATTTTGCACAAAATTATTTGAGCCCATCTGCCACACGTCAAGGCGATCTCTGATTAGACGGGTTCCTAACACTAAACCACATATGTTTATGTGCCATAAACAGCTACTATAACATTGAGGGAGCCTAGGTCCCACATGGCCTCTATTGAATCTAAAGAATATAGGTACCAACATGCATGCTGAGCCCACTCCACACATCCCCTGGTGCCAAATGGCTACCAGTAGATGCAGTAAGAATACACCCCATACCTCTCCTGATGCCACAAGGCTTTCAGTGAGTGGGGGAGGGCGAGCTAAGCTTTATACTCATGCTAATTAAAATCAGCCTATGAGGCAAGCAGACAGTTTAGGAGTGCACGACCAACTAGAGTCAGCCACAACTCCAGTACAAACTGCAAAGAATAACAAAAGGGGGTTAGTCAGCACATCCCAATATGCAGGTGCACGTTGCTATGGCTGAAAACAAAACGAAACTGAATATATAGGGCAACAGCACTCTGCGATCCAAATAAAGTACAAAAAAGTATTTAAATTGCTAATGCTATGCTTAAATTAGAGATGCTTGGCAAATACATTTTGCACAAAATTATTTGAGCCCGTCTGAAACACGTCAAGGCGATCTCTGATTAGACAGGTATATAAATACAAATACTTTTTTGTACTTTATTTGGATCGCAGAGTGCTGTTGCATTATATATTTAGTTTAGTCCTAATGACATATAAACAGTGACCTATCAGCAGATGGTCTCATACGGATACTGGACTTCCAGTAGAAGTAATTTTCCATATAGATCTCGAGTGAAAATCCTCTAATCTAGTATTAAAGAGAATTAAATGGGTCTGCATTGAGCCAAATCGTAAATCACACAACAGCTCAAGCTTGTTCACACAGTGAAAAACTAAAAGGGTTCTCCTACCACAGAAAATGATGGCATATTGATAGGTCGTGACATCACTTTATGGCCCCATGCACACGACCGTTGTTTGTTTCCGCGTCCGTTCCGTTTTTTTTCACGGATAGGATGCTTCCCCATTCATTTCAATGGGTCCGTCAAAACATGCGGATGGTCAACCGTTTTTGTTCCGCATCCGTGATCCGTGTTTTCATTCCGTCAAAAAAATAGTGCATATCCTATTTTTTTCACGTTTGCGGACAAGGATAGGCATTTTTACAATGGATCTGCCATAAAAATCGGATCCATTTAAAAAAAAAACGGCCCGTCATCCTTTTTTTTTACGGACGCAAAATTTCAAGGAGGAGCAGACGTTGAGGCAGGCAACGGTCGTGTGCATGTAGCCTATGAGTATTGAGTGGGATATCTGCCAAGACCCCCAACAATCCCCAGAACTGAAGCTCAAAGAGTTTCTCTGAGATTTTGATAATGATGGCCTATTCTTAGTATAGGCTATCAATATACACTGATGAGCAAAAAAACTATGTTTGGAACTTTTGACTTTCAGGCTCCATATCTCATCATCCACTACAGTCCAACTCCCTGCACCCCCGCCGATCAGCTCTCCTGCCTGAAATACAGTATGTATTGGAACTACACAATGGACGGAGTGGTGTGGTTCCAGGTGTTCATCAGGGTGCCGGGAGTCAGTAAGCCCTTATCAATAGGTTATGGCCTGATCAAACATCACAAATCATATAGTACATGACAACCCTTTTTGTAGCAAACCTAGAACCAGCCTTGTATCTGACATGGATCCAGAGATCTTTCTATTCATTACTCCATTTTTAGCAACATTTTTAGACTGGCAACATGACCTTTATTGGGGGTATATTATTTATCAGGGGGCGTGCACTTTTTCAGGGGGTGCATCCTTTCTGTTGCAGCTATCTCCCTGTAACTGTTACCCTCAGTTCACACTTGCGCATTTTACAGCATTTACCTACTGCTGTAGAAGACTCAAAAAACTCAAACTGCTGTAGAAGACTCAAAAAAGGAACATCTCATGAAGCTAGCAAGGTCAACTTTTGATGTCTATCATTTGTAACACACATAGCTGCTGAATGTCCCGCTGCTTATTTAGATGGATTTATTCTACTCTGTAGAAAATTTCTTAACTCCTTAAAGGGGTTGACTCACTTCAGCAAATGGCATTTATCATGTAGAGAAAGCCACTTACTAATGTATTGTGATTCTCCATATTGCCTCCTTTGCTGGCTGGATTCATTTTTCCATCACATTATCCACGGCTCGTTTCCATGGTTATGACCACCCTGCAATCCATCAGCGGTGGTCATGGCCTCTCTGGTGGCTGACACTGCAGGAGCGCACATAGACCAGTGCTTTTTCCTATAGTGTGTAAGCATGGCCACCACTGATGGATTGCAGGAAAATAAATCCAACCAGCAAAGGAGGCAATATGGACAATCACAGTACATTAGTAAGTGCCTTGTATTAACTTTCTCTACATGATAAATGCCATTTGTGAAGTGACACAACCCCCTTAAGTTCCTGTCCCATTTTTCATTTTTATTTTTATTTTTTTCCTCCCAAGTTCCAATAGCTATAACATTTTTTATTTTCCGTTCATATAGCCATATGAAGACTTATTTTTTGAGGGATAAGTTGTAATTTTTAAGGGTACCATTTAATTTACCATGTCTGTTATTGGAAAATGGGAAAAAATTCTTTGTGGTGCTACATTGATATTTACATTTAAAAAAAATCTTTAAAAATGTTTAACTTTTTATTTATAACTATTAGTCCCTTAAGGGCTTATGCACGCAACCGAGCTGTGTTTTGTGTTCTGCAATTTCGGAAAGAAATGGGCCGCCCATAATAGAATAGGACATGTTCTATTTTTTGCGGGGCCACGGAACGGAGGAATGGATGCAGACAGCACACTGAGTGCTGTCTGCATCTTTTGCGGCCCTATTGAAATGAATGGGTTCACAACCGAGCCGCAAAAAATGCAGCTCAGATGCGGACCCAGACAACGTTCGTGTGCATGAGCCCTAATAGAGATTTATTCGGGTCAATAGGATTTTCACATGCTCCCTGCTGCCCTGTGCTTTGTGCATACAGCAGCAGGGAGCTTACTTTTGCAGCCATGGGAAGCTTCAAAAGTGTCTAGGCTGCCATGGTAACCAAAAGGAGGCCTGCGATTTCACTGTGGGGGCTCAGATCGGAAGGCAGAGGGAGCCACATCTCTCTTCCTTACCACATACCTTAGGTATGAGGTAAGGCCGTGTTGATTGCGGCACCTGAGGGATTGAAGGATAGCCATTTCCCGTCATTGTGCCGGATGTCTCCTGTATGATACAGTTGGCACCTGCCGCCTATGGAGCAGGCTTTCTGCAGCAGCCCGCTCTGTATGTTACCTCAACCCCCGTGGCATACACGTATGTCAAAGTGGCTGAAGGGGTTAACAGTTCTGTTAGATTTAGGTTGCAGATTTATCATACCTTCACTCTACAATTCTGGCTGCAAAGGTCGCAAAATAAAGCTTTTGCAACTTTTTGCACTGGCTTGCGCAAACATTTTGTGACTTTTTGCAGTTTTACACCACTTACTCCAGTTTTGAAAAAAGTCGCAAAAAAAGTCACAATCTCACCCCAGTAGCAGGGTGGGGTAGAAAACTAGAGTAGCTTTTCTAGACAAAAGTCTTAGGCCCCTTTCACACGGGCGAGTTTTCGGCGCGAGTGCAATGCGTGAGGTTAACGCATTGCACCCGCACTGAATCCGGAACCATTCACTTCAATGGGGCTGTGCACATGATCGGTGATTTTCACGCATCACTTGTGCGTTGCGTGAAAATCGCAGCATGCTCTATATTGTGCGTTTTTCACACAACGCAGGCCCCATAGAAGTTAATAGGGCTGCGTGAAAATCACAAGCATCCGCAAGCAAGTGCGAATGCTGTGCGATTTTCACGCATGGTTGCTAGGAGACGATCGGGACTTGGACCCGATCTTTATTATTTTCCCTTATAACATGGTTATAAGGGAAAATAATAGCATTCTAAATACTGAATACAAAGGAAAATAGTGATGGAAGGATTAAAATAAATAAATAAACTCACCTCATCAACTTGATCGCGCAGCCCGGCTCATTTTCCGGCTGGAAAAGCTGCTAAACATGGCTGCCACCACAACGCGCACAGGAGTGGTCACTGAGCTTTCTCACTTCCCATTCTGAACTGCAAATCTTCCTGCTCCACAGATTTGCCGTTCAGGACTCCAGGGAAACTGTGTGACAACCCCTAAAGCAGGCATGGTCAACCTGCAGCTCGCCAGCTGTTGCAAAACTAAAACTCCCAGCATGCAAATATTCCCCTTATGATAAATTCCCCCAAAAGTACAGTATATACATTGCAAACATCAGGAGAGCAAGGTATATTTCCTTTAATTTTGTAACCTGTTGTTAAAACTCCCTTGTATATGCAATAGCCATCATACTTAAACTCAAGTACAATGATACAAGCAAGGAGAAATATTCTAAAACGTCATTATACATATCACGCCATTCAATATACGGATGAAGCAGTTCGTTTCGAATGGTTCCTGTATCTGGTCTTCTGTTTGTTATGGTTCCGGTACGCGGTACTGTGATTTATACTGCACATGACAATAATTTAGCTGTCAAGCATCTGCCATAATTTGCTACGGAGTAAAAGATAGTGTTTACAACTAAAGGTTTCTCCCTTTTTCTTTTTTTTGCTTTTTCTTATAACTCAAAGCATGGCTGTGTTAGGAGTCCCCTTTCTTATCCATGAACACTGTAGCAAATCACAGCACAACAATATCCAAGGAAATCGGAAAAAAATAAGATTACAAAAGTGAGTTTTATTGATCGGTCGGAGGAGATTGATCGGGCAGTAACTGCGCAGCCAGAAAACCACATATTTTTGGAGAACATTGATGAATAGAGCTTTCCAAGCGTAGAAAAACTCCGGCTTAACTCCCTTGACGGATGTGGCTTTGTTACCAGGTCAGGTTCTTTCTTTAACCCTCGCCCCACCGGAAGGGTTAAAAAGGAAAACAGCAATGAATTGAGGGTGCGGAAAGGCCAGGCTATGATTAATGTGCACTACTGTAAAGTGGAAATCCTTGACAGATGGGTACAGGAATAGGCCAGTGATGTGGGAGTGAAGGTCACCAGAGGGAGAGAAAAGCATGAAATTGTAAATATTAGCCGTGGAAACATTCTGTATTGCTGAACGGGGAAGCGGATTATCGCGGAATCGTTTCTTCACCTTTAAACTATTTCTAGATTGTAAAATGCATGAACAATATGGAACCATGGATGAAAGAAGTCATGTGTCCTGGCTTGGTGCTTTACAACTCATGACACAGGCCTTTGATCTTATGAATGGTGAAGAGGAACATTGTTTCCGTGTCCTTGTCATACATAGAAATATGTTCCGGATGAAATGAGATTTTATGTCATAATTAGTTAATAACAGATTTAATGGACGCTAGCTGGTTAATGAGGGTAACTTCCTCTCTTGTACAGACTCAAAGAATTTTAGGTAGATTTTTCTGTTGACAGCCACAATATCTAATAAACATGCTCTTACCAGGAATACATAATGCTTGGCCCACCAACATCTCAGACCAGGAAGGCCCAGTGCTTTTAGACCTCACTTGAGACACAAAACCTCATTCTGACAGCTGTAAAGTTGCTACATTATAGTGTCCATTCATACTATAGATGCAAGACCTGGACCCCCATGGTTAAGGTAAGCTTACTTTAGACCAACATAGGATTCAGGTCTTGTGGTTTTAATTAGAGATGAGCGTATAGAATCCCATAAAGTGGAATTCGATCAGAATTTCGGGATAGATTCGATTCGCCTCGAAGACAAATTTTCTCGTGCTTCGTGTTAGCAAATCGATTTAACTTGAAATAGTGTAAAAAACTAAAAAATTCATACTTTCCTCCTCCATTTGTTCTCGACGGGCTGCCAGCCTCCATCTTGATTGAAAATCTTAGCCGAAATCCTGTGCGTGGTGACGTATGATGTCACCACGCTGGCCGGTATGATGACAAAATCTCGCGCCGTATGAGATTTCACTCCAGATCTTCAAGCAAGATGGTGGCGGCCGGCCCGTCAAGAGCAAATAGAGGCAGTAAGTTTGATAAAAAAAAAAAAATTGTTACTTTCACACTGTTTTTACACTCAGTTGCCGCAAACATGTATGAACGCGGCATCTGAAGGGTACAATGACGGGGGGCAGTGCTATCTCAGCTCCCTGTCATTGCACCTGCTACTTACAAAAAATTGCGCTTCATGACGAAGTTATTCGTCACGAAGCAATTTTTTTAGTAAAAATCTGCAAATCAGCCGAATCGAACTTTTCATAAATTTGCTAATCTCTAGTTGTAATACAGGTGCTAAAATGTGATTGGTAGTGTTGAGCGAACCCGAACTGCAAAGTCAAAACCGGACCTGAACCCGGATCTGAACTTGAACTTTGCGTCAAAAGGTCGGGTTCAAGTTCAGTGTTCAGGCATTTAATAAAGCTTGTTGAAAGGCTGCAGAGCAGCCAATTAACAAGCTTTTAAGCTGTGGGCACTTAGAAGCCATCAACAGCCATGCCTAGTAATGGCATGGCTGTGATTGGCCGGTGCATCATGTGACCCAGACTCTATACAAGCTGGATCACATGTAGCACCACCCATCAGCTCTGAGTAGTGCAGGGACAGGAAGAAGGCAGATGAAGCGAAGGAGAATGTTAGGAATTTCATCTGGCTATTTATTCTGTGGATGACCTATAATGATTTTTTGTGGGTGCAATACACCATCTTTGCACCCCTGACACAGAAAAATAATAGTTAATCTGTCTGTTAGTTCGGTGGGTGACATATACCCATTTTTGGTGTAAGGTACACCTGCACTGTATACGTGACAGGGAAATTAATAGTGATGAGCGAGCATTCTCGGCTGAATATCTGTTCGGCTCGAGCATCGTTATGCTCGGCACATGGCAGTACTCCCCAACCCGCACGTTTCTCGGGTTTAAAGCAACCAATAAAGGTGCAGGTAAGTACTGCTCTCACTGTAATGCCAGTAGCCATGTGCGCTGCTGCCATTACAGTGATTGGCTGGCCGGAACGCGTCATCGGGTGCTATATAGCACCCGATGACACATGCTCGGATCAGTCATAGTCAGGGAGAGCAGAGCGTAGGAAGGGAAAGACAGTGTAGGGAGTGATTTTCACAGTTTTTATTCTGAGAAAGCTTTTCAAAGACCATAAAGTCTTTTTAAGGACTGTGTCCATATTCTGTGTTTTTGTGACATATACTGTCCTGCATCCGAAAACTGTGTCTTTAGCGGACAGTAAAACATCTAGTGACAAAACCATTAATATGAAGAAGGCGAGCACTAAGGGACGGGGAAGTGGGCGTGATGCTGATGGTGCGCGCTGAGGCTGTGGCCCTGGGCACAATGAAACTGTGCCTGCTGCCAGTGCACCAGAAAAAAAATACATCCACCGTACTCAGCTTCATGTCCAACTTAGCTGGACAGCGCAGGACAACACTGCCAAAGTCGAACCAGTGCGAACAGTTGGTCAGTTGGATTGCTGAAGGTAATGCTTCCAAGTTGGTTAAGCACCACCCTCTCTTCCACCAGGTCCAGTCTCTGTAGTCTGTGTATGATGCCCTCCTTTATGTGTAATAAAGGGTGTATTGTAGTGCCGGTTCCTTGTAATTTTTGGCAGCCCTTTCACTTAGTGCATAGGCTTTATGAGTGTAGGAGTCCCACTACCTGAACAATTGTACCACAATGTGAATGAGGCCCTCCTTTATGTAATATACAGGCTCTCTTTCGGAGTGCCTCTTGCTTGTAATTTTTGGCAGCACTTGCACTTTATATGCAAATGAATATACAGGAAAGAATGTTTCCTTACAATTTTTCCTGTGAAATTGATTTTTTTTGGGGGGTTTTGTGCATATTTATGTCAGTCTGTAAAAGTGGCGTACAACTCGGACAACATGGTTCCCAGCAGCAACCTGGGAGTCCAAGATGCATCCAGACCTCATCCCCATGGTGTTCCCAATCCATTTTGGTGGTGTTTCTGTCACTTTCTGACCTTTTCCAATGGACCAGGCACCCTCCCCTCTTCAGAGCAGGGGGTGCTTGGTTGTCTCCCATTGACTTTCATTATACTCGGGTGCTCGGCCGAGCACACGAATATAGCAATGTGTTCGGGCCGAACACCCGAATACTTTGGTGCTCGATCATCACTAGAAATTAATATAGTTAATCTGTCTGTTAGTTCTGTGGGTGACATATACCCACTTTTGGTGTAAGGCAGTGATGGGCAACGTGCGGCTCTCCAGCTGTTGCTAAACTACAACTCCCACCATGCCCTGCAGTAGGCTGATAGCTATAGACAGGCTTTGCATGCTGGGAGTTGTAGTTCTGCAACAGCTGGAGAGCCGCACGTTGCCCATCACTGGTGTAAGGTACATCGTCACTGCATCCGTGACAGGGAAATTAATATAGTTAATCTGTCTGTTAGTTCGGTGGGTGACATATATCCATTTTTAGTGTAAGGTATACCTCTACTGCATCTGTGACAGGTAAATTATTATAGTTAGTCTGTCTGTTAGTTCGGTGGGTGACCTCAAAGAATGAAGGGAGCATCAAATAAGGGACGTAGCCCTGGTCGTGGTGCTGCTGGTGTTGGTGGAGCTCCTGTTGCAGGGAGAGGACGTGGTCCATCTGTGACAGCTACGCACCCAAATAAAACACCTTCCTCAGGTGCACGTAGGTGACAGGACGTTCAGAGACATTTTGTAGTCTCGAATACCGGTGTATGAATGGTGAGGCCAGAACAAGTAAAGGCGGTAGTAGATTGGATGGCTGCCCAGGGGTCCATCTAGCCTTTCTGCTGCCTGAGGCGAAAACTGAAACAGAGCCCCCCTCCCCAATGCCAATTTCTTAACCTAACCCCTTCCTTTCAGCCCATGGCCCTTAAGCTGCCCCCCTCTCGCCCCTACCTGGTGCTGCCTAAGGCGATAGCCTCACCTGGCCTCATTGGCGGTGCACCCCTGACAGTGCCTCCAGTTCCTTCACATTATCTCCTACCCTAGACCACACATGGAATCAAGGTCATACAAGTGACATGTGCAGTTCGGAGCAAGAGGTGGTGGTCACACAACGCCAGCCGCACAGCAAAAGAGGGAGTAAGGAGCAAAAGCAGAGTGGCCGTCCCCTAGCCAGTACGCCTGCTACTGCCCACCGCACCCAGGGACTGAGCACACCAAACCCAGCTACAAGGAGTTCCCTGGCGTGGTGGTTCTTCAGAAAATGTGCTGACTACAAGACGCGAGTGGTTTGCACGCTGTGCAATCAGAGCCTGAAGAGAGGCATAAATGTTCTAAACCTGAGCACCACCTGCATGACCAGGCATCTAAATGCAAAGCACAAGCTGCAGTGGAGTAAACACCTCAAAAACCACGAAAGATCTCTTCCTGGCCTCTTCCTCCCCCTCTGGAGTGACAGTGGCACCTGCCACCCCACAAACAGAGGATGTGGCCGCAACACCATCACCTCCACCGCTGTCGCCAAGCATCTCCTTCACACTGTCCCATGGAAGTGTTCAGTTGTCCATCCCCCAAACACTGGAGAGAAAGAGGAAGTACCCCCCTACCCACCCGTGATCCCTAGACCTGAATGCCAGCCTTTTAAAATTCCTGGTCTTTGAAATGCTGTCATACTGTCTGGTGGAGACAGAGACTTTTAAAAAGCTTATGGCGGTGGCTGTCCCACAGTACGTGGTTCCCAGCCACCACTACTTTTCCAGGCGAGCCATCCCTGCCCTGCACAACCAAGTGGCAGACAAAATTAGGTATGGACTGCGTAACACCATCTGTGGCAAGGTCCACATAACCACCGATACGTGGACCAGTAAGCATGGGCAGGGATGTTATATCTCCCTAACTGCACACTGGGTAAATGCAATGGCAGCTGGACCTGAGGCGGAGAGCAGTTTGGCGCATGTCCTACTGCCACGGAGATATACTCGTTGCCTCCTCCTTCAACTCCGCTTCCTCATCTACCGCCTTCTCATCCGGTCAGCGTA
Organism: Bufotes viridis; assembly: GCA_033119425.1. NCBI lineage: Eukaryota > Metazoa > Chordata > Amphibia > Anura > Bufonidae > Bufotes > Bufotes viridis. The sequence goes on along the minus strand of CM065590.1, from coordinate 74,749,909 downwards.
ACACCTTCATCACCAACTTCAGCACAGCCAGGGGGAAACGACAGCAGGCTGTTCTGAAACTCATCTGTTAGGGGGAAAAAACCCACACCGCGCAGGAGCTGTGGACGGGCATGGAGCAACAGACTGATGAGTGTTTGGTGCTGCTGAGCCTCAAGCCCGGCCTGGTGGTGTGCAATAACGGGTGAAATCTCGTAGCAGCTCTGGGCCTAGCCGGTTTGACACATATCCCTTGCCTGGCGCATGTGCTGAATCTGGTGGTGCAGAGGTTCCTGAAAATATACCCCGATATGTCAGAGCTGCTGCACAAAGTGTGGGCCAGCTGTGTGCGCTTTTGGCGTTCTCATCCTGCTGCTGCTCCCCTGTCTGCGCTGCAGCTAGTGATGTCGCGAACATAAAATTTTCCGTTCGCGAGCAGCGAACGCGAACTTCCGCAAATGTTCGCGAACGGGCGAACCGGGCGAACCACCATAGACTTCAATTGGCAAGCGAATTTTAAAACCCACAGGGACTCTTTCTGGCCACAATAGTGATGGGAAAGTTGTTTCAAGGGGTCTAACACCTGGACTGTGGCATGCCGGAGGGGGATCTATGGCAAAACTCCCATGGAAAATTACGTAGTGGACGCAGAGTCGGGTTTTAATCCATAAAGGGCATAAATCAACTAACATTCCTAAATTGTTTGGAATAACGTGCTTTAAAACATCCAGTGTGTGTATACGATCAGGTATGATGTTGTATCGATCAGGTAGTGTAAGGGTTACGCCCGCTTCACAGACATTGACAGACCAAACTCCCCTTTTAATGCACCGCAAACAACCGCAAACAGTTCATTTGCACAACCCCAAACTCCCCATTTGCACAAGGTTGGATACCAAGCTAGCCACGTCCCGGTGATGTCATTGAAGGTTTCTTCCTCCACCCAGCCACGTACAACACCAAGGGTCCCCAAAAGGTGAATTGAATTGATTTTTCGAACAGGGAGATGGTTAAAAAAACTCTGGCTCCCTCCCTTTGTTTTTATCCACGGTCACTGCGTCTGCGCCGTGCAATTTACTGTCACACCCGATATGAGTGGTATTTTCTGTAGTACTATTCTCATCAGTTTAATCCCTTTAACGTCCCCAATCTGGGGGCCATTTATTGAATAGATTTTTGAACGGGAGATGGTTAAAAAACGCTGGCTCCCTCCACTCTGTTTTAAACCACGGTCACTGCGTCTGCGCCATGCAATTTACTGTCACACCCGATATGAGTGGTATTTTCTGTAGTACTATTCTCATCAGTTTAATCCTCTAACGTCCCCAATCTGGGGGCCATTTATTGAATAGATTTTTCGAACGGGGAGATGGTTAAAAAACGCTGGCTCCCTCCACTCTGTTTTAAACCACGGTGACTGCGTCTGCGCCGCTCAATTTACTGTCACACCCGATATGAGTGGTATTTTCTGTAGTACTATTCTCATCAGTTTAATCCCTCTAACGTCCCCGACTCCCCAATCTGGGGGCCATTTATTAAATAGATTTTTCGAACGGGGAGATGGTTAAAAACGCTGGCTCCTCCACTCTGTTTTAAACCACGGTGACTGCGTCTGCGCCGTGCAATTTACTGTCACACCCGATATGAGTGGTATTTTCTGTAGTACTATTCTCATCAGTTTAATCCCTCTAACGTCCCCAATCTGGGGGCCATTTATTGAATAGATTTTTAGAACGGGGAGATGGTTAAAAACGCTGGCTCCCTCCACTCTGTTTTAAACCACGGTGACTGCGTCTGCGCCGTTCAATTTACTGTCACACCCGATATGAGTGGTATTTTCTGTAGTACTATTCTCATCAGTTTAATCCCTCTAACATCCCCGACTCCCCAATCTGGGGGCCATTTATTAAATAGATTTTTCGAACGGGGAGATGGTTAAAAAAACGCTGGCTCCCTCCACTCTGTTTTAAACCACGGTGACTGCGTCTGCGCCGTGCAATTTACTGTCACACCCGATATGAGTGGTATTTTCTGTAGTACTATTCTCATCAGTTTAATCCCTCTAACGTCCCCAATCTGGGGGCCATTTATTGAATAGATTTTTCGAACGGGGAGATGGTTAAAAAAACACTGGCTCCCTCCACTCTGTTTTAATTCACGGTCACTGCGTCTGCGCCGTGCAATTTACTGTCACACCCGATATGAGTGGTATTTTCTGTAGATCTATTTTCATCAGTTTAATCCCTGTTACGTCCCATATCAGGGATGGCCTTTTGTGAAAAAAAATTTAGGCCGGGTACCTTCGACTGCCTTCACAGTGACAGACCAAACTCTCATACACCAAACTGAATTGATTTCAGGAACCGGGAGATGGAAAAAGCAGCTTGGTCGGTCCTCTTACTCCCAAATTGGGGCACTGCGCGTGCACAGAGCAATGTGCTGTGACACCCTATATGAGTGGTGTCTTAACTAGTACTATTCCTATCAGTTTAATCCCTGTTACGGACCCTATCTGGTCGAATTGATTAACCATTGTCGAATTAGCGAACCATTACGACATCATGAAATAATTTAGTTCTGAGCTCTGTACTTGCTTTGTATTGGAATTGATGGGGATTTTTTAATTGTCTGCATCATTTCTAATAAACTATTAAGAGACTTTATTATGATTTTTTATTTTATGTATTAAAAACCCATACAACATATAAAAAAAAAGGTAAATTAATGTTTTTTCTATGAAATATTATCCAGCCGTCCGATCACTTTTGGTCTGACCATAATGAAGCAACGGCCTTATCATCTGGGGTGTGGCAACATTGCCAACACACTCATAGAGGTGATAATTGCTTCATTGTGATACGCAAGCCCCTTCACCACAACAAGGTAACGATCACGAAGGGGAATTGACACTTGTATGTGCCTTTTTTTTTGGGTTTGTTTTTGCAGCCACAGTGCTGCACCATAGGACAGAAAAATTAGGCATGTATACATGCCTGAAAAATAATGGCATTGTTGCAGCCGCTATTGTAGCAGCGGCCGGAAAAATTGATGTTTTCCAGGCAGAAAAGTGACTAAAACATTGCGGCTTGAACCCTAGTTGGTGGTGGAGAATTCACGAAAGTCTTCCGGTATGCAGACATTAAATACAGCAGCGTGGGGACCATTTTGAGGCCACGGCATGTAATCAGGCCTTTTGTTAGTCAAACGTATCCCCCACTGTCAGTCCCTTCGGGATCCATGCCTCATTCATCTTTATGAAGGTGAGGTAATCAACACTTTTTTGACCGAGGCGACTTCTCTTGTCAGTGACAATGCCTCCTGCTGCACTGAAGGTCCTTTCTGACAGGACACTTGAAGCAGAGCAGGCCAGAAGTTCTATCGCGAACTGGGATAGCTCAGGCCACAGGTCAAGCCTGCACACCCAGTAGTGAAGGGGTTCATTGCTTCTCAGAGTGTCGATATCTGCTGTTAAGGCGAGGTAGTCTGCTACCTGTCGGTCGAGTCGTTCTCTAAGGCTTGATCCCGAAGGGCTGTGGCGATGAGTAGGACTGAAAAAGCTCTGCATGTCCTCCATCAACAACACATCTGTAAATCGTCCAGTCCTTGCCGCCGTGGTAGGAGGACGATTACACTCACCTCTTCCCCTGTTAGATTCCCCTTGTGCTGTGACATCCCCCTTATAAGCTGTGTAAAGCATATTTTTTAGTTTGGTTTTGAACTGCTGCATCCTTTCCGACTTTCGGTAATTTGGTAACATTTCTGCCACTTTCTGCTTATACCGGGGGTCTAGTAGCGTGGCCACCCAGTACAGATCGTTCTCCTTTATCCTTTGTATACGTGGGTCCCTCAACAGACATGACAGCATGAAAGACCCCATTTGAACAAGGTTGGATGCAGAGCTACTCATTTCCCGTTCTCGTCCTCACTGATGTCATTGACGGTCTGTTCTTCCCCCAGCCACGTACAACACCATGGGTCCCAGATAGGTGACAACAACGAGCACCCTGGGGTGCCTGCTGTGGTTGGTCTTCCTCCTCCTCAAAGCCGCCACATTCCTCCTCTGACTCCTCTTCCTCATACTCCTCTTCCAGCGTTGCTGCAGGTCCGGCAAGCGATGATGACAAGGCTGTTTCTGGTGGTGATGGTGACCACAACTCTTCCTCTTCCTCTTCACGCTCATCTACAGCCTGATCCAGAACTCTTCGCAGGGCACGCTCCAGGAAGAAAACAAATGGGATGAGGTCGCTGATGGTGCCTTCGGTGCGACTGACTAGGTTTGTCACCTCCTCAAAAGGACGCATGAGCCTACAGGCATTGCGCATGAGTGTCCAGTAACGTGGCAAAAGATTCCCAGCTCCGCAGAGGCTGTCCTAGCACCCCGGTCATACAAATACTCGTTGACGGCTTTTTCTTGTTGGAGCAGGCGGTCGAACATTAGGAGTGTTGAATTCCAACGTGTCGGGCTGTCGCATATCAAGCGCCTCACTGGCATGTTGTTTCGCCGCTGAATATCGGAAAAGTGCGCCATGGCCGTGTAGGAACGCCTGAAATGGCCACACACCTTCCTGGCCTGCTTGAGGACGTCCTGTAAGCCTGGGTACTTAGACACAAAACGTTGTACGATGAGATTCAACACATGTGCCATGCACGGCACATGTGACAACTTGCCCAAATTTAATGCCGCCAACAGATTGCTTCCATTGTCACACACCACTTTGCCGATCTCCAGTTGGTGCGGGTCAGCCACTGATCCACCTGTGCGTTCAGGGCGGACAGGAGTGCTGGTCCTGTGTGGCTCTCTGCTTTCAGGCAAGTCAACCCTAAGATAGCGTGACACTGTCGTATCCGGGATGTGGAATAGCCCCTGGGGAGCTGGGGAATCAGTTGATGTGCAGCCAGACGCCGCAGCAGAAGAGGACTCAGCCGAGGAGGATATTGAAGAGGATGGAGTAGGAGTAGAGGAGGTGGCAGTAGGTCTGCCTGCAAGTCGTGGTGGTGTCACCAACTCCGCTGCGGAGCCACGCATTCCATGCTTGTCAGCCGTCAGCAGGTTGACCCAATGCGCAGTATACGTGATATACCTGCCCTGACCGTGCTTTGCAGACCAGGTATCAGTGGTCAGATGGACCCTTGCCCCAACACTGTATGCCAGAGATGCCATGACTTCCTTTTCAATGACATGGTAGAGGTTTGGGATTGCCTTTTTGAAAAAAATTCGTCCGGGTACCTTCCACTGTGGTGTCCCAATAGCGACAAATTTTTTGAAGGCCTCAGACTCTACCAGCTGGTATGGTAAAAGCTGGCGGGCTAAGAGTTCCGCTAGCCAGCTGTCAGTCGCCGGGCAAGGGGTGACTTTGTGACATTGGCTTCTTATGCTCAAACATGTCCTTGACAGACACCTGACTGTGGGCAGATGAGCAGGAACTGCTGAAGGTGAGAGATGGAGTGGCGGGTGGTTGAGAGGGGGCAGGAGGACAGCAGTGGTTGACGTGGCTGAAGATACTGGACCAGGAGGAGCAGAAAAAAGCTCCGCATGTCCTCCATCAACAACACATCTGTAAATCGCCCAGTCCTTGCCGCCGTGGTAGGAGGAGGATTACACTCACCTCTTCCCCTGTTAGATTCCCGTTGTGCTGTGACATCCCCTTATAAGCTGTGTAAAGCATATTTTTTAGTTTGGTTTTGAACTGCTGCATCCTTTCCGACTTTCGGTAATTTGCAACATTTCTGCCACTTTCTGCTTATACCGGGGTCTAGTAGCGTGGCCACCCAGTACAGATCGTTTCTCCTTTATCCTTTTTATACGTGGGTCCCTCAACAGACATGACAGCATGAAAGACCCCATTTGAACAAGGTTGGATGCAGAGCTACTCATTTCCCGTCTCGTCCTCACTGATGTCATTGACGGTCTGTTCTTCCCCCAGCCACGCACAACACCATGGGTCCCAGATAGGTGACAACAACGAGCACCCTGGGGTGCCTGCTGTGGTTGGTCTTCCTCCTCCTCAAAGCCGCCACATTCCTCCTCTGACTCCTCTTCCTCATACTCCTCTTCCAGCGTTGCTGCAGGTCCGGCAAGCGATGATGACAAGGCTGTTTCTGGTGGTGATGGTGACCACAACTCTTCCTCTTCCTCTTCACGCTCATCTACAGCCTGATCCAGAACTCTTCGCAGGGCACGCTCCAGGAAGAAAACAAATGGGATGAGGTCGCTGATGGTGCCTTCGGTGCGACTGACTAGGTTTGTCACCTCTCAAAAGGACGCATGAGCCTACAGGCATTGCGCATGAGTGTCCAGTAACGTGGCAAAAGATTCCCAGCTCCGCAGAGGCTGTCCTAGCACCCCGGTCATACAAATACTGCTGACGGCTTTTTCTTGTTGGAGCAGGCGGTCGAACATTAGAGTGTTGAATTCCAACGTGTCGGGCTGTCGCATATCAAGCGCCTCACTGGCATGTTGTTTCGCCGCTGAATATCGGAAAGTGCGCCATGGCCGTGTAGGAACGCCTGAAATGGCCACACACCTTCCTGGCCTGCTTGAGGACGCCCTGTAAGCCTGGGTACTTAGACACAAAACGCTGTACGATGAGATTCAACACATGTGCCATGCACGGCACATGTGACAATCTTGCCCAAATTTAATGCCGCCAACAGATTGCTTCCATTGTCACACACCACTTTGCCGATCTCCAGTTGGTGCGGGGTCAGCCACTGATCCACCTGTGCGCTCAGGGCGGACAGGAGTGCTGGTCCTGTGTGGCTCTCTGCTTTCAGGCAAGTCAACCCTAAGATAGCGTGACACTGTCGTATCCGGGATGTGGAATAGCCCCTGGGGAGCTGGGGGAATCAGTTGATGTGCAGCCAGACGCCGCAGCAGAAGAGGACTCAGCCGAGGAGGATATCGAAGAGGATGGAGTAGGAGTAGAGGAGGTGGCAGTAGGTCTGCCTGCAAGTCGTGGTGGTGTCACCAACTCCGCTGCGGAGCCACGCATTCCATGCTTGTCAGCCAGTCAGCAGGTTGACCCAATGCGCAGTATACGTGATATACCTGCCCTGACCGTGCTTTGCAGACCAGGTATCAGTGGTCAGATGGACCCTTGCCCCAACACTGTATGCCAGAGATGCCATGACTTCCTTTTCAATGACATGGTAGAGGCTTTGGGATTGCCTTTTTTGAAAAAAAAAATTTCGTCCGGGTACCTTCCACTGTGGTGTCCCAATAGCGACAAATTTTTGAAGGCCTCAGACTCTACCAGCTGGTATGGTAAAAGCTGGCGGGCTAAGAGTTCCGCAAGGTCATACAAGTGACATGTGCAGTTCGGAGCAAGAGGTGGTGGTCACACAACGCCAGCCGCACAGCAAAAGAGGGAGTAGAGCAAAGCAGAGTGGCCGTCCCCTAGCCAGTACGCCTGCTACTGCCCACCGCACCCAGGGACTGAGCACACCAAACCCAGCTACAAGGAGTTCCCTGGCGTGGTGGTTCTTCAGAAAATGTGCTGACTACAAGACGCGAGTGGTTTGCACGCTGTGCAATCAGAGCCTGAAGAGAGGCATAAATGTTCTAAACCTGAGCACCACCTGCATGACCAGGCATCTAAATGCAAAGCACAAGCTGCAGTGAGTAAACACCTCAAAAACCACGTAAAGATCTCTTCCTGGCCTCTTCCTCCCCCTCTGGAGTGACAGTGGCACCTGCCACCCCACAAACAGAGGATGTGGCCGCAACACCATCACCTCCACCGCTGTCGCTAAGCATCTCCTTCACACTGTCCCATGGAAGTGTTCAGTTGTCCATCCCCCAAACACTGGAGAGAAAGAGGAAGTACCCTCTACCCACCCGTGATCCCTTAGACCTGAATGCCAGCCTTTAAAATTCCTGGTCTTTTGAAATGCTGTCATACTGTCTGGTGAGACAGAGACTTTTAAAAGCTTATGGCGGTGGCTGTCCCACAGCACGTGGTTCCCAGCCACCACTACTTTTCCAGGCGAGCCATCCCTGCCCTGCACAACCAAGTGGCAGACAAAATTAGGTATGGACTGCGTAACACCATCTGTGGCAAGGTCCACATAACCACCGATACGTGGACCAGTAAGCATGGGCAGGGATGTTATATCTCCTAACTGCACACTGGGTAAATGCAATGGCAGCTGGACCTGAGGCGGAGAGCAGTTTGGCGCATGTCCTACTGCCACGGAGATATACTCGTTGCCTCCTCCTTCAACTCCGCTTCCTCATCTACCGCCTTCTCATCCGGTCAGCGTAACACCTTCATCACCAACTTCAGCACAGCCAGGGGAAACGACAGCAGGGCTGTTCTGAAACTCATCTGTTAGGGGAAAAACCCACACCGCAGCAGGAGCTGTGGACGGGCATGGAGCAACAGACTGATGAGTGTTTGGTGCTGCTGAGCCTCAAGCCCGGCCTGGTGGTGCACATAACGGGTGAAATCTCGTAGCAGCTCTGGGCCTAGCCGGTTTGACACATATCCCTTGCCTGGCGCATGTGCTGAATCTGGTGGTGCAGAGGTTCCTGAAAATATACCCCGATATGTCAGAGCTGCTGCACAAAGTGTGGGCCAGCTAGTGGCGCTTTTGATGCTCTCATCCTGCTGCTGCTCCCCTGTTCGCGCTGCAGCTAGTGATGTCGCGAACATAAAATTCTTCCGCTCGCGAAGCAGCGAACGCGAACTCTCCGCAAATGTTCGCGAACGGGCGAACCGGGCGAACCACCATAGACTTCAATTGGCAGGCGAATTTAAAACCCACAGGGACTCTTTTCTGGCCACAATAGTGATGGGAAAGTTGTTTCAAGGGGTCTAACACCTGGACTGTGGCATGCCGAGGGGGATCTATGGCAAAACTCCCATGGAAAATTACGTAGTGGACGCAGAGTCGGGTTTTAATCCATAAAGGGCATAAATCAACTAACATTCCTAAATTGTTTGGAATAACGTGCTTTAAAACATCCAGTGTGTGTATACGATCAGGTATGATGTTGTATCGATCAGGTAGTGTAAGGGTTACGCCCGCTTCACAGACATTGACAGACCAAACTCCCCTTTTAATGCACCGCAAACAACCGCAAACAGTTCATTTGCACAACCGCAAACTCCCCATTTGCACAAGGTTGGATACTAGCTAGCCACGTCCCGGTGATGTCATTGAAGGTTTCTTCCTCCACCCAGCCACGCACAACACCAAGGGTCCCCAAAAGGTGAATTGAATTGATTTTTCGAACGGGGAGATGGTTAAAAAACTCTGGCTCCCTCCCCTTTGTTTTTATCCACGGTCACTGCGTCTGCGCCGTGCAATTTACTGTCACACCCGATATGAGTGGTATTTTCTGTAGTACTATTCTCATCAGTTTAATCCCTTTAACGTCCCCAATCTGGGGGCCATTTATTGAATAGATTTTTCGAACGGGGAGATGGTTAAAAACGCTGGCTCCTCCACTCTGTTTTAAACCACGGTCACTGCGTCTGCGCCATGCAATTTACTGTCACACCCGATATGAGTGGTATTTTCTGTAGTACTATTCTCATCAGTTTAATCCTCTAACGTCCCCAATCTGGGGGCCATTTATTGAATAGATTTTTCGAACGGGAGATGGTTAAAAAAACGCTGGCTCCTCCACTCTGTTTTAAACCACGGTGACTGCGCCTGCGCCGCTGCAATTTACTGTCACACCCGATATGAGTGGTATTTTCTGTAGTACTATTCTCATCAGTTTAATCCCTCTAACGCCCCGACTCCCCAATCTGGGGGCCATTTATTGAATAGATTTTTCGAACGGGGAGATGGTTAAAAACGCTGGCTCCCTCCACTCTGTTTTAAACCACGGTGACTGCGCCTGCGCCGTGCAATTTACTGTCACACCCGATATGAGTGGTATTTTCTGTAGTACTATTCTCATCAGTTTAATCCTCTAACGTCCCCAATCTGGGGCCATTTATTGAATAGATTTTTCGAACGGGGAGATGGTTAAAAACGCTGGCTCCCTCCACTCTGTTTTAAACCACGGTGACTGCGTCTGCGCCGTGCAATTTACTGTCACACCCGATATGAGTGGTATTTTCTGTAGTACTATTCTCATCAGTTTAATCCTCTAACGTCCCCGACTCCCCAATCTGGGGCCATTTATTGAATAGATTTTTCGAACGGGGAGATGGTTAAAAACGCTGGCTCCTCCACTCTGTTTTAAACCACGGTGACTGCGCCTGCGCCGTGCAATTTACTGTCACACCCGATATGAGTGGTATTTTCTGTAGTACTATTCTCATCAGTTTAATCCTCTAACGTCCCCAATCTGGGGGCCATTTATTGAATAGATTTTTCGAACGGGAGATGGTTAAAAACACTGGCTCCCTCCACTCTGTTTTAATCCACGGTCACTGCGTCTGCGCCGTGCAATTTACTGTCACACCCGATATGAGTGGTATTTTCTGTAGTATCTATTCTCATCAGTTTAATCCCTGTTACGTCCCATATCAGGGATTGCCTTTGTGAAAAAAATTTAGGCCGGGTACCTTCGACTGCCTTCACAGTGACAGACCAAACTCTCATACACCAAACTGAATTGATTTCAGGAACCGGGAGATGGAAAAGCAGCTTGGTCGGTCCTCTTACTCCCAAATTGGGGCACTGCGCGTGCACAGAGCAATGTGCTGTGACACCCTATATGAGTGGTGTCTTAACTAGTACTATTCCTATCAGTTTAATCCCTGTTACGGACCCTATCCGGTCGAATTGATTAACCATTGTCGAATTAGCGAACCATTACGACATCATGAAATAATTTAGTTCTGAGCTCTGTACTTGCTTTGTATTGGAATTGATGGGGATTTTTTAATTGTCTGCATCATTTCTAATAAACTATTAAGAGACTTTATTATGATTTTTTATTTTATGTATTAAAAACCCATACAACATATAAAAAAAAGGTAAATTAATGTTTTTTCTATGAAATATTATCCAGCCGTCCGATCGCTTTTGGTCTGACCATAATGAAGCAACGGCCTTATCATCTGGGGTGTGGCAACATTGCCAACACACTCATAGAGGTGATGATTGCTTCATTGTGATACGCAAGCCCCTTCACCACAACAAGGTAACGATCACGAAGGGAATTGACACTTGTATGTGCCTTTTTTTGGTTTGTTTTGCAGCCACAGTGCTGCACCATAGGACAGAAAAATTAGGCATGTACACATGCCTGAAAAATAATGGCATTGTTGCAGCCGCTATTGTAGCAGCGGCCGGAAAATTGATGTTTTCCAGGCAGAAAAGTGACTAAAACATTGCGGCTTGAACCCTAGTTGGTGGTGGAGAATTCACGAAAGTCATCCGGTATGCAGACATTAAATACAGCAGCGTGGGGACCATTTTGAGGCCAAGGCATGTAATCAGGCCTTTGTTAGTCAAACGTATCCCCACTGTCAGTCCCTTCGGGATCCATGCCTCATTCATCTTTATGAAGGTGAGGTAATCAACACTTTTTGACCGAGGCGACTTCTCTTGTCAGTGACAATGCCTCCTGCTGCACTGAAGGTCCTTTCTGACAGGACACTTGAAGCAGGGCAGGCCAGAAGTTCTATCGCGAACTGGGATAGCTCAGGCCACAGGTCAAGCCTGCACACCCAGTAGTGAAGGGGTTCATTGCTCCTCAGAGTGTCGATATCTGCTGTTAAGGCGAGGTAGTCTGCTACCTGTCGGTCGAGTCGTTCTCTAAGGCTGGATCCCGAAGGGCTGTGGCGATGAGTAGGACTGAAAAAGCTCTGCATGTCCTCCATCAACAACACATCTGTAAATCGTCCAGTCCTTGCCGCCGTGGTAGGAGGAGGATTACACTCACCTCTTCCCCTGTTAGATTCCCGTTGTGCTGTGACATCCCCTTATAAGCTGTGTAAAGCATATTTTTTAGTTTGGTTTTGAACTGCTGCATCCTTTCCGACTTTCGGTAATTTGGTAACATTTCTGCCACTTTCTGCTTATACCGGGGTCTAGTAGCGTGGCCACCCAGTACAGATCGTTCTCCTTTATCCTTTTATACGTGGGTCCCTCAACAGACATGACAGCATGAAAGACCCCATTTGAACAAGGTTGGATGCAGAGCTACTCATTTCCCGTTCCTCGTCCTCACTGATGTCATTGACGGTCTGTTCTTCCCCCAGCCACGTACAACACCATGGGTCCCAGATAGGTGACAACAACGAGCACCCTGGGGTGCCTGCTGTGGTTGGTCTTCCTCCTCCTCAAAGCCGCCACATTCCTCCTCTGACTCCTCTTCCTCATACTCCTCTTCCAGCGTTGCTGCAGGTCCGGCAAGCGATGATGACAAGGCTGTTTCTGGTGGTGATGGTGACCACAACTCTTCCTCTTCCTCTTCACGCTCATCTACAGCCTGATCCAGAACTCTTCGCAGGGCACGCTCCAGGAAGAAAACAAATGGGATGAGGTCGCTGATGGTGCCTTCGGTGCGACTGACTAGGTTTGTCACCTCCTCAAAAGGACGCATGAGCCTACAGGCATTGCGCATGAGTGTCCAGTAACGTGGCAAAAGATTCCCAGCTCCGCAGAGGCTGTCCTAGCACCCCGGTCATACAAATACTGCTGACGGCTTTTTCTTGTTGGAGCAGGCGGTCGAACATTAGGAGTGTTGAATTCCAACGTGTCGGGCTGTCGCATATCAAGCGCCTCACTGGCATGTTGTTTCGCCGCTGAATATCGGAAAAGTGCGCCATGGCCGTAGGAACGCCTGAAATGGCCACACACCTTCCTGGCCTGCTTGAGGACGTCCTGTAAGCCTGGGTACTTAGACACAAAACGTTGTACGATGAGATTCAACACATGTGCCATGCACGGCACATGTGACAACTTGCCCAAATTTAATGCCGCCAACAGATTGCTTCCATTGTCACACACCACTTTGCCGATCTCCAGTTGGTGCGGGGTCAGCCACTGATCCACCTGTGCGTTCAGGGCGGACAGGAGTGCTGGTCCTGTGTGGCTCTCTGCTTTCAGGCAAGTCAACCCCAAGATAGCGTGACACTGTCGTATCCGGGATGTGGAATAGCCCCTGGGGAGCTGGGGAATCAGTTGATGTGCAGCCAGACGCCGCAGCAGAAGAGGACTCAGCCGAGGAGGATATTGAAGAGGATGGAGTAGGAGTAGAGGAGGTGGCAGTAGGTCTGCCTGCAAGTCGTGGTGGTGTCACCAACTCCGCTGCGGAGCCACGCATTCCATGCTTGTCAGCCGTCAGCAGGTTGACCCAATGCGCAGTATACGTGATATACCTGCCCTGACCGTGCTTTGCAGACCAGGTATCAGTGGTCAGATGGACCCTTGCCCCAACACTGTATGCCAGAGATGCCATGACTTCCTTTTCAATGACATGGTAGAGGTTTGGGATTGCCTTTTTGAAAAAAATTAGTCCGGGTACCTTCCACTGTGGTGTCCCAATAGCGACAAATTTTTTGAAGGCCTCAGACTCTACCAGCTGGTATGGTAAAAGCTGGCGGGCTAAGAGTTCCGCCAAGCCAGCTGTCAGTCGCCGGGCAAGGGGTGACTTTGTGACATTGGCTTCTTATGCTCAAACATGTCCTTGACAGACACCTGACTGTGGGCAGATGAGCAGGAACTGCTGAAGGTGAGAGATGGAGTGGCGGGTGGTTGAGAGGGGGCAGGGAGGACAGCAGTGGTTGACGTGGCTGAAGATGCTGGACCAGGAGGAGCATGGTGGCTTTGAGTTTGTGTGCTGCTTGTACTCATGTGTTGATCCCATAGGCGTTTGTGATGTGAGATCATGTGCCTTCGCAAAGCAGTTGTACCAAGGTGGGTGTTGGACTTCCCACGACTCAGTTTCTTTTGGCACAGGTTGCAAATGGCATTGCTTTTATCAGAGGCAGACACACAAAAAATGCCACACTGCTGAGCTTTGCAATGACGGCATTCTGGTGGTGGCAACAGCATGCGTTGACTGGCGTGCTGTCTGGCTGACCCCAGGTGCCTATACATGCTGCCTGACTGTGCCACTAACTCCTTGCGACGACCTCCCCTGCTTCCAACTCGTCTCCTCATTCTCTCTGTCTCCCCTTCAGAACTTTCCCCTCTTCTTCTCTTCGAGCAGGCACCCACGTGGCATCCGTGGACACATCGTCATCATCAACCGCTTCACTTTTATCTGACACCTCAGCAAAGGAAGCAGCAGCGGGTACAACATCATCATCATCATCATCACACTGTACGTCCATGTGTGTAATCCTGCCTGACTGGAGATATATCCCCGTAATCTACATCATCTGGCAATAATGGTTGCGCATCACTAATTGCATCCAACTGATGTGTAAATAACTCCTCTGACGGATAAAGTGAAGCGGCTGTGGTGGCTGTGGTGGTAGTGGTGGTGGTGGCGACGGGCGGGTGCGTGGTAACTTGAGAGCAGGTGACCGAAGCTGAGCTGGAGGAGGATGGTGCGTCAAGGTTCTAAGCGGAAGCTGTTAAAGATTGGGTGTCCTTTCTAAGCCAGTCAACTACGTCCTCAGAATTTTTCGGGTTCAGGGTACGTGGCCTCTGAACACTGGGCATTATTCCAGGGACAGTGAAAATCACAGCACCACGACCACGACGGCCCCTGCGGGGTGGCCTGCCTCTGCCTGTCATTTTTTTTTTAGATAAGTGGTACTACGCGTGCTAGGTACTGTGCCACCCGGTATGAGTGGTGGGCACTGGCAGTGGGCACACTACAGTCAGTGGAAGAGGGCCTGACACACACTGGCAGCAGGCAAGCAACTGAATTTAGACTACTGTCTAAAAATTAAATGCCTTATTTATCGGCAAGCTACTGTGCCACCCGGTATCAGTGGTGGGCACTGGCAGTGGGCACACTACAGTCAGTGGAATCGGGCCTGACACACACTGGCAGCAGGCAAGCAACTGAATTTAGACTACTTTCTAAAAATTAAATGCCTTATTTATCGGCAAGCTACTGTGCCACCCGGTATCAGTTGTTGGCACTGGCAGTGGGCACACTACAGTCAGTGGAAGCAGGCCTGACACACACTGGCAGCAGGCAAGCAACTGAATTTAGACTACTGTCTAAAAATTAAATGCCTTATTTATCGGCAAGCTACTGTGCCACCCGGTATCAGTGGTTGGCACTGGCAGTGGGCACACTACAGTCAGTGGAAGTGGGCCTGACACACACTGGCAGCAGGCAAGCAACTGAATTTAGACTACTGTCTAAAAATTAAATGCCTTATTTATTGGCAAGCTACTGTGCCACCCGGTATCAGTGGTTGGCACTGGCAGTGGGCACACTACAGTCTGTGGAAGTGGGCCTGACACACACTGGCAGCAGGAAAGCAACTGAAATTAGACTACTGTCTAAAAATTAAATGCCTTATTTATCGGCAAGCTACTGTGCCACCCGGTATCAGTGGTTGGCACTGGCAGTGGGCACACTACAGTTAGTGGAAGTGGTCCTGACACACACTGGCAGCAGGCAAGCAACTGAATTTAGACTACTGTCTAAAAATTAAATGCCTTATTTATCGGCAAGCTACTGTGCCACCCGGTATCAGTGGTTGGCACTGGCAGTGGGCACACTACAGTTAGTGGAAGTAGTCCTGACACACACTGGCAGCAGGCAAGCAACTGAATTTAGACTACTGTCTAAAAATTAAATGCCTTATTTATCGGCAAGCTACTGTGCCACCCGGTATCAGTGGTTGGCACTGGCAGTGGGCACACTACAGTCAGTGGAAGCAGGCCTGACACACACTGGCAGCAGGCAAGCAACTGAATTTAGACTACTGTCTAAAAATGAAATGCCTTATTTATCGGGCAAGCTACTGTGCCACCCGGTATCAGTGGTTGGCACTGGCAGTGGGCACACTACAGTCAGTGGAAGTGGGCCTGACACACACTGGCAGCAGGCAAGCAACTGAATTTAGACTACTGTCTAAAAATTAAATGCCTTATTTATCGGCAAGCTACTGTGCCACCCGGTATCAGTGGTTGGCACTGGCAGTGGGCACACTACAGTCTATGGAAGTGGGCCTGACACACACTGGCAGCAGGAAAGCAACTGAAATTAGACTACTGTCTAAAAATTAAATGCCTTATTTATCGGCAAGCTACTGTGCCACCCGGTATCAGTGGTTGGCACTGGCAGTGGGCACACTACAGTTAGTGGAAGTGGTCCTGACACACACTGGCAGCAGGCAAGCAACTGAATTTAGACTACTGTCTAAAAATTAAATGCCTTATATATCGGCAAGCTACTGTGCCACCCGGTATCAGTGGTTGGCACTGGCAGTGGGCACACTACAGTCTGTGGAAGTGGGCCTGACACACACTGGCAGCAGGCAAGCAACTGAATTTAGACTACTGTCTAAAAATTAAATGCCTTATTTATCGGCAAGCTACTGTGCCACCCGGTATCAGTGGTTGGCACTGGCAGTGGGCACACTACAGTCAGTGGAAGAGGGCCTGACACACACTGGCAGCAGGCAAGCAACTGAATTTAGACTACTGTCTAAAAATTAAATGCCTTATTTATCGGCAAGCTACTGTGCCACCCGGTATCAGTGGTTGGCACTGGCAGTGGGCACACTACAGTCAGTGGAAGTGGTCCTGACACACACTGGCAGCAGGCAAGCAACTGAATTTAGACTACTGTCTAAAAATTAAATGCCTTATTTATCGGCAAGCTACTGTGCCACCCGGTATCAGTGGTTGGCACTGGCAGTGGGCACACTACAGTCAGTGGAAGCAGGCCTGACACACACTGGCAGCAGGCAAGCAACTGAATTTAGACTACTGTCTAAAAATTTAATGCCTTATTTATCGGCAAGCTACTGTGCCACCTGGTATCAGTAGTTGGCACTGGCAGTGGGCACACTACAGTCAGTGGAAGTGGGCCTGACACACACTAGCAGCAGGCAAGCAACTGAAATTACACTAAAGTGTAAAAATTAAATGCCTGTTTTTGATGCAAAGTCCTGTGCCACACGGGATGACAGGGGTGGGCACTGGCAGTGGGCACACTACAGTCAGTTGAGGTCGGCCTGACATACACTAGCAGCAGGCAAGCAGCTGAAATTACACTAAAGTGTAGAAATTAAATGCCTTTTTATGCAAAGTCCTGTGCCAGCCGGTATGAGTAGTGGGCACTGGCAGTGGGCACACTACAGTCAGTGGAAGTCAGCCTGACATACACTGGCAGGCAACTAACCTTAGATTAAAGTGTAAAAATTAAGTGCCTTTTTTATGGAAAGTCCTGTGCCACACGGGATGACAGGGGTGGGCACTGGCAGTGGGCACACTACAGTCAGTTGAAGTCGGCCTGACACACACTAGCAGCAGGCAAGCAGCTGAAATTACACTAAAGTGTAAAAATTAAATGCCTTTTTTGATGCAAAGTACTGTGCCACACGGGATGACAGGGGTGGGCACTGGCAGTGGGCACACTACAGTCAGTGGAAGTCAGCCTGACACACACTGGCAGCAGGCAAGCAACTGAAATTACACTAAAGTGTAAAAATTAAATGCCTGTTTTTGATGCAAAGTCCTGTGCCACACGGGATGACAGGGATGGGCACTGGCAGTGGGCACACTACAGTCAGTTGAAGTCGGCCTGACATACACTAGCAGCAGGCAAGCAGCTGAAATTACACTAAAGTGTAAAAATTAAATGCCTTTTTATGCAAAGTCCTGTGCCAGCCGGTATGAGTGGTGGGCACTGGCAGTGGGCACACTACAGTCAGTGGAAGTCAGCCTGACACACACTGGCAGGCAACTAACCTTAGATTAAAGTGTAAAAATGAAGTGCCATTTTTATGCAAAGTCCTGTGCCACACGGGATGACAGGGGTGGGCACTGGCAGTGGGCACACTACAGTCTGTGGGCCTGCAGCTCCTCACACACAGGCAGGCCAGGCAACTGCAATATGTATATAAAGGAAAAAAAAGCAGACTAATGTTGCAGCCCTAAAAAGGGCTTTTGGGGTGCTGTCAGGACGCTGTCCTTACAGCAGAGATCAGATGAGTCTTTCAGGACTGGAGTGGACACTGAATTCACTAGCCTAGCTATCGATTTCCCTATTAAATCACCAGCAACTACACTCTCCCTCCTCTCACTAAGACTGCAGCTTCAGAATGAATCTAAAATGGATGCTGTGCAGGAGGTGGGAGGGTCTGGGAGGGAGGGTATGCTGCTGATTGGCTGGAATGTGTCTGCTGACTGTGAGGTACAGGGTCAAAGTTTGCTCAATGATGATGTATAGGGGCGGACCGAACATCGTATGTGATGTGTTCGCCCGTTGAGGCGAACGCGAACAAGCTATGTTCGCCGGGAACTGTTCGCCGGCGGATAGTTCGGGCCATCTCTAGCTGCAGCATAACTTCGGCCTTCCCGCTCATCGCCTCGTAAGTGACGTACTCCACAAGGTGGAACTCCACCTTGCAAATGCTGGAGAGACTGTGCGAGTAGCAGCAGGCGATAGTAGAGTTTCAGCTGCAGCACGCACGGGTGTGTTGCTTTGCAGAACAGCACCCCTTCACTACCAACGAGTGTGCCTCCATATTGGACGTTTGTGCCATGTTGCACTGTTTAGAGTTCTTCACCAACATGACCAGTACCTATGACGCCGTCCTCAGCGTTACTATCCCACTTCTATGTCTCCTTAAAAACGCTTTGGGCGATGATAGAAGAGGATGTGGCACATGAGGAAGATGAGAAGGAAGAGGGATCATTCCCACGGTTATCAGCAATGTCCTAACACTCTGATAGAACCACTAGGAACCAACGATGTTACAGAGGAGGCGGGCGGGGATTGCGATCCCGCCGGCCGCACGGCCCGCCTCCCGCACCGCCTCCGCTGCTCATCTGCGCCGCCCGCAACCCCTGCATGGCCAATATCAGTAAGAGGGCTGCGGGGGGTTAAAATAAAAAAACACACAATTAACTGTCTGATCTCCGCGGTCACAGACCGCGAGAATCAGAAATGTCAGAGATCGCTGCAAACCGCAGGTCTTAATTGACCTGCAGTTTGCAGCGATCGCTGATATGGGGGTCACAGGGCACGATCGCAGCAGGAATCATGTTCTTAGCCCGTTTTTTGTTTTTTTCATCCTATTTTATTTAGGACGTATGGGTACGCCCTGTGTCCTTAGGACTCGGACATCAGGGCGTACCCATAAGTCCTATGTCATTAAGAGGTTAAGTAATTTCCCTATCCACATTTGTTAGCAGGGCAATTGTCCTGCTCTTACCCCCATTTTGTTTCCTTTTGCAGCCCTCTAGCTCTTACTACGACTATTTTACAGCACCAAAGTTCGGGTCCCCACTGACTTCAATGGGGTTCGCGTGTGGGTTTGAGTTCCACTTGACCCGAAGTTCGCATAACAGCCATCTCAACAAAAATCTGTAACAAGACCTCTCGACTGTTACCTTCTCACGTTGAAAAGTGGCCCACATGCCACTATGTTTCCTCTGTGTCCCTCTTATTTTGTCCTTAAAAGCAATGACCACCTGGAGCTGTTGGAAAAGGAGGAGTCCTACTTACATCTACCTTTATCTAAACATCCATTATTTATATTATTATTATTTTCAAAGCACCCTTAATTCCAGGGCACTATACATAAAAAATGGGGGTGTATATATATATATATATATATATATATATACAGTATATATATATATAAATTAAAAGAACCGTGAGCATGACCATATTAACAGACTGGTACAGAGGAGGAGAGGATCCTGCCCACAACGGATCACAATCTACAAGGGAAGGGAGCATAAGGCAGTAGGTGAGGGTAAAAGTTGCTCCTCTGGTTGTATGGTGGCAGCATACTTATTTCAGGTTGTAGATTTTCCTTAAAGGTTGGAGGTTTTTGGTTGCTTTTTAAGGTTTGGATGTTGGAGGAGAGTCTGATGTGCTGGGCTAGTGAGTTCCAGAGTATTGGAGACACATGTGAGAAATCTCGTGGACGAAGAGGAGAGCAAAGAAGAAAGTCCTGTAAGGTTCAGATATTATGTTTAGGGCTGTATCTGGAAAATAGGTCAGAAATGTAAGAAGGGGACAGATTGCAGACTGCCTTATATTTTGTTAGCATTTTGAATTGAATTTGCTGCACAAAAGGAAGCTACTGGAAAGGATTGGCAAAGGGAGAGGAAGAGAAAAACAAGGGAGA
This sequence comes from Bufotes viridis, assembly GCA_033119425.1. Taxonomy (NCBI): domain Eukaryota; kingdom Metazoa; phylum Chordata; class Amphibia; order Anura; family Bufonidae; genus Bufotes; species Bufotes viridis. Next base: position 74,729,738 of record CM065590.1, on the reverse strand, counting down.
GGTGGATTAATGAGTTGAGAATAGATGGGAGGCCAGAAAGGAGCATGTTGCAAGTAGTCCAGGCAGGAGATGACAGGGGCATGCACTAATGTGAGATTAAGAAACAGCTCCTATTACATAAACACTGTTTAAATTAAATCCAGGACAGTTATTCTGTTGTTTGCCACAAGAGGCAGCTGTTTCCCACACAGCTAAACAGATTGCAAGTATTTAAATATTAATAGGAGGAGGAGACTGAATCACTCAGTCTGGAGAAGAACAAGGAAGCTGCAGCTACCTCCATCTTGAGAGGAACAGAGAAGGACTGTGTGTGAACAGAATCTGGTCGCATCCTGGCATCAGGGTGTACTGGAGTGGCCGGAGTCGCAGCAAAGAGGGTCTGATCGCTGTCCCGTACCCAGATCCTTTCCTTAGTCAAAGGATTGTTTCTAAGAAGGCTGTTAGGAGCTTTGGAACGGAGCGCTGCCTAGCCTGCAGGACCTCATGGTTGCTGAAGAGACCTGTTGCTTTTCAGTTTAAAGACATCATCGGATACAGAACAAGACCCGCGTCAGTAAAAGCGTGCACGCACAAAATTGCAGAATGGAGCCTAAGAGACTGTGACTAGGCCTGTTAGTTAGTTAGATAGGGACTCAGTGTTATAAAAGGCCAAAAGTTTTTTATACGTTTACTACAAGGACTCTATAACTAAAAGGGACAAAGGGCTGACAACTTGCCCATGACTTTAATTCAGATCAGCGCAATGCTCAGGAAGAATACTCTGATACAGGTTTCTGGACTAGTTATGGGAGGAGGTGTTCTAGAGTTAATAAGATTGTAAGCTGCTGTGCTGCACCGCAGGTAACCCGTACTAAGCACTCACTCAATCGTTCGTGTCGTCGATAGCATAATAACAGATATGGTGGGGTAGTTTTAGTGTGCCCGCCAGTAGGTAAATTATAGCAAATTTCCTCGGGATCCATCGGGAGTCATCTTGCTGTGCAGCAGAGGGGTTCTCAGCTGTGGCTGTGTGTATATAACCTCATTTTCTTTGCTTCCATATTTGGGATTGTGTTCATTGCTAAATCTTTCAGTAAAGAAAGTTCTGTTTTGCATAAGCTAGTGTCGGTGTTGCTTTCCTCGTTCGTGACTTCGCTGTATCCTGGGGAGTCCACCCTAGTAAACGGCTTACACTTACATTTTAGTTGACTCTAGGTTGAAAAAGGAGCAAATGTGAAAGATGTTTTTGAGTTGAAGGCGGCAGGAGGTGGTAATAGTTTGACTGTTTGGCTTAAAGAGCAGGGCAGAGTTAAATTTTATCCCATGGCAGTGGATTTGTGAGACTGAAGAATGCATGTTGCCGTTAACTATAATTGATAAGTCAGTCAGGGTGCTGAGTGATATGAGGAAAGATGAAACATTCTGTTTTCTCCATACTGAGTTTTAAAAAGTTGGAGGGAAGAACAAGGTATAGCTGATAGACATGATGGGATTCTGGATAGAAGGAAATTAACATCTGACCCAGATAGGTAAATGTTCCCTTGCAACTTATTGACAATATTAATGACATGGACACAAGCAGTAGTTACTTGATAATGGAAACCTACCACTTGTCACTTTATGTAGAGTCACATATGACATCATCTTTTCTATTACTGTGGCCCCTTTTCTTCAAGAGCCCAAATCACATGTCTACTTCCTAAAATGCCCCAATAGACCTTTATTTCTGACCATACATGCTCAGGAAAACTATTTTCCCAAGTTATTGAAAGAGTTTCTACCTTACTCGACCATCTGCATTCAATTTTATTCAGCAAATTAGACTGTCAGCTCTTTTGAACAAGGAGTTCACATCAAAACAGCTACGATATGCATTACACTAGTGTTAAGTACATGAAACACCATAGGAAGGCAACAAGACACACAGTGATTACATTATGGTTGCTTTTGGACGGCACATAACTTGCGATTAATGAATGAGCCATTGGCTGAACAGCTGTTTTGTCCATTTCTTGTAAACTTGGCACACACTGGATCTTGTCTTCGACACTGCTAATGTTCTTACATCACATGGATTCTGGCTTTTCTCATTTGGACACAAACCTCTTCAATCTTTCACAGGAGAGGGTTTTCTTTTTTAGTTGGGAACCACATCTCCTTCTAGCTGGAGACATCTGTTTTATAACTATGAACACAGAATACAAGCATTTTGCATAATCAATCACACATTAAGAATTAACTAACATAGTGATGAATTGTTCCATTTTTCCAGTGTCCCAGGAAAGTGAGGCTGTCACTTAAATGGATATTTATTGCTTTGCTGAAAAATTGCTTTGGAAGCAGAGAATGTCGTTATTGTACTTAATGACACAATGTGGGATCCAGTGAAGACACATATGTATTTAATATGTTGGTCAGAGTGGCTTCCCGTCAAATTCAGCTCTCACAAATGGCATTTTGGGATTTAATTTTTCAAGATGTTCTTTCCAGTGGGACTTGTATAATATCAAAGTAAAAAGGCAGCAACCCAGAAAAGACCCAGAAAAGGCAGCAACCTCAGAAAAGAATAATGCAGTATAAACAATGTTATGTATTAACAGCAATAGTGAAAGATGTCTTCTACCTATATGTAGGTGGCACATATTTCCTAAAGGGGTTGCCTGGTTTACAAAAGTAATTTCCATATGTCCTTTTAGTTCATAGAGGGATTCCCGTTTAAGATCCACATTTTGGTCAGAGGGGAGAGTGGCTAAATAGAGCTTCTCTCTGTTATAACCCTTCAGGCATGTCCAAACTGCGGCCCTCCAGCTATTGCAAAACCATAGTCGTGTATTACCCTCACAGACTAAGTCCGGCACTAACTCTTTCAGCTACTCAACAATCTCAGTGGTTCTTCTGCTACATAATTAGTCTAAATTGTTCATTCAAGCCCTTTGGGGTCAAACTTGACTACTATTTCAGCTGCCTTGTCTCAAGTACAACTCACACTGACTCAACAAAAGAGAAGCCTAGTCTGAGAGCTTCAACGGGTTGTGTAATGACAGGATATTGATGGCCTTTCCCAGTGATGGCATACCTTTTAGAGACAGAGTGCCCAAACTGCCACCAAATACACACTTATTTATCGCAAAGTGCCAAAACAGCAATTTACACTGAATACCACAGTCCAGTATAGTATTTTTCATGTACTTTAGCATTTAGCTATAATAGCCTGCCTACAGTCAATGTGCTGCCTGCGCTGTTCATATTGCGGCATGCACTGGTGAATGGCAGAAGTCTAAGGCATATTGTGTACACCATAGAGTTTTTCCAGGGTGCAGGTGCCCACAGAGAGGGCTCTGAGTGCCGCCTCTGGCACCCGTGCCATAGGTTCGCCACCACTTGCCTATCCAATATGCACTTTTCAGCCACTAGCAGTGTCTAGTGTGACAGTACAGCACCCATATTGTATGAAAGCCAAGGATATATATAAATCCTAAAAAGTTGGGGACACTTTTCATTTTGTACCCAAAATACTCAGACACTATTGCACCTCTAAGGTGGTGGGTTTTAAAGGAGTAAGGTTGGGTTTTCTGTAGTGTGGTTGTCTCTTTAAAGATAATGCCTCTTAAATGGCATTCACTGATCGCAGTGGGTTAGCACCCAACAGACATGGATTTTGACAGACAAATCTCAGTCAGCTAAATATTTATCCTCCAGCACCTGTTGCAGGGAAACTGTAGTATTAAATGTCAGCTATTCAGAGGAAATGGTTATTCATGTAATATATGAACAGGGTTACAGAGCTTATCTCTGTTCTGGCTCTTGAGCAGGGGATATCCCCTATGACATCCATAAATCCTGAAGCTAATCCAACACCTCAATGCACTTGAATGTGCCAAGGTGTACAGACACACTCCCAAATATAAATCAGAATTCCTATGTTGACCGGGTGCACCTATTCCTTAAAATATAACTTTTTAAAAATATAACTTTTACTCTATATCTAGTAAAAGTTATATTTTAAGGAATAGGTATACCCGGTCAACATAACAATTTTGATCCATAAATCCTGGTAAAGACTTTGTATAGAGGTTGTTTTTATCAGACAACATCCTTAAATTCTAGGATTGGGTCCTTTTAAAGCAAGCCCTCTAGAGGGTGGTATCTAAGGAAAGAATTATATTTACCTGTTCCCCACTACTTTTGGTGATCTTCTAGTCCCGAGGTTTGCTTCTGGCCGAGGTACAGATATAGTCACGTGCAGGCAATGATTAGCCAAACTGTCTCAAAGTTGCAAATCACTGCTGGGTCATGTGCCACTTGGGGACACGTCATCACTGATTGGGACTGGGACTTGAAGATCATAGGACCTGAGTGATAGGAAGCTGGTGAGTATGATTCTTTCCTGAGATACCACTTGCTAGGGGCATATTTTAAAAGGGACCCAATCCTGGAGTATCCCTTCAAGAATACTGAAACAAGACTAGCGTCTGTCCTATTTAGTCTTTCAACATCCTGCTATGGGCCTGTTTTGAAGTAAATATAAGTAAAACATGAATATATTTAAGGGTAGATACTTTATGTACTTCTGTGGTCTTCCTAAGAAAATGAAAACTATAGTCATATAGGTATACTACTGACTATACTACTGGGCATTGGACTCATCTACTTAATCACACAGCCTACCATTAAGCCGAAACCTCTTCTCTGGTGGACAACCAATATCAAGATCTGCTGGCATGTATGTGATAAGTCCTAAAGAGATGACAAATGCCTTAAAGGGGTTCCTGGACTATAATATTGATGGAGCACTGCAGCCAATTCAGACTGCTGATCCTTGTGGATGCCAGGAGTTGGACTCCCACCAATCTGGTTCATGAATATTGGAATGAAGGTGGCCATACTCCTTAGATGTACTTAACTCATAGCTATTCCTACCAACAGAAATGTGCACTCAGCTCAGCTGAGCAGCCATGTGTTTTACATGGGTAGGGGAATAAGGCGATGCCAGACACCTATATCAGCAGCTTACAGTATCTAACATGACAACAAAGAATTGGGCATGATGAAATCCAGCATACCTGACTTTTTTCGCCAGACATTTGCCATTGGCGGAGAGTCAGGACACACCCATACACTTAAGATGGTTGGCTGCTCCCATCAAAATTTTGACTACCATAATCCAGAAAAGATGTGAATTTACTGTTAATATACTGAGCATGTTTCAAAAATACTTCAAGTATTACCATGCCTGGCCAGAATCCATATCTGAGAGTAGAAAATAAGAATCCTCATGCAGAAATAAGAATCATCCTGCCACAGTCTTTCAGGAGAAGTCTTATCTGTAATGCCCAAGTTTATCCATAGCGTTGTTCATTGATTTGATTGGACCTTCAACATATTGGTGGTGGTTAGTCTATGATAACCACAAAGACCAAGGTGACCAAGGCATTGCCGTAGGTTGCATTGTGATTAATCCAGCCTAGCAGTTTAATATAGTGGTGGCAAATATGACAAATGGACTGTTAACCATGAAGGAAAATGATAACATATTGTCTTTCATTTCTGTAATCATAGCATTAGTATTTGCTGTGGAGTTTTCTTAAATAGTAAATTGATTTATTGATTTTTTTCTTGTGGCATTTTTCAATTTTATACCAGTTCAGACTTCAGAACATACTATCATATAAGATCCCAAACGTGCCATCATAGAGTAATTTGGTTTAGGTGATGAAATACATGTAGTTGTTGTTTCGTAGATATCACGGCTGTACATGACGATTGACCGGCTGACCATTAGGTCTTCACACTTGGTGGTGCAAGTAGGCAACTAGGAAGCATACCTGAAGATACTTAAGGTACACTTAAGATGGTTGGCTGCTCCCATCAAGAGTTTGACTACCATAGTCCAGAAAAGATGTGAATTTACTGTAAATATACTGAGCTTATTTCAAAAATACTTCAAGTATTACCATGCCTGGTCGGAAGCTATATCTGAGAGGGAAAAATAAGAATCCTTGTGCAGAAATAAGAATCATACTGCCGCACATGTATATAACTTAAAGGCAATGATTCCGATGTCCTAATAATACAAGCATAATTCACAAAAGAAATGCTCGCAGTAACGCATATATGTAGCAATGTCACAAAAGAGTAGTCATGCACATAGTGATAAATAGTTCAAAAAAGATGATGCACACAGTGATGTCACACACACAGTGATAGCAAATACATTTCACAATAGAAAGATGCCCCAGTGGTTAACTTAGATTTTGAGCCCCATTGGGGACAACGTGATGATGATAATGTTTGCAAATCACTGCAGAATACAGTATGTCAGCTCTAAATAAGTGAGTAAAAAAAAAATAATATATAAAGATGATGCATACAGTAATGTCACGCGCACAGTGATAGTAAACATACCCCACAATAGAAAGATGCACACAGTGATGTCCCACACACAGTGATAGTAAATATACTCCACAATAGGAAGATGATGCACACAGTGATGTCACACACACAGTGATAGTAAATATACTCCACAATAGGAAGATGATGCACACAGTGATGTCACACACACAGTGATAGTAACACTCCACAATAGAAAGATGATGCACACAGTGATGTCACGCGCACAGTGATAGTAACACTCGACAATAGGAAGATGATGCACACAGTGATGTCACGCGCACAGTGATAGTAACACTCCACAATAGGAAGATGATGCATATAGTGATGTCACACACACAGTGATAGTAACACTCCACAATAGGAAGATGATGCACACAGTGATGTCACACATGCAGTGATAGCTAATACACTTCACAATACGAAGATGATGCATATAGTGATGTCACACACACTGATAGTAACACACTCTACAATAGAAAGATAATGTACATAGTTATGTCACACACACAGTGATAGCAAACACATTCCACAATAGGAAGATAATGCACACAGCGATGTCACACACATTGAGGCCTATTGCACCGTATGGCTTTTTCAGTATTTTGCAGTCTGCAAAAAGCGGATCCATAAAAAATATGGATGATGTCCGTGTGCATTCTGTTTTTGTGGAATGGAATAGCTGGTCCCTGATAGAACAGTACTATCCTTGTCTATTATGCGGACAATAATAAGACATGTTCTATCTTTGAGCGTAACGGAAGAACGTAAATACGGAAATGGAAGGCATACGGAGTACCTTCCGTTTTTTGCAGATCCATTGAAATGAATGGTACCGTATACGGTCCGTGTACGAAGCATAAAAAACAGAACGTAGATGGAAAAAAAATTCATGTGTAAAAGACCTGACAGTAACACACTCCAGAAAGATGATGCACACAGTGATGTCACACACACAGTGATAGCAAATACACCTCACAATAGAAAGATGATGCTCACAGTGATGTCACACACAGTGACAGTAAACATACTCCATAATAGAAAGGTGATGCACGTAGTGATGTCACACACACAGTGATAGTAAACACACTCTACAATAAAAGATTATGCACACAGTGATGTCACACACACGGCGATAGCAAATACACTTCACAATAAAAATATAATGCACACAGTGATGTCACACACACGGCGATAGCAAATACACTTCACAATAGAAAGATGATGCTCACAGTGATGTCACACACAGTGACAGTAAACATACTCCATAATAGAAAGATTATGCCCACAGTGATGTCACACACACGGCGATAGCAAATACACTTTACAATAGAAGAATGATGCACACAGTGATGGCGCAGTATGGACATTAATTTAACCTATTGTGTGATAGTGGTCATAGAGCCACACAGCCATTGGGACTCAGACGTTCCTACAACCTCTAAACTCCTAGTTGTTATGCTCCAGCCAGTGAGTACTACTTGCCTATGCACATACTGTACAGCCCTCCGTTTCTGTCATACTTGCATGCATATAGTTCCAAACATATGCATGCACTGTTTTTACGGAATTAGGGATCGAGATCTGAACACTAAATCATCAATGCTGTGTGACTTTGGACACATATTCAGGGAGTATACCATATTGCTATATAGTGCTCAAATAATATAACCATGATACACCAAAATACTGGTATAACACAATATACCATAAATTTATAAAATCCCAAAGTATTAAAAAGCATAACATTGTTAATGTTAATTACTCCTGTTGCAATCCAGTCAATCACTTTGATTTTGGTGGTGACTAGTGTTGAGCGAACTTGTGTTTTAAACTCTGTGTCCAAAGTTTGGGTTCGGGTTATCAAAGAATCCCGTTATGGATTCTGCTACCACGGACCATAAACGAATTTGGAATCCATAACGGGATTCTTCGATAACCCGAATCCGAACTTTGGACGCAGAACTTAAAACACAAGTTCGCTCAACACTAGTGAGGACCAAATGAATATTAATGCAGTCCTCTGTTGTGACTGGTTCATCTGGGCATGATTGTGGGCAGCCTCCCTGCAGACCTTCTGATTTAAGGCATCTGCCCCATAATTTCTGGTCAGACACTTCTTTCCGGATTCTATTGTTAGACCTAAGGGTCTACACAGAGGATTGTACATACATTGTAGCTAGGCCAGGCGCGTACATACAGGGGTCGCAGCAGTCGCAGTTGCGACCGGGCCCGGCACTCCAGGGGGCCCGGCCGCCTGTGGACCCCTGCAGTAGCGCTGTACCGGGGCCCTCACTGGGGTGCCAGAATAGCGCTGACACCATACTGCGGCGGGGCAAGGGAGCGCATAGTTCCCTGCCCTGCCGCCGCTCACCGCTATAGGCTTCAGGCCTAATAGGCCTGAGGCCTATGCAGTAGTGAAATCCCGGCACAGGCGTGCGCGATGAGCGTCATCACGCACGACCGGGGCCGGGCGCAGCAGCACAGAGAAGTGTGAGCGCCTTCTCTGCAAGCAAGCGCAGGTAAGTATTTAGCTTTTAGGTTTTTTATCTCTTTTTTATTAATTTTTATGTGACAACTTTGGGGACATGTGGGGAAAAATTATTATGGAGATAATGGAGGAATTACTTTGTGGGGGCAAATGATTGTGGGGGCAAATTACTATACGGCAGTGGGGGGAACTACAGAGTGAAGGAAACTACAGAGTGGGGGAAACTACAGTGTGGGGGGCAATGTGGGGAAACTACTGTGTGAGGGGAAGTGTGGGGGGCAAATTACTATAGGGGCAGTGTGGGAGAAACTACAGAGTGAAGGAAACTACAGAGTGGGGAAACTACTGTGTGAGGGGCAATGTGGGAAACTACTGTGTGAGAGGAAGTGTGGGGGCAAATTACTATAGGGGCAGTGTGGGAGAAACTACAGGGTGAAGGAAACTACAGAGTGGGGAAACTACTGTGTGAGGGGCAATGTGGGGAAACTACTGTGTGGGGCAGTGTGGGAGAAACTACTGTGTGGGGGAAACTACTGTGTGGGGGCGGTGTGGGGAAACTACTGTGTGGGGGCGGTGTGGGGAAACTACTGTGTGGGGGCAGTGTGGGAAACTACTGTGTGGGGAAACTACGGTGTGGGGGGCAGTGTTGGGGAAACTACGGTGTGGGGGGACATGTGGGGGCAAATGATTATGGGGGCAAATTACTATATGGGGCAATGTGGGGAAACTACAGTGTGGGGGACATTACTATATGGGGTCAGTGTGGGGAAACTACTGTGTGGGGAAATTAGTGTATGGGGGCAGTGTGGGGAAATGACTGTGTGTGTGTGTGTGTGGGGCAAATTACTATGGGGGGCAGTGTGTGGGAAATTACTATATGGAGGCAGCATGGGGGCGTTGCTATTGGGGAAGCACTGTAGGGCAATTCTATTATTTTGGGGACACTATACAGGGATTACTGCCTGGAGCACAATATAGGATGTTTTTAGCGTACAGGGGTGAAGGCAGGTTAGGGGTGGGGCGGCGATGGGAGGGGGCCCCATGGATCAGCTTCGCACCGGGCCCCATGGATTGTGTGTGCGCCACTGAGCTAGGCTGATAGCGTAGGATTGCAGAGGTTAATGCAGACTAGGTGTAAAAACAGTGAAGGAGGTAAGAATGTTAGACAAAGCACTTGAACATTTTTCTTCATTTGCTGGTTGCATAGAAAAGGTTGAGAAGCACAAGCAAAAGTGTTGACAGGTTCATTCTACTTATTTCATACTTGACCAGTGTTTTCTCCAAGGAGATGAACAATCAAGAATAATGGGAGTCTTACTTCTGGCTGAGATTACCTGAAGACAGCTCCCCTGCTATCAGATGTTCACTTCCCTGTGAGATATAGAGTTTTGGAGTAAATTATATTCATTTGCAGAAAGTGAAACCTGGTCTGTACGAATACAAGAGTTCATCATACATGTCACTGCAAGGTGTGATCTTATCTCCTGTCACACTCCTGCTACCTCTCTAAAACATCCCCAGGGTATTTCTAAGTCATTCTCAAGAATTCTGCTTACTGGGATGAAACATGCGCCAGTTAAATATGCCATCTCGCACCTGATCATGCGTCTTCAAGTTTTATGCCTGACACATGAGGTCTCTTGATAATTGCCATTCTGCTACAATAGTTCAGGTGTCTTAGAATATGGAGAAATCATAAAATGTATAAACAATGTGCATCTTAAATGTGTTATCTTTCTGTTGTTAGAAAAGTATTGCACCTCAACATTAGGTTAATCCTTAGACAACCACCACAGTACAAGTATGGCAGAAGTCATCTATTTATATATGGTGCCCGCTCAGAAGCACAGTGGGCGCTGGGTGTTTGCTGTTTCAGACAGCAGAGGCCTGGGGCTAATGTCTGTGATCAGCAATAAAGCCAATCGCAGACATTTAATCCTTCAGATGCAGTGGTCAAATGTGACCATGGCATCTGAAGGGCAAAACCCAGAATAACTGAGCTTCTGGGCCTGGAATGGCTCTCCCAAGCAGTGAATGGGTGAATCATGTGTTAGCTCTGATGCTCTGGATCTCTCTAAAGTAGCGTAGCATATGAGAGCTGTAGTTCCTATGGAGGCTTACAGCTGGCAGGACTCCATAGGAAATCAGCAAATAGGTCTTACAATGCAGCACTTATACACTGCTAAGCTAAAAGCAATCTGAAGATCATATTCTAGCCTGCTAGGGGTTGAGGGCTAAAAGAAAGTCAAAAAAGGGAAAAAACATAAAAATTATATAAAAAAATATAAAATTTTAGATCAAAGCCTTTTCCTCAGTATAAAAAAAAAAAAGTATCATAGGCATCATGGTGTCCTAAAATGCCCAAACTATTAAAACAGAAATGTATTAAATGTATTTATCCCAAATGATGAACACCATAAACGGAAAAATCCAAAATGGGCGATTCGCTATTATTTCATCGCTTACCAAAAAAAAAAAAAAAATGATTGTAAAGTCTCACACACTCCAATTTTTTGGTATTAAAACTAAAGAAAACAATATAGAGGCGGTATCACAGTAATCGTACTGACCCAGAGAATAAAGTAATAGGTCAGTTTTCCGCATAGAGAATGCCGTAAAACCAAACTCAGTAAAACTATGGCAGAATAGTGTTTTTTTAAATCCAGCTTCCAGTTACATTGTATGCAATATTAAAATTACCCTCTTGTCTTAACCATCACTGGCTTCAGTCTTACTTGGGACCGCCATGTCTAAGGTGCTTATTAACTTAACATACCAATCAGTTGCAGACAGATTCCTGAAGAGTGTTTGTACTATGGGCTGAAGAAGGTGCTGTAGAGAATCCAGTTGTGCACAAGACTGGAGAATTGGACTTCACTTAGTAATGTTCTTTCTCAAGTCCTGATAATAGCAATTGGCACTCAAATACTCCCAGGACTTAGGGCTCTTTCACACGAACGTGTGAGCCCCGTGCCCATGTTGCAGGCCGCAATTTGCGGCCGGCAATGCACGGGCACTGACCGTAGGGCAGCTGCAGCGGATCACGGACCCATTCACTTGAATGGATCCACGATCTGCCCGTTCCGCATAAAAGATAGGACATATTCTATCTTTTTGCGGGACGTAAGTATGGAACGGAACCCCACGGAAGTATTCCGTAGTCATTCCGTTCCGCACCGTTCCGCATCTCCGGTTCGAGGACCCATTGAAATGAATGGGTCTGCATCCGTGATGCGGAATAGCCACGGAATGGTGAAAGAAATGATCCAGCAATGAATGGGAGGTAGGTGTAGGACATATTGACAGAGCGTGTGAACAGAAATGGAGAAATATGGAACTGACCCTATCTGAACCCAAGTCAGCAAATGAGCCTGGACAACAAAATAACATAACGACTAACAAATCCCATACACAGTAAGAAAGACCATGGCACTAAAGATCTCAGGATACACAGCAAGCTATGTAGACTAGAAGTAATCATGGAACTACAAATCCCAGAATCCAACACAAAGTACAAAATATCTGGAAGGGAATGCACCTAGAAAATGCTATTTTTAAACCCAGAATAGAGTGGCTCAACAAACACCACTCCGCCCTAATCAACCAACCAAGGCTAGGTGATAACCAAACCCAGATGCAAGTCAATAGAATAGAAACTTGCCAAAAAAGGTGAATGTGGAGCATCTGGGAGACCCCTGTTACTCGTAACAGGTGATATAGAATAATGCCTTTATGAAAAGACAGTGTAAGAGTGTCTATAAAACTGTCATTTCACATGTGCATTACTGTAAATGATCGATCTATCTCCACTCAGTCTTGCACTCATCCTCCAGTTGGGCTGAACTTAGCATATATAAAGCATAAATCACACCCCAAATAAATTTCATGTACACCAAATACATGCTGCCACCAGGATGACGAAATGTAAATTCTTTACCACACAAGTTATAGGTTACTAGAGCTACAAGGACGGAACATTAAAGGCAACTTGTCACCCAGAAAATGCATATTATACCACAAACATTACCTTATTTAAGTCTGTAGCATGATTCCAAAGTTGTCTTTGTCTTTGCTGTGCGATGTGCCAAAAGTCAGAAAAAAATACTTTTATTCAACTGCCTGCACTATTTACCGTAAATTCAGGTCTTGAAGTCAAGAAGGCTACGGCTTCAAGTCAAGCTCTCCATGCCCCCTTTTCCCGTCCCTTAGTGTCTGATTGATTGAATTTCCCATTCCCTCAATGCGGGATGCTTAAATGTATTCTCACGCATGCGCCGTGTCCCCACATTTCCTTACGCAATGTGCAGGGAAAGGAATTGTGGGGACATGGCGCCTATACAGAAAAAATGCGTTTGTGCGTCAGAATAGGGGTAATAGGAAGTTCTAGCAATCAAACACTATTTAGCAATATTAGATTAGAGATGAGCAAATTTTTCAAAACTTCGATTCAGCCGATTCGCCAAATTTAAAAAAAATGTCATTCGATGCGAATTAATTAACAGTGAATCGCGTTAAAAAAGGCTATTTACTGGCGTCAGAGAGCCTTTATAGCGGTGTAGAACACTGTGCCTTGCAGTAACACACATAGGGAGTCTGCATTCGTTGTGAAATAATACTGTTAGTCAGTATGACATGCAGATGACAGGTGTCGCTCTTAGAATCACTGCACACTTCACTTATTTGGGCACTCACTGGGCCAAAACTGACCAAATAACTCAAGTATGAATTCAGCCTTACAGGTTAATGTTAGCGTCAAGAAGAAGCGCACTCCTTTTATACCGTCGTCAGCTGATTCCACATAGATGTCTACAGAACCTGTTCTATTAAGCGCTTATACAAGTAGAGCCCCCGACAGAGTGGAGAGGGTGTCAGCAGTAAGGTTGTGTTGACGTCACTGATTATTTTGCCCTTCCTCTGATCTGTCAGAACAATAACCCCCAAAAACAGATCCTGTCTGTTGAGCATCCGCTTTCACTCAGTCAGCATTTGGTCAGTAATCCATCAGTATTGCTAATGCCTAAAAAACCCAGGGTGGAGTCAAAACAGAGATGACACGTAAATGAGGAGACCACAGAGTGGCCCAATGACAGAGTCCGGAGGTGGCGGCATCATCAGGAGGAGGGCGCAGAGTGGCACAATGACAGTGTGGAGGTGGTGGCAGCATTAGGAGGCCACAGAGTGGCACAATGAAAGTGTGTGGAGGTGGCAGAAGAATTAGGAGGCCACAGAGTGGCACAATGACATAGTGTGGAGGTGGCAGCAGCATCAGGAGACCACAGAGTGGCAAGGTGACATAGTGAGGAGGTGGCAGCAGCATCAGGAGACCACAGAGTGACCCAGTGAAAGAATGGGGATGTGGGTGGCAATACGTGTACCAACTGAAGATGGTGGGTGAAAGAAGGAGCACTTGGCATCAGTCTCTCCCCATTTTGGGTCGACAGGCGAGTTCTTCTTGGGGTAACTATGGCCCCTGCCGCACTAAACACCCGCTCTGATGCCACACTACTGGCCTGGCAGGACAGGTTTTCCAGGGCAAACTCTGCTAGTTGCAGCAAAAATCCAGTTTGGCTGCCCAGTAGTCCAGCAGATCTTCAATGTGGGTGGCAGAGTACTGTGCAAGTATGCCACCACCTGCTGGTTCAGTTCCTGCTCCAGGTCTAGCTGCTGTTGCTGGTGAGTAGTTTCTTCACTACGCGGGTGATGAAAGCTGCTCATCAGCGACTCTAGACTCAAGTTGCTGCTGATGGAGCTGGAACTGCTCCTACCCCCCACCCTGCCACAGCAGCCATGACAGAGGAACGTGAGCGCAGAGGGCCCCTGGTCAGACCTGCCCAGGCTAACGAGTTGCAAAACAGCGTGACACCGCCGTGCTTTGCACATGTGGTATGCTGGAGGGCACTGTGAGTTGTCCCTACAGTGGAGGCTGAGGAATTGGTGGAGAATGAGGAGGCAGAGGCGGACATTGTCGAAGAACCAATAGCATTGAGAACGTGGAGAAGGAAGCAGCGTCACCTGGCCAAGTTGCTGGTGTGCCTGTAGAGGAACCACATTCACCCAGTGAGCCATAAAGGACATGTATTGTCCCTGATAGTAGTTACAGCTCCACACGTCAGCGCTGCCGTGCACTTTGGCAGACACTGACAGGCTCAAGGACTGGCCCACCTTGTGTTGTACATGTGTGTGCAGGGCTGGTACTGCCTTTTTCGCAAAGGAATGATGGCTTGGGACTCTCCACCTCGGCCCGGCACAAGCCATCAGTTCTCTGAAAGGTGCAGAGTCCACAACCTGGAAAGGGAAGGACTGCAGCACAGTGTGAGAATGTGAAGGCGGAAGCGGTGTCACCTGGCCAAGTTGCTGGGGTGGCTGGGCAGAAACCACATTTACCCAGTCGGCCGTAAAGGACATTTACTGTCCTTGACCATAGTTCAATGGGCTGTCCTTAATTCCATCACTGAAGCATGATTGGAAGAAGCCAATGCTGGTAGACGCACTGCTGATGGCATTCACACCTGACACCTGAAGGCTCAGTGGAAGCACAAGGCTAGAGCAGAGGAGGAGGAGGAAGAAGTCGCCAACACAGCTGGGTCACCGCCTGCACCTCAGAAGGCGGGGTTAGCATGGCCGAAATGTGGAAAATCTTTGTCACCACACCACTACAACCAGCACCACCAGCAGATATAGAACGTCTTAGCAAGAGGCAGCATTTCCGCAAAATGGTGGAAGAGTATCTGTGCACACGCCTACACGTACTGACTGATGGTCCTGTCCAGGGTCGTAGATACAGGGCAAGCAGGGAAAGCGGCTGCTTTGGGGCCCTGACCAAGAAGGGGCCCATCCAGGAGGAGGACTAAAAGACTTTGTTAGGGCCCCCTCAACAGTATTATGCAATGAAATTATATACAGTAGCATTATAGACAGTGTTGAAAACGGATGGAATAGCTGCCTGGTCTGAGAGAGCGATCTTTAGTAGCCACAGGAATGGGGACAACATGAAAGGAAGGGGTTGCGAAAAATGACTGGGGGACGGGGCTCCATTCAAAAATTTGCTGTTGGGCCCAGTCATTTCTAGCTATGCCACTGGGTCTGCCGCATTCAACTTCTGGGTCTCCAAATTGGGGACATGGCCTCACCTTTACGCCTTGGAGGTGCTGTCCTGCCCTGCAGCCAGTGTATTGTCTGAACGTGTGTTTAGCATGGCTGGGGCGTTATTACAGACAAGTGCAGCCGCCAATGTGGACAAACCACAGCCAA
This sequence comes from Bufotes viridis, assembly GCA_033119425.1. NCBI lineage: Eukaryota > Metazoa > Chordata > Amphibia > Anura > Bufonidae > Bufotes > Bufotes viridis. Next base: position 74,713,627 of record CM065590.1, on the reverse strand, counting down.
CGTGGCCAATCTCACGTTAATGAAAAAGAACCAGGCATGGATCCCACAGGACTTGTTTGTACTTTATGCAGAATAGACATGTATACCGGCCTCACCCAACCATTGTTATACTACAGCGCACTTACTCTTTGTTTTGTTTTTTATATTTCCCAATGTTTTGGGGTCTACCCCAATTTATAAAAAAAAAACACATTGTTGTTGGTGACTACCTTCGGCTTCACAGTCAAAAAGGCTTTATGTCAGGCAACAATGTAACCACCAATTGTAATGAACTAATTTCCCTGTCTGTTATGCAGTGCAGTGGTACTTTGAAAAAAGAAGGGTACAGATCCCCCAACAATCTGAACGCCACCTAATTTACTGAATATATTTCTAAGTCAGGTATGCAGGCAGAAGTAGTTTGAAAGAAAAAAGGCGTCATGGAGCGTCCCCGTCATCAGGCATCTATTTGCCCCGCTAAAGGATTATTTTAAAAGTGTATAGAAGCCACACGGGGCCCCACGCTGCAGATTTATCATGGAGACATCATGGAGATTTTACAGCATATAACTACAGCACCCAACAATCTAAAAGCCGCCGAATTTACAGAATATAATTCCCAGTCAGGTATGCAGTGCAGGGGAATTTGAAAGAACGAAGGGGTACAGATCACCCACCAATGTAACAGATGATTGTTCAAAATTTACCTTCCTGTCACCTATGCAGAGCAGGGGTTTTATACGGCAAAACTGTTTTTCAGCTTTGTATGCAAAAGTGCTCTGTGGTACAACAGTACGAGTTTATTCCACCAACTACAGAAATGTACTATGTCACTGCAAAATCTTAAAATAGGTTTTTCAGCGGTGTATGCAAAGTGCTCTGTGGTACGACAGTACTGGGTCTATTACAGCAACTACAGAAATGCACTATGTCACCACAAAATTTTAAAATAGGTTTTTCAGCAGTGCCTGCAAGCGTGCTCTGTGGTACGACAGTACGGGTTTATTACAGCAACTACAGAAATGCAGTATGTCACCCCAAAATTATAAAATAGGTAATGTAGGGGGGCTTGACCTGCCAGAAAAAAGGAATTTTTCCTCCACTGAGCTAACAAAAAATAATTAGACTGATGTCCCTGGCAGGCTGGCACACATGCAGGTCACATACAGTTCCAAGGACACTGAAGTTGCTAAAATGGCCGCCGACCCCCACCTCAGAAACAGATGGATTAAAAATTATTTTGCAGTATCACTGGGCTCAAGGCTGGGTACAAATATGTAGCATAGCACCCTCAATAATTGCTGTAGTTTGAAGAGTTAACAGAAGTTCAACACATTTCTTCCCTAATCTGTCCCTCACAGAAGCGGCAGCATCCTATCTCTACACTGAGAAGAGCAGAGTGACGTGCGGCGCTATGTGACTCCAGCTTATATAGAGGCTGGGTCACATGCTGCACTTAGCCAATCACAGCCATGCCATTAGTAGGCATGGCTGTGATGGCTTCTCAGGGCAAAGTAGTGAAACGCTTGTTGATTGGCGGCCCTGCAGCCTGTCAAAAAGCAGGAAGAAATCGCTGAACAACGAACTCGAACTTTTATGGAAATGTTTGTTTTCGGGTCCGGATGCTAAAAACCGCAATGTTCGGTATGAACCCGAACTTTACAGTTGGATTATGGTTTATGTTTGTTAGCACTTAATGTAATATCCATCTAAATATGTATTTAGCACTAGAGCTAGGGAAGGCACACTGTGCAGTATGTTTTTTTTTACTCATGGAGCCCAAGCTTCAGGAACAGCCCAAAGGCCTTTGGGCCATGTTATCTGACCCTGTTTGTATATAGTGCCACAAAGGGGCCCTGTTATGTTACCTATCAGCCCATTATGTAGGTTGCACCAGACATACCACAGGGTGTGCACTACATTCTTGCACCAACATGGGTCCTATTGGCCACTATTGTAGACCTGTGGAATGAAACTACCTTTTGTGAATCACATGCTAGACCAGACCAGCAAGCAACGATGACAATGGGGACACATCATGGGCATAATGCACATAAACAGCTGGGGAAGGAATTTTCTGGGACTCAGAGGGTCTGAGAAATGGTTGTCTGTCACAGAGAGCTAGAAAAGGGGTGACCTGGCACCCAGAGAGTTATGAAAATAGTAGTCTGACACATATTGCTGTAATCCTAACCAGATATTTGATATTTATCTACATATAAATAGTGCCTTTTCCCTTTACTGACTATTCTCCTTGCCTCACACTAAGGAATTTGCTTTAATGTTTCACACATGCTGCACTTCGGTAGACATACTGTAGCCTTCACTATATATGACCATGGCTGACCAAGCAATGTCCCTCTGAAATTACAGCTCTGTGTTAGACAAAGTCCAGGTATAAAATTAACTGAGTGCATTCACAGCTCCGTTGACCCCTCACTTTTGAAGGCTTGCATATTCTGACCCGTTCAACATCAAAAATAATTAAAAGACTAAGATCCAGCATTCTTTTTAACATATATGCAATAAACTAGCTATACGTTTTGCAGACTGTCTACAATGCAAATTGGTACCTTCAAAACATTTTTTACAGACATACTGGCCAAAAGACTGTGCCGTGAATTCATTATTAATATACAGCTATGACCTATATCGGCCCAATAAAAGCACCCCAACTCCAGCCACATGGCCCTGACAGTAGCAGTGCTCCCATAAAAGTGTCAACCATAAGTTATACTAAAAGTGCTGGCCACTTACCCTCAACAGTTCACATTTAACAGTGCCAGACACATTCTCCATAAACAGTGCTAGTCACATGCCCCATACAGTGGCTTGCAAAAGTTTGGACACCCCTGGTCAAAATTATAGTTAAATGGGGTTATCTGGGTACAGAGCTCAACCTGGACATATCCATATTTTTACCCAGGCAGGCCCTCTGACGTGAGCATTGGAGTATTTCATGCTTCAACACTCTCCTTTGCCCTGCGCTGAATTGTGTAGGGCAAAGGCTTTTTCTGCCGATCCGATGATGTATTGGGCTCTCCATGTGTAAAGATAGTCTTCCGCCTACCAGCGAGCTTTAGTGCTGCCCTAGCTGTAAAACGGGTAGGGCAACGCTAAAGCCCGCCCTTTAATACCGGTGACGTCACCGGCAACACTGCTAGGTGGAAGCCTTCGCTCAGCAGTGTAAAAATATAAACAAAACAGCAAGGGAGAGCATCGGACCAAGAAATTTTCCGATGCTCATATCAAAGGCTCCGATGCTCATATGAGAGGGTCTGCCTGAACCCAGACAACTCCTTTAAAGGGTTTCTGTCACCAACTTTTGACATTATAAGCTGTCTGACATTAGCTATGTGCTAATGTCAGACCAGCTTGATAATGTCTTTTTTATAAAAATCCGCTGTATATATAGTCTGAAAAACTTACTTTTATATTATGTAAATTAGCCTCTAGGAGCAGGGGGGGCGTTGCCCTGCTCCTAGCGGCTCCGTCCGGCAACCTGCTGGCACGCCCCTTCACACTTTGATTGACAGTGCAGGGCGCGATCCTCCTGCACTGTCTCGTTCTGAAATCGCGCGCCGCGCCGCCGCTCTGTATTCGGCGCAGGCGCGGTGAGCAGAGGACAGCAGGCACCAGCGTCCTCTGCTCACCGCGCCTGCGCCGAATACAGAGCGGCAGCGCGGCGCGCGATTTCAGAACGAGACAGTGCAGGAGGATCGCTGCCCTGCACTGTCAATCAAAGTGTGAAGGGGCGTGCCAGCAGGTTGCCGGACGGAGCCGCTAGGAGCAGGGCAACGCCCCCTGCTCCTAGAGGCTAATTTACATAATATAAAAGTAAGTTTTTCAGACTATATATACAGCGGATTTTATAAAAGACATTATCAGCTGGTCTGACATTAGCACATAGCTAATGTCAGACAGCTTATAATGTCAAAAGTTGGTGACAGAAACCCTTAAGTAAGTTGAAGAGGAAATGGTCTACAAAAGGCATAAAGTTAAAGGGGCTATGCAACAATTTATATTAATGACCTATCCTCAACATGGGGGTGGATTAATCATGCTTTGGGGTTGTGTGGTATCCAAAGGCACGGGGAACATTTCATGGGTAGAGCGAAGAATAAATTTAATGAAATTCCAGACAAATTTTGGAAGCAAACATAACTAATAATTTTTTAAAAATAATTTTCTGTGAGTTAAGCAAACATAACACCAACTGTAAAAAAGCTGAAGTTGAAAAGAGAATGGCTTCTCCAAATGGATATTTATTCTAAACACACCTCAAAATCCACAATAGACTACCTCAAAAGCTCGAGCTGAAGTTTTTAAAAATAGTTTTTGCTTAAATTGAAGTGAATGGGGGCTGAGTGCGATACCAAGTACGGCTGCTATACAATGTACGGTGTTATGCTTGGTAAGCTTCGAGAAGGCCGTGGTGGTCACAGGAGTGCCGATGCCTTCTCAAACAGCGATCGGTAGGGGTCCCAGATGTCCCACCGATCAGATATTGTATTAAAATCTCTGAAAATCCCTTTAACGTTATGCCTTTTGGAGATCATTTCCTCTACGTCTTGCTTAACTCTTCACAGTAACAGTAATTTTGACCAGGAGTGCCCAAACTTTTGCATGTACTGTATGTGTTAGTCACATACCCTTATACTAGGTCAGCCATATACACCAATATCATTCCAGCCTCATGAATCCTAAACAGTGCCAGTCACATACAAAAATGTATAATAAATTGATAAATTTGCAAAGGGGTAATAAAACAGTGATCTCATAGCAGAGGGTAGTGGCCAAAATTAAGTAAGAGCAGAGGACTAAAAGTCCTGATGATATCACAGTGTGGGGATTAAGCACACTGTGATAATAAACACTGTGAGGCGTTAGGATGATTTCGTTCACATAGTGAAGTAATCATCGGCACAGTGAATTACACTACAGCTGAAGCACAAAATGATGTCACAATATGAAAATTACAACTAAAGTGATGTCACAGTACACTGACAGTGTGTACACTCACAGTAAACACTATATAACCATAGGAAACAGCTAATTGCACACAGTGATGTTGCAGCATGCGACTGAGTAATGTTCACAGTGATGTCACAGAACAAGCATAATAAATAGAAATGAGCGAATTGAAGCTGTGAGCGAATTGATTCGCAGCGAACCCGAATTTCCTCACGCTCGTGGTAATGAATCACATTTTTCCTAAAATGGCTACTGCACATGTGAAAACATGGAGCAATGAACTCTGGGAAGGTGGGATCACCCATAATGCCACGCATGCAGCCAATCAACAGCCAGCGAGCCATGTGATGTCCCAGCCCTATAAATAGCCTCAGATATCTTGGATTCTGACATTTTCCAGTGTACTTAGTGCAGGGAGAGACGTCAGCAGGCGCTAGGGACAGTGGTAGGAAAGACTTGATTGTGGTGAAAAAAATGACATAGGTTCAGGGAAAGATTAGGGAGGAATCGTTCCAAAGTATTTATGTAGAACAGGGTTCAGTAGGGAGGTTAGAGCCTGGGTAATAGTAACAATCCTATTTCACCTTGCTGCACTGACTGGGAATCCAAATTGCCATTATGCAGCTCTGTAATTCCAGCTAACCCTTCTTGTTATGGTGGTGCAAGTGCTGTTTGATACAGCCATTAACAGGGTTTATTACAAGGAAATATTTGTACAGTATGACTTATTTGCCCTTGTGCGGTGCAGTTATATGTTGTAAAGCCCTTTTGCTGTGTATTAGCGGCAAAAGAAAAATATATTTGCCCTTGTGCGGTGCAGTGATATATTCTAAAGCCCAGTTTGCCGTGTATTAGTGGAGAAACAAAAATATATTCGCTGTTTAGCGTTGCACTTATCTGTTGAAAATCCTTTTGTGTTGTGTAAAAGTAGAAAAAAATTAGGACCTAATTGCCGTTCAGCTGTGCAGTTATATATTCTAATTGGATATAAGGGACCCCTCAGGAGGCTGCAACGCTGTATACACATACAATTTTTCTTTTATTGGTCCGTAGGACCTAAGCATTATTTTTACACCCTCACTGACTGATTTGTTTAAGTATAACCTTTATTTCTATCCTTATTAAAAGAACATAGTGCTAATTAAGGAACTCAAGTGATTAAAATTCCTCAGGGAGGTCAGGTTTGGGACATCAGTGTTACACTATTAGTACTGCAGTATTAGCAGTCACTCTTATGTCAGGGAATACACTCCCTTTTTATTATAGTCTTGTCCGGAGGTTCACTAGATACCAAACTATCTGGCTACAATTTCCCATTCACGGGTCACTGCCTGACTTTCCCTGAACTAAAATTACACATTATATCCTGCATCCCGACATGTTTCGCCAAGTAATCGGCGTCTTCAGGGGATGATATTGCAGGTATTATGTGTGGGGGCGGGGATCAGCCTTAATGCCCTCGGTGCTGGCGGGATTGTGGTGTCCATCCAATGGCTGCGTCAAGTTTTATTTAGACATTCTGCTAATCCAGTAGTGGCCCTCCAATTCATTTACCCATTGGATGCTTATCTGGGGTCAGTAGACGCATACCGATGTTGTCATAGATCACGCATGCGCCGGCACTTAGATCTTTTTCCCATTCGGCTGAACTAGATGCTGCAGTCGGAGCGCGCATGCGCCAGTACTTAGAAATTCGGGAAACTAACTGCATCCTGGTTTCCCAGACACTGAGCTCAAGCACTGAAATGTTCGCGCATGCGCCCGGACTTAGAGCTCCTTCTTCTCTCCTACATCTCTCTTCCAGTGATCGAGAAACAACATCAGACATTCTTCTAAGATGTTACACATGCTTCAGAAAAAAACTTCTGAGCATAAAGGCTAGCTCAATTTCATCAAACATATTGTGAAGAGAATAAATATCTGAAACGCGAATCATGTCATCCTGGCCAGATACTGTTCAATTTACAATGGTCTTCTAGAATGTTGTATACTTCTATAGATCATAAGTTATATAGTGGCATCAATACTGACACAAAATTATAGTATATCTTTCTAATGGGAAATATTATCGCATCCCATATCGATAGCTCACTCGAAGCCCAGTTTGCCGTGTATTAGTGGCGAAATAAAAATATATTCACCGTTCAGCATTGCACTTATCTGTTGAAAAGCCTTTTGTGTTGAGTAAAAGTAGAAAAAAATTAGGGTTTAATTGCCGTTAAGTGGAGCAGTCATATATTCTAAAGCCCAGTTTGCCGTGTATCAGTGGCCAGTTTGCCCTGGAAAAGCTGTCCTGCCGGTCCAGTAGTGTGGCATCAGAGCGGGTACTTAGTGCAGCGGAGGCCATAGTTACCCCAAGAAGAACTCGCCTGTCCACCCAAAATGTGGAGGGACTGACCTTTGTTAAGATGAATCAGGCGTGGATCAGTCAGGATTTCCTCCCACAAATTCCTGATTCATCCGAGCACAATAGAAGTCAATGAGAGAACTCGAGCATTACACCAGGCACCCCTGCTCTGAAGAGGGAGGTTGTCTGGTTCACATGAAAAGGTCAGAAATGGATGGAAACACTACTGAAATGGTTCGGGAACAGCATGGGGAGGATGTCTGGATGCATCTTAGACTCCCAGGTCGCTGCTGGGAACAATGTTGTCCGAGTAGTAAGCCAACTTTACAGACTGGCAATAATAGGCACAAAACCAAAGATAAAATCGATTTTAGAGGAAAAATTGTTAGGAAACATTCTTTCCTGTATATTTACTTGAATATAAAGTGCAAGTGCTGCCAAAAATTACAAGGAAGAGGGACTCCGATACAACCCGTATATCACATAAAGGAGGGCCTCATTCACATTGTGGTACAATTGTTCAGGTAGTGGGGCTCCTACACTCATAAAGCCTATGCACTAAGTTAAAGGGCTGCCAAAAACTACAAGGAACCGGCACTCCAATACACCCTTTATTAGGCATAAAGGAGGGCATCATACACACCCTTGAAAAATTATGATTGATGGCCTGCTGGTGACCCTCAAAAACATTAGAAGCAAGAGCCCGCTGGTGACCCCCTAAAACATTAGGGGCGAGGGCCTGCTGCTGATCTGACCATTTTAAAAAATTAGGGGTCAGTGTCTGGTGCTGAGCTGAACAACTAAAACATTAGGGGTTAGGGTCTGCTGCTGAGTTGACTCTCTAAAACATTATGGGCGAGGGCCTGCTGCTGATCTGACCATGGAAAAATTATGGGCGAGGGCCTGCTGCTGAGCTGATCATCTAAAACATTAGAGGTGAGGGTCTGCTGGAGAGCTGACTCTCTAAAACATTAGGTGCGAATGCCTGCTGCTGATCTGACAATGGAAAAAATTATGGGCGAGGGCCTGCTGCTGAGCTAACCATCAAAAAATTATGGTTGAGGGTCTGCTGTTTAGCTGACCCTCTAAAAGATTAGGGGTGAGTGGCTGCTGCTGATCTAACCAAGGAATAAATTATGGACGAGGGCCTGCTGCTGAGCAGACCATCTAAAACATTAGGGGCGAGGGCCTGCTGCTGATCTGACCTTCAAAAAATTATGGTTGAGGGCCTGCTGCTTAGCTGACTTTCTAAAACATTAGGGCAGCCTGATAAGCATGTTGATATGATGGAGGCGGACGACGAGAAAGGAAGAGGTGCATGGGAATACAGTGTATTCAATACACCATAAAAGCCACATTCAAAGTTCCTTTATGTTGAGTCGCTTTACTCTGGTGGAGTAGAGAAGTCAAGGGCAATGCAGGCCTTGTTCATTTTTATAAAAGTCAACCGGTCAGCATTTTCAGTTGACAGGCGGATGCGCTTATCAGTTATTATGCCCCCAGCAGCACTAAATACCCGCTCTGACAAAACGCCGTTGTTAGGGCAGGCCAGAGCCTCCAAGGCGTAGAGCGCCAGTTCGTGCCACGTGTCCAGCAGATATTTGGGATGCGGAGACGTTATACAGGAGAGGTACCACAGCTAATGGTGCTGCTGTCACCAGCGGCTAAGAAAAAATTAAAGTCAATGTCACAGATATTTGGGATGCGGAAACATTATACAGGAGAGGTACCACAGGTAATGGTGCTGCTGTCACCAGCGGCTAAGAAGAAATTACAGTCAATGTCAGATATTTGGGATGGGGAAACGTTATACAGGAGTCGTACCACAGGTAATGGCGCTGCTGTCAACGGTACACTGGATGTCACAGATATTTTTAGGATGCGCAAACGTTATACAGGAGATGTAGTGCAGGTAATGTCACTGTCCGCAGCGTCTATGGATAAAGTACACTGGATGTCACAGATATTTTTAGGATGCGCAAACGTTATACTGGAGATGTAGCGCAGGTTTTGTCACTGTCCGCAGCGGACACCGTCTACAGAAAAAGTACACTGGATGTCACAGATATTTTTGTATGCACACATGTTAAACAGGAGATGTAGCGCAGGTAATGTCACCGTCCGCAGCATCTATAGATAAAGTACACTGGCTGTCACAGATATTTTTAGGATGCGCAAACGTTATACTGGAGAGGCAGCGCAGGTAATGTCACTGTCCGCAGCGGACACCATCTACGGAAAAAGTACACTGGGTGTCACAGAAATTAATGTCGCTCTCTGCAGCAGCCAAACAATCGCATGCTATTTAGTGCAGGTTGCGCTAAAAATATATATTGCTGCCAGATACAATAGTCCTTAAAACGACTTCTGCATTTCTACAATTGCACGCAATTTAGCGCAGGTTGCGCAAAAATATATATTGCTGCCAGACACAATTATAGTCCTTAAAAGGACCTTTGGGTCTCTAACACCAACCCTGCCTAACAAAAACATAAAATTCAACACTACTCTCAACACTACCCATCTCTAAGAATAAACATAGTGATGTCACGGTTAAAGGCCATAATATAACAGTACTATTCCTGTATTACTGTAGTTAATAGGACTCATCCAAAGTGACAGAATCCCTGTTAAAGGTGTTGTGTCATGAAACAAATTCTACATTTTTCAAACCAGCAACTGGATCTGAATACTTTGGTAACTGCATATAATTAATAATATATTAGAGCCACTCGGCTATTCAATAAAATGTATTTTTATAGCGCCACCTGCTGTTTGTTCTTTTCCTTATTTTTTTCTTCATTTCACTGAGCTGGTCAAACATGCTCAGTTTAAATCTTCAGAAAAATGCAACAGCACTCTGCAACCAGCACTCTGCCCTGCCTATATGCTGGAAAAGTGAGGCGTCAGTGTACATTTTGTTCAAAGGTAATAAGCCACTCGCCGCGCCAAGGCCGCCTCAATGAGTTATCCTATCGCTAAATCCTACCTGTTATGGGCCATGACAGCCACATATAATCCAGGGAGTGCAGGCCTAGCATTTTCCAGCATATAGACAGGGCAGAGTGCTGGTTGCAGAGTGCTGTTGCATTTTATCTGTGTTTGTATGTATATTTCTCTACGTGCACCTGCTTTCAGGTACGTGCTGACTGACCCTCTTTTTGTGTAGTATGTATTGGAGGTGTGGCAGCCTTCAGTTAGTCGTGCACAACTGACCAGTTCGTCTGCCCTAGAGGCTGGTTTTAATCAGAGTAAGTATAAAGCTGAGCTTTCCCCTACTAGTAGCCATTTTGGCTCCAGGAGGAGTGGGCTCAGCGTGCATGTTGGTACCTGCATCCCTGGATCTAAGGGAGGCTGTTATGGCACCAAACAGGGTTACTAAGCAAGGTGGATCCACCATGCATGCTGGGCCTGCACTCCCTGGATTTTATGTGGCTGTCATGGCCCATAACAGGTAGGATTTAGCGTTAGGACCACTCATTAAGGCAGCCTTGGCGCGGCGAGTGGCTTATTACCTTTTGATCAAAATGTACACTGATGCCTCAGCATATAGGCAGGGCAGAGCATTTTTTCTGTGTTTGTATGTATATTTCGCTACGTGCACCTGCTTTCAGGGATGTGCTGACTGACCCCCTTTTGTGCAGTTTAAATATTTAACTGCCACCAGCCATATGTTCTGTTAGAAGCTGTGACTGTTAAAGGGAGAGAGCTGCAGCAGAAAGAACACGCCCGCTGAGCTGCCAGGCTGAAAATAGTCTAACAGAGCAATTGGAGCAATGAATATGGAGATCTCTGGACCCATGTGAGGTACATGGCTGGTTCTAGCTTTGTTAGAAAGGTATTGCTATCTACTATATGATGTCTAATGTTCATTTTTTTACATCAGTCATGGCATAACCCCTTTAAAAGGACCTGTAATATCGCCCGAAAAGTAACTGACAGCATACTTTTATTGACTGTGGTCCCCTGATTTGCAGATAATTTTTTTCCATTGCACCTCCACCCGCCATTCTTATGCAATTTGCTCTATTACTATCAAATACTAACAGATATTCCAAGACAAACTGGCAAACTAGGCTTTTCCGCATCAAAATGGGTTGGACTTATATAAGCCCACCCAGTATTGGTTGCTACTAGGCCGATTTGGAGTGTGTACTAATGGAAATGTTGACAAGTATGCGATCAATGCCCTCAATATACTCATAAAATAATGAATTGACAACTTAGGCTTCTTTCACACTTTCGTTTAACTTTTCCAGTATTGAGATCCAGCAGAGGATCTCAATACCGAGAAAACGCTTCCATTTTGACCCCATTAATTGTCAATGGGGACAAAAATGAACCGAACGGAATGCTCCAAAATGAATTTTGTTCCATTTGGTTGCATTCCAATACCAGACAGAAAACCGCAGCAAACTGCGGTTTTCTGTCCAGCATGGGATGCGGAGCAAAACTGATCCGGCATGACACACAATGCAAGTCAATGGCGCTGTATCCGTTTTCTCTGACACAAGAGAAAACGGATCCGTCCTCCATTGACTAAAATCCGTCATTGCTATTTTAAAGATAATACAACTGAATCCGTTCATAACGGAGGCAGTGGTTGTATTATCAGAAATGGAAGCATTTTTGCTGAGCCCTGCCGGATCCAGCAAAAGGCAAGTGTATAAGTAGCCTTAGCGGTCTCTGCTGCTCAGTATCAGAGGGGCATGACCCTGAGTCACCGTGACACTCTCCAATCAGCGCTACAGCAGGTTGTGAGATCATGTAAACCTCACGATGAGGATCCCTCTTGCCTTTATGAAAATGAACACACACATTTTTAGGCACCAAAGTGCACCCACTGCGTTTCCAGCATTAAGTACCCTCGGGAAAAATTATTAGAGCTCCTAGACATAAGGAGACTGATTTAGTGCCCTGTGATGGACTATGATCGTACCTCTACCACAGTCTGTACCGAATTTCATGCACCATCATTTCAATAGATAGTAATTGCTGCCCGGGCACCTCAGGGTTCTGAATGGTAGTCTTGAATATATAACGCATAGTTCGGGTTACAGTGTCCTCTGTAGTGTTGTATAATAACTAGCAGATATATCTAATTACAACACATACCGTATATCATCTTTGTCACCTAAGTTGTTCCAAATGCGTTGCTGTGTTACTTGATGACAATGACATCAATATCGCAACCATAATAATGTTTGAAATCATAATGGGAGCCTATGTACATCTGTGGCCATGAAGACCACTGATTCATGCTATCACTTTTTGAGGTTATTACCATGTGTCTTACAGATGTTTCAGAGCGTTATATATAATATAGATTAATGGTGCACTTTTCCTGTGTACAGAGAATTTATGCAAATTGATTTAAGCGTTTTTACAGTGAGACACTATGTATACTACATTTTAAGTCCATTCAAACTGTATATGGATGTTTTTAAGGTGATCTATAACCATAATCTTGGTCTTTAGTAGACATGTAGTCCAATATAAGGTCTAATATGACAATTTAAGGTCAAATGATGTATGACTGCTGGTGTGGTACCCCAGAGAGGACACTACCATTCTTTCACCTAGCTGCTGACTCTAATGGATAGCAGAGAATGTCATCTGTGTATTTATTTTCAGGTCCTCTTATATGGTGCCTTAATAATATTGCTATGTAACTTATGTATTGTATTACATGCACTGTGCCTGGTTGTCCAGCAGGTGGCAGTGTATCTGGCAAAGAGTACCTTTACATAGAATGGAACTTACCATTCCATTCTCCCCCTTTGAGCAGGAGTGGGCTAGTTCTTCCTACCAAGGGAGGGTTGCAGGAAGCTGTATAGGGAGTTGGAAGGTGACGAGACATGGCATTGTCTGCTGCTGAAGGAGTCTTCCAGGAGAAGCAGCTCATGGAGCACCACGACTCCTTGCAATACAAAGGGTCAATGGCCAAAGGCACCCCACTCAAAGGTACCAGAACTGCTAGAAAATCCAGTAACCAGACTGAAGCCAGAGATTAGCACAGCAGAGAAAGATAAAGATAAAGCAAAGTATTTGCGTTCATCTGACCGTTTAGCCTTATCCTGCTGGAAACAAGATAAAGATCAAGTATTGTTTGTATGACACAAGTTTATAGGAAGTTTATTCAAGTAAAACCGCTAAACTTCACCAAGTCTGGACTGTACTGATTCCACCAACGACAACTCCCTTGATCCTATGGAGCCAAAGCCTGGGGATGGACGGTATCCAGGTAGGAGCAGCATGACATAAACTATTAGGGCTGCATTACAACTCGGCTTTCCTAAACACTAGGTCCTGAGTGGCCCTAGGCGGCAGCACCCTGCACTAGCAGCATACTTGCTAACGACACTGCAAAGACAAAGAATGTACGGGCCCCCAGAGCGGTTAGCTTGGGGGACACATGAGAGCAATGACACTAATTTTAGGGTATGTATTCTGTCAGTTTTTGTTCTGTTTCTCCCCCTTTTTGTTTTCCCGCTCTTTTTCTGACAGGATTTTTTACTTCAGAATTGACAGACTTCAATCAGCTGGTTTGTTCCAGTTTACCTGTGACAGCCAAGATGACATCTGATTGGTGGATCCGTTGCTGATGGAGATTTCTGAGCTCCTGATTGGTAGTTGCTCCTGCGGCGGGAAGCTTGGGTCCTTATATTGAGGGTCCAGCGGCGCTTCTGGGCCAGTGTTCAGAAGACCGGAGCGTCGCCCCGCCCTCCCTCCCCAAAGTTCTGGGTTTTGTCGCTTTGCTTTTTTGAGGGGCTGTGTCTCTCAGCTATTGCTGAGTGGACTTAGGTCATTATAGAAATTTAAAGTGGTTATTGAGCAATTAAATTTATGGTTTTAATTATTTATTAAAGATTATTATTTATTGGTATACCCCTAATAAAGCATTGCGGCCATTTTATTCCATATTGCTGTGTCTGTCGTTATTTATTAGTGGTAAGTTTGTTTTTATGAATAGTGTCATTTGCATCCATGTCAGTCAGCAAATGGGTTAGTCAGCACATCCCAATGCGCAGGTGCATGTCGCCATGGCTGAAAGCACAAAGGAAAAGCAAACACAATGCAACAGCACTCTGCAAACACAAATAATAAACTTTCTTATATTTGGTTACAGAGTGCTGTTGCATTGTGTTTTGTTTTTGCTTTTTGCTAATGATAATGATTGGGCCATATGGCCATTATTATGAATGTGTGATAATGAAATCAGAAGGTGGCCTAACATGCTATGTGGTGATATTGCAAATGACTTGGTAGGGTTATGAAGAAAAGCAGAAGGTTACATTTGCTACCTTTAACATGGAGGTTTGCCCAGCTCTATTCAATGTCAAATAAGCTGTATATCCAACTTAGGCCTCTTGCACACAAACCTTTTTTTTCCATTTAAGTTCCGTTTTTGCGTTCTGTATATGGACCGTATAATGGAACCATTTATTTCAATGGAGCCACAAAAACAAGGAAGGTACTCCGTATGCCTTCCGTTTCAAAGATAGAACATGTCCTATTATTGTCTGCATAATGGACAAGGAAAGTACTGTTCTATCAGGGGCCAGCTGTTCCGTTCCGCAAAAAATGGAATGCACACGGACATCATCCGTATTTTTACGGACCGCAAAATACAGAGAAAGCAAGTCTGGTACCCCAAGCTGTGGAAAAATTAGTAGAAGTTAGGGCCACCAATGAGGCTTCAACAGGACTTTTATTTTGTATAATCCATTCTTGTTAAAAAAAAGTTTCCTTGTTGGGGATCCCAGTGATAGGATGTTATCTGGGAAAGCCAGCCACCATCACCTTCATTTGCAGTGGTGTTATGAACAAGAAGGCTTGACTGCTGCAGCCTTGAACCGTATCGTCTTTAGCAACAAATCCAGGTTCAGTTTGGAATCCAATAATGGTTGAATTCAAGTATGTCGTGTGCGCTTCAATCCTGCCTTTGCTGTGGAGCGACACACTGCCCCAACTGCTGTGTGATGAGCTGAGGAGCCAAAGTAATGATACGAGGGACACTAACAGCTCAGGAGCAGGACATCCTGCACCACATGTGTTGCCTCTCACGGCAGGCCTTCCAACTCGGATTTTTTCAGCAGGATAATGCTCGCCCACAGACAGTAAGGGGTTTCCCAGGAATATCTCTGCCTGGTTACTTCCTTGTCCTGTCCGGTCACCAGATCTATCACCAATTGAGTATATATGGGATCAAATGGGATGCCAACTTCAGTGTATAGGATGTACAGTTCCAGCTGTAACATCTGTGCGCAAATGTGCCTCAGGATTCTATACAGAACCAGTATGCCTCCATGCCGAACCATATCTCATCGTGTATCCAGGTTAGAGGCAGCTCAACAGGGTCCTAGAGCCTGCTTTCCATTGTCTAGTTTCCCCAATAAATTTATCTTTTTGCTCTCATTGAAATCACTTACATTTGATTAAAAAAAGTCAATTACATGCAAATATGTGCAGTAAGTTTTTAAGTTTTCCCTTATCCACAGAATAGGGGATAACCACTGATCGGTGAGGGTTTATCCACTGGGACCCCAACCAATCCAGAGAACTGGGATCCTGTTACATCAATCTGAAGGAATGGCAGGTTAGGCAAATATCCTGTTAGCTTCATTCATTCTCTATGGGACTGGCTGAAATAACCAAGCACTGTACTTGACTATCTCCGGTGAATCCATAGAGAATAAATAGAGCAGCAGGCCACATGTTCACATCAGATCGGGGAAATGGAATCCCCATTCTTAAGATCGGTGGGGACCCCAGTGGTCGGAATCCCACTGATCAGTTGAGACGATAGATTGGATATAACTTCAAAACTGGAAAACCCATTTAAGGGTGAACATCAGTGATGATCGAACACTCGATGCTCGGGTGCTCTGCCCGAGCACACCGGTATGCTTGGCTGCCCTATCAGGCGAGCACCCGAGCCCTATATAAGTGAATGGGAGGACCTGAGCATTAAACCAGGCACCCCTGCTCTGAAGAGGGAGGGAGCCTGGTTCATAGGAAAAGGTCAGAAATAGATGGAAACACCACCGAAATGGGTCAGGTACAGCATGGGGAGGATGTCTGGATGCATCTTGGACTACAATGTCGCTGCTGGTAACAATGTTGTTGGAGTAGTACGCCACTTTTACTGACTGACCATAAAACTCACAAAAACGAAGATAAAAGCAATTTTAGTTGAAAAATTGTTAGGAAACATTCTTTCCAGTATATTAACTTTTATATAAAGAGCAAGTTCAGACAAAAATGTTCATGATTTTCAGAACTGGAGCCATGACTAAGAGGGACGACCGGTGGTTTTGATTGTGTTGACCGGACTCTTGAACGATCAAACTGAACTCATTGGAAGAAGAACCTGTATTGTACCTGTAGAGGTGAACTTCTTGTACCGGCGCAAGCCGAACCACAGTCGAAACCTTTGTTGCCACAAACGTTTTCATTAATCAACAACTTAAGTTGGAGGTTCGAAGACAATCACCGTCAGCGTTATTCCCATTTCCCGTCGAGCATTTTCTGGGAAACTAAAGTTTTTGGGTTCAGGGGGAGTATGGTTCAAAGCTGAGAGTTAAACTAATTGATGGAAGGGCACCACCAGGAGTGGAGCCTGCGGCTTAATTTGATTACGCTTGGGAAGCCTCATCCGGCCTGGACACAGAAAGGATTGACAGATTGATACCTATTTCGCGATTCTGTGGGTGGTGGTGCATAACCGTTTTGAGCGTGTGGATCAAGTCGATTTGTGTGGTTCATTCCAATAACCAAAGACACTCCTCCGTGCTAATTAGTTACATGACCCCGGTGATTACGATTGTGTTGACCAGACTATCATCTGATGATAATGAACTTGGAAGAGGAACGGACGTTGAGCTGACCGTGTAAAAATTGTAGGTGATGGTCTGCTGCCACTTTGTTAACTCTAGATAACTTTTCAGCTGATCGCACGTCCCTGTGATATTGACGATCTATCGATGTCTGCTCTACCAACTTTCAATGTTCTTTTGTGCCTACCATGGTGACCACGAGTAATGGAGAATCAGGGTTCGCTTCCGGAGAGGGAGCCTGAGGGATGGCCATGGCTACGACTTCCAAGAAAGGCAGGCGGGGCGCCCAATTTCCCAGTACCGCTTCAGTGAGGTAGTGATGATAAATAACAATGCAGGACTCTTAAGAGAGCCTGTCATTGGAACGAGTACAAAAAATTACAGGGAAGGTCATAGGTATTAAAGATGAGGAAACATTATACAGGAGGAGAGGTAAAGTACGATTAATGGCCTGCTGGTGACCCACTAAAACATTAGGGGTGACGGTCTTCAGCTGAGCTGACCATGTAAAACATTATGGGTGAGGGCCTGCGGGTGAGCTGACCATCCGAAAAATTATATGCGAGGGCCTGCGGGTGAGCTGACCATCGAAAACATTATTTATGCGAGGGCCTGAGGGTGAGCTTACCATCGAAAACATTATTTATGCGAGGGCCTGCGGGTAAGCTGACCATCCGAAAAATTATATGCGAGGGCCTGCGGGTGAGCTAACCATCGAAAACATTATTTATGCGAGGACCTGCGGGTGAGCTGACCATCCGAAAAATTATATGAGAAGGCATAGATGGCATTATATGAGACAACTAAGCATGTAGATGTGATGGACGAGGAGGAGGAGGATGAGAAAATGAAGATTCAACCATATACCCTTTTTTCTGGCGGAAGGGGTGCTTGGGAATACAGAGTATTCAGTACATTCTAAACAACACATTTAAAGTGCCTTTATGTTCAGCTGCTTTCCTCTGGTGGAGTGGAGAAGTCAGGGGCAATCCAGGCTTTGTATTTTTTTATCAGTCAACCTGTCAGCATTTTTAGTTGACAGCCGGATACGCTTATCTGCTATAATGCCACCAGCAGCACTAAATACCCGCTGAGACAGAATGCTGGCGGCAGGGCAGGCCAGCACCTCCAAGGCATAGAGCGCTAGTTTGTGCCACATGTCCAGCTTGGACATCCAGTAGTTGTAAGGCACTGAGGGATCACTGAGGATGCTGACACGGTCTGCTACAAGAAGTTCTCTTTGTAGCGGGGGTCCAGAAGGGTGAACACGCAGTAATCCCTGTTATCTAAAATGCGTAAAACACGGGGTCACAGGAAAGGATTACCAGTATATACTCGAGTATAAGCCGAGTTTTTCGGCTTATACTGAAAAATTTGTGCCGAAAAACCGAACTCGGCTTATACTCGAGTCATAAATTAAAAATCTGAAGAGCGGAGTGGGAGGAGGAGCGGAGGAGGAGCTGGGGCGGGCATTTGCGGCAGGGCCGATGCGCTCACTGCGCTCGGCCTCACCGCTCATGTATATTTTAAATTCGATTATACTATACAGTTATTCTTACTATAATTCTGCCCTCTCTGTACTTCATCACATGCGGCAGTCGGGCAGTGAATACTTCAGGCTTTATGAATGAAGCAGGCGGCGCAGGCACGTGACGTCAGTCACACTGCACTCGCTCTCCCGCCCGGCCTGAAGTATTCACTGCCCAACTGCTGCATGTGATGAAGTACAGAGGGGGCAAGAATTATAGTAAGAATAACTGTATAGATTAATCGAATTTAAAAACTATACATGAGCGGTAATGGGGATGGGGGGATGTGGATGGCACTGTTATGGGATGAGGGGGATGTGGATGGCACTGTTATGGGATGGGGGATGTGGATGGCACTGTTATGGGATGGGGGATGTGGATGGCACTGTTACAGGATGGGGGATCTGTGGATGCCATCCACAGCCCCCCATCCCATAAGTGCCATCCACAGCCCCGATCCCATAACAGTGCCATCCACATCCCCTCATCCCATAAGTGCCATCAACATTCCCCCTTCCCATAACAGTGTCATCCACATCCCCTCATCCCATAAGTGCCATCCACATCCCCCTTCCCATAACAGTGTCATCCACATCCCCTCATCCCATAAGTGCCATCCACATCCCCCATCCCATAACAGTGTCATCCACATCCCCCTCATCCCATAAGTGCCATCCACAGCCCCCATCCCATAACAGTGTCATCCACAGATCCCCCATAACAGTGCGTCATTCACAGATCCCCCATAACAGTGTGTCATCCACAGATCCCCCATAACAGTGACATACATTTCCACCTTGGCTTATACTCGAGTCACTACTTTTCCCAGTTTTTTGGGGTAAAATTAGGGGGTCGGCTTATACTCGGGTCGGCTTATACTCGAGTATATAAGGTATTTGGATTAAATATAGGCCTCACACACTGTCTAGAAATAAGTGAAGATTTGCTTCTCACTGCGCACAGCAAGCAGAGTTTGTAGAATACAGAAACTGACTGTCTGTAACTGCTATTTGGATTAAATATAGGCCTCACACAATGTCTAGAAATAAGTGTAGATTTGCTTCTCACTGCTCACAGCAAGCAGAGTTTGTAGAATACAGAAACTGACTGAATATAACTGCTATTTGGATTAACTATAGGCCTCACACACTGTCTAGAAATAAGTGTAGATTTGCTTCCCACTGCTCACAGCAAGCAGAGTTTGTAGAATACAGAAAATTACTGCCTGTAACTGCTATTTGGATTAAATATAGGCCTCACACAATGTCTAGAAATAAGTGTAGATTTGCTTCTCACTGCTCACAGCAAGCAGAGTTTGTAGAATACAGAAAATTACTGCCTGTAACTGCTATTTGGATTAAATATAGGCCTCACACAATGTCTAGAAATAAGTGTAGATTTGCTTCTCACTGCTCACAGCAAGCAGAGTTTGTAGAATACAGAAAATTACTGCCTGTAACTGCTATTTGGATTAAATATAGGCCTCACACACTGTCTAGAAATAAGTGTAGATTTGCTTCTCACTGCTCACAGCAAGCAGAGTTTGTAGAATACAGAAACTGACTGCCTGTAACTGCTATTTGGATTAAATATAGGCCTCACGCACTGTCTAGAAATAAGTGTAGATTTGCTTCTCACTGCTCAAAGCAAGCAGAGTTTGTAGGATACAGAAAATTAATGTCACTAATGGTTGTCCTGACACAAAAAATAATTCCCCAAAATAAATTTTGCTGCCATCTCTAACAATAGTCCTTAAAAGGACTTTTGGTTCTTTGAAACGTATTTAAAATGAGTAATTTGTGATTAAATTCGCCCTACACTCTCTTTCCCTTCTTAACAGCAGCTCTCCCTGACTCGCAATGAGCCGAACCCACCGTGACCGGGTGCTATATAGTACCCGATGAGGCGTTCCGGCCAGCCAATCACTGTAATGCCAGTAGAAAACATGTCTAATGGCATTACAGTGATGGCAATACTTACCTGCACGTTTATTGGCTGCTTAGAAAGCGCTCGAGCACGTGTGGTACTTGGCCGAGTGCTCGGGCAGAACCGGTACTCGGCCGAGCATGCTCGCTCATCACTAGTGATCATATATCTTAAAGAATTGATCTGTGGCAGAATAGGCAACAGAATATTTATGTCACCATACGCGCTGTGTGAGCTTGACAATGCCCACTTATTACTCCGTGGTCATAAGTTTCACTGTGGTTTCTCTGCAACTTAATGGGTTTACTGAGCGAGTAGCACAAATCTTAGTTATGAGCTGTAAAAATTCTAGTATGAAAAGAAGTCTTCTTTTCTGCTCTCTTCAGAGTGGAAACTCCCCACAGTCCTTGGCAGGAGTTCGATGCAAACTTGTACTCCTGACATGTCTGTGGAAGTTATTTCCAAATAAACCGCAGTCCTTCAAAAGAACTAGTAATTACCTTCGGGAATCAGGCACAAGTTTTATGGAAAATCTGACATAAGGCCTGGGAACCACTCTCAAAACGTTACAGACCATTTGACCATCAAACACGCATCCCAAGGGTGTCATTGCAGGGTGCAATTAGAAGTTATTATTTCCACCAAAGCCAATTGCTTTTGATCGTTTCTGAAACGGCCTGACTTATTTGGTCATACCGGTTCTGTCTTATGCCTTTAGAAGCTGCGAACAGGAAGTTTGCTTTCTGGACATCTGTTCTAAATTAGCTCTTTTTTTTCAGTGTTTTCCATCCTTCTTCCCATTTCATTTCAGCTGCTGCTAGAAATTAAACCAGACACATCCACCAATTTGGGGAATTCGAAATGTTCTCACCAAATCCCTTTTCAACGACCTTGTCTTTCGTTGCTTTTTCTCAAATCATTCACTTCAATTGCTTATCAAGGAAATTAGAGAGGATTCAGCGAAGGACGACGTGTGTACTTAATGCTTCCCATCGAAAGTGGTTGTCACCAATGATGAGAGGATTATTACATGTCAACAGTGTCTGGATTCATTTTTAATTATTTTCATTATTTTGTTAGCAAAAGCTTAAAATACAAAAGTATAATAACATAATGTGGACATATTTTTCAAACCCGATAAATTACAGTAATTTGTTTTCACAGTTGCTCCATGCCTTGTTTTAGTTGAATTTATCTAGAACCGAATCAAATTTTAAGAAATCCGCTCACCTCTAAGTGCCACCTATCAATCCAGATCCGAAAGAGGCTTACGATCCAATCTATTTCAGACACCCACATAAGAGATACTTTTACAGGTGAATTATGTTTTAGAGGGTGGTAGGAAAGAAAAGTACCCAAGGGAACCTAGAAAAATATGGCGAGAACATGCAACGACATGCAGATGTAGCCCATAGATGGATTTGAACTCAAGACTGCAGTGCAAAAGTGCTACCCACCAAGCTCTGCAGGTCCAGCTACCAGGGGGACCTGCCAGAATTGTCCTTAGGGGTGAACAACCCCTTAATAATGGAAAATTCTTTGTATTTGCCATGACTATGAGGAATAAACAAAAGTGTTGAGTCAGGCACCATATTGTCTGCTGCATCAGCCAACAGAGTGACAATGAACACCCACGGGGAAGGCTTCTTCATTAGCGTCAGCTATCCACTTTGTCCACAAATACTGCTTTGCTCAGACTTTTTCATGTCTGAAGTTAACCATTAAGACTGGGATCTATTATATGGGTTGAAAGTCTAACAGAGGTAGAATGATGCTTGCTCGATTAGACCATGGGTTAACTTTTAATGCCCGATTAAACAGGAGTACCTACCAATCTGCCAGTAAAGCAAACGGAGTCTCTCTGGTTCTCTTAAGGGCTCATGCACACAAACGTATTTTCTTTCTGTGTCCGTTCTAGTTTTTTTGCGGCCCGTATGCGGAACCATTCACTTCAATGGGGCCGCAAAAAACTGAAACGACTCAGTGCACATTCCGTGTCTGTATGTCTACATGGCCGTACCGCAAACAAATGCAGAAGAGAACATAATGGAGAAGGATAGGACTGTTCTATTAGGGGTCAGCAGTTACGTTATACAAAATGGGGATTGCACACGGCTGGTATCCATGTTTTTATGGATTTGCAATTTGGGGACCGCAAAACACCGAAAGTTCGTGTGCATGAGCCCTGATTCTGTAAAATACAGTGATCACATAATTCAGGATGTGTCTGGATTACACCACAAGACAACCACTAGAGAGCCATTTAAGAGGGCCTTTCACTGGTCCTGACGTTACAATATTTAGTTCAATCACAACAGGAGTAAGATATGTGGCGGCACTACCAGACTCTCCGCTCCTTCCACCATTCACCGCCGGACAATCCTCCAATCTAGATAAACACGTGTAGCGGTGCTGCGTTGGATGAGATAAAGTCCTTTGAAAATAGTTTGCAGAAGAGATGAAATCAGTGGCACTCACCAGTGTATACAAAGGTTCAAAACTTTATTGTAGTCCAAAGGTACATTAGTCGGGCTTGGGGCGGACGTAGATAAGAGGCGACGGCCGTCTGGCGCAACAACTACGCTTCATCTGGCCTACAGCATGTCCGTGCGTGCGGAGAGTACGTCCGCCCCAAGCCCGACTGATGTACCTTTGGACTACAATAAAGTTTTGAACCTTTGTATACACTGGTGAGTGCCGCTGGTTTCATCTCTTCTGCAAACTAGTTACAATATTTAGTACCTGGCAGTGTAGGGCTTTATTAGGAGATATCAGTGCGCTTTTTTATATTAGACGGTGAATAAGGGGAATTAGGGACTATGGAAATGGTTGGAGGAGGACATAAATATCAGGTCCATCTCTCCTGGGTAGTAAAACATGGCACCATTATGGGGGCTGTTTGATCTTTGCCATGGATCTCCTCTCTTCTGCATATGTATCATGGAAAAGCACAGTTTCAAAGACCCCTGGCTTATATCATAATGTGTTCAGGGACCACCTAACTCTCCTCCAGAAAAAATCAGGAAAAGAAGAGCCAGGCTTCAAACTTCGGATTTGTATTCTCCAGTGTTGGGTGGATGCGACATTATTTCATTTTCCTAATTGATTATTAGTAACACTGAATGCACATAGATGAGTAATACTATGCACTTTATAACATGTGTATTATGTATCGCTATTCTTATCTACTACCTTTAGGTAAGGCCTAAACAGAAACTTGTCATTCCACTTACTGTTATGGAAAATAACACGTGTATTCTAATACTAATTCATTGCGGATCCATTCCTATGAAGAAGTGCTTTGAAACACTTGATAAAATTAATATGTCACCAATCACACATTACGAATATGATGTATGACCGTGCCTGGGGTCAGAAAAACTATATGAAAATGCATTAAGTCATACACATCACCATTTTCTTGTCAGCCTGCAGGGATATGTGGCAGCTAAATGATATAACTTATATAACGACATTTTAGAATATTATAAGGAAACAATTATTTTTCTATAGATTTACTTTACCTAGGCCTACACTTGAGTTGGTATGGTATCCAGTAAGTTACCTTATTGCTCACCTATACAGTAACCATTGGGGTGTTTTTTCTTTTTTTTTGTTCATGACATCATCAGCACCTGCATGGAGTCACCCTGTGTGAACATTCAATCTGCTAGAAGCCCCTTAAGAAGGTGACCATGTGGGTTATGGGGCCATTCCATGGAGATAAAAATGTTATGATCTGGAGGACAGAGGGCTGGAAAATCACCTACATTATTAAGCCTCATTCACACGTCAGTGTTTCACGGACGTGTGCTGTAAGTGTTCTCCACGGACAGAACACGTCCCCATATATTTCAATGTGTGTATTCAGGCATCAGTGTTTTTAGCACGGTCCGTGGATTGGTGTTTTTAGCACTGTTGCATCTGTGTTTCACGGATCATTAAGAAGAAATGCTTTGAAAAGTATTTTTGAGCTGTTCAGTGTCAGTGAAACACGGATGCGACACGGACAACAAAAACGGACACAGGGACCCAACACGGATCCTTCACGGACAGCTTCACGGATGCATCACTGACCACCTGCTCACGGATTTGAGCATGGACACGGATGTGTGAATGAGGCTTTAAGGTCCATTCACACGTCAGTATGCTGTAATCCGCATTCCATTCCGTAAATATGTAGAAAGGAATGCGGACCCATTCAGTTCAAGGGCCACGCAAAAATGGGGACAGCACTCAGTGTGCTGTCCTCATCTGTTGTTCCATTCCGTTATGCTGATCCACAAAAAAATACAGCTTGTCCTACTATTGTCTGCAAAATGCGGATGACATGCGGAATGCATCAATATGTCATCCGCAATTGCGGATTTGTTTCCAGGGAATAGAAAAAAATTATTTAGTACCCTAGCAACATATATTCCTCCTTCAGTTTTTTTTTTTTTCGTGAAAAACGGAACGGATCTTGATGTACAAAAAGATGTAGATGTAGAAAATACTGTAATTGAGCAATAATACAGTAATTCAGTATTTTAGCAGGTTTAATAGATCAAAAATGTCTTAATCTGTAAAAAAAAATTAAAATACAAAAACTTTAGTAAAAGGATGAATATGTGACATTAGTAGTTCTGCAGTTTGTTACCACTGATGATCTATCCTCAGGATAGGTCATCAGCATGTGATCGCTGGGTCCGACACTGGGACCCTCGCCGATCAGCTATTTGAGAAGGCAGCGCCGCTGCAGGAGCGCCGCGGCCTTCTCACTAGCTTACTGCTGCTAGCGCCCTGCCCAGTGACGCCACGACTTGTATCAAGTGGCGTGGGCGGGGCTAAGTGACGTCACAACTTGTATCAAGTGGCGTGGGCGGGCGCTAGCAGCAGTAAACAGTGAGAATGCCGCGGCGCTCCTGCAGCGCCGCGGCCTTCAAACAGCTGATCGGCGGGAGTCCCGGGTGTCGGACCCCGGCCGATCACATGCTGATGATCTATCCTGAGGATAGATCATCAGTGGTAACAAACTGTAGAACCCTAAAGGGGTTTAGACAGAGAAATGAAGTCAGTGAGATCTAAGACCTCTACAAATCTGGTACTTGTACATTGATGGTTTCATGACTCTGGGTAATTTGATTCCAGCTCACCCGCCTTTTCTTAGCTAGGTACAGAGGTACAGAAAGATTCATAACCAGTGATGCCCTTGTCAGAGTGGTAACTTCAGAACACTCCTCATTTATTAATAAGAATGTTGTCGTTTGAAATGCGTAGACTGACAAGGGCATCACTGGTTATGAATCTTTCTGTACCTCTGTACCTGATATATCGCATGACCAAATAAAGGAACCTACGACTTCATCAATTTTGAGTGCCGGATTTTCTTCCTTTCAACCCATGGTTTTATGACTGTCTTTCTATGAAATCTCTGCACTTCTGAAGATCTTGAAACTAATATTGGTGGCACTAGTTCTGTCTTCTGTGGGACTGTGGTGCACAAAGTCCTTCATTCTAGCTGGCTAGAGAACCCCCTCATGGACTTCCATGTTTGAAAGCTTTCTGTGGTAGTTCCACAGTCTGTTACACGTCATAAGTTTTAAAAACCAAAAACGTCAGTACACTTTAATGTGTCCATACACCAATGATAGCTGTATGCCTGACCAGGACAACTCATTATCATCATTAGTGAAATGATTGGTTCCGACTAATGTTGAGCGAATCGAGATCCTAGATCCGAAGTTGATGAGTTAGAAACTTTGTTCGAATGCTAAAAAGAGTCTCCATACAGCATTCAAATGTATGGGCTCCGCGAGGTGAACAGAGTTATTACCAAGTCAAGAGACACTTCGGTGAATAGGCATTTACAGAGCAGTGTGGTGCCACCATATTCCTCCCGAATTAGGCCTCTTGCACACAAAAGTTTTTTTCCCGCTTACGTTCCGTTTTTGTGCTCTGTATACGGACCGTATAAGGAACCATTCATTTCAATCGATCCGAAAAACGGAAGGTACTCCGTATGCCTTCCATTTCCGTATTTCTGTTTTTCCTTTCCATTCAAAGATAGAACATGTCCTATTATTGTCCGCATAACGGACAAGGATAGTACTCTTCTATCAGGGGCCAGCTGTTCCGTTCCACAAAAACAGAATGCACACGGACATCATCCGTATTTTTGCGGATCCGTTTTTGCGGACCGCCAAATACTGAAAAAGCCGGTTGAGTGAAAGAGGCCTTACAGTATTTTTTTACTACTTTACTCTACTGCTCTTTTCAACTGCTCCTGTGTTTCAGTCCCACCTTCCACTCTCCCCTCCTACCTGACAGGCCCAGTCACCAGGGTAGCTCTATCCTTCCATGTAGGCTGCATCCTGCAGCCAGCTTATTGGCTGAGCCTCCATCCCCTGCCAGTGGGGCGCATGCGCACATTCCCTCTGGCTTTTAGGCTAAATGCACACAATCAGGATTGCATGTGGAAAATCCACACCGTAGGTCATGTACATTGTATTCTATAAGAATTTGAAATTCTCAATGCACACGATGTGGATTTTTTCCGCACGGATTTTGACCTGCGCTTCCGATTTTAAAATCCGCAGCATGTCAATTTATTTATATATATTTTTCCTGACCAGATTTTCTTTATTCACTTAGTAAAATTCACATGCAGAAAATCCAGCACCAAATCCGCACCAATTGATGCGGATTGACCTCTTGGATTTGCC
Source organism: Bufotes viridis (assembly GCA_033119425.1). Classification (NCBI taxonomy): domain Eukaryota; kingdom Metazoa; phylum Chordata; class Amphibia; order Anura; family Bufonidae; genus Bufotes; species Bufotes viridis. Next base: position 74,686,329 of record CM065590.1, on the reverse strand, counting down.
TACGAACACCTGCAGATTTCAGTGCGGATTCTTAACGTGTGCATACTTAGAGACAGTGTACACCGTAATCTTCACCAGCCAATGGCTGGTCACCTTAGGGTACTTTAAACACTTTCCCTTTGGGAAGGCGCCTGAGCATTAGATTCTAATCTGCTAGTATCTTGCAGAGGTGTGCCTTTATACGTTTGTTTTGAATGGCCGACAATTGGAGTCCGTAAAGTAACCAGCTACAATAAGCTATTAAGACTTTATTGCAGTGAGGGACACTGTTAAGACACCCTTCACACCTGGACACAACCTGTGTAGTCGTATCTTAAAAACCTTTTATCCCTCAGTGGACATAACAGCCACCATTGAAAGAGTACTATTGCTTAGATTCTGAAGGAAGACACTTGAGACAGATAGAGAGGGCAGAGGTGTAGCTAGGTTTTCCTGCACCCGGGGCAAGGATTCAGATTTGTGCAATTAAGACCCCCCACCACAATGATCGACTCAAATTTACCTAAAGAAGGGGTAGTTAAGAGGCGCGCGCAACATTTACATTAAGCCACTTCTATAACTCCGCCCAATGCATAACTACACTCGCCCAGTCCCATCTAGTAAACTCTATCAAAGGGTACACGACGGTACCAATACTCCTTTCAATAAGTGAAAGAGCCAACTGGTCCTACCTCATCCAGGGTGTTGCTGGCGTTAGCGTGATGTGCGCTAGATCCGGAACAAGGTACCTGTGGTGATAGAGAAAAAGAATAATCACATATGGAAGGGTTGGTGACTTTACCTGGGGTGCTGTGCTGACCCTGTAAGACCGAGCCATCCCAGTGTATAACAGGGTAATCTAGGCCAGTTCTCCTTAGTGCTATCACACATTACTAATGCCCACATTGTGCCCCCACAGTAATTATACCCATATTGTGCCTCCTTTACAGCATAAATGCCCACAATGTGCCCCCTCACAGTAGTTATGCCCACATTGTGGCCCCTTAACAATAGTTATGTCCTCCTTGTGGCCCCTCACTGTAGTTATGCCCACCTTTGTGCTCGTCATCAGTAGCGTACCTCCAATAGAGGCAGACCATGCAGCTACTATGGGGCCCCTGGGGAAGGGGGCCTGCAGTGTAGGATAGGATAGGCCCACTAATTACACGTGAGAGAAGAACATAGGACTTGGCGAAGGACCTTTTGATATGTTATCATCGCCATGTGACCAGTGCAGGAAGCCAAGGAATGGAAGAGCAGTGAAATCTGAAGGGCCTTTGGTGATGCCATCATCATGTAACCAGTGCAGAGACCTGATGAAAGACCTATGGGATGTCGCTGTGAGGGGCGGAGCTTCTGTGTTATGTGGATCCCGCTGACTATCATGAGATCTGACAGGTTTCCATCTGCCAGGCTAGAAAATTGTGTCCAGCATTTATGACCTGATCTGTGAATGAGGCACCCAACACAGATGTGATCAAAGCTTTATATGTTCTCAGATTATGAGGTTCTTCAGCAGCTGAGGTGTGTATTAAGAGGTTCTGCAGAAGCTGAGATGTATTTTGAGGTTCTGCAGCAGCTGAGGTGTGTTTTGGGAGGTTCTGCAGCAGCTGACATGTGTATTAAGAGGTTCTGCAGCAGTCAGAGAAACATCAGTTGTGACTGGATTAAATCCTTTAGTTTTTTGTGTCTGCACTTTGTAAAATGTCCCTGTCCGGTTCCTCTGCCAGCACCCGTTGCACTGTAACCTGACTGACCGGTCTGGACCTGACCTCATCCAGCAGCGTCACCAGTCCAGACTCCAGTCCAGCTCCGCGCAGATCTGCCCCAGGTCCTGACTGCGCTCTGCCAGCAGCACAAACAGTAAGTCAGCATTGGGGAGGAGGGGAAGCACGAGTAGGCACAGTCCATGGCGAAGGATGGCACACTATATAAGAAGTAGCAGCAGCGGGCACAGTCCATGGGGAAGGGTGACACACCATAGAAGAAGTAGCAGCAGCGGGCACAATTCATTGGTAAGGCTAGATAGTCACTTGCGATCATATGACTAACACTGCTGGAACCTTTATGCTCCTCACAGTACTTATGCCCAATTTTGTGTCCTTCAGAGTAGATATGCCCATCTTTGTGCCTCTCACAGTAGGTATGCCCAGTTTGTACCCCCTCACAGAAGTTATACCTTCTTTGTGCCCCCTCACTGTAGTTATGTCCAGATATGTGCCCCCTCACTGTAATTATGTCCAGATATGTGCCCCTCACTGTAGTTATGGCCAGATATGTGCCCCTCACTGTAGTTATGGCCAGATATGTGCCCCTCACTTTAGTTATGGCCAGATATGTGCCCCTCACTTTAGTTATGGCCATATATGTGACAACTGCCCCTTACTGTAGTTATAGCCAGATATGTGCCCCTCACTGAGGTTATGCCCATTTCTGTGCCCCTCACAGGAATATGTCCTCCTTGTGGCCCCCAATGCCCTCTCCAGCTACATCAAATAAAAACACAAATACTTACCTGCTTCCCTGATGATCAGCACATCCAGCAGCAGGATGCGCTCCCACACAGCTGCTGGCTGTGCAAGAGGCCGATTCCCTCTCTTTCAGCGCTCCTCCCACTGTGCGACCTGTGAGGGGTGCGCCAGGAGAACAGTGAAGCAGGGAGCGGATGGCACCCTGCTTCACTATGGAAAAATAACCTGGCATCGAAAAATAACTGCCGGGCGGGTGTCCCCCCTCAGCCTTCTGTGACGGGGCACCTGCCCCGTCTGCCCCCCTCTATGCCCCTGGAGAGGGAAGAGGATTGTCCATCATCGTCTAAATGCATACATCATTATATGGGAGGAATTGCACTGTGTACAGTTGGAACTGTGTTTTGCGATCATTGGATGTATTACATCTCCTATTTTTCACTTCAGTAAAGAGAGACATTTATTCTGCTACATCTAGCCTGGTTACTGACTCCTGCACTATATGCCAGCCATGGTACTCTACCCGCCCTTAATAGCACCCATACAAACACTTAACATCACAGGCACCCCAACTACCATCAGGCAAGAGCACCAGAACCAGAGTGTGTCCTGAGGGAAAATAGGGTGTGCCCTCCTTTCACTGCAGAGCCCTAAGGAGCAACTGTATGAGAAAAGCCACTGTGAATGACTGATACAGCTAGAGCCACTACCACTCCCATCCTCCAGTCCTGCTCCTCCTGGGCTTGCTTCATGTGTCGGTATTATAGCTGTGTGCATGAGCTCATTCCACTGGGACAGAAACCTGTGGAATAAATTGGTTCTATGTATAACGTGCGGATAATGCGTAAACGGTGTTTTTCTTTAGTAGGCCAGGGCATAGAATGACACAATCTATAATATATATCTAGATACAATGCATTTCACCTAACATATGAGTTTGTAGAGTTTGACATTTGGCTGCGCATTTGGCAGTCATGCTATTCCGCTGTGTAATTTGGTTTTCACTTCCCTGGATGTCTGTTCTCCATTGGAACACTGACTATTACTCTCCACTAGAAACGTACAGAAAATCTACTATTGTTAAGCACTCAATGGCCTCTGCAGAGATCCCAAATCCCATTACAATAAGAATACAAACAGAAGTACTTGGGCAAAGAGGGTAATGCAAAGCTACCTACAATCTGCAGCTAGACATGCTCAATAATAATAAGTAAATAGCAAACATTTCAATTTTACAGCAGAACTATTTAAAAATGAGCAAAATGCTGGAGGGTATAATTTTATCTAGAGGTGAACAGTTTCCTGTGTCATGATCCTGTTCATCAGACTTAGATCAGTTTATTATTACAGTTACTAAACTCTGCTAGCTAAGCATTCTGCCTGCCATTGTTGTCTTCTAATTGGATTATTGTATGTGTTTTATATTCTCTAGTAGGTTTTTCAGTGATATTAGTCTGGGTGCCAAATAGCAATATCTTTTAACCATCCATGAGTTTTGACCATCCATGAGTTTTGACCATCCATGAGTTGTAACCATCCATGAGTTGCCTTGGATGGTTTGGTCCAGCAATAGTTGGCAAAGTAAAGATTTGTACTGTCCTACTTAAAGGGGTTTTGCCATCACAAACAATGAGGGCATATCGCTATTATATGCCCCCATTTTCTGATAGGTGCAGGTCCCACCTCTGGGACCCGCACCTACATGGAGAACGGAGTGGGGAAAGTAGTGGAGGGCGAACTGCGCATGTGCAGCCGCCCTCCATTCATTTCTATGGGGCCGCCAAAAATATTTCCGTTGGCCCCATAGAAATTAATAGCGCGGTGTGCTCCCATTCACATATCGGAGAGCAGCGGGGAGCAGTGCTTGGTGGTGGCTGGACCCTGGAAGACCCAGGATCCTCCAGCCATGTCTCTCCCCGCTCTGTTCTCGTTGTAGGTGGGACCCGCATCTATCAGACAATGGGGGTATTCTAGCGATATGCCCTCATTGTCTGTGATTAGAATACCCCTTTAATGTTAGAAGTACAAATATAACTACTGTAAAGAGTCACCTAGTTAGTATGGTTGGAAAAGGACACAGGTCCATCAAGTCCAATGTAAAACCCTACCGTGTTGATCCAAAGGAAGACATTTACCCCATATTAAGGGATGAAAATTCCTGCCCAAATACGGAAAATAAATCCCTGGATCAACGTCTCATTGGCGTAACTAAAGCTATCCACTAAAATCTGCCTGTTTATAATCTTTATTAGAATCAAGCATTTAGCATATCATCATAAATTCCCAACTACAATAGACTGCTGGCTGATCTGCCGTAGGTATGGAGTGTCATTTATGGTTTAATTCCTGCCAATTATGCCTATTGAGTGTGCCTACAAGAGGGTGGCACACTGACTAACTATAATATATTTATTATCATTACATTTGTGTGTAGCTCTAATACAGACATAATGGAAAAATTCCACCAGCCCTTTATAGACTACTGGGACTCATTTAAATTAGGAGAACAATGAGAGTCCCTATAAAGGGACCCTCACCGATCAAAATGAAACTGTAATAACATTGAATGAAATGAACACTGCTTGACTATTGTAATACACACTTCACAGTTTTGTAGAAAATGTTCTTTTTACCTTAAATCATGTCTTTATTTTTAGGCCCTATGAACACAGCTGAGCTGGAGGCTGTATGAAGAGGTCCCTCTAAACATCCTACTGGTGTGTCATAGTTATATGACACACCAGTAGGATGATAACTGATTAAATTGATGAGCTCCATCAAGCCCAACCTATAGTTCTACTGTGTTGATCCAGAAGAAAGCAAAACACCTATGAATTGCCGCATATTAAAGTTCTTCTCCAACTTCACATATGGCATTCAGAAAACATCCCTAGATACACTCCTCATCTAGCAACTGGAATTGTGATATTGCAAGAAAGACATCCAGGCACCTCTTGAATTTTTGCAATATATAAACCATCACAACCTCCTCACTGCTTTTACATGTTAATGATGAAACCTTCTTTCCTTCAGAAGTAAAAGATGCTGTCTTGTCATGGTTGAAGGCCTAGGTATAAAAAGGATCATTATTTGTTCAGAACGATTCAATCACCCCTTGGCCATCTATTTTCTAAGTTAAATAACTCCAGGTTTGTAAACTTGCTCAGCAATCCATCCAGTCCCTTAATTTACCTTGGTAGTTCTCCTCTCACCTAGGACCTTATAATACACCAGTGCACAAACTGCACACAATACTCCTTTTGTGGTCTTTGTGATTTATTTAGAGGCAAAACGATGGACCCTGATAGAAGAGTACTATCCTTGTCCATTATGCGGACAATAATAGGACATGTTCTATCTTTGAACGGAACGGAAAAACGGAAATATGGAAACGGAAGCCATACGGAGTACATTCAGGTTTTTTTGCGGACCCATTGAAATGAATGGTTCCGTATATGGACCGTATACGGAATGCAAAAAACGTCCTGTAAACTGATAAAATAAAAGTTTGTGTGCATGAGGCCTAAGTCTTTTTCAGCACCAGTTTCCCCCAGTGTTCCACTATTTAATAATAATGGTGCATATTGTTTCCACAGTCTAAGTCCACGGCCTTACATTTATCTACATTGAGATTTATGTGCCCCCTCTCCACCCAAACCTTCAGTTTCCCTTAATCCCTCTGTATATTATCCTGCTCTGTATTGATTATTTTACAGAACTTAGTATTTTTGCTGGGGATAGCCGTTCGCTGCGAACCACATGCGGAGGAACTGCCCCCCCAGTTAGAAACACGCCACAGTGTTTGGGGTCTGGAGCAGTCCCACCCATTTAGGCCACGTTTATTTTTGTGATTCTTGTTTTATATGTATTGAATGTGCCATTGCATATGGCTTGTAAACATTCTGTTGCACCTGGAAGCCGGTGTCACATGGTCTGTTGTAGGTGTAGCTTGCGGCCTCATGTGTTCCCCATTGCATTGTTGGTCCTGCAGTGCAGGTGAGTGGGATGGGGCTGTAGGCTACTTAATACCTGTTCAGACCTTGTTCACACACCATAGGTAGTCTAGTGGTAGGACCCCATGTCATGCTGAGATACCGTGTAGTGGTGCCTAAAGGGGCTCCGATATGTTCCTGATTGGAAATATTGGCGAATCTCTCAGCTTTTAACACCAGAGTGAGGGATTAGCCAGTGTTGTCAGTTGCTTATCCATGTGGTGCATCTTTTTTCTGTGAGTTATGTAGAACTTAGTATCACCCTCCAATATTGAAATTCTGCTTTGTATGCCACAAAGTCATTAATAAACACAAAAAGAGGAGAGCCCAATACCGGCCTACAGTATGTGGCACCCCATCGGTGACCGTGACCCAATCTGACTTTGTACCATTATTAACTACCTTCTGTTTTCTATCACTGAGCCAATGTGAAGATATTCTTCTCAACATGGTTTGGATCCTCCATGGATTAATCAGTTGTGAACTTCCTCAGGACTTTGGTACAATGGGTGACTATTATAGATTTTTCTAAAGTGTTATAAGTACTGTTGTTTGAAACATAGATAAAGAAAAGGATGTTTGCAAATAGAAACCTGCTGTTCCTTGCATTTGTATTCTGGCAGCTGTATGGTAACATTTTGGTCTCCATGTGCCTCCATATGAAATTAGAAGAATATGAAGGTAAAGTCGGAATCCATAAAGGTCCGTGAGTACCATATTATGACTCTATGTAAGCGCTCATGCATTTTTGTGGCTCGGATGTGGACCCATTCAGTTCAATGGAGCCGCAAAGATGCAGACAGCACTCTGTGTGCTGTCTTCATCCGTTTCTCTGTTCCATGGTTTTGTGGACAAGAATAGCCATTTCTATAATGGGTGGCCTGTCCCGTTCGCAAATTGCAGAACACATGCGGCCGGCATCCATGTTTTGGGGAGCCTCAGAGGTTGTATATAGCCATAATATTCTCATTTGCAATTTATATCTTCATGTTTTTTTGTCCAGACCAACCATCCATCCAGTTGTAACCGCCAATGAATGTTACCAGTGTATTCTCCTATATTCAAGTTCTATTCTGTTTTGGAAAAAATGGGGATTGCAGTCAGCACAACCCAATACGCAGGTGCACGTTGCTATGGTGAAATACACATACAAACGTAAAAACAAAGGTGCAATGGCACACTGCAGCTAGAGCTCCGTCCTGCCACTATGCTGGATGTTAGATGAGGCATTAGTTTATATTTTGGCCAAATTGTGTAAGCCACCCACCACTTCACGGTTGCCTCTCGAGTGGTCCCTAACATTAATTCTTACCTTTTATGGGCCATATCAGCCACACAAAACCCAGGGAGTGCAGGTGCAGCATGCATGCCAGATACACTCTTCTTGTAACCCCGTCTGGTGCCATACAGCGTTCATCAGATCAAGGGATGCAAATACCAACATGCATGCTGAGCCCACTAGTACTTCTCCTGGAACCAAATGGCTTTTGGTAAGTTCTATAAAGCAGACTCAGTTTTATACTGACTTTAAAACCAGCCTACAGGGCGGATCCACTAGTCAGGTGTGCATGACTGCATGGAGGTCACCACGCCTCCCATATATGCTACAAAGGAAAAAAATGGGGATTGCAGTCAGCACAACCCAATACGAAGGTGCACGTTGCTATGGTGAAATACACATACAAACGTAAAAACAAAGGTGCAATGGCACACTGCAGCTAGAGCTCCGTCCTGCCACTATGCTGGATGTTAGATGAGGCATTAGTTTATATTTTGGCCAAATTATGTAAGCCACCCACCACTTCACGGTTGCCTCTCGAGTGGTCCCTAACATTAATTCTTACCTTTTATGGGCCATATCAGCCACACAAAACCCAGGGAGTGCAGGTGCAGCATGCATGCCAGATACACTCTGCTTGTAACCCCGTCTGGTGCCATACAGCGTTCATCAGATCAAGGGATGCAAATACCAACATGCATGCTGAGCCCACTAGTACTTCTCCTGGAACCAAATGGCTTCTGGTAAGTTCTATAAAGCAGCATTCTGTTTTGGTAATCTTATACCGCGTGTAAGGTGAATGCTGCTCACCCCTGTTCGTGTTTTTTAATTTTGTCAGCAGCAGACACAGGCAATACATCAGAATCTGAGTCCTTGACACTAAAGGTGACCCCTGCAGCCGTGTAATGACACAATACATAATCCTTAATGAAGTCACTATCTTCACACTCTCTTCCTCGCTCTGTCTCTACCAGGTGATTTATGATGGCCTCACTGTGCTGTGCCCCTTTTCATTTTACCGTGACAAAGTGCCTGAGACAATTATCTTGCTGATTAGACCCAATAAAAAACTACCTGGGAGATTTCTGCAGGTGTCATATGCACTAGTCCTATATCAATCCTTGTGTGCACTACCTGACGTTGCTCTAAAAGAGTCTTTTGTGGATGTAACACGGAGACAGAACAACAAATGTCTATAGATCTGATGTTAACGGCGAGGAAACGTATTCCGACAGAATTAGATGTTTACCAGCAAGGCATGCTGAGCAGCAGCCTGATTTATCTAGAAAGGATCGGACAATTTTACACTAAAAGTTACTTGTCAAGTACTGCAGCATGGAAGAGCTGTAATGGAAATGTCTTTGGAAGGTCATTATTTGTGGAATGCTTTTTCAAGTATTGATGTAACATAAAAAGGATATAACTTGTTTATTGTTCTCTAGTGCCTTATGTTTCTTGGATTTTACAGAATCTGTGTCTCCTCTGGAAATAAATTTAACCTGACTCAATGCTCCCATTTGTGTTGTTTCTTGACAGCTGATATTACACATACTAATTTGCATTTATTTTTTACCAGAAACCAAGAGGAGAGTTGCCTAGCCTACAACAGTCATCACATATACTAAGTGGTCTCCATAATAGAAATGGTATCCACCCAGATGTCTCCAAAAGGCCTCTCAGCTAGAACAAACACTACTGTCTGCTTTTGTTCTGGAAGAGCTATTTGCAGTTGTGAGCCTGGCCTAGCTATTATCTAGTTATGTTAGGAAGACTGTTTGAATAGCTAAGCATTGGCTGAATGTGTTGTAGGTGTGAGACACAGCTTTTTTTTTTTTTTGAAAAGAAAGCTGGATTGTACATGTTTTTCATGTGCTTCAGATGAATCACCAAAAAACAAAAAAACAGGTTTGTTAGAATATGAATTTTGTTTATAAATTTGGGACTAAGTCATATATTTTTCATTCAAATACTTTAAAGTAATAGTGAAATTATGGTATACAGTACTGTGCAAAAGTTTTAGGAAAGTGTGCAAAAACTTCTGCAAAGAAAGAATGCTTTCAAGAAGAACAGAAGTGCTAATAGTTTATTTTGTTCAAATTAACAAAACACAAAGTGAACAAACAAAAATCTAAATCAAATCAATATTTGGTGCGACCACCCTTTACCTTCGGTGTAGCATGAATTCATCTAGGTACGCTTGAATACAGTGAGCGGGAACGAGATAAATGCATGATAAAGCAGACAGTCTTTTCATGAAGCATGAATGTGGACACAGCGAATTGAATGTAAGGTTTTTAAACCTTTTGGCCTCATGCACACGACCGTTGTTGTGGTCTGCGTCCGAGCCGCATATTTTGCGGCTTGGGCGCGGACCTATTCACTTCAATGGGCCCGCAAAGATGTCCGCATCCGTTGTTCCGTTCCGTGCCCCTGCAAAAAAATAGAACATGTCCTATTCTTGTCCGCTTTGTGGACAAGAATAGGCATTCTATAATGCGGAGTAGCTTCCGTGTTTTGCGGATCTGTAGTTTGCAGACCGCAAAACCCCAACAGTCGTGTACATGAGGCATTTCTTTGTGAATGCTGTTTTGCACTTAATAACCTCGTGAATAATGAAGTTAAGAAATAGACTAAATGTTAGTTCTTGCTGCCCCAGTGGTCAAGTGTGGTACTGCATTTTTAAAATGTTCATTTATCTTCAAATATTGAATACTTTAGGTTAAAGAGGTATTCTGGGAATAGATTGGCAGTGAGCCACAGGTGAGTGTGTGGAGGATGGGAGTGATAGCTATGGCTGTAAGGGTGGTAGTAGCACTCGCAGTTCATGGTGAAAATCTTCACTCTGGCGCTGCTTAGGGCTGTGCAGTGACTTTAGGGTGCACACTGTGTGCTGTCCGCATCTTTTCTGGCCCCATTGAAAATTTATGGGTCCGCACTCTTTCCGCATAATTGCGGAACTGATCCGGACCCATTCTACAGACGTCTGAATGCACCCTAAGGGACTGAGCAACCCAAGACCACCCTGGCAGTAAGCATTGGTGTGGACTAGTATTAGTCTGTGGCTTTTGGCACATGTTTGTTTGGACAATAACATATCTAATGTCTTGATCCATGTTATATTATCATCACACGTCTAACAAGAGCACCCCCCACCCATATACGGTATAATAATACACTATGGCTTTTCTGGGAATCCATGCTGCAGACAGAGAATCATCTATGTACATGAAAATATATTGTTGCATCAGTAATGTTAATAAATCTTAATGAAATAATACATTTAGAAGAATTGTCTAGGCCACAAAACGGCTGCTTCACTGCACATCAGCAACTTGACACATATAAAATAAATGTAACCTGTATAAACACAGATTTAAGTATTCTAAATCCCAGGGATTTTGCTTGGCTTTGATTTTAGGATTCTGCGAAAAGGGCGAGGGACTTGTATCAGAAATACAGGTCATATATAAGAAGTCAGCTAAATGAATGCACATTATTGGCCAATAAACAGCTCATCCATTAGCGGCCGGGCTTCTGAATAATATAGCACTCTCATATTGCCATAATTTATACTGCTGACTGGAGAATAGACAAGATTATTACAGTGAGGGATCCTGGAAGGCACATGATGCATGAGGAGGCTGCATTGATCTTCACACAACAGGAAGGTGTCTAGACTGGAGATGTACGGCGCAGGCTTTCAGAGAAGGATATAACTCATGTGCGCAGGACGTAATGGAGTAACAGAGCTGGTGATTGATGACTTGTCCCCAAACACTGGCACTGCTGCTATTAGATAGAAGGTGCGAGTGCTGACCTTTCATCACTCTGCATGTCCTTCAGTCACTTCAAACGACCTCTCTTAAAGAAGAAGCCATTACTATTTACAGGCAGAATTGAATTTTAATTTCATAGCAGTTTTCATGTGAATATTATTCAGATTTTTCATGACAGTAGGTATGTAGCTCCTAGGATCCAGTACAAAATCTGCAACAGGTCCACCACCTACTATATGCAATTTATAATACTGGTGACTTCTTCTGTAACAGAAGTGCATTTCGGCCCCCAGGACAATAGGGCCTGGGTGCAACTTACAACTGCTGCTTTGGCATTCCCTATAGCCGTGCTCTGCAACAGGAAATGGACAAGCCAATAGCACCATAGAAGTCAGGATGTTGGTTTTATATATGACTTGTGAGAATGACTTGTATAACAAATTTTTATGTGGCTGACATTACAACTGTCACAGAATCTGGATAATACAGACAATGATATACCATCACAGGGATAATAAGCACAGTGATGTCACAGTACAATAATAATAAACACAGAGATGTCACAGTACAGTGATAATAAACACAGTGATGTCACAGAACAGGGATAAAATGCACAGTGATGTCACAGTACAGGGATAATAAACACAGTGATAGTAACATAGTATATAAGGCTGAAAAAAGACATCTGTCCATCCAGTTCGGCCTGTTATCCTACAAGTAGATCCAGAGGAAGGCAAACAAAAACCCCTGTGAGGTAGAAGCCAATTTTCCCTGTGAGGGAAAAAAATTCCTTCCGACTCCAATCAGGCAATCAGAATAACTCCCTGGATCAACGACCCATCTTTAGTAGCTGTAGCCTGTAATATAATTAGACTCCAGAAATACATCCAGGCCCCTCTTGAATTCCTTTATTGAACTCACCATTACCACCTCCTCAGGCAGAGAGTTCCATAGTCTCACTGCTCTTACAGTGAAGAATCCTTTTCTATGTTTGTGTACAAACCTTCTTTCCTCCAGACGCAGAGGATGTCCCCTCGTCACAGTCCTCGGGAGGATAAATAGATGATGGGAGAGATCTCTGTACTGACCCCTGATATATTTATACATAGTTATTAGATCTCCCCTCAGTCGTGATAACCTTTCAGGGTACTGTAGTTGCCCCATTCCAGTTATTACTTTAGTTGCCCTCCTCTGAACCCTCTCCAGCTCTGCTATGTCTGCCTTGTTCACAGGAGCCCAGAACTGTACACAGTACTCCATGTGTGGTCTGACTAGTGATTTGTAAAGTGGTAGGACTATGTTCTCATCATGCGCGTCTATGCCCCTTTTGATGCAACCCACTGGTTAATACAGCCTAGTTTGCTGTTTATTAAAATTCCTTGTCAGTGTTACCCAGTGTTTTACATTTAGTATGTACTGATCACTTGTATTATTCCTTCCCATGTGCATAACCTTACATTTGTCAGTGTTAAACCTCATCTGCCACTTCTCTGCCCAAGCCTCTAATCTATCCAGATCCATCTGTAGCAGTAAATTGTCCTCTTCAGTGTTAATTTCTTTACACAGTTTAGTGTCATCTGCAAAAATGTATATTTTACTGTGCAGGCCTTCTACAAGATCATTAATAAATATATTGAAGAGAATAGGGCCCAATACTGACCCCTGAGGTACCCCACTAGTGACAGTGACCTAATCTGAGTATCTACTGTTAATAACCCCCTGTTTTCTGTCACTCAGCCAGTTACTTACCCACATACAGACATTTTCTCCCAGTCAGAGCATTCTCATTTTATATACTAACCTTTTATGAGGTACAGTGTCAAATACTTTGGAGCAGTCCAGATATATGGCATCCATTGATTCGCCGCTGTCAAGTCTAGAACTTACCTCCTCATAGAAACTGATTAAATTAGTTTGACATGACGGATCCCTCATGAAGTCATGCTGATATGGCGTTATTTGCTTATTTTCATTAAGATTCTCCAAGATAGCATCTCTTAGAAAACATTCAAACAGTTTACCCACAACAGATGTTAAACCTACCAGCCTATAGTTTACAGGCTCTGTTTTTGGACGCTTTTTGAATATTGGCACCACATTTGCTATGCGCCAATCCTGTGGAACACTCCCTGTCAATATAGAGTCTGTAAATATCAGAAATAAGGGTCTGGCTATGACATTACTTAATTCTCTTAGGATATGGGGGTGTATGCCATCTGGTACTGGCAATTTGTCAATTTTTATTTTTGGGGGAATCTACTTCTACATTCTGCATTTCATCTGACTTATTTTCCTCAGTGAATATAGTGGGGAAACAAATATTTAATAGCCTTGCTTTTTCCTCGTCGCTCTCTGCAACTTCCCCCTCATTGCTCTGTAGAGGGCCGACACCTTCAGATTTATACTTTTTACCATTTACATAATTAAAGAACATTTTACGGTTAGTTTTGCTCTCTTTAGCCATTAATCTCTTGGTCTCTAGTTTGGCGGTTTTTATTTGTTTTTCACATATTCTATTTTTTTCTTATAGTTTTTCAGTGCTTCCTGGCTCCCCTCCTGTTTTAGTGATGTAAATGCTTTATTTTTGTAATTTATTGCTTTATTTACAGTTCTATTTATCCACATTGGTCTCTTCTTGTTCCTTAACTCTTTATTCCTATAAGGTATGTACCTCTCACAATTAGATTTTAGGATGCTTTTAAAAATATCCCATTTTGTGGCTGTATTTTTATTTTTGAGGACTTTGTCCCAGTTAGTTAGGCCTATGGCCTCTTTTAGTTGCCTAAATTTAGCTTTTTTGAAGTTTGGTATTTTCGTTCCTCCCTGTAGAAACGCTCGTTTGAAGGATAATTAGAAGGTTATTACTTTATGGTCACTATTTCCCAGGTGTCCCCAGCCTGCACATCTGTTGTCTATTGTTTAATACTAAGTCCAGTATGGCCATCCCTCTAGTCGGGTTCTGAACCAGTTGGGAAAGGTAATTGTCTTTGGTCATTGCCTAGAACCAGTCTAAATCTGGGTGGTTGAAGTCCCCCATAATAACCACCTGATTATGATTTGCCGCTTCGTCTATCTCGTTTAGTAGTAGATTTTCTGTGGACTCTGGTATATTAGGTGGCTTATAGTAAACTCCTATTAGTAATTTATTAATATTTTTGCCTCCATGTATTTCTAACCACAGTGACTCCACATGTTCATGTACCTCACTTATATCTTCTCAGACTGTGGGCTTTAGACAATCCTTTCTAAACAGATGTCACAGTACAGGGATAATAAGCACAGTGATGTCACAGTACAGGGATAATAAGCACAGTGATGTCACAGTACAGGGATAATAAACACAGTGATGTCACAGAATAAGGGATAATAAACACAGTGATGTCACAGTACATGGATAATACACACAGTGATGTCACAGTACAGGGATAATAAACACAGTAATGTCCCAGTACAGAGATAATAAACAAAGTGATGTCACAGTACAGGGATAATAAGCACAGTGATGTCACAGTACAGAGATAATAAACACAGTTATGTCACAGTACAGGGATAATACACACAGTGATGTCACAGTACAGGAATAATAAACACAGTGATGTCACAGTACAGGGATAATAAACACAGTGATGTTACAGTACAGTGATAATAAACACAGTGATATCACAGTACAAGGATAATAAACACAGTGATGTCACAGTACAGGGAAATTAAACACAGTGATATCACAGTACAAGGATAATAAACACAGTGATGTCACAGTACAGGGATAATAAATACAGTGATATGACAGTACAGGGAAATTAACCCCTTAATGATTTATTTATATTTTTTGCAAATCTGACCAGTGTCACTTTATGTGGTGATAACTTTTTAACGCTTTTACTTATCCAGGCCATTCTGAGATTGTTTTTTCATCACATATTGTACTTCATGACAGTGGTAAAATGGAGTCAAAAAATTTTCATTTTTATTTATAAAAAAATACAAAATTTACCAAAAATTTGGAAAAATTTTCAATTTTGCAAGTTTTAATTTCTATACTTCTATAATACATATTATTACCAAAAAAGTTTCTGATTTACATTCCACATATGTCTACTTCATGTATCGATCATTTTGGGAATGCTATTTTATTTTTTGGGGACGTTACAAGGCTTAGAAGTTTAGAAGCAAATCTTGAAATTTTTCAGAAATTTTCCAAAACCCACTTTTTAGGGACCAGTTCAGGTCAGAAGTCACTTTGTGAGGCTTACATAATAGAAAGCACCCAAAAATGACCCCATTCTAGAAACTAGTCCCCTCAAGGTATTCAAAACTTATTTTACAAACGCTGTTAACCCTTTAGTGTGCTTGTATTTGGGTGGCTCACTTAGGGTGAATTAATGACGGGTGCTGCTAGTCCTATTGGGTCTCACCCAACCCTTTTGGATAATAGGTATTCAATACAGAAAATTAGGACGAGCACTCCTTACATTGGTCCATATGGAGAACAAGGAAGATATATTCTTTTTTTAAAAATGATATAATTTCTTTAAAAATTGATATACTTTATTATCCCATATTTATGCAACAATAAAAAATACAGTAAAAATATATACAATAAAAATCAATATTCTGGCTGGTGTGGCGTTTAATGATGACCGTAAATCCCTAGTCCATCATTTCACCACATCATATCAGAACAATAAACCACTTTAAATACACTGCACAATTATATGCTATGTTGAAACCTGATTGGTGCGGTATTTTAATGGTATTTTAATGGTGACCGTATTGACCTAGTCCACCATTCCACCGTCCCATATCAGAGCATATAAACACATTGAGTCCACTGTTTAACGTGAAGATTCTCAGTTTTTCCCAGTGTACTGTGCGGCTGTAGGTCTGAATTA
The DNA here is from genome assembly GCA_033119425.1 of Bufotes viridis. Taxonomy (NCBI): domain Eukaryota; kingdom Metazoa; phylum Chordata; class Amphibia; order Anura; family Bufonidae; genus Bufotes; species Bufotes viridis. The sequence continues at coordinate 74,669,943 of CM065590.1, read as the reverse complement.
GTTAATATTCAAGTTCGTAGTTAATCCTTTCGGTTGGGTCCCAACATTTCGGTTTGTGTGACCAAATTCATCAGTATTTACACCACTATTTCCTGATTGAAATTGGATTTGAAATATTACTATATGCCCATAATATCTGCGGTACTCCGGTTCAATTATGTTGTATAGTGACACTGCAGTATAATGTCCTTTTAAATTAAGTTCTCATTACTGTATTGTATAGTAAATTATACTTTCATTCATTTCGGTACCTTATCTTCTTGAGGTTGCCGGCAGCCGCTGCATCCACTGGCGTCCCACGTGGTGTCAGCGCGTGACTGTCTTACCTCGTGTAGTGTAGCTGTACGGGCTTGCAGTGTGCCGGAGGGTAGCTGTACGGGCTTGCGATGTACCGGAGGATAACACCGCTTGCTGGAAGATTACCAGTATTCCTTCGGAGCGCTCCTTAATGTAATTTACGGGGTCTTCTTACCAAACGCGTTTCGGGACTAACATATCCCTTCCTCAGTGGTGAAGATCCCCGCATATTCTTAGCTACTTTATAGGTTCCGTTTCCGTCTTGCGGTGGTAAGAGAGAAGGAAATCCTGGACTGGATCATATATCCTATCTTGTCCCGCACATCATATGCATGTATTTTCCCATAAGTGACAAGCTAGATACTCATAATGAACATGAGTATGTCATAATGAGTCCAATATAGTGCAATATGAATAGGAAAATAGTAAAAGATGAATAAAAATTGAATAAAAAGGTGAAAAATAAAGGATAAAAATATACATATGGTTAAAATGGCGGTGATTATTTAGTAGTAGTCCAAAGGTGGAAATTCCTCATTTTATATTCAATATTGGCTGAAAATTCACAGTAATTACTTGCTAGTGGTATTGAGGTAGAAGATTTGAAGTACTGAATGAACAACGTTTTTAGACAGAACCCCACCGCACCACAGGACGAGGCACAGGACACCACCCCCAAGAGGACCGGATCGGATACAGGTTTTACCACAACACACATACAATCTGAGACACAGGAACAAATCATGGGAATGGAATTCCAGGACACAGTCACATCAGAACACTTATCACAGAACATATCCACAGAAACAACACAATCAGCACTATTAAGAACGACAGAGATACACCACAAACAGGAACATGGAAAGAAACGCACACGAAGAGGAAGGAGAAATAAGGAGAAAACACGAGCACCAACACACGAGGAGATGAAACACAATCCAATTATTAACTTAAGTAACGTGGTACTCACTAAAGATCAAGAAAATCTACTAAATAAGGGACTAAAATACGCCCCTACCCAGCAATTGAGTAAATTTGATACTTTAATTGGAGTAGAAAAATTTATAAGAAAACTGTGCCTAAAGAAATATTTTATAAAAAATCCAGTAACAATAAATACACAGAACAATAGTGATGTCTATGTACATACAGATCTGAAGAAGAAATCAAAAAATTACCCGAGGAAAGAAATAAGTTATGAAATTGCAGCATTTAAGAAAAACGTTGAGAGTGACATAAGGAAGATGAGTAAATCATCGAGAAGATGTAACATAACAAGGGGAGAAATGAGAGCTATTAAAGAATTACAGGGACAAGAAAATATCACTATACGCCCAGCAGACAAGGGGGCGCTATAGTGATATTGAACACTGAACAGTATAATAAAGAGAGTTTGAGGCAATTACAGGACATTACAACATATAAAAACTATCTACAGACCCGACAGATGAATTCAATGATAATTTAATACAAATGAGTACAAGAGGCTTAGAAATGGATATACTTACGAAAGAAGAGTTTTCTTTTATTACAAACACCCCAAAAAGAATACCAGTATTTTATCAGTTACCTAAAGTACACAAAGACCCCTAAACCCTCCAGGACGCCTAATTATTTCGGGAATAGGATCTATAACTTCCAATTTGTCACAGTATATAGATCGAATATTACAGCCTACAGTGAAAAAAATAAGATCCTATATTAAAGACACGACCCAAATAATAAGAATAGTTGAGAATTTAAAAATGGGACAGGACTGGATAATAGGTACTTTAGACGTACAGTCCTTATACACGGTAATAGACCACAAGATGGGTGTTGAAGCAATGGCTAGACAACTGCAAGTGAATAGTGATATGAGACAAGATCAAATAGAATATTTGAAAGAGTTGGTAACATTTATCCTCTCACACAACTATTTCTATTATGATTCTGATTATTATTTACAGACTCGGGGACCGCTATGGGCACCAGATTCGCCCGAGTTACGCCAATCTGTTTATGGCGGATTGGGAGCAAGAAGTTATCACACCAAAGCTCGGGCGAGTCTGGTGCTCTGGCGCAGATATATCGACAATATAGTGTTCATTTGGGCAGGGGAGAAGAAACACTAGAATCCTTCTTATCTGAGATTAATAACAACAACAGGAATTTATGTTTTTCATCGACCATTAGCAAGAGGGAAGTCGAGTTCTTGGACCTCCTAATAAGGATAGAGGGGAGAATTTAATATGTAACACCTTTCAGAAGCTAGTTAATAAAAATAGCTATATACACTATGAAAGTTGCCATTTACCAAAATGGCTGTTAAATATCCCTCTAGGACAATTTAGGAGAATAAAACTCAACTGTACTAGGAATTCCGATTTTGAAGTGGAGGCAGACAAGATGCGTACTCAATTTTTGGAAAAACAGTACCCTACCAAAACTGTTGATGAAGCCCTAGAAAAATAAGAAACTTAAGTAGGAAAGAATTTTTTGAGGATAAACCAATAACGAAAGTAACAAAAAGGAAGAGGAGAATCAGATTAGGGTCATTCTACCATACAATATCAAATACAAACAAGTCCGGAAGATTCTACAGAAACATTGGCACCTGATCTTAAAAGATAAAACTATAGGTACACTGTTACCCAATACCCCCTCATCACATTCACAAAAGCATCCAATCTAAGTCTCAAAATAGCCCCAACAGTAAAAAATAAGGTTAGATCTAGTAATAGTTTAGACAGGTGGATGGGTATCAAAGGATTTTATCGGTGTGGGAGATGTACGAACTGCAAACAAACTAATTTTCCAAAGAAAACCATAACTGTCAGATCCTCCATTAGTACATATAAACATGAAATAAGAGAGCACTTATCGTGCAATTCTACTAACGTAATATACCTCATAAATTGTCCGTGCAACAAACAATACGTTGGAAGGACAAAGAGGACCTTAAAAAGAGAATCTCCGAACACATTAACAATATTAAGAAAGGATATGAAAAACACACCCTATCCCAACACTTCAAACAAATACACAATAAGGATCCGACAGGGTTGACATTTGTAGCATTGGAACGAGTGGAGAGACATTGGAGGGGGAGACCATGTCAGTAGAATGTCACGGTTGGAATCAAGGAGAATCTATGATTTTGACTGTGTGGTACCTAATGGTTTGAATGCAGAATATGAAATATTTGGTTTTCTGTGAGGGTGGATGTGCCCTACTGACAGGCTAGCCCAGCTTTTTTAATTTGCTGGGCTGCTTCTTAGTGAGACACTTCCACCTCAATACCACTAGCAAGTAATTACTGTGAATTTTCAGCCAATATTGAATATAAAATGAGGAATTTCCACCTTTGGACTACTACTAAATAATCACCGCCACTTTAACCATATGTATATTTGTATCCTTTATTTTTCACCTTTTTATTCAATTTTTATTCATCTTTTACTATTTTCCTATTCATATTGCACTATATTGGACTCATTATGACATACTCATGTTCATTATGAGTATCTAGCTTGTCACTTATGGGAAAATACATGCATATGATGTGCGGGACAAGATAGGATATATGATCCAGTCCAGGATTTCCTTCTCTCTTACCACCGCAAGACGGAAACGGAACCTATAAAGTAGCTAAGAATATGCGGGGATCTTCACCACTGAGGAAGGGACATGTTAGTCCCGAAACGCGTTTGGTAAGAAGACCCCGTAAATTACATTAAGGAGCGCTCCGAAGGAATACTGGTAATCTTCCAGCAAGCGGTGTTATCCTCCGGTACATCGCAAGCCCGTACAGCTACCCTCCGGCACACTGCAAGCCCGTACAGCTACACTACACGAGGTAAGACAGTCCGCGCGCTGACACCACGTGGGACGCCAGTGGATGCAGCGGCTGCCGGCAACCTCAAGAAGATAAGGTACCGAAATGAATGAAAGTATAATTTACTATACAATACAGTAATGAGAACTTAATTTAAAAAGGACATTATACTGCAGTGTCACTATACAACATAATTGAACCGGAGTACCGCAGATATTATGGGCATATAGTAATATTTCAAATCCAATTTCAATCAGGAAATAAGCGGTGTAAATACTGATGAATTTGGTCACACAAACCGAAATGTTGGGACCCAACCGAAAGGATTAACTACAAACTTGAATATTAACTAATTCAGACCTACAGCCGCACAGTACACTGGGAAAAACTGAGAATCTTCACGTTAAACAGTGGACTCAATGTGTTTATATGCTCTGATATGGGACGGTGGAATGGTGGACTAGGTCAATACGGTCACCATTAAAATACCATTAAAATACCGCACCAATCAGGTTTCAACATAGCATATAATTGTGCAGTGTATTTAAAGTGGTTTATTGTTCTGATATGATGTGGTGAAATGATGGACTAGGGATTTACGGTCATCATTAAACGCCACACCAGCCAGAATATTGATTTTTATTGTATATATTTTTACTGTATTTTTTTATTGTTGCATAAATATGGGATAATAAAGTATATCAATTTTTAAAGAAATTATATCATTTTTTAAAAAGAATATATCTTCCTTGTTCTCCATATGGACCAATGTAAGGAGTGCTCGTCCTAATTTTCTGTATTGAATACCTGTTAACCCTTTAGGTTTTCTAGAAGAGTTAATGGCAAATGGAGAAAAATTTCAGAATTTCGATTTATTGGAACATTTTCCATTTTAATCCATTTTTCCAGTCACAAAGCAAGGGTTAACAGCCAAACAAAACTCAATATTTATTGCCCTGATTCTGTAGTTTGCTGAAACACCCCATATGTCTCCGTAAATGCTGTATGGCCATACGGCAGGGTGTAGAAGGAAAGGAACGCCATATGGTTTTTGGAAGGCGGTTTTTGCTGGACTGGATTTTTGACACCATGTCCCATTTGAAGCCCCCAGATGCACCCCTAGAGTAGAATCTCCAAAAAGTGACTCCATCTAAGAAAGTACACCCCTCAAGGTATTCAAAACCGGTTTTATAAACTTTGTTAACCCTTTAGGTGTTCCACAAGAGTTATTGGAAAATGGAGATGAAATTTCAGAATTTCTATTTTTTGTTACCTTGCCTCAAAAAAGGTGTAATATAGAGCAACCAAAAATCATATTTACCCTAAAATAGTACCAACAAAACTGACACCTTATCCCGTAGTTTCCAAAATGGGGTCACTTTTTTGGGGTTTCTACTGTAGGGGTGCATCAGGGGGCTTCAAATGGGACATAGTGTCAAAAACTAGTCCAGCAAAATCTGCCTTCCAAAACCATATGTCATTACCTTACTTCTACGCCCTGCCGTTTGGGCATACAGCAGTTTACGACCACATATGGGGTGTTTGTGCAAAATAGAGAATCAGGGCAATAAATATTGAGTTTTGTTTGGCTGTTAACCCTTGCTTTGTTACTGGAAAAATGGATTAAAATGGAAAATTTGCCGTTATAGCTGTTTTGGGACTTTTTTTTTTTTTTTATTACATCGTTGAACTGACAGGTTATATTGTGTTCTATTCTTATAAAGCAGGTTGTTACGGATGCTACAATACCAAATATGTATACTTTTTTATATTTATTTAAGTTTTACACAATAATATTTTTTTTGAAACAAAAAAAATCATGTTTTAATGTCTCCATAGTCTGAGAGCCATATTTTTTAATTTTTTTGGGCGATTGTCTTATGTAGGATATCATTTTTTGCGGGATGAGATGACGGATTGGCACGGATTTGCACTATTTGTGGGTGCATATAACGTTTTTATCGTTTGCTATTACAGTTTTTGAGATGTGAGGTGACAAAAATTGTTTTTTTTTACATTGTTTTTATTTTTTACGGTATTTACCTGAGGGGTTAGGTCATGTGATATTATTATATAGCAGATTCTTACGGACGCCGCAATACCTAATATGTATACTTTTTTAAAATTAATTTTACATTAACACTATAACAGCATTTTAGGAAAAAAAATAATGTTTTAGTGTCTCTATAGTCTGAGAGCCATATTTTTTTAGGCGATTGTCCTATGTAGGGGCTCATTTTTTGCGGGATGAGATGGCGGATTGATTGCTACTATTTTAATAGGCATACGCCTCTTTGATCGCTTTTTATTACACTTTTTGTGATGTAAGGTGACAAAAAATGGCTTATTTTACATCATTTTTTTATAATTTTTTTTACGGTATTTGCGTTAGGGGTTAGGTCATGTGATATTTTTATATAGCAGGTTTTTTTGGACGCGGCGATACCTAATATGTGTAGTGTATTTTATTTTATTAATTTTTATTTAGTGATATGTTTTTTTATTTTTACTTTTTTTTAACTTTTTTACATTTTCTTTTGACCCAGACCCACTTGGTTCTTGTAGATCCAGTGGATCTGGTGCCTATCTAATACAGTACAGTACACTATACAGTGTACTGTGCTGTATTTTTTTGCCTTTAGCACAAGTCTGATTAGACTTACAGTACCATGGCAAGCACGCCTCTGAAAGTGATGGGGAGGGAGGGGGGCTCCCTCCCTCTGCGATCCCATCCTGTCATGGGGCTGCAAAGGCACAGCAAACCCCCGATAGGAGAGGGAGGGAGATCTCTCCCTGTTAACCCTTACGGACCGCAGTATGGAAGGGGTTAAATGGCTGCCATCTGATCAAGCACAGATGTCAGCCGTTTCTATCAGAGTGTCAGCAATGTGCACCGCCTCCCGCAACCACACCCCTGCACCCCCGCAGCCAAAATATGATTGGGGCTGCATTGACCTGCGGTTTGCATCGATCGCCGATATGGGGGTCACAGGACCCCCTGGGCATTGTAACAAGGTACCTGCTGAATGATTTCAGCAGGTACCTTATTCCGATCACTAGCCGGCTGAGCAGCAGTGATCGGAACTACTCATGACGTACCGATGCGTCATGGGTCCTAGGACTCGGAAACCATGACGTACCGGTACGTCATGCGTCCTTAAGGGGTTAAACACAGTGATGTTACAGTACAGGGATAATAAACACAGTAATGTCCAAGTACAGAGATAATAAACATAGTGATTTCAAAGTACAGGGATAATAAACAAAGCGATGTCACAGTACAGGGAAATTAAACACAGTGATGTCACAGTACAGGGATAATAAACACAGTGATGTCACAGTACAGGGATAATAAACACAGTTATGTCACAGAATAAGGGATAATAAACACAGTGATGTCACAGTACAAGAATATTAAACATAGTGATGTCACAGTGCAGGGATAATAAACACAGTGATGTCACAGTACAGGGATAATAAACACAGATATGTCACAGAATAAGGGATAATGAACACAGTGATGTCACAGTACAAGAATATTAAACATAGTGATGTCACAGTGCAGGGATAATAAACACAGTGATGTCACAGTACAGGGAAAATAAACACAGATTTATCACAGCACAGGAATATTAAACACAGTGATGTCACAATACAAGGATAATAAACAGTGATGTAACAATACAGGAATAATAAACACAGTGATGTCACAGTACAGGGATAATAAACACAGTGATGTCACAATATAGGGATAAAAACACAGTGATGTCACAGTACGGGAATAATACACTCAATGATGTCACTGTACAGGGATAATACATGAAACAAGTTGCTGGAACAGCAGTGAAAACACACTGCTCTGCACAGAAAAACTTTCAGAAAAAACTTAGGTGGCTGTCCAGGAATGTGGACAACACTGTGACACCACATTGCAAATGGATCAATTCAGTCACAGGCTGCTGCTCAGACCTTTAGAAAGGTCCAAAGGAAGTTGGTAAAGATGCTGCTTATGTCAGTAGGAGAAGGGTGCCCAAGTGTGAGCGTTGCACAAAAGGGACTGTTTATTCAACAGTAAAGCTGGAAATTACATATAAAATAATAAAAACTGGACATAAAAACTAAGAGATAGAAAAGAGGGAAATGTTGATCAGCTCATAATACGGTTCGGCAGCAGACCACCACTTTTCTTATATAAGCTGATGAGCTGATCAACATTTCCCCCTTTTATATTGAATTACCACGCCATACTACAATTACTAAAACTAAGTGGTACAGCAGCAGCTGCACTACCAGCAACTTGGCCAGGTGGGAGCTTAGCTTGTACACAAGATAATTGCTGGTTGTGAATAGTATTTTCATGGCCACACATTCCATTATAGATGTCTCACAATGGAGTGGAGGACATGAAGGCGGAGGGGTCTGGGCAGGTGAAGAAGCAGATGATGTTTATGACAAGTACACGGTACTGTTTAGTCATGCGGCCTGGCAAAGAAGACCGGAGATGGAGGATAGACTTGTTCGAATGCTGGCCAGTTTTTTTCACACAGGATCCAGTAATTCCACCTCATTTTCCCTGGTACCTATGTTTGAATGCCCAAAGATTAATTTAGTCTTGCAGTTTTTGCATACTGCGGTGGTTTTGTGTGACTGCCTTGTGGAGAAAAACTACCATACGGGAGATACTCATACACAGCTAGCGGCAGTCGAGCTTGGCTGAGGTCAATCATGTTTTGAGCCTGTGCCCAAAGTATCAGCAGCATCACTAGTTCCTGAGGTGACCAGAACAGAAGCAGATCTGAAACTGCCAGTTTCTTTGGATGATTTGGCAGTACGTTGCTTCTGCTCTTTTTACTGCCATGGCCACCACCCTCCTACTCAGCTGTCCTCTCCTCCTCAGCACAATGAGCTGGCTTTCTGGTTCTGTCCAATGCACAATCCTCATCATAGTCCTCACCTTCCCCACCATTTTTATTAGACTGTGATTTGTCAATGTGGACTCCTTGTCTCCCCTCTCGATTTCCTGTTCTGTACTTACCCTGAGTTCCACTATCACTACCACTGTCCTTACTGACACTACAAGTGCCACTACTACCGACACAACCAGCAACACAGCTATGCATGGGGTATCTCAACATGAACCTCCTTCTCATGGCAGTCCAAACATTGAATGTTCTCACCCAAGTTATCAACAGAAAGACAATCTTGAGTATCTTACATTTTATGGGGTTTTTATTGGTTCTTTTAGGGAAAAGAAGGTGTCCCACTAGGAGGAGACAGTGAAGAAAGGTGATGCAAATGAAAGGCTATTCTGGGACTGCAAGGAGGAGTAGGAGGAATGCTGTGACCCCTGGCTCCAAGGCACTGTGTCAGAATCAGAGGTGACCTCGACATCATTCTGCTATGACTGGGAGGAGTGAGCCATCTAGCCACAATGTCATCCTTTTTGGACAGTACCAGCAGTGACAGACTGCTTCACCCCATGCGTGAGAAGGAGCACTATCGGAAGTCATTCCTCCCTGCTGCTGTTAGGGAGGAAACCAACTCTGACCCAAGCAGAGACAGACTGCACTCATCGCCTTCTGGGTTCCTGGGGATATCATTCCATCCAGAGACTGAATTTTTAAGCTGTGATATCTATATCCCTTATCTTTTACTTTTTATCTGTACCATACCATCACTGTAATGCCTTTATTTTGGAGCTTTCGTACTTTCTGTGCAGCTGTAACACTATGAATTTCCTCACGATGGGACTATTAAAAGATTACAGTATTTTTTGCCCCATAAGATGCAGTTCACCCTCCCCAAAGTGGGTAAAAATGTCACTGCATCATATGGGGTGAATACTAATGAGCGGTTCCATTATAGAAGTGCTCATTAGTACTGGAGGACCAGGAATCGGTGAATGCAGCGCTCCCTGGGCTCTGTACTACCCACTTTATGGTCCTCTGCCGTCGGCTGTGCTCTGATGTGAGGAATTGCTATGTTGGAGAGTGCAGAGGGAACTCTACAGGTAGTCTGTGGTTTAGTCAGAACTTGTTGGAAATGTTGCTAAGATTTGTGCCTCCATCTTGTGTTGAAAAGCTGTCCATTTACTAACCAAGTAAAGACTGTCAGATAACCTTGGTCAACTCCATTGTGGTCTCCTGTCTTATTCCGGCCCTCATCATCAAGGGCACACCACCTTCCATCGGCCAGGAGGCTCCACATACGCAGGGTGTACCCTAGGGAAAACAACTACTACTCCCATTATCTTGCAGACTTCTCTTCACTGTGGGAGCCCTAGCAATGAGGGAGGAGGACCCAGCCACAGTGTGTTCTGTGAGAACTACTACCACCACCAGCAGTACCACTCATCCTCCTGACTACACTCCTGCTGGGTTGCTGCTCATCGATAATGCAACCACTGAGGTAGCAATAAAGAGATAATAAACAGTGATGTCACAGCAAAGGCATGATAAACATGGCAATAAAGCTAAAAGATAATATACACAGTGATGTCACAGTATAGGAGTAACAAACATTGATGTCACAGTACATAAAATAGCATTGGTATTCCCTTATGTGGTGAGTGAATGTCAGACCACGTCATGCATTAGGGTCTACACCAGCATAATCTGGATGGAAGCAAGAGAAGATACTCAGCAGGTGTAAGAGTCTAGGGAGACTAATAAATATGTTACAAAGATATTACATCACTAGTAAGACCCATACCTGCAGCCATATTGACACAGGTCTTAAATAGTCATGACTAGCATATAATAATAATCATTATATATTAGCAGGGACCTATCCTGTAGTGAATTACAATTAGGTAAAAACATAAAAGTAAATTACAAGTATTAAAAACAAACGGAGAGATGTCTCTACTCGCAGATTTTCCTTCTTTTCTAATTATCATCAGACTCATTTACAGAAGAAAACAGAAGAAAAGCAATTCACAGAAAAAAAGACCATATTTTGTACGGATCGCATGTGGGCCCATTCATTTCTATGGAACCGCAAAAATGCGGACAACACACGGATCTCAGAAGGTAGATACCGGCACTAGCTCAAATAGATCAGGGCTTCATTTGATGTGAATTCTAAAATCTTTCTATTTCTCTTTGAGCAGACTTGAACATTCACCGCTATACATAGGCTACTATGGACCAGTAACTAACTACTTTAGGTTCTGTATCTTCCTCTCTATGGGAGGAGTCTCTTTCATGATGTCAGTTCCTTTGTATTTGCATTAATCTATATAAGGTACAATAGGTAGGACGGTTGTACATAGTCTGAGGAAAGCACTTTTTGTGCTGAAACGCGTCACTATGATGTAATATGTGACAAAATAAACTTGCATCCAGAAAATCTGTTTGTGCGAGTGCCGGTCTCTACCTTCTGAGCTACGCACTGGGACGCCCGCCCGCTGACACGTGCACCGCCGACTCCTGAGAGCAGTGCCGACCATCCAGTGATACACAACACACGGATCTCATCTGTGTGCTTTCTGCATCTCTGTGACCTTTCCCCACATGGCAGAACATGTCCTATTCTTGTCGTTTTGCAGAGAATAGGCATTTCTTTATTAGGGCCCGTGGAAAGAGCAGGATGCACACAGCTGGTATCCGTACTTTGTGGATCCATGATTTGCAGACCACAAAACAGATACCATTGTGTGAATGTAGGCTGATTATAATTGATGTCATAACTAAACAGTTCCCAGTTAAAAAGAATGCAGATGATATTGTGTATCTTGAAGGCAGGGGCGGATTGGGCATTTACAGGGAAATTTCCCGGTGGGCCGATGCCCGGGGAGTCCTCCTGACGGCCGGCCAATGGAAGTTTTTGGGGATGCATTTTGTGCTGCTGGCGACAGTATTTTGTGAAGAACTGTGGTATTTGGCTCTGTTGGGGTGGTATAATGTGCCACAATATGGTATTGCTGGCCCTGCCTTCCATCAATTTGTACCCGACTACAAAATGGGGCCACTTTTAGTATTTTTTCCAGGGCCACTTTAGGTTCCCAGTCTGCCTCTGCTTGAAGGGGTTGTCTGGGCTACAGATATGGATGACCTATCCTCAGGATAGGCAATAATATCAGATCTGTTGGGGTCCAACATCCCCACCTCCATTGATAACCTGTTTTGGGCAGCTGCGGCACTGGAACCTATACAGCGAAAACAGCTGACCAGTGGGAGTGCGGGATGTCGGACCCCCACCGATCTGATATCAATGACCTATCCTGAGGATATGCAAAATAACTGTGGAGCCCCAGTTATGGGTCTTCAACACAGTGAAAGCCAGATATCCTTCAGAGAAAGGAAAATTCTGAGGATAGGTACTCATTAACATCTGTAGCCCAGAGAAAACCCCTTTAAATTAGTTAATATGTCAGCCAAATTTCCTACCTATCTACCTTTGCCAAGCCTCTAAAATATGTGGAATACGAAAGGGAGAAAGCAGGAGATGTCACCTTATTGTGTGTTCTGGAGGTTATTGACTGTCCAAGGGAACCCAAAATCTGGAGGTTCTCCTCCCTGACATTAGAACACATTATTAAATAAAGAATAGGAAGGCCAACCTTGAGTCATGCTGCCCTGTTCTAGAATCAACATAACTTCCCTTGACCCGGCATAGGTAAGTATACTGATTCAACAACAGAGGAGAACTCCATTTTGGTTACTTGTATGGAAATGAATTCTTGGTACATGGCATCACTACATACACATGCCGTATGCTTCTCACTAATAATTGGAACCGGTCATTCTTAACTAGTGTGAAGGCTTCTAAAAGTTAAACCCAATTTTCTTTGAGCCCCAGAAAGGATCATCTTCAATCAACAAACAGGCAGATTACATCAGCACGGGAGATGTATACGTTCAAAGCTTTGCATACCAGATATTCCACAGATTATTCTAATAAAACCCTGTCAGTGTGTGAAAAATAAATACAAAAAGCACATCCCTTCTTTGATTTTTCCTTCTGTGATATCAAACGCCGGTGACATGGAGACACGGATGAGATCAAACGCTATCTCCCACCCGTCTTCTTCTCTCCTTTCCTGCCTGTGATCATTTGCTAAGAATTGGGGCCCCTGATATTCCTGAGAGCGTTCTTCTTTCTACCTGTCATTACCAATGACACTAACGATATGTGGAAATGAAAACTGCTGCAGTCATGTTGAGTTGCTGTCACTTTATAGATTGGCTAATTATATGTGCCCTTAATTAAAATATCACATGCATATTGTATCAATCATAGCTTAACCTATGCTTTTTCTAAATCATTCCATTGTCATTGACAGTATGAAGATGATTTGTGTTTGAATTTTTTTTTCTAAGCTTTGATGCCTAAAAATAGATTATATATTGGAGGAAAGCAGACTGTCCACTTTGTTTAGCAAAACATTCTCGCATTCTAAAAAGATACAAGATGTGCAATGCTAAATTCTCACTCCACTTCCAAAGCTGCCATTAAGGCTAAGTAACCATATTTTTATTAATCCAATGCATCTAAAATAAAAATGAAGAAACTTTTCAAATATTTTGGATTAACAATTCCCTGCCAGTTTGTGTAGGGAAATCTATGTGTCTCCATGGTAACAGACTACAGTGTGTAGTCTGAAAGTGCAGTCATATTCCCTTCTCTCTGAACCATACATCTTTCTAACCTATCAAATGTATTAGAGGATCAACGGTAGAGAGCACACGTTCAGAATCAGACTATTTATTCATTATACTCACTTATATAGCGATGACATATTCCGCAGCGCTTTACAGACATTAGCATCACACTGTTTCCAGTGGACCTCACAGTGGGTCCCTACCAGTATGTATTTGGAGTGTGGGAGAAAACCGGAGAACCCAGAGGAAACCCACACCGACACAGGGAGAACACACAAACTCCATGCAGATGTTGTCCTTGGTCTGATTACAGAGTTTGTTCATGGTGACGCACAGGAGCTGTTGACACAAAACAGTAGAAATTGTTTAATCAAGGACATTTGCAAATTAGCTATCTCAAATTATCTGCAGTTGCTGTACAAGCAGATCCTATGGTGTTCAGTCCAGCCACTCCTTATGAAATTTAAAAAAGGCAATTTATTTAAATCAGTGTTAAAATATCCAAATTATGAGTACTGGAGTTTGAGGTTACAGAGAGTCTTTAATAATCCTATGTTTCACTAAGGCCAATCAGTAGGCCGAAACGCTTTTACATAGTCATTTGACCTTCAATGATAATACTTTTTTTTTTTTTTTTAAACAACTGGTTTTAGGAATATGTAAGGGCAGCTGCTCTCCCGTGAGGGCACGGATGCTGTGCTACTCACCATGCTGCTCCCTCTATGCTTCTGCCTAACACTGTCCCTTTAGGGCATGCATGCGCTCACCTCTGGCAAATCCCTCACCAGCCAATTTTTAGGGATACCTGGGTATTTAATGCACCCTCTCTTAAGGTGCCTGAGCTTGAGGTTCTTGGTGACCATCAAAGGTGCATTTATCCTCTATTTAAAATGGTGTTTGTGCTCCAGCCGTGGACCCGCCCTTCCTGTGTGCTCCTACACTTCCAGTTTTAGTTCTGTTCATGTTTGATAACCAGTCTGTTTGCTTTGTTCGTGTTCCTGTAAAGTGCCAAGCTTGCCTGCCCTGCCTGTGTCTTCACTATCACCCAGCCTGCAGTTTTATCCTGTATCTTCATTCATCTACATTACCAGTGTGTAGTCCAGATCTAGTAATGTGCATCTAAGCTATAGTGGCTGTTCAGACTGCTTCTGCGGTTTTGATGTGTTTCCTGTATCCTGAGCTTCTGTTTCCTGTACTGCAGTCCCGTACCCTGTGGGTTCAGCTGCCAACGACAACCGGACCATCTCAGGAGGTAGCATTCGAAATCTGTACAATGGTTAAAGGGTGAATACCAGGGAAGGCCGGAACCGGTTAGTTGGCACAGTGGGTCAACAGAATTATTAGGTCATTTTCTATTTAGAACTCATACAAGAAAGGAGAGTGAGCTTGGGATCCCTTTTTTGCTGCTGGGTGGTTTGTCTATGTTTTCATGGTCACTTTCACTCCATAGCAGTGGCAGTAACGTGGTCTGGTCTAATTCATCCTGCTGCCGGTGCCATCTTGGATTCCGCGGCGAGCAGCGTCGGAGGCGGAGGCAGGATGGATGAGATTGCACCAGTTCTCGTGAGAACTGGAGCTTCTTCTCCCTGGCTAAGAGTGGAGCGCGCTGATTGGATGCGCTCCCTGCGAGGGAGAAGACAGACACGCCCAGGAAAACTTTTGCAGGCCCGCCCAGTTGAGCCGAATGACTCATTAGCATACACGGTGGGAAATATTGCGGGGGCACAGCGGACAAACGGAGCACATATTGAAAAAAAGAGCTGAATAAGCACCACGGGGGCAGGCAAGTAAGGGTATATCTTTATTTTCACATGCATTTTCAGGTGAAAGGTCCTCTTTAAGTGAGTGGGCTCTAATGGAAAGATTAAAATCGAGGCCTGGAGAACTTGGACTTGTTTATTCTTTCCATTTGGGTTAAATCCCTTGTTTGTAGGACCAGTTAAGAGATCCTTGCACAGGAATGATGCAGTCAACTTGTTTAGGCTTGTTTTCTACAAGGGTCCCACAGCAGCTGCATAGTCGCCCTACATTGTATGTAAAATATTACAAGACATTTCTCCATCACATTTTGGAGCTTTCCTTTAAAGTTGTCAAAGTATTTTCATTTCTAGTTATACAGTTGCAAGAATAAGTATGTGAACCCTTTGGAATGATATGGATTTCTGCACAAATTGGTCATAAAATGTGATCTGATCTTCATCTAAGTCACAACAATAGACAATCACAGTCTGCTTAAACTAATAACACACAAAGAATTAAATGTTACCATGTTTTTATTAAACACACCATGTAAACATTCACAGTGCAGGAGGAAAAAGTATGTGAACCCTTGGATTTAATAACTGGTTGAACCTCCTTTGGCAGCAATAACTTCAACCAAACATTTCCTGTAGATGCAGATCAGACGTGCACAACGGTCAGGAGTAATTCTTAACCATTCCTCTTTACAGAACTGTTTCAGTTCAGCAATATTCTTAAAATGTCTGGTGTGAATCGTTTTCTTGAGGTCCTGCCCCAGCATCTCAATCAGGTTGAGGTCAGGACTCTGACTGGGCCACTCCAGAAGGCGTATTTTATTCTGTTTAAGACATTCTGTTGTTGATTTATTTCTATGCTTTGGGTCGTTGTCCTGTTACAACACCCATCTGAGCTTCAGCTGGTGGACAGATGGCCTTAAGTTCTCCTGCAAAATCTCTTGATAAACTTGGGAATTTATTTTTCCTTTGATGATAGCAATCCGTCCAGGCCCTGACGCAGCAAAGCAGCCCCAAACCACGATGCCCCTACCGCCATACTTCACAGTTGGGATGAGGTTTTGATTTTATGTTGGTGTGCTGTGCCTCTTTTTCTCCACACATAGTGTTGTGTGTTTCTTTCAGACAACTAAACTTTTTGCCAGAATTTTGCCAGTACTGCTGGGGAACATCCAGGTGCTCTTGTGCAAACTGTAAATGTGCAGCAATGTTTTTTTGGACAGCAGTGGATTCCTCTGTGGTATCCTCCCATGAAATCCATTCTTGTTTAGTGTTTTACGTATTGTAGATTCGCTAACAGAGATGTTAGCTTATGCCAGAGACTTTTGTAAGTCTTTAGCTGACACTCTAGGGTTCTTATTCACCTCATTGAGCAGTCTGCGCTGTGCTCTTGCAGTCATCTTTACAGGACGGCCACTCCTAGGGAGAGTAGCAGCAGTGCTGAACTTTCTCCATTTATAGACAATTTGTCTTACTGTGGACTGATGAACAGCAAGGCTTTTGGAGATAGTTTTATAACCCTTTCCAGCTTTATGCAAATCAACAATTCTTAATGGTAGGTCTTCTGAGAGCTCTTTTGTGCGAGGCATCATTCACATCAGGCAATGCTTCTTGGGAAAAGCAAACCCAGAACTGGTGTGTGTTTTTTTATAGGGCAGGGCAGCTGTAACCAACACCTACAATCTTATCTCATTGATTGGACTCCAGTTAGCTCTTGGAGATGTCATTAGTCTAGGGGGTTCACATACTTTTTCCACCTGCACTGTGAATGTTTACATGGTATGTTCAATGAAAACATGGTAATATTTAATTATTTGTGTTATTAGTTTAAGCAGACTGTGATTGTCTATTGTTGTGACTTAGATGAAGATCAGATCACATTTTATGACCAATTTGTGAAGAAATCCATATCATTCCAAAGGGTTCACATACTTTTTCTTGCAACTGTATCTGTTTTTGGCTAAGTGGTAGTCAATCAAAATGTTCTGAATGGCAAAGCTCCCTAGTTATGTAGGTATCCATCCCCATCATGGCATCGCCACCTAACCAGGCAGATAACCATCATGGTCAGCTGAATGACAACCATTATACTGGTTGTCAGTCAACCACATTTTCTCAGCTGCAGCTAAAACACAACGTAATAAAGCACTGCAAAACTTCACAAAATCCAACTCAAAGACCAGACCTCATTATTCATGTGGTGTTCTCTTTAATATTTAATCCTTCACCCGGAGTCCTAATTTATACCAACCCCTGTACCTGCTGCACGAACCCCTGCTGTGTCTGCCCTGCGCTGGGCTGCGGTTCTTTTGCCTGTGTTACCCTGTTATTTCCATTTGCTTTGCTTATATTGCTTTTGTTTTCTCTCTAGGCCTCCACAGTCTCTCAGTATTTTTCCCCACTGTCGGCATGAGCGAGAAAGGGACGGAGCAAGCTGAGGCAGCAGAAGTATTTAAAATTCTGCAGGCTTCCACTTTTAGCATTACCATGAATCAACACAATAAATGAACCCCTTCAGAGCATGGTAATAAGAATTTGATAAATCATCAGCCAAAAATTAACTAAATGTCAAAACAATCTTGGGGAAGTGTGATGGATTAGGGGTGATGGGAACAATTAATCTCGCAGCAGGAGTTCAGTGGTGTAGACAGGGGACTGTGAGATGGATGGAGGGAGGGAAGGACCAAGGCTTTTAAAGGTCACAGTGATGAGAAGTGGAGGGGAGGGAGGGCGCTGGGAAAGGCTCAGCTACAAAGAACGGATACTGGAGGTCACATCAGTAGCTCCCCAGCTGCCCACACTGATGGGTATTGCAAATGTGGGCGTAAGATGGTTTTAATGAGACCTCTACCTCATAGGGTGAAAGCATATGGTGCACACAGACGGGGTATGGGGCTCCTGTAACTGCTGAACAGATGACATAAATGTACAGTGTTCTGCACATATGTATTCATGCCGGGCGCGGAGCGAGAAGCACTGCATGTATACATCACGTTAAGCAGCAGAAAGACCAAGCAGATTGTTCTTTTATTCAGATAAGGAAATTTACTGCATTCTGATGTGTCACATCACTGAGTATTATGTGGTCAGGAGGAGATAATGTTTATCTATCTATCTATCTATCTATCTATCTATCTCCTATATATCTATATATTTATTATCTATCTATCTATCTATCTATCTATCTATCTATCTATATATCCCCTATCTATCTATCTATCTATCTATCTATCTATATATCCTCTATCTATCTATCTATCTCCTATATATCTATATATTTTTCTATCTATCTATCTATCTATCTATCTTTCTATCTATCTATCTATCTATCTATCTATCTATGCTCTATCTATCTATCTATCTATCTATCTATCTATCTATCTATCCCCTATCTATCTATCTATCTATCTATCTATCTATCTATCTATCTATATATCCCTATCTATCTATCTATCTATCTATCTCCTATATATCTATATATTTTTCTATCTATCTATCTATCTTTCTATCTATCTATCTATCTATCTATCTATGCTCTATCTATCTATCTATCTATCTATCTTTCTATCCCCTATCTATCTATCTATCTATCTATCTATCTCCTATATATCTATATATTTTTCTATCTATCTATCTATCTATCTATCTATCTATCTATCTATCCCCTATCTATCTATCTATCTATCTATCTATCTCCTATATATCTATATATTTTTCTATCTATCTATCTATCTATCTCCTATATATATTTTTTCTATCTATCTATCTATCTATCTATCTATCTATCTATCTATCCCCTATCTATCTATCTATCTATCTATCTATCTATCTCCTATATATATTTTTTCTATCTATCTATCTATCTATCTATCTATCTATCTATCTATCTCCTATATATCTATGTATCCTTCTATCTATCTATCTATCTATCTATCTATCTATCTATCTATTCATATGATCTATTCAGTTCTCCATTTCCATTTATTTATATGGCCCCTACATTCTAGCATAATCTGTAATACTGTAGGCAGATTTCATTTACTTACATTAATCGCAGTTTCCAGTGGGCGACAATCCAGTCTCAGAAACACACACATATACACTAGTTCCTAATATGAAATTAATTAAAATATAATGTGCAAAAGCTTAAAATCCAAATTTACTTTACACCCAGAGATCCCAGGAGGTCCCTTTGCAGGCCTCTGATTTTCCGTACAGGTTCCCAGGAAGGTCATGACATTTGCTGTTTTGGACTTGAATATGGGTAATTGCCAAGAGGTCTTCACCTCCTAGTTCCCTCCATTTTCTTTTTACAAAAACGACATCACGGACAACAATGTCAGTATATCGCACTAGGTAGAGGCCCCCTGACATTGTTTTCCCCTGGTACCTCTACCGACTCTGGTCTAATGTTAATCATTGAGTTCCACTGACATACTACAGGATCGGAATGCTGACCAACCGATGGACCAGTTCCTAGACAGAGGCAAATTAGGCTGCCATGCACATAACATCCCATGGTTTCCTCATATACAGTCACTAGGGGTTTGGTCCCCATCCCCATCAAGTAGTTCTGCTGAAGGGTATAAGCTGCTGACAAACACGTTGGTCAACTGTTAAGTTCAGGGAGAGTCAAATGCCAGGGCTATACACTATTGGGGGCCAGGCTGTCCCCATAAACATTAGTTTGTTAGTGGGCCTCTTCAAAATCTCCATGGTCCTCCCACATTAATCTAAGGTCTTGTGCCACATTTGTTCTGGCCATAGAAACCAACTGAACCTGGAAGAAGCCGTGACATCTTGTAACGCAGGAGTAGGAGCTTACAGACCAAAACTGCAAGGGGACATAATGTAACCCCCATGCCTTTCTATAACCGCAGATATAAATTTGCCTTTTCTGCATGGGCATGTTCATGTGACAGCTATCAGAAGTCAACTACCTCCATGTCAGTAATGTTCCTGCTTGGGAATTGCAGATATGGAGGTATGAAGAGTTTGTTTGTCTAGCAAAAAGTGAATGTAATAAATCACTCTGTCTCCGGTGTGATAAAACATGCTTGTCAAGTCCTGAATACTCCAGGAGAAGATAGTTTATATCACTCTGGCTTTGAAGCTGTGTTTGCCTAAAAATCACATTGTAAACACTAGTAAACAACCAAAAATCCAGCAGAGACGGTAATGATGACAGCACTAAATGTTAACTCCTTAGAGATAATAGAACTGCTAGCAGCCATTCCTGGAGGAGCCATGATGTCTGTCCTAACAAATGATTCTATATAATCGCTTTGGGGCCTTTCCAAATGAAGAAAACGCTTGCATTGCATTCTAAAATGAATGAGGCATCCATGGGAACGCACCAACAACGGGGGCACTGTGCAAAAACAGTATCGGGCCCTTTGCTTTTCCGCTGGTAACTTCATGGTATGTATGATACTGTGATAAGTATGGAATGGTCCAACTGGGCTTAACCAACTAAACACAGGTCGTGATATCAAAGTTCTTTAAAGGAGTTGTCCCAAGATATAAACTTTTTCTCCATCCATACAGTACTAGGGTATGATAAGTGGGGTCCCAGGTTGGGTTAGGAGATAGAGGTAGGGGTATGTTTAAAGCTTGGCACAATCCCTTCAACTAATTGAAATGAATTTGTGATGTCACAGCTGTGCACCTGACTTAAACAATGGTGTGATATCACAGAAGCTGACCTGAATGATGGATATTTGTGATCTCACAGCATGTTACCTGTGTGGACACTCTTGTGATGTCATAGCTGTTTCCCTCACTTTAATACTTTTGTGACGTCACAGAAACAGTTAAATACCTGATAGAAAATGACTTGTGAAGTCATAGCAGTATACCTGAAGGAACCAAACTTGTGATGTCATAATAGCTCACCTGACCAAAACAGCTGTGATGTCACAGCAGTTATCTGACAGGAACATATCTGTGATGTCACAGCAGTTATCTGACAGGAACATATCTGTGATGTCACAGCAGTTATCTGACAGGAACATTTCTGTGATGTCACAGCAGTTATCTGACAGGAACATATCTGTGATGTCACAGCACTTATCTGACAGGAACATTTCTGTGATGTCACAGCAGTTATCTGACAGGAACATATTTGTGATGTCACAGCAGCTGGCAGAAAGGCATTTTTGATGTCCTATCTGCTGACCAGTCTGGAATTCTTGGGGCAAACATCAATAACAGGGCACTTGTCAAGCTATTTGGTCACCAACTAATAATTTAATAACAATGGTGTGCCAGCCATGTACAGTACAACCCAGAAAATCCCTCATTGCTGTGCAAATCCACCATGCATAAGAAGGAGCATAACTTTTTATAAGGCTACTTTCACACTTGTGTTTCTATTTTCCAGTATTGAGATCCGTCATAGGGTCTCAATACTGGAGAAAATGCTTCTGTTTTGTCCACATTTATTGTCAATAGCGACAAAACGTAACTGAACAGAACGGAATGCTCCAAAATGCTGCGGTTTTCTTTCCATCATGGTATGCGGCGCAAGACCGATCCGTCATGACCCACAATGCAAGTCTATGGGGATGGATCCGTTTAACTCTGACACAATCTGACACAATAGAAAACAGATCCGCCCCCATTGACTTTCAATGGAGTTTATGATGGATCCGTTTAGCAATGTTACAGATAATACAACCAGATCCGTTCAGAACGGATGCAGATGGTTGTATTATCAGTAACGAATTGTTTTACTGAGCCCTGCCGGATCCAGCAAAAACGCTAGTGTGAAAGTAGCCTAAATTATCTAATTGATAGTACGGAGCACAATCATTTGTTGGCTGTATTTTCAAGGTTGTCCGCACCTGGTAGCCTAGGTGTAGCGTAAGGTACTGTAGATGTCATCAAAAGGGGATTTAAGAATTGGTGGCTGCATGCCTCCGGGAGAATGTTCTGAAATGTATTTTTGAATATTATGAACAGCCTGCTGGTGTTCACCTTATCCGGCCTAGCTACTGCTGTTTACTGCCAGACCCCATTGAATACAATGGGATTTGGTCGCTTCCGGCAGGAGCACCTGTTATACCCAGACAGAAACTGGTGCACACTCATGCAGTAAACTGGCCAAATCTCCACCGGATCCCATTATACTTAATGGGGTCTGCCAGTGAACGGCAGTATCAGGCTAGGCTAGATACAGGGAACCCCGGCAGGCTGTTTCTCTACTAAAACAGCCTGCTGGATAGCTTTAACACAAATGTGGAGCAATCCTAACCTGTAAATTCCAGATACTGAGACCAGAACACAACACAAAAATAAGTACAGAATTTTAAAAGTTCTATTTTCCTCCCCATAGTACGCATGGTGTGGTGTGTCTGTATAAGACAGAGGCAGTAAAAAACACCTAAACAATATTCAATTGAAAATGTAGCATCTTTCAGTGTGAAAGTCACATAAAATGTAGACCTTTTATTTTAGAAATTGTCACTTGTCACGTTTCCAAATAATGATAATTGCTCCGCAGTCCTCCCGGTAAGGGAGCCACTGGGTAATGTAAGGATACAACATGTTTCTCAAAGTAAAATGAAATCTCACACTCTATCGCTTTGATCAGTCCTAAAATGAATTAATTTCCTTGTTTGCCATGTTATCTCTGCAGTGGTACAGAACAAGGAAGCGACAACGCATTATAACATCATGATGGATTCAGCACTAGACTGTTCCCACAAAGAACAAAAGCATCCATCTTTCACCAGGCGGAGGAAGAAAGTGAATCCTCTGTCTTCACCCAGAGATGAGTAACGTGTGCTGGGTTTAATGGGGTTGAGGAATCCTTGATGGAGGAGATAATGAAAAATCAAATGCCGAGATATGGTGGTTTGTAATTTTGAGTTCGGCCCCTTGAAAGGATATTAAACCAGAAAGACATCATGCATTGTTAACGTGTCATGTTGCTTTGATTGCAGAGGTCCTAGCACGGTTCCCTTTTAAGGGAACAAAAATGTATATATCTAGCTATGTGTACTATGTGAATGGCAAAATGTAAACCTATTTGATGGGGTCATTTACATATAAATGTACGATATTTTATAATGGTCCATTAATTTTTGCTATCTAGTTGGTATTTACTAATGAAAGGCAAAATTTGCAAAGTGTACAATTTGTGTATTTTTTGGGCCTCAATGACAGTTGCATTCGCCTACTACCATCCAATTAACTTTTTAACCGAGACCTAGTAGTCCATGGCCAGTGGGATGAACCACCCAATAGCACTATCAGCTATTAGCCTGTTGAGTTATATTATAGATGCATAGATCCTACTGCAAGAATCAATAATCCAATGACATAATATTGGTCACAACTTGTCCTCAAGAAAGAAACTCCACATTTAGTGGTTGCAAAGAAATGTAAGTCTAACAGTTCATATGTTGGTGGACATGTTTCAAGGCCCTTTTGTGCAAATTGTTGATTGAGGTTTCAAATCAATTACTGCATTTTTTGTTTTAAAAGATGCACTTATTTCCCCAAAATTGGGGGAAAATGTCAGTGCATCTTATAAAGCTAATACTGAATACTCCAATATGAAAGCACTCACTAGTATGCAGTACCTGTGGGAGTGGTGAATACAGCACTCCTGGTACTGCCAGTACTCACCACTCCCTGTTCCTCTCCAGGCCCATGCTACACGGTCTTGACTGTATACAGCGTAACAGTGCTGAACTGGCCCAGAGAAAAGCAGGAAGAGTGGCGGGATATGTGGAGCGCCCTCTGAGAGGTAAGTTCTTTTAGTTGTTTTTGTCAGATCTGAGGTCTGATATTGGGGACTGACATGGGGGTCTGATATCGGGGTCTAATGTATGATGTAGGGTCTGATATCGTGGTGTGATGTATGATATGGGGAAAGAAGGAAAACGTTCCAGAAATCTGATTAAAACCTTGGAGCTTTATTTTTCCAGGTTACGAGTAAGGGTTCACTTGCCTGAAACAGGTCAACCAGAGCGGTGGAGGGGGATGTTATCCACGTATGTGAATTTTTGCCACTGTGAAAAATAAAGCGCCAAGGTTTTAATCAGATTGCTGGAATGTTTTTCCTTCTTTGCTACATACATTGAGGACAGGTCCGGTCTGTTCCTTGCAAGGAGACAATGAATGGTGAGCTGGAAGAAATTTAATTGTATGATATGGGGTCTGATATAGGGTCTGATATTGGATGTCTGAATCTGGTGCGCCTTAATGAAAAATACGGTCTCTAAGAGCTGGGTGGATAGCCACCAAGATTGTGCTGATACAGTTTTTGCAATTGGCAAATGATCTGAAGAAGCCTGCAGACTGTAAAATTCAGGTGGGACTGCCATGACAGTGTTTTAGTTTATTGCCTGGACCTTTAATTTTCAACTTCCAAAGTCAAAGTATAGGAGGAGGTGGTGATATTGCAAGAGTGCTTCTTGACAAATTGACAAGGTCACTTTATAGAATATACCACCTGTGATGGGGTGTGCACTCCTATACAGAGCTTTATGACAGATAATACAAATGACCTCTACACAGTCAAATTTTTTTCCCACCTCGACCCTAAGTCTAATATTACCTGCTGCTGAGATGAAGTCAGTGATCTTTCAGATGGTTGAAAGCTGCACAGCAGCTTGTTTATTAGGTCAGAATGTATTATGGTACAACCCATCTGCCTTTTTGTTGGCTAGAGCCACAAGAATGTAGGGTTCCATAATATGCACTTTGCGTAGACATCACTATCCTTTTGGGCAATCCTTTTTGTTAGGAGGGTCCCACAACGATAAGGTGAGCTAAACTGCAATCTGTGGGGAAAGTGGGGCAAGTGTTTAACTTCCCCAGGGCGCCACCTTAAGGCAAATCATTAGAAAGTTTGGCAACTTTGTTATATTTACAGATGTTTCCAGAATATCTGCAAAAGTTTGGCCTATTGACCATAAAACTTGAAAAGAAAGTGTGATTATCCAGCAGGTGCCTCCCTTGACCCAATGCAGTGTTAGAAATAATGACCACTAATGGTTGAGATCTACATGACAGCTGTTAGTGAAACACTCTCACTATGTACAAGCTAAGCATGGTCATACAACGTCTGGCCAAATAATTAAGCTTCAAGAATATACAGTATATTGTTGAATGACATCCTCATTTTCACATATCTTTTCAAATGAACGTTTTGCATAAATTTAATTTGCTTTGGTCTAGTATTTAGAAAAGCAGTAAATGAATGCGTTAATCAATGAATTTATTCATAAAATTTGTAAAAAGAAAAGTAAATATATAGATGTGGCATCTGCCTGTCCAAAAATATATTAACTGTCCTGAATTCTGACAATTAAAGGAGTTGTCTGCTTTCTATATACATTTTACAGTGTTATACATTAATGGTTAATGACATAAGAATCTGCTAGACGATTTCTGGGCTTACCTTAGCCCGAATGGAGAAACCCACTGGTGCCCATTGGTACAGATGTAAACATGCCACAGCGTCCATAGTTTTTCCTAGAAGACGGGCTGTGTGTTTGGTGCAGGTGCAGATGCTGGACGTACAGAGAAGCAACAGACTTCCTATTTCTGATCCTGCATTTAATGCTTTCAACACCTGACAGCAGAGAACACGGCCGCCATCTTTGGAAAGTCATGTGTGCCATGGCTTGTTTGCATCAACGCCTTGGCATCTCCATGTGGGCTAAGGTACTGTTAGACCAGAAGTGAGGTAACAAATTCCTGTGCCATTGTACATTTGAGTGGATAATCGCTTTGAAAGGTACAGTACGGCCTGTTTCACATTTACGTTTATGAGATCCGGCAGGCTGTTCCAGCAGAGAACAGCCTGCCGGATCTCTCTGCATTCTGGCATTGCCATAAGCAAACACTTCACCTTACGGCCCTATTCAATATAATGAGGACTGGCAGTAATGCGGCTGCAACCCGGCAAATATGGGAAGAACCAGCCGGACAAATACCACTACACGCAATGGTTTTCTTCCAGCCGCATTTTGGTATGTTTGCCGGGTTGCGGCTGGACAAGTAGCTTCCGGCAGTGGCAGATCTGGACATCTCCGACAGGCTGCTCCCCTGCAGGAACAGCCTGCCGGAGATAGTAAAATCAAATGTGAAACAAGCCTAAAACTCCTTCAAAACCAGACTGAAAATGATTAGTGTAAGTTAGCAAAAACGTACCAATCTTAAAACTTGTTCTCACCTTGAGTCCTTTGATGCTTGAAGAGTTGATGTCTATTAGAACATGTGGCTTTCATCATCTGCACATTGCATTCCATACTGCTGCCCAATATACGGTAACTAATTATATAAATAACCACTTGTATCAGATATAAAGGAATATTTCTTTATACAGATTACTTGGCAGATCAAGATGGCATACTTTAGACATCACCTATGCTATGAACTGGAGCAAATAGGCAAGGAGAGCCCCAAGACGCCTAAATCACAGTACCCCATGAAATAGTTTAAAGTGGCACTGAACTTTCATGTCACTTTTAATGTTATAGGGACATATAAAAAGTTAAGATTGGCGGATTCTGAGCACTGAAACTTCCTAACGAGAACGGAGGACAGAAGTGAGTGCCTAGCATGCTTTCTCTCCTTACCACAGGACTGGAAGTGAGATGGACTCAGTGGAAAGTCTATGGCAGGGACCAGCAACCTTCGGCACTCCAGCTGTTATCAAACTACAATTCCCATCATGCTCCATTCATTTCTGTGAGAGTTCTGAGAAGAGCAGAGCAAGTGTGCATGCTGGGAGTTGTAGTTTCATAATAGCTCAAGTGCCGGAGGTTGCCTAGCCCTGGTCTATGGGCTCATCTCGCTTCTCTCCCATCATTCTACAGATCGTGGGTGTTCAGACACTACCAATCTAAACTTTTGATGTGCCTCTATAATTTATCAAAAGTTTAATGAAAGTACAGTGTCACTTTGAGACTTGGTAACTGACTGTAACCCAACCAAAATTTTGATTTTAATGTGGTTGGTTTAAAAAAAATATATATTTAATGGGTGAACCTTGGGACCTTCATCAATGATCCTAAGATTAGAATGGGTAGAAAAAGTATCTCTTCCTCTGGAGGACCTGCCAAGTCCACGTATCTCAATGGGACCTGTGCATAGACCTTTTTCCCTGTGGATGCACCACAGAAGACTCCATCAATGCAGATTACACTTGATTTTTGGGAGGTCCTAGCAACAGAACACCTTCTCACCAGCTTATCATTCATGGACAAAGCAAAACGGAATTACCAAGAGCCAGAAAAAGGCTTTAAAAACACGATACACATCAAAAACAGCAGGACATGGCATGTTTAGATAGACATTGAATGCTACATGACCCGACAGCCTGCTGGCTGCTCTCAATACATACAAATTATAGGATTGTTGTACCAGTTATCATCACACTAGTAGCTGTTTGCTTTACTACAAAGGGGCATGTGCAGTTAGTTGTATGGGTCTGTTGCGGCACGTGTTAACGCATGGCTTGATTATATACTGTTAATCACCCATTGATTGGTTGGAACAGATGGAGCATGCACACAACAATTCACTTAGAATTATGCATTTTAATTACAGCACTTCTATTTATTTTGTCACTTTAATGGTTGAACTCCTTTCGGTATACAGAGTCATATCAATCACTGGGTGCGACCTAGTCATTCCGGACCAAACAAATATGTTTATGTGAAAAGAACTCTAATACGGCTGCCAAAATAGATAAAATAACAAACTATCCGCAGTGAATATATACAAAGCTGCCTGATTCCTGCCCTGCCGGCAGGGAAGGGGTTATGTAGCTAAAAGCAGAGGTCCCTACGTGCTAGTTATCCCTTGGAGGCCATGCCTATGTTCCCTTGACAGCACAGAGCAGCAGAGTCTTGGCCTAATGCAATCCAGAGCCTACCACATGCTGCATAATACATCCATCATGGCCAGCTCAATTATTGACATGTTGATTTTTCTGTTTCTGATTTAGGCTGTCAGTCTGGGTAAAATTGCCAGGCTGCTTTTAGTGCACATGGCAGCTGCCCTGACATGATGTAACTTAAGGCTGATTATATCTGAGAACCTAATAAACAATCCTGCTAGCCCCAAAACCTCATTTCCTCTGGTGTTGAGAAGCCTCTTGGCTTCTATTTTGAGGGTGTGGAGGAGAAAACAGAACTTACGAAAAAAGAACTGGAGAAGAAAATGGGTATTATACACACGTAATATAGTTATATTTAAATTATGAAAGACTTTATATAACTAGACTCATTAGTATTCATTTAATGGGGCATTAATGGGTGCTGCTGAGTTAACAGGTATGCTGTATTATCGCAGTATAGAAAAGTTTATCAAATTAGCTTGAAAGGTGGAGAAGACAGTCAAACCTATCTATCTAAAAATCTATATTTATTAATCTATTTATCTGCTGCGGTTTGAATGTTTGTGAACCCTTCAGAATTTTCCATATTTCTGTATATGCAGCGGCTTATTGCCAGCATCTGGGGGATCCCTTGCCCCTTAAGAGGTATTTACGATTATATGTCCCTCTGTTAAAGCAAGTAGTCGTGACGCCAGTGGCATTTAAGCCACGGGGACTTGGAGTCCCTTTGTAGATGGTATTGGTGGAAACCACGGTAGGAATGCCAGAGTGGTGTAGAGTTGCCTACAGTGTCTCTGTATATGCTATAGACCCGTGTCTGGGTGCTCCTACCTGGATATCCTTGGATGCCAGTCAAGGTGTAGTCCAAGCAAGTGCAAAAAGGGTTGTTGAACTTGGGTGATGAATAAGCAGAATAAATGGAGTCCAGACTTTGTAATAACGTTAAACACAGCTTTACTTGGCATGAACGGTAATCCAAACAGTTTCCGAACTTTATCTTGGTCATCAGTAGGTATTGGCTTATTCTGGCAGGCTGGCTGGGTGAATAGAAACTTTTCCTCTTCTGCTGGAATTTAGCTGTCTGTAGTCTGTCTCTTACTTTAATCCTAGGAATCTTTCTTTCTGGCATCAAGCTCTCTTAGCTTGGGATTAAGGCAATGCAAGCCCAGGAGGGGACAAGCAACCATAAAGGACTTTTGCAGGCAGGGCCTGCAGGCTTAGCAAAGCAGACAGTGCTCTGCTGGCCAACACACAACCTCTCCCCAAGATGGAGTAGGTTAGACTGACCTTGACTAACTAACTCCTCCCTCTCTAGAGAGGGCTGGAGTGGAACTAGAAGGTTCCTCTCCAGAGAAACTAGCTCTGCACAGACTTGCTGTCACCTGCTGGTGGACCAAGCACATTACATGTAAACAGCAGTTTATAAGGAAATACATACATAAAAGAACAAGGGAGAATGGGAAGGGTAGGAAAGGAAGGGCAAATGTAGGGAGAAGGGAAGGGTAGGGGAAAGGGAGAGAAGGTACATGGCTCTTCAGTGCATGATATTAACAACATGCACTGGAGACCACTGCAGAAGTGGTAGCTGCAAATACAGTGAAGGAGTTTAAGCATGCATAGGATAGGCATAAGGCCATCCTTCATATAAGATAGGGCCTGGGGCTATTCATAGTATTCAGCATATTGGGCAGACTAGATGGGCCAAATGGTTCTTATCTGCCGACACATTCTATGTTTCTATGTTTCTATGTATACATCTGAACATGAAATGACAACTCTCTGTGGCCACCATGGCAAGTTAGCATCTAATATAAAGGTAGTCTTCACAGGCCTGGCAATATTCAGTCGCTCATACAATCCTGCCTTGCCCAGTCTCCAAGGACCCCAAAGATTTAGGAATATATTTCTGCATAAATTAGACTTGAAATATGTCAGATTTTTGCACCTAAGTCCAAAAAGTAGATAAAGTAGATAACCAAATCAAATGAGTCAAAAATATCAGACTTGGTCATTTACTTATTGAGGAAAATGAACTGATACTACATGCCTGTGAGAAACAAAAGTATGTGAATCTTTAGGATTCTCAAATAATTTGATAGTGAAATTGGAGTAACCTGTTTTCAATCAATAGGTTGACAATCAGGTGTGGGTGTGTAACCTGTTTTATACAAAGAACAGGGATCTATCAAAGTCTAATCTTCACAACACATTTGTGGAAGTGTATCATGGCACATACTTTCCAGAGACCTCAGAAGAAGAGTTGTTGATGCTCATCAGGACACTTTAGACCAGGGATGGCTAACCTGTGGCTCTCTAGCTGTTGTTAAACTACAATTCTTAACATGCCCTGCTGTAGACTGATAGCTGTAGGCAATCTTTTCATGCTGGGAGTTGTAGTTTTGCAACAGCTGGATAGCCGCAGGTTGGCCATCCCTGCTCTAGACAGTCTAGACTAGCAGAAAAAATGACTTCATTTTACAGCCTGCTGTTAATACCAAGAGATTGTATCAGTATGTGAATAGTTAATAACAGCATGATGAATGTTTATTATGTGCTTTCACAGTATCAATAGCAAATGGAACAGTACTGCAAATCAGGAGAACCAGTAAACATAACTGAATATTTTAACAATCTGCTGCACCAGTTTACAATACTGAATAACTTTATATTATAGTGTGATTATATTAATAAATGCACCAGGATTCCTTGACTTTATGAATAGTAAAGGTTTCAAACCCGTCTCCAAAGAGCTTGACTCCACCAATCCACAGTCAGATTATTACGTAATAGAGGAAATTCATGACTGTTATTACTCTCCACAGGAGTGATTGACCAACAAACATCATGCCAAAAGCAAAGCATACAATAGTCTGCAAGGTCACAAAGGAACCCAGGGCAACCTCTAAGCAACTAAAGGTCTTTGTCAGATTATCTAATGTTTATGTTCATGAGTCCACCATCAAGAGAACACTGAGGTGTGCATGGCGGGATTGCAAGGAGAAAGCAACTGCTCTCCAAAAGAACATTGCTGCTCATCTGCAGTTTGTTAACGATAACCTGGACAAGCGAGAAGGCTACTAGAACAATGTTTTGTAGACGAATGAGACCAAAATATAATATTTTTGTTTAAAGAAGAAGCATTATGCTGGGAGAAAGGAAAACAGTGTTTGAAGCATACAAACCTCATCCCATCTGTAAAACACGGTGGTGGTAATATCATGGTTTGGGCCTGATTTCCTGCATGTCAACCAGCATGGCTTACTGTCATTGATGGAACAATAAATTCTGCTTTATGGCAACAAATTCTAAAGGAAAATTTCATGACATCTGTCTGTAAGCTGAATCTCAGGAGAATTTTGATCTTGCAACAAGACAACCCTAAGCACATACGTTATTTTACCAAATTCTACCAAATGGTTAAAGATGAATAAAGTTAAAGTTTTGGAATGGTCAAGTAAAAACTTAAAATAAGTGATGTCATAGCCAGACCCTTATTTCTGATATTTAAAGACTCTATACTGTTCTCCAGGATTGGTGCATAGCAAATGTGGTGCCAATATTCAAAAAGGGTCCAAAACAGAGCCCAGAAACTATAGGCCGGTAACTTTAACATCTGTCGTGGGTAAACTGTTTGAAGGTTTTTTAAGAGATGCTATCTTTGAGTACCTCTATGAAAATAAGCAAATAATGCCATATCACCAAGGCTTCATGAGGGATGGGTCATGTCAAACTAATTGAATCAGTTTCTATGAGGAGGTAAGTTCTAGACTTGACGGCGGCGAATCAATGGATGTCGTATATCTGGACTTCTCCAAAGCATTTGACACTGTACCTCATAAAGGTTATAATATAAAATGAGAATGCTTGGACTGGGAGAAAATGTCTGTATGTGGGTAATAGAGATAAGCGAACACCTGGAAGTTCGGGTTTGGGAAGTTTGGTCGAACTTCCTCGAAAGTTCGGGTTCGTGATCCGAATCTCGACCCGAACTTATCCCAAACCTTATTGAAGTCAATGGGGACCCAAACTTTTAGTCGCTAAAAAGGCTGTAAAATAGTCCAGGAAAGGGCTAGAGGGCTGCAAAAGGCAGCAAAATGTAGGTAAATGCCCGCAAACAGATATGGATAGGGAAATGAATTAAAATAAAATAAATTAAAATTATCCAATATCAATTGGAGAGGGTCCATAGAGGAATCATGCGTCATATCACCCACCACTGGAGAAGGCCACTTTCAGTTATTTAGGCCCCAGCACCTAGACAGAGGAGAGAGGTCCCACAGCAAGGAATAAGGCGTTATATCACCCACCACTGGAGAAGGCCACTTTCAGTTATTTAGTCCCCAGCACCCAGACAGAGGAAAGAGGTCCCACAGCAAGGAATCATGCGCCATATCACTCACCACTGGAGAAGGCCACTTTCAGTTATTTCTGGCCCCAGCACCCAAACAGAGGAGAGAGCTCCCACAGCAAGGAATAAGGCGTCATATCACCCACCACTGGAGAAGGCCACTTTCAGTTATTTAGGCCCCAGCACCCAGACAGAGGAGAGAGGTCCCACAGCAAGGAATCATGCATCATATCACCCACCACTGGAGAAGGCCACTTTCAGTTATTTCGGCCCCAGTACCCAGACAGAGGAGAGAGGTCCCACAGCAAGAAATAAGGTGTTATATCACCCACCACTGG
This sequence comes from Bufotes viridis, assembly GCA_033119425.1. Taxonomy (NCBI): domain Eukaryota; kingdom Metazoa; phylum Chordata; class Amphibia; order Anura; family Bufonidae; genus Bufotes; species Bufotes viridis. The sequence goes on along the minus strand of CM065590.1, from coordinate 74,636,922 downwards.
AGAAGGCCACTTTCAGTTATTTAGGCCCTGGCGCCCAGATTGAGGAGAGGTTCATTCAACTTTGGGTTGCACCGCAAGATTATGGTAAAGTTAAAAAAATGAGAATTCAATAAAGAAGTGCCCAGGAGTGCAAGAATACATGGTTGAGGGGGAGGCAGTTATAAATGTCTATTCTGCACAAGGGAGGGACAGGTCCTGTGGGATCCATGCCTGGTTCATTTTTATGAACGTCAGCTTGTCCACGTTGGCTGTGGACAGGTGGCTGCGTTTGTCAGTAATGACGCCCCCTGCCATGCTGAATACACGTTCAGACAAAACGCTGGCCGCTGGGCAGGCCAGCACCTCCAAGGCATAAAATGCTAACTCTGGCCACGTGGACAATTTGGAGACCCAGAAGTTGAATGGGGCCGAACCATCAGTCAGTACGTGGAGGGGTCTGCAGACGTACTGTTCAACCATGTTAGTGAAATGTTGCCTCCTGCTAACACGTTCCGTATCAGGTGGTGGTGCAGTTAGCTGTGGCGTAGAGACAAAACTTTTCCACATTTCTGCCATGCTAACCCTGCCCTCAGAGTAGCTGGCTGTGACACAGCTGCATTGGCGACCTCTTGCTCCTCCTTTGCCTTCGCCTTGGGCTTCCACCTGTTCCCCTGTAACATTTAGGAATGCTCTCAGGAGCGCTGCCTACCAGCGTGGCGCCAGATTCGCGCATCTTCCTATCACGCTCCAGTGCAGGAAGTAAGGTGGGCACATTATCTTTGTACCGGGGATCCAGCAGGGTGGCAACCCAGTAGTCCGCACACGTTAAAATGTGGGCAACTCTGCTGTCGTTGGGCAGGCACTGCAGCATATAGTCGGTCATATGTGCCAGGCTCCACAGAGGTAAGGACAAGCTGTCCTCTGCGGGAGGCGTATCGTCATCGTCCTCCGTATCCCCCCAGCCATGCACCAGTGATGGGCCTGAGCTGTATCGGGTGCCACCCTGCTGTGAACCTGCTTCATCCTCATCCTCCTCGTCCTCCAGTAGTGGGCCCTGGCCTCTGCTGTTGCAAAAAAACCTACCTCTGAGCCACTTCTAACAGACTGGCCTGAAAGTGCTAAAAATGACCCCTCATCATCCTCCTCCTCCCCCTCGGCCACCTCCTGTTCCATCATCGCCCTAAGCGTTTTCTCAAGGAGACATAGAAGTGGTATTGTAACACTGATAATGGTGTCATCGCCACTGGCCATGTTGGTGGAGTACTCGAAACAGCGCAACAGGGCACACAGGTCTCGCATGGAGGCCCAATCATTGATGGTGAAGTGGTGCCGTTCCGCAGTGCGACTGACGCGTGCATGCTGCAGCTGAAGCTCCACTATGGCCTGCTGCTGCTCGCACAGTCTCTCCAGCATATGCAAGGTGGAGTTCCACCTGGTGGGCACGTCGCATATGAGGCGGTGAGCGGGAAGGTCGAAGTTACGCTGTAGCACAGACAGGCGAGCAGCGGCAGGATGTGAACGCCGGAAGCGCGCACAGACGACCTGCACTTTATGCAGCAGCTCTGACATGTCGGGGTAGTTGTGAATGAACTTCTGCACCACCAAATTCAGCACATGCGCCAGGCAAGGGATGTGCGTCAAACCGGCTAGTCCAAGATCTGCGACGAGATTTCGCCAATTATCGCACACCACCAGGCCGGGCTTGAGGCCCACCGGCAGAAACCACTCGTCGGTCTGTTGTTCAATACCCCGCCAGAACTCCTGCACGGTGTGGGGCCTGTCCCCCAAACATATGAGTTTCAGAATGGCCTGCTGACGTTTACCCCGGGCTGTGCTGAAGTTGGTGGTGAAGGCCCTTGTATATACACCTTGAGTGTAATATACCCTTTTACAGACAGATTAACACTTGGCCTGCAACTGCTGGAACACCAGATTTATGGTATTGCTATTTTGGCAATTGAATTTCACCCCCAGAACAAAATATATGTTTTGGCGGACACTATTATAGTTTGCCAGCCAGTACTGGGACACCAGATTTAGGGGATTGCTATTTTGGCAAGTGAATTTCACCCCAGAACAAAATATATGTTTTGGCGGACACTATTATAGTTTGCCAGCCACAGCTGTGACACCAGATTTATGGTATTACTATTTTGGCAATTGAATTTCACCCCAGAACAAAATATATGTTTTGGCGAACACTATTATAGTTTGCCAGCCAGTGCTGGGACACCAGATTTAGGGATTGCCATTTTGGAAAGTGAATTTCACCTCAGAACAAAATATTATGTTTTGGACGGACACTATTATAGTTTGCCAGCCACAGCTGTGACACCAGATTTATGGTATTGCTATTTTGGCAATTGAATTTCACCCCAGAGCAAAATATATGTTTTGGCGGACACTATTATAGTTTGCCAGCCAGTGCTGGGACACCAGATTTAGGGTATTGCTATTTTGGCAAGTGAATTTCACCCCAGAACAAAATATATGTTTTGGCGGACACTATTATAGTTTGCCAGCCAGTGCTGGGACACCAGATTTAGGTGATTGCTATTTTGGCAAGTGAATTTCACACTCCAGAACAAAATATATGTTTTGGCGGACACTATTACAGTTTGCCAGCCAGTGCTGGGACACCAGATTTAGGGATTGCTATTTTGGCAAGTGAATTTCACCCCAGAACAAAATATATGTTTTGGCGGACACTATTATAGTTTGCCAGCCACAGCTGTGACACCACGATTTATGGTATTGCTATTTTGGCAATTGAATTTCACCCCAGAGCAAAATATATGTTTTTGCGGTCACTATTATAGTTTGCCAGCCAGTGCTGGGACACCAGATTTAGGGGATTGCTATTTTGGCAAGTGAATTTCACCCCAGAACAAAATATATGTTTTGGCAGACACTATTATAGTTTGCCAGCCAGTGCTGGGACACCAGATTTAGGTGATTGCTATTTTGGCAAGTGAATTTCACCCCAGAACAAAATATATGTTTTGGCGGACACTATTACAGTTTGCCAGCCACAGCTGTGACACCAGATTTAGGGGATTGCTATTTTGGCTATTGCATTTCACCACAGAAAATAATCTATCCTTTGCCAGACAGCAGACAGTATTATACTTGGCTAGCCAAAGCTGGAACACCAGATTTAGGGATTGGTATTTTGGCAATTGTATTTAACCCCTTAATAAAATATAGAAATTGCTATCCTGAGTTTCTAGGGGTGACAATAAGCACAGCCAAGCCCCTGATGTAGGATAGAGCAAAAAAAAAACTAGTATTGATGGATTGATGGACTTGGTGGCAACTTGATCTGGTGCACTACAAGTCACAAAATGGCCACCGATCACCCCAGAAAAAAAGTGACAGAAAAATGCTCTGTGCAGCCTAAAAACCAGTGAGCAAGTAACTAGCAGAAGTTGAATCATTCACAGCTGTAGATCGATCACTTCATTAGGTGCTTTTGCTGACTTTTCCCTGCCTAATCTCGCCCTCACAGCAGCTGCGTCCTCTCCCTACACTAATCAGAGCAGTGTGATGTGCGGCGCTATGTGACTCCAGCTTAAATAGACGCTGCGTCACATGCTGCACTTGGCCAATCACAGCCATGCCATTAGTAGGCATGGCTGTGATAGGCTCTTAGGGCAAGAAGTAAAACGCTAGCTGATTAGCTGCTGTGCAGCCCTTCAGAAAGCGGGAAGAAATCGCCGAACAACGAACCCGAACCCAAACTTTTTTGAAACTGTTCGGGTTCGGGTTCGGGTCCCGGACACCCCAAAATTCGGTACAAACCCGAACTATTCTCGAACTGTTCGCTCAACACTAGTGGGTAAGTAACTAGCTCAGTAATGGTGGTTATTAATGGTATGCACTCAGATGTTGTCACTGTCACTAGTGGAGTACCTCAGAGTCAGGGGTTAGTACTGGGCCCTGTCCTCTTTAATATATTTATTAATGATCTTGTAGAAGGCTTGCACAGTAAAATATACATTTTTGCAGATCACTCTAAACTAAATTACTGTGTAAAGTAATTAACACGGAAGAGAACAGTATACTGCTTCAGAGGGATCTGGATAGATTGGAGGCTTGGGCAGAGAAGTGGCAGATGAGGTTTAACACTGACAAATGTAAGGTTATGCACATGGGAAGGAACAATGCAAGTCACCCATACATACTAAGTGGTAAAACACTGGGTGACACTGACATGGCAAAGGACATAGGAATTTTAGTGGACAGCAAACTAAGCTGTAGAAACCAGTGTCAGGCAGCTGCTGCCAAGGCCAATATGATAATGGGTTGCATCAAAGGGGCATACATGCCTGTGATGAGAACATAGTCCTACCAATTTACAAATCGCTAGTCAGACCAAACATGGAGTACTGTGTACAGTTCTGGGCTCCTGTGAACAAGGCAGAGATAGCAGAGCTGGAGAGGGTTCAGAGGAGGGCAACTAAAGTAATAACTGGAATGAGAGATCTGCAATACATTGAAAGATTATCAAAATTAGGGTTATTCACTTTAGAAAAAAGACGACTGAGGAGAGATTTAATAACTATGTATAAATATATCAGGGGTCAGTACAGAGATCTCTCCCATCATCTATTTATCCCCAGGATTGTGACTGTGACGAGGGGACATCTTCTGTGTCTCGAGGAAAGAAGGTTTCTACACAAACATAGAAGAGGATTCTTTAGGGTAAGAGCAATGAGACTATGGAACTCTCTGCCTGAGGAGGTGGTGATGGTGAGTACAACAAAGGAATTCAAGAGGGGCCTGGATGTATTTCGGAGTGTAATAATATTATACGTTATAGTCACTAGAGATGGGTCGTTGATCCAGGGAGTTATTCTGATTGCCTGATTGGAGTCGGGAAGGAATTTTTTCCCTTAAGTAGGGAAAATTGTCTTCTACTTCACAGTTTTTTTTTGCCTTCCTCTGGATCAACTTGCAGGATAACAGGCCTCCCATCTAATGTGCAGGACTAATCAAAAATTATCGAGAATCTTGAGTTGAAGTTATTGCTGCACAAGGAGGTGACACCAAATACTGAAAGCAAGGGTTCACATACTTTTACCACTCACAGACATGTGATATTAGATCATTTTCCTCAGTTAATGAATTACCACAGCTATTATTTTTGACTCATTTATTTGATTTGCTTACATTTATCTGCATTCAGGCCTGGTGTAAAAATCTAATGTAGTTTTAGGTTCTCATTTAGAAAGATAGATACAGTTTGTGAAAACTGCAGAATTTTCTATCTATCTATTAGTGTTGAGCGGACACCTGGAAGTTCGGATTCAACGGGTTCGGCCAAACTTCACAAAAAGTTTGGGTTCGGGACCTGAACCCCATTGAAGTCAATGCAGACCTGAACTTTGGGGCACTAAAAGGGCTCTAAAAAGTCCTGGAAAGGGCAACAGGGCTGGGAATGGTATTAATGGTATTTGCCTCCTGTTGCCTCCTCCTCCTACTCTGCTTCCTCCTCCTCTACCACCTCCTCATCCTTTCAGTGTAACACCTTTACCACCAACATCAGCACAGCTAGGGAAACGAGAGCAGGATGTTCTGAAACTCATCTGTTTGGGGACAAACCCCACACCACGCAGGAGCTGTGGACGGGCATGGAACAACAGACCGATGAGTGGTTGGTGTCACTGAGCCTCAAGCCCGGCCTGGTGGTGTGCGATAATGGGCGAAATCTCATAGCAGCTCTTGGCCTAGCCGGTTTGGAAACACATCCCTTGCCTGGCGCATGTGCTGAATTTGGTGGTGCAGAAATTCCTGAACACCTGACAGTGAAAATCAATTAAGTTAATCCAGCTCTTAAATTCTGGTAGGACAAATTCACTTTTATTGGTGCTCAAAGACCCTGCGGCCTGAGCTGCAGATGTGACAGGCAAATACTGTATTTTCTGGCGTATAAGACTACTTTTTAACACATGAAAATCTTCTCAAAAGTCGGGGGTCGTCCTATACACCGGTATATTGCGTGATGAAACTTAAGAGGACCTTACACTGGTCCAACGATTGTTAGATAATGATATGTATGTGTAGAGCGGCGCCCAGGGATCTCCCTGCACTTACTATTATCCCTGGGCGCTGCTCTACACACGGTATATATCATTATATTACAATTGTTGGACCAGTGAAAGGTCCTCTTTCCTTCCAAGCCGGACTGGGGAAGCTGTCCTTCTCCAGCTTAAGGGACAGGTGCCCTCTAGCTGAGCCACCGTGCGCTGCATCCTGGCCAGTCGCTCCTGTAGCAGCCCCATCTCCCTGCTCTCAGTGGTTTATCATGCTTGGATCGTCTGTTTAATTTTTATTTGGTGTGCGTTGGAAGAGGTGTAGTCTTATACGGCGAGTATAGCCCAAACCCCATATTTTAACAGGAAAAGTAGGGGTCGTCTTATATGCCCAGTCGTTCTATACGCGGAGAAATACGGTAATTTTATTAACTTTGTCGGTTTGATTGTTGGGTAACATTTCCATGGTTATCAGGACTTTTATTATAAATCGTAACAAAAACTATACAAGGAACATTTCAAAAAGAGAAAATTAACCCGACCACACTCCCACCAACCCTACACCCCCCCCCCTTTCACTCAAACCACTCATTAAAGCCCATTCACAAACTATTTACAAATTTACTTATAAACATATTTAAATAACTATAAGTCAGATAAACGAAATAAACAAATAAAACTATATACATGCCTTACCCTTAACTTATAAGGCCAGTCATATACAAGTGGCTTGGAGGGTGGGTTCCTGCACCAACATAGGCCAGGTACACAAGTGTCCAGCCAGGGCACAATTCTGGAGGAGGAGGAGAAGAAACCGTGTTCACAGCAGGGTGGGTGGCACCCAAAGCAGCTCACGGCCATCACCTGAGTGTGGCTGGGGGGATACAGATGATACACCTCCAACAGAGGACAGCTTGTCGTTGCCTCTGGGCAGCCTGGCACACATGAGCGGCTACATGCTGCAGTGCTCTTGCAACGACTGCTGAGTTGCCCACATTTTAACATGTGCAGATTACTGGGTGGCCACCCTGCTGGATCCCCATTACAAGGACAACGTGCCCTCCTTAATTCTGTCACTGAAGTGTGATTGGAAGAAGCCAATGCTGGTAAACGCGCTGCTGATGGCATTCACACCTGACACCGGGGGCTCAGTGGAAGCACAAGGCTAAAGCAGAGGAGGAGGAGGAAGAAGTCTCCAACGCAGCTGGGTCACCGTCCGCACCTCAGAAAGCAGGGTTAGCATGGCCGAAATATGGAAAAGTATTTTCACCATGCCACAACAACCAGCATCACCAGCAGATATGGAACGATCTTAGCAAGAAGGCACCTGCAAAATGTAGAATAGTATCTGTGCACAGGCCTACACGTACTGACTGATGGGCCTGCCCAGGATTCGTAGCTACAGGGGAAGCAGGGCTGCTTTGAGGCCCTGACCAAGAAGGGGCCCATCCAGGAGGAGGAGATCTAGAAGACTTTGTCAGGGCCCCCTCAACAGTATTATACAATGAAATTATATACAGTGGCAGTATAGACAGTGTAGAAAACGGATGGAACAGCTGCCTGGTCTGAGAGAGTGATCTTTAGTAGCCACAGGAATGGGGACAGCATGAAAAGAAGGGATTGCTAAAAAATTGCTGGGGGAGGGGGGCCCCATTCAAAAATTTGCTGTTGGGCCCAGTCATTTCTAGCTATGCCACTGGGTCTGCCGCATTTAACTTCTGGGTCTCCAAATTGGGGAAATTGCCTCAGCTTCACCTTTACGCCTTGGAGGTGCTGGCCTGCCCTGCAGCCAGTGTATTGTCTGAACGTGTGTTCAGCACGGCTGGGGGCGTTATCACAGACAATGAAAGCCAGATATCCCTCAAAGGAAGGAAAACCGGTGCAAAGGGGTGTCTCCATTACAGAGATCATCAAATCCACCATATTAAGTTGGCCCCTATGTCAAGAAGGGGTTTGTATGCAGAAAAACTGGCAAAAAACTGTTTTTCAGCGTTCTATGCAAAAGTGCTCTGTGGCACAACAGTGCGGGTTTATTCCCCAACTACAGAAATGTACTATGTTACCGCAAAATTCTAAAATAGATTTTTCAGCAGTGTATGCAAAATTGCTCTGTGGTACGACAGTACTAGTTTATTACAGCAACTACAGAAATGTACTATGTCACCGCTAAATTTTAAGATAGGTTTTCAGCGGTGTATGCAAACGTGATCTGTAGTATGATTGTGCAGGTTTATTCCACCAACTATAGAAATGCACTATGTCACCCCAAAATTATAAAATAGATAATGTAGGGGGACTTGACCTGCCAGAAAAAGGAATTTTCCTCCACTGAGCTACCAAAAATAGTTAGATTGAGGTCCCTGGCAGGCTGGCACACATGCAGGTCACATGCAGTTCCAAGGACACTGCAGTTGCTAAAATGGTCGCCGACCCCCACCTCAGTAACAGATGGATTAAAAATTATTTTTCAGTGTCACTGGGCTCAGGGCTGGGTACAAATATGTAGCATAGCACCCTCAATAATTGCTGCAGTTTGAAGAGTTAACACCACCAAGTTCAACAGATTTTTTCTCTAATCTGTCCCTCACAGCAGCAGCAGCAACCTGTCCCTACACTAAGAGCAGCAGAGTGACGTGTGGCACTACGTGACTCCAGCTTAAATAGAGGCTGGGTCACATGCTGCACTTAGCCAATCACAGCCATACCAAAAGTAGGCATGGCTGTGATGGCTTCTTAGGGCAAAGTAGTGAAGCGCTTGTTGATTGGCTGCCCTGCAGCCTTTCGAAAAGTGTGAAGAAATTGCCGAACAACGAACCCCAACTTTTACTGGAAACGTTTGCGTTCGGGTGCGGAAAACCGTAGAGTTCGGTACGAACCCGAACTATACAGTTCGGGTTCAGCTCAACTCTACTATCTATATATCTTAATTACCAATAATGTGCATACATTTGTCAGGTACGAGTTTTTATGACCATTAGTCACTAATGGTTGCTGGTGGTGGGATACGTAAGACACTTGCTACTCTAACCACCCCTCATATATTTTAACATGGCAAGCCCCTTGTAAACTTTTTATACTTGGTATTTGACACATTTGTTAAACATGCTTTTATCTTTAAATTAAGATCCTTATTTTGAATTTATTCCATATATTGAAGTCACTGACTTATGACCACCACCATTTTCAGTTAACACCCAGGGCCACTGTATCATTCCACATAGTCTGAAATAATTCTATTACAATTGTTTATACTGTATGTTCAATATATTATTCTTTAATTTATTTCTGGGGAGTTTTCTTCCATTTACATTAATCCACACAAAACTGGAATATTGCAGTTAACATTGTTGGCCACTAGATGTCAGTGCAGAAAACTACACTCTAGACTAGTAAAGAAAATAACTTCATTTTACAGCCTGCTGCGAATACCAAGATATCATATCATTATGTCTAGCGTGTGAATAGTTAATAACAGCGTGATTAATGTTTATTATGTGCTTTCACAGTATCAATAGTAAATTGAAAAGGACTGCAAATCCAGCATCAAGAGAGCCAGTAAACATAATTGAATATTTTAACAGACTATTACATCAGGATTCCCTGACTTTATAAATGGAGCCGGCAGGATCCAGTCAATATAGTCTGCTGATGTGTAATATCAGGTACTAGCGTAGTGTATAAAGGATGCGTCACACTACCACGGCCTCACATGTCCAATGACAAGGGTGGTAGCCTCAATCATGCCATCTGCCATCTTGGCTTATCATGTAATTATGTGGTTTCTTGACTACTGAGACCATGATCAATCTCCCTTCCACACTTCAAAAGAGAGACTAATCTACTGTAGACTATGCATGTCCCAAACCAATACTCCAGTACAAGAGGAGAACTGGTCTAGTAAAGAACTGTTCCTTTATGTTATTATATATCTTCACAAACCACGATTTACTGTGAAGGGGTCAGTGAGCTGAAAAGCTCCATGAACTTCTTTTGGTATAACCGTCTCTATAGTTGTATAGTTGTTCACACCCTATAATTTTAGAGTATTCCCTTTTTGGGCTTGTTGATTTAGAACTATAGTAACCCAAGGTATGTAATGCTCCAAAGGAACTGTGCCCAATGGTATTGTTCTCTGGTTACCTAATGGTGCAGTTCTTATTTGGAATTGGTTAGGCCAGTTAATAGCTGAGCGTATGGGCAGATTTAAAAAGGGCAAAATCTTCTTTGTAAAAACAATGAAAAAGGATACTGGTATAAATACAGACTATTGATCCATGGGTTTATCGGATTGCCAGCAGGGAAAGAAGGAGGGGTAGCAGGAAGTTTTTATAGTTTATGGGAAACTGAGCCATGTAGAATGTTTTTTTTTGCCTTCCTCTGAATCAACTGGGATTATTAAGGTTGAACTTGATGGACTAAAGGTGGCCATACAATGCAATAGATCATTTGGCTGACAACTATCTCCTTACTTCCTCAAGATTCCCCTATACAAACAAACACCGAATGTGCATGGGGAGAGGGGAGAAAGGCACTGCGGGACACCTCTGGCAGCGGCTTATCTCCTGGCATAGCAAAAAAATCTATATATTTTCCCTCAATTCTTCTCTTCTCCGATATTATCTGTCAAGGGAGAGTCTAGAGCCCCCACACCTCCACCCACATTAGACTATTGTTGAACCCTCCATTCTTGGTGGGTTCAGCCAACAATATATTAATGTGTAAGGGCCCTTAGGTCTCATTTTAACCTGCTAACTATAGATATGTTACTTAAAAGGTTTTCCCACAATTGACATTTATCACCAGTGATCAGCAAGTGATCAGCAATTCTCCAACAGCAATATCACAGGGAAAATGAAGCATTACATGGTGCCCTTTGAAATCAACGAGTTGCCCCTGTAATTCAAAAAAGTAAGGGCTGTATTACACTAGCAGATTGTTTGCCAGATCATTGCTAACGAGCGTTCATAGTAAGGCTTGTTAGCGATGATCTGGCAGTGTAAGTGCAGCAAAAACACACGGATGTGTGAATGGACCCTTATCCTCCGTTCTGGACCCTGCTCATCTTGCTGGAGCACATGGCATTATCGTGATTTATAATGCTGTGTATCTCTGCATGACCTTATTGTTACAGGATCATACTGACAGCTTTATGTCAGTATGATTCTGTAGCAGAAAAGTCCAGAATAAAGGATCAAGCTCATACATGGAGCATGATTCCTGCAATCGACTCGCTCGTCCGAAAGAGTGCTAATACTCATTGTTCATCAGACAATCCAGATTTTAAAAATGGTTTAAAAATCATTTGCCTGGGGCAGATCGTGCTGTCTGATCACAATCTGCTGCCAGCAAACAACTAGTTAGTTTGAGAAAGAGTGATGCATAATGATTGTGCCTCCTCATACATGTAATAGCAGTGTTCTCCTCCACTGACAAGCAGGTGATTGCTGGGAAGAAATGCAATGTCTAACAGTGCTAAAGGGTCCCTTTAAGAAAGATTTGTGACGCCAGTTGCAGTGAAGCAACAATGGGACAGAGTCCCTTTTAGAAATGGTGTTGGTGGTGGTACCCAGGTGTAGGAATGGCCGAGTGGTATAGGGTGGCCTACAATGTTCCTTAATGTTTTGTGCACGTGTCATGGTACTCCTACCTGGATACACTGGACCCCAGGCGTTGTCTTCCACAGCAGAAAAAGAGGATAAGTTAACTCGGGGATGAAGAATAAAGTCCAAACCTTTTGAGGAAGTTGAAAAGCAGCTTTACTTTCAATAATGGTTTCTCCAAACGATTTACAGACTTTATCTTGGTTTTCCAGCAGGCTTTAGCATTAAAACTGTGGTAAGCAAACTCTTCTCTGCTACATCTGTTGCTCTCTGGCTCTGCTGTACTGACAGGCTGGCTATAGAACTCAGTTTCCTCTTTATACTGTACTTTATAGTCTGGTCTGTCTCTAGATTTGTCCAGGAAAACTCCTCCTGGCTTCTGAGGCTTTAAGCTGTGGCCTCCATGTCCAGCAGAGCTAAAGGTCTTCTAGCTGGCTTTCTTTGCCTCCCTTGCTTCCTTCCCCTAGCAGGGGGTAAGCTAGACTGCCCTCTAACTAACTAGTCCCTCCTCCTTAGAGGTAGAGTTAGAATGGAAAGAAGGGTTCCATTCTCTCTAACTGTAGCTCTGCCTTGTTTGCTGCCACATACTGGTGAACCAGGTACATTACATGATAACATAAACAGTTGAAAAATAGCAAATGCACATTGTTTGGACCTGAAATAAATACACATGATGACATGAGGTTAACCAATAAAGATAGTAACGAGGTGCAAAGGTGGTAATGCCACTCTGGGGTGTTACAGAAGCGCGCCCCTCCAGTCAATCGTCTGCCTATAATATAGCCCTAAGTCCTACATAGACAGGGAGACTCTTCATAGCTGCTTTCCTTCTGGTTAATTGGTGGTACTGTATTCCCCGACCCAAAATGGAACATCTGTTTTTTGGGGACCTGGTTTACAATAAAAATCTGGTAAAATTTGTTTCAAGTCTAATTCGAATAGAATTTTTCCCAAAATTTGGGTTGAATTCTGATTCTATAGAATCGATTCTCTCACCTCTAATTGTAATATTGTCAGCGCTTTCTTTTCTCCTGTCTCAGACTTGTGAACAGTTCTGTGATACTTCTATTCCATCTTGAGCTGGTAATTCTCCACTATAATGTCTCTTCAGATCATTTTATTGGGTGATATTACACCGAGGACAAAATGAAGGATTGCTCTAACTTTTACTTCTAATATGATTTATCTGACTCCCAGCCACAACTTCCAGATTTATGAAATGTTACTAAGTATGGTTTTATCTGGGACATTTTAATACATTACTGGCAATTACCACATCGCTGCCATGCCTGTCAGGAATGGCGTGTGTGCCAGGGTGATTATTGCCTATGCTATGTGCCAGTCGTCTCTCAGCATTCAGTGCCTCTGATTTGCTTGGCATTGCATTTCAGAGCCTGCTGTTGCCACACAAAGCGATGGGAATGTGTTCTGAGAAGCCTCATCACTCAGGTTTTACAGGATCCTATTATTATTTATTACCATAATTGTGCTGTTTCCTGGGGCGATAAATAAGGATTGATGGGATATGATGACAGCCAGAGAAAGAGGGAGAAACAAGACTCTCTTTCATATATCACATAGCTCTGACATCAGAGAGGCACTTTCACAGTTTCTCCGGGAGATTGGATCAAGTCAACCCGAAACCAATTAGTTTACTTTGTCTCTTTCTGGGGTTGATAAACATGTTACCTGTTGAATTTAGATATAACGTAATGTTTTTCTCTGCAGGTTTCCCAGGGTTTATCATATGCATTGTTTAGCACTGCTGAATGTCAACTAAATGACACCACATTTGTAATTATTAAAATTAGACCAACTGCTCAGACTTCACTTTCCACCAAACTTAATAAGGACCCCCTCCCAAATTTCCCGTCAATGTGTTCCTATTCAAGTATTCCTATTCACATCACACCATGTAACATTCAGTTTTATGGGAGTTACAGTAAGAGACAGAGGGTGCAGATGTCACTCATAGGCCCAAGTTCTTGAGGGGACACGGATGACACTGTGGTACCATTTTTCCACTACACATTTCATCATTTAGGTCCATACTTGATTTTTGATTCTAGATTCAGCTTTCTTTCTTCTTTTTATCTAGGCTCTAGCACTTTTGCCTGATTTCCCATTTTTACTGGTTGCCATACGACCATGATGATGTCACATCCTCATTCTCTCCGCCGAATACCACTTGTGGCTATCTACTGTATACTAAATATTGTATTATTTTTTTTCTGTAATGCGGGGCGTTTATGTGATATGTTGCATAATTTGCGATTTGATTTGTGTACATATGCATTTTGTTTTATGGTCTATTATGTAAATACATTTATTCACCATTCACTTCTGATTGATGGAGTATATATATGGTCAATCTTTTCTACTCTATCCAGCCTGAGGAAGGCAGCGGACCGCTGCTGAAATGCATTGCTTGTTTTATACTATTTTATTTATTTTAACAAAATATTTGAAAAGAAGTTTCCAGTGCAGTGCGCTGTTTATCCTGGTTTTTGTGTGGTCTCCGCTTCCATCCCGTTTCCGGCCTCCAGTGTGGATGTGTCCGGCAGGAAGGTACAGAAGCTTGGTCCTTCTTAGTGTTGATCACGAATATTCTAATCGCGAATTTTTATCCCGAATATCGGCACTTCGAGAATTCGCAAAAATCTAGAATATAGTGCTATATATTCGTAATTGTGAATATTCAAGTTTTTTTCATCAGTACTACTGATTTCTGCTTGTGCGCCAATGAGAATGCTGCAATATCTTTGTCTGAGCTTAGCAACATGCCTAGCAACCAATAGGAAAGTTATCTACCCCTTTACTATATGAAAAACTCCCAGCATCCATTTTCTGCTGTGTTTTTGCATTTCTGAGAGAGACAGCAGTGTCATTGCTGTGCTCTGTGCTTTGCAGACTCATCTGGATCCTTATTCAATTACATTAGATAGTTAGTTAGCTCATATGTATAAAACAGATAGTTAGTGGGAGATAGTCAGTGTAGGTCAGATAGTGATATAGTGCAGGGTGTAGGTGAATATTGCCTATGCCACTCATCACTTGTCCTTCTCTACCCTAGAGGAACTTAGTTTGTTCTGGTGTTGTGCCTGGGATTGCACAAGACCTTCTGCTAAGATGCTTACCATTATAGTGGCCGACTAGCTGGCATCAGAGGTATAGCAGCTAGGGAGCACCACTATTTTTTGCTTCTCTTTTACTGAAGCACCAGGAACACCAGTGTTTGTTATCTTTGTGTGACAACAGAGATCTGCTGTGCTTATCTTGGTGACATCACAGCCTTTAGCTGTGACATCACTATGTTTGCCACGCCTGTGCTGTGACATCACTTCTGGTCAATGTTGTACACATTATTCCTGTACCGTGACATCACTCTCTGTAATAAGGTTTTCCTATGACTTCACAGTGTCTCTTATCCATGTACTATACTGTAACCTCACTGTGTGGATCATCCCTGCACTGTAGCTATTATTCCGATGATGTGACATAGGAATTACATCCCTATGATATATCTGAACATCCCTGTTCAGATATATCACTGTTCCTTCTAAATTGTACATGTACATGTTATGTAGGTAACAATAATAAACCCTATAATTATACATGATTGATGAGGTTGAAAGACAAAACAGGTTCATCAAGTCCAACCTACTGTATCATTCTACTGTGTTGATCCAGAGGAAGTCAAATAAACCACATAAAGTGGTGACCAATTACCTGGGGTGCCATATCATTTTAGGTGCATTTGTCGTGTTTTGCTATATAACTGTAAGAATTTGTTAAATGTGTATTTTCAGGGCTATACTTACAAGAGGGATGGAGGTCTCACCTGAGAACTGATACTACAGTTCCTATGCCATGAGAAAGTATAGGAGTACAATAAATGCTCAAGTAAAGCCTCTGACATTGAACACCTTTTTAAAATGAACGTATCAATGTAATCTACATCAGCTAAGAAGCTATGTAAATTGCATTACATGCACTGTTCCATAGTTGCAACCACTACTCTACCATGTGCTAATGCTACGCCCATTGATTGACCCATCCGTAACAATTTACTGAAATTGTACAATGCAACTGATCTTTCTTATACCACATTATAGAACAGTGATCATTGCTGTATACCCATCAGAGTCAATGTTATAGCTATAGGGCCTAGGTAGGCAATCAGTAGGTCCAGATCTGCTTGTACAGTACATCATAAAGCCTGAAGCTGGCCATACATTTTAGATTTTTGGTTTCTAAATTACTTGTCTTCACAGTTGGTTTGAAAAGGTTATAGTTCTGGATGATGACCTCATAATGAGAAAATGATGATGTGGGCTTCTGGCCTTGTCTGCAACCCGGGGTATTATTGATAGGGTGCAAATCATGTGACAAAATCTGTTTCCTGAGATGGCACCCTCAGTGGTCGAAATTAGTCATTAGGGATGACGAAATTCACTAGAGTATGGCCAGCACTTCTCTGGTCCTAGGAATAGGTTCTTCTGTGATAAGATGATAAATGTTCTGCAAATATCCTGTGCCAGAATATATGTGTACAAAGACTAAGCAAAAATCATCTGAAAAATACTTTTGAAGTATGATCATCTATATAAATTCACTCTGTGACCTAAACATGATTGTTCTTTATGTGGCTCGATTTGCCGGTATAGTCCACTACGGCTGGGTCTACATGTCAGCTTTGGCCATGTGAACTCAAAAGTTTCTGCAACCACAGAACTGCGAAAAAGTCACAATCTGACCCCATTCAAGTAATTATGTTTTGAGGCTGCATTGCTACCTAACAATTTTTGGTCGCATATTGCTTGTCATGGCCATAGTCGCTGTGGCCTTAGGGTGGTGGATAGCTTGGGAACCTCTAGCTGGCATATGATGTTGAGGAAGAGGTGCTCTTTTGTAGTGGGTGTGCTTCTTCACCATATAACACTGTGCTTAGCCCCAGCATATTTATGACCATATACAAGCACAGAAATGACGGAAAGGACACAGTCCCAGGTCCAGATGTGCTAAGCCACGGCGATATGTTACATGATTAATTATCTAAACTTTCCGCACAGACAGTGCTTAAGTAATGGACTATACAGTAAGTAGTATTAAGTTAATGTTCTAGTCCTAGGCTTTGACAGTCTCAAATGACTAAGTACCTAGCTAGACTGATTCATTTACGCAGTACAAAAAATTTATATAGAGTTAGTGTACTGTACTGTATAGACCTTAGTGTTTAAGAGTGAGTACAAGAATATCAATAACCCTCCTTTATACGTAACTCAATAGTGATCCTTTCCAGGAGTGTATATAGAAAGAGAGAACCTCAAATAAAAAAATCTAAAGGGAATTTTGTCTTGGTACGGTTTTAAGTTGTAACATATCCATACAGGGATAGGAAGCGATGGTCTCTCTTGGAAAAAGGGTGGTGTGGCCTTTTAGGCAGGCCTATCTTCCTTGTTTGCTAAGATATAAGGCTCTGTCATAAGTGTCGGCTCCTACAAGTGACCATAGGGGCCCCAGTTTGTTTAAAAATGTATGATGTGAATAGCATGTTCCTCAACTCGCATTAACATATTGGTCTCATTGAGGGTTTGGTGGTGGCTGATCAGGGTTTAGAGGAAATTCTTACCTCTGTCTAACCTATTATATGATGCGGTCACTATTGACTGTGTAGCAATAACAAATGACAAAACAGGTGCACACTGTGGTCTTACTAAACCCTCACTAAACCCTCAAACTGATGTTAAAATTGAGAGATTGGTCAACAGATCCTGCTGTGGAGGACATGTCTAAGTCCGAGCACCACGCCAAGGTTTCTCAGGTAGCTCGGGACCTGACACTCACCTACCTGTGCCATATGGGCAATACCAGGGGCCAGTGGGCAA
Source organism: Bufotes viridis (assembly GCA_033119425.1). Classification (NCBI taxonomy): domain Eukaryota; kingdom Metazoa; phylum Chordata; class Amphibia; order Anura; family Bufonidae; genus Bufotes; species Bufotes viridis. The sequence goes on along the minus strand of CM065590.1, from coordinate 74,619,420 downwards.
AATTACAGGAGTGTAAAGGTCGACTTGCAGCAAATTATTGACTATTGACTGTGGCATCTGGAGAACTAAATGACTGGGATTGGAGTTATCTCTGATCTTGGCTACTCCAGGCTATAACACAGCTGGCACCTGCCACCTATGGCTCAAGCTGAGCTTCTAAACCCCCTTCATAACCCTTTCCATGTCTATGTTGTACATCAAATGTCAGGACACGGGTTGTATCTGACCAGAGCTGTAAGTGGCCACAGGGAAGGCTTGCACTTTCCCCTTAATAGCCTGGCTGCACATTGACTTGCCATTGTTCCAAGTTGCATGTCCAAGTGCAACCTGGTAATTAGCGGTATAGCATGAGAGTTACCCGCCACCCCTAATGGTAATACCACCCTAACTGGAGGGAACCAATGGAAGCACAAGTAGAAATTTAAAGTAAAAGTGGATTTTCCAATATAATGGAAACTATAACCGTAGGCAGAACTGTGTTACAAGTCCTCTTTTCCAGCACCAACACTTCCAGTGGTTCCTGCTGGACTAGAAGTCAAAGTGACCTGTTTTTTTGTTATGAGACAGCTACAGTCAGTCAGTGGCCTTGGCTGTCACATGTGCAACCATGTCACTGCTGAGGCTCAGCAGTGATGTGCTGCTGGGAGCTATGGCACTAAAGCGGAGGGTGTTTTAAAGGGTGAAGGTTTTTTGTTTTTTTTTTACTGCCTACAGATGGATTTTAAATTACACTGGACAGATTCTTTAAATTTATATGTAACCCTGGTAGGATCGAAATCCATGACCCTTGTGCTGCAAAGTGACATTTCCAACCACTAAGTTGCTGATATCATTGAGCTCAGTAAGTCATGGGGTGTGATAGGTGTTACTTTTTCGTAGTAGCGGTACTTGCTCTTTAAACACATGACTACGGAATGATAGACACAAGCTGGGAAAGTGTGGACAGAACATATGTTTACGCTCTCCAGAGTCTGTCTGACATTCGCAGAGAAGAGCTGCTTACATACAGAAGGTAATCCTCAATCAATGTATTATAACTGGCTTTCAGTCAGTGCATGACTTCTGTCTTCTGTGCTCTTTAAAGCAGTCACTCAAGCAACAAAGTCTCTTTCAGATATTTCAAGGACGAGGACTGACAGATGTCTGCCTCCCAACATCATTGTGTTCTATGGATTGGCTGTCAGCGGACGAGACGTGTAATCAATGCAAAGGCCGTGCTATGATGAAGTGAACAACAGCACTTCGACTGTCACAACAACAACGGACTCAAGAATTTATAGATTAGTAGGTGTTCCAGGAACGGCCAGTTTTATATTAATTACTGATATGGTTTAGTTTTATGAAGATGTTGACTTGTAGGTTTAGCATGTGGTGTGCACCACCATCAGACTGGGTTCCTTGGGCTCATCAGAGAAATGGATTCTTCTGTCTCCATGGAACATGTCCATGTTAACATTTTTATTTATTTTTCCCCCACACACAGGATTTATAATCTGTGAAATACATCTCGGCGTCAATTGACTGGCTCTAAAGTCACCTCCAAATGGGGTTGTCTTCAGCTAGACTTTTGAGTTTCACCATTACAGTATGTCAGAGCCTGAGCCCACTGGAAAAATCTTTGTTCTCTTTTCTAATTATACGTGATGCTATACCTCTGTTATTCCTACTGGAAATGTCTTGACACATGAGTGTTACTATTTCCATTGTCAACAGGGAATGTTCATATGAAATATTGGAATAAACAGATGGCTCACTCTGGATGACCACGACTGGTGCTCAGGTTCAGGGAACCACCCCTGGTTCTTAAGTATAAATAGTAAGAGAATTGAACCTGCAGATAACAAATAACCTGTACATTGAGGAGTCTCGCAGGATACATGGCCATGTATTGAAATCTATCGCAAAGAAGTAAAGTATCTTTGATTCACGGAAAAAACATACGGACAAAGTCTCACGAGAACTGGGACGAGAACACGGGAGACGCTGCAAACCGAAACTAAAATTCGTCCATAGCTTGACTTTTAGCACACTTATTACTGGGATCCTACCAGACCAACCACCAGCCCAATATCCAATTGAAATTGGGATACGTGCTGGTTGTTTGACTTTGTCATATATACTACATAGAATCCTCAAAACAACAACAAATTGGATACTGCTACCAGATACGGTTGTACTACGTGCGTGACTATATATGACTGTTGATCTCAAGTCCTAGGCAGACTGCATGTCATTTAAAAAAAATATTTTTACTATTTTATTTTTCATTTATTGTGTTTATATGATTGATTTGTACTAGGAATACATTTTCATTTTGCATAGTCTCCAGCTGCCTTGATTGCCGGTTCAATTCTCTTACTAATGTTCATATGAAGTCTAACCTAACTTTGTCAGTATTGATTGGCCAGTGTTAATAGTGTCCCTTTGACAAAGGGGGTATCGTCCGGCTTTTAATTTATTCAGGAGGAATAACAGATGCACGGCTCATGGAATTTTAAGGAATGATTCAGTATTGTTCTGTAGTGAATACCGATTTACTAAAGCACGTGTCAGGATGGTGTGGAGTTGAACTAGCTTCCTCTCTCTAAAGCAGTGTTTCTCAACTCCAGTCCTCCGGGCCCACCTGCCGGTCATGATTTGAGAATATCCCACATAATAAATACCTGTGGTACAGTAAGTCCTGATGCACTGACTATAATTATATCACCTGTTTAATACTAAGGAAATCCTGAAAACATGATGGGCAGGTGAGCCCTGATACTGGAGCTGAGGATCACTGATCTAAAGCACACAATGGAGGAAGAAGAACAATGGATAGGTTGACACTGGGTTAGCTTTGGGGAGGCACAAAAGAAAAGATGAAGGCCTGGGACAGGAATATAGAACATAAAATGGTAAGGCTACCTTCACACTAGTGTTTCTCTTTTCCGGTATTGAGATCCATCATAGGGTCACAATATCGGAAAACGCTTCCTTTTCCCCCATTCATTGTCAATAGGGACAAAACGTAGCTGAACAGAACGGAATGCTCCAAAATGCATTCCGTTCCGTTTGGTTACGTTCCCATACCGAAGAGCAAAGCGCAGTATGCTGTGGTTTTCTTTCCGTCCTGGGATGGGCAGCAAGACGGATCTGTCATAATCCACAATGCAAGTCTTTTCTCTGACACAATCTGACACAATAGGAAACAGATCCGTCCCCATTGACTTTCAATGGAGTTCATAATGGATCCGCCTTGGCTATGTTAAAGATAAAACAACTGGATCCGTTCATAACGGATGCAGACGGTTGTATTATCAGTAACGAAGCGTTTTTGCTGAACCCTGCTGAATCCAGCAAAAATGCTAGTGTAAAAATAGCTGCAGAATCATGAAGGAGAAGTCATGAATCAGAAATAAACAAGCATGCTTAGGGTAAGAATCAGAATCCATGAAAAAACCATGAAAAATGCTGAAGACCAGGTATATCTTCCAGGATGTTTTTGGAAAAGATCTGGAGTAAAGGGACCGTGTGGGGTCTCTCTAGACATAGAATACGTTTATAAATAATCCCGTCCAATAAAAATGATATATGAGGTTATGATCTGCCATAACATCCCATCATACTCAGGCAGAAATCAATATGGCAACTCACCTGCCAGCATGATATGTGGAGACGCAATGAAAGCTTTCTTACTATGTATATCTTATCCAGATTTGTCTTTTATTTCCCATCTCTAAGCCCTGGGTAGTTTACAGGCCTCGCGTTCATCTAGGCCTTCTGTCACCCAGAGTTAGGAGTGGAGATTGGAGGCAGCCTGCTGTGAGCTGACACTTGTGGTATGCCGGGCACAGAGTGACTGATAACCTGTCAGGATTCATGTGGGGCTGTCACTACCCCACAGTAATAAATGAGTTTATGAAAATTGGAACTCTACATTAATTGGGTCAGTGACCCATAACTCTGTGGATGAATACATGAGACATAATGAAATTACTGCAGAAGCTTCGGCGCTATGAATCTCTTGTGAGAAGCTTCTCAGTTTACACCCTCATGAACAGAAGGCCTCGTTCAGCTGGGTGAGATGATCTGCAGACCTCCCCAGCCCCCTACCCATCCTCGGGATTGAAAGTTAAATCACATTAACATTGGTGCCATTTGTCTTTCATTTCTCTGTAATTGATATAAAGAATGTATATGAGGTAAAGGTGAAGTCTTATTTGGCAACATATGCTGCACCGAAATGAAGGCAGTCAGCCATGAAACAACTTCTCCATCATCATTAGTGGATGTCTCATATTTAAAGGTACAAAGACAGTTTGCAGAAGGGCTTATGCATATAATTTATGCATTTTATTAGTGATGGTTAACGTAGTATGACTTATTCAATGAACGGCACTGATTTATTGGTGATGGATATAAAACAGAATATAAGATTATCAGCTAGCTTTCCCAGAATCCTGAACAGTAAACCAACCTATCTAATGACCTGTCCGCTCGCCAACCATCTAATCTGTATGGAGGTCTCCTGACTCTTCTCCTACAGCCGGTGTCTTGGAGGCGATTCCCAATTCTTTTGTTCCAAGGAGATGTAGGAGGTGTTTGGCAGCGGCATACCCAGAAGGAAGGAATAGCTGTTGACTGACAACTATCTACTGTATATGGCTAGCCTTAAAACCAGGCTTATCAATCTTTTTCTGCAGGGCCTCGACATTGGTCCAAGACACTTCAAGCTAACGTTAAAAACAAATCTTAATTTCCTATGCCCAGAATAACATTAAAACAGGGAGGCAGTCATGTGATAACCAAAGACTGATTAAGCGAGAAAGGGCAACCTATGATAACTCCACTGAGCCAGCTTAGCCTACACAGCCATTATGGACCCCACTTCACAGTTTGAGAAGCACTCGCCAGGAGAATACCAATGCAGAACAGACTAACAAAGTCTAGTGGTGCAGAACACAGTGGTCATTGTTAAAATAAAAATTGTCTAGTGGCATTGTTTTAGTAAAAAAAAAAAAAATGTTGCAACTTTTCAGTCTTCCCATCGGTCATGAATGATCATATAAACAGCAAAAAGTTAACATATCTTGTCAAAGGCTTACAGCAGCTTGAGCAAAGGTCAAGAGGTCCAGAAATAATTATGAACAAAACATGGCTTTTATTTCATTAGCTAAAATCCACATAGCATAGCTTTTGTGCTGGATCTTAACTTATGATAAAAGTCAAGTTTTATTAGTATTTGTGATGGACCTCTATTCTACTCATAGGCCTGGGACAAGCAGCCCATGCACGAGCAGCTTTAGATGATTGCAGGGGCGTAGCTATAGGGGGTGCAGAGGTAGCAGTCGCTACTGGGCCCAGGAGCATAAGAAGACACACGAAGCACTGAGGGAAGGGGGCCTAAGCTGAACTCTTGCACCAGGACCCATGAGCCGTTAGCTACGCCCCTGGATTATTGACCAACTTTCTTGAACAATACAGTTGTGATTTACAGATGCCTGAGTCAGAACCCTGGTCCAAAAGTTGGTCCTGGGTCTAATCACAGATAATAGAAAAAGAATTGATGCAAAGCATAATGATTCAGTCTGCCATGAAAACCTTATAATGTCGGACTATAACAACACTGGTATATAATGAGCCCCAGGGACATGGGCTTGATTGGAGTGTCTGGGCCAGATGAAGGCATATCTGGCCCCTTGGGCAACAGTGGAAATGTTAGCTCCCTAACTGTCTATCACAGGGGTAGGCAACCTCCGGCACTCCAGTTGTTGTAAAACTACAACTCCCATCATGCATAATTGCTCTATCTTCTCAGACCTTTCATAGAAATGAATGGAGCATGCTGGGCATTGTAGCTTCACAACAGCTGGAGTGCCGAAGGTTGCTGACCCCTGGTCTATCACAACACTATTAGATTCATCCCCTAATATCCTGCTATTAGCTTAAACTTGTTGTGACAGCTACACTACCCAATCTGACTGTGACATCCCTTTAACAGATTGGCTCTAATAAGTGTCATCTTCTTAGTTCAAGCAAAATGCACCACTAGTCACCAATTAACCATGTATTGGTGTTGCACATGTCTTGGTGTTGCTGAGTCAGCTGGGAATGATAATGGTACCACACTGCTGCATTCATTTTGGATCCGATTTTAAGAAATCCGTCAAAAATACAATTTAGGTCTGAATCAATTCTACCCAAATCAAAGTGCTCCATTTGGCCTGGAAATTAGTATTTGGCACTCTGCCACAATGGTATTGACGCAACCAATGCACTAAATTGTACAATTATAGAGAGTAGCAAATTTACAACTGGTTTTTGGAAGAAAATGGCTCAATTGCGCAGTGTATGCAGCAAAACATATGTGTAATAAATTGTTGAGCAAATCGAAGCATTCAGTTAAATTCAATCCGAAGATTAGGAAAAATTTAATTCACAATGAATCCGAATTTCTTTATGCTTTGTGGTAATGGAACCTTTATTCCTAAAATTGCGGCTACTCGTGTCAGAAAAGAAAGATCACCCATAATGTGCAGCCAGCCGATCGGCAGATAGCCATCCCCTGTGATGTCACAGCCCTTTGAAAGCCTCATTCCCTGTGGTCTCCGCCATTTCACTGTGAGCTGAGCATAGGGAGAGACGTGGAAGCACTGTTGCGGTAGGGATAGTAGTGCTGACAACCTGTAGAAAAAGAGAATCGTTAATTTCTAACGATAATTTGTTTTCCTTAGTCCTAACAGCAGCACAGATGGGGTTAACCACCCCCGTGGACTGGCAGGACCAGCGGAATGTTTAATGAGCCCAAGACTAATAACTCAATTTAACAATTAAGTATCCCCTTAAAAGGAGGAAGTCAACCCCCAGCCCACTGTGTTTATAGCAAGAAAAAACTAGACTTACTAGGGTGGGAAATTTGTGTGCTGCTGTTAGGACTAAGGGAAAACAAATTATCGTTAGAAATTAACGATTCCCTTATGTCCTACCAGCAGCACAGATGGGGAGATAGCAAGAAGAAACCCCTAGGGAGGGCCTTCCTGCCTGGCAGAACTAAGAAAAGTCTGCCCAAAGGTCGAAACTCAGCTAGACTGGCATCTAGTCTATAATGGGAGATGAATGTCGATTCAGAGCTCCAGGAGGCAGCTTTGCAAATCATGTTGAGAGGCAGAAGACTCCTCTCTGCAAAAGAAGTAGCCACAACTCTAGTAGAGTGGGCCTTCACGAATCCCGGAGGGTCCAGATTGTGGAAACAAAGGATTCCTTAATAGCCTCCTCAATCCACCGACTGATGGAAGGTTTGGATGCCTTATAGCCTTTAAACTTACCGGCAACAGGATTAGCAGATTCTCATCTTTCCTGAACTCCTTGATCTATCCACATAGATCCGGAGACATCTCGACGTCCAGAGGATGTCTAGCAGGTTCCTATGAGGAGGTGGTAGATGTCGACAGAACCGGGAGGAATATCACCTGGTTGATGTTCTGGAAGGAAGGAACTTTAGGCCTACAATACGGGAGGAATCTAAGAAGGTCCCGGTCATGTAAGAATAGGGCTCATGTGCTGAGAGAGCTTGAAGCTCAGAGACCCTCTTGGCCAAAGTCACTGCAAGGAGAAACACAAACTTCCAAGTGACGAACTTGATGTCCACCTCCTCTAACGGTTCAAAGGGGGAGATGCTAACCCCTGAGAACTACTGAAAACCCATTGAAAAAATGGGGTCTCAGTACTGTAGGCTTTCAGCTCCTTTAAGGAACCGCTTGATCAGCGGGTCCTGAGAAAAAGCCTGTTAAGGCAAGCTGAGATGGCTGAAACTTGAACCTTCAGAGTAGAAGGGCAAGGCCTCTATCAAGGCCGTCTTGCAGGAACTGAAGGATAGCGGAGAGGGGCGGATCTGCAGACGCCACCTCAGTTGAGGTACAACAGGATGAGAATATCCTCATAATACAAGAGTAGGCTCTCTTGGTAGAGTCCGCTCTAGAATGAGACAGCGTTCTCAGGACCGACTTTGAAAGCCCTTCTATTCTGGGAAGGGACTGATCAACCTCCAGGCTGTCAGGTTGAATCTGTGCAGATCTGAGCAGAGGTGAGTGTCCCACGACATCAGGGTCTGCTGTGGGGAGCCTCCAATATTGTCCTCGACTCAACTGGGTGAGCTAGGTAAACCAGGATCTCTTCGGCCAAAACAGTATGATGGCTATCACCGAGGCCTGATCCTGACGGATTTTCATCAATACCCTCGGTATCATGGAAAAGGGAGGGAAGATGTAAGCCAGCCTGAACCTCCAGGATATTGGACAGAGCGTCTAACGCCAGGGGGTTGTCCTCCCTGTAGAGGAGCAGAACCTCTCCACCTTGGCATTGAACCTTGTTGCCATGAGATCCACCTCTGGCATACCCACTTGAGGACTATCTGCTTGATTCTCCGGATGTAAAGACCACTCCACCGACGGAAGACTGCGGCTCAGCCGCTATCATATTGAGGGAGCCTTGGATGTGGATCGCAGATAAGTGGGAAGGTACAACTCTGCCTAATCCAGAATCACCCCGATCTCTGACAAGAGGGGAAGTGATCTCGTGCCTCCCTGCTGGTTGATGTAAAGTACCGCAGTCACATTGTCTGACTGGACTTTCACCGCTTGCCCCGGATCTGAGGGGCTAAGTGAAGGAGGGCTAGCCGGATAGCTTGAATCTCGCGGAGATTGGATGAAAGAAGCCACTCCTGAGGAAACCAGGTCCCGTGAACTGGAGAGTCGTCTAGGTGAGCGTCCCAGCCTACTTAGGACGCGAAACACATGTGCCATGCACGGCACATGTGACAACTTGCCCAAATTTAATGCCGCCAACAGATTGCTTCCATTGTCACACACCACTTTGCCGATCTCCAGTTGGTGCGGGGTCAGCCACTGATCCACCTGTGCGTTCAGGGCGGACAGGAGTGCTGGTCCTGTGTGGCTCTCTGCTTTCAGGCAAGTCAACCCCAAGATAGCGTGACACTGTCGTATCCGGGATGTGGAATAGCCCCTGGGGAGCTGGGGGGAATTAGTTGATGTGCAGCCAGACGCCGCAGCAGAAGAGGACTCAGACGAGGAGGATATTGAAGAGGATGGAGTAGGAGTAGAGGAGGTGGCAGTAGGTCTGCCTGCAAGTCGTGGTGGTGTTACCAACTCCGCTGCGGAGCCACGCATTCCATGCTTGTCAGCCGTCAGCAGGTTGACCCAATGCGCAGTATACGTGATATACCTGCCCTGACCGTGCTTTGCAGACCAGGTATCAGTGGTCAGATGGACCCTTGCCCCAACACTGTATGCCAGAGATGCCATGACTTCCTTTTCAATGACATGGTAGAGGTTTGGGATTGCCTTTTTTGAAAAAAAAATTAGTCCGGGTACCCTCGACTGTGGTGTCCCAATAGCGACAAATTTTTTGAAGGCCTCAGACTCTACCAGCTGGTATGGTAAAAGCTGGCGGGCTAAGAGTTCCGTCAAGCCAGCTGTCAGTCGCCGGGCAAGGGGGTGACTTTGTGACATTGGCTTCTTATGCTCAAACATGTCCTTGACAGACACCTGACTGTGGGCAGATGAGCAGGAACTGCTGAAGGTGAGAGATGGAGTGGCGGGTGGTTAAGAGGGGGCAGGGAGGACAGCAGTGGTTGACGTGGCTGAAGATACTGGACCAGGAGGAGCATGGTGGCTTTGAGTTTGTGTGCTGCTTGTACTCATGTGTTGATCCCATAGGCGTTTGTGATGTGAGATCATGTGCCTTCGCAAAGCAGTTGTACCAAGGTGGGTGTTGGACTTCCCACGACTCAGTTTCTTTTGGCACAGGTTGCAAATGGCATTGCTTTTATCAGAGGCAGACACACAAAAAAAATGCCACACTGCTGAGCTTTGCAATGACGGCATTCTGGTGGTGGCAACAGCATGCGTTGACTGGCGTGCTGTCTGGCTGACCCCGGGTGCCTATACATGCTGCCTGACTGTGCCACTAACTCCTTGCGACGACCTCCCCCTGCTTCCAACTCGTCTCCTCATTCTCTCTGTCTCCCCTTCAGAACTTTCCCCCTCTTCTTCTCTTCGAGCAGGCACCCACGTGGCATCCGTGGACACATCGTCATCATCAACCGCTTCACTTTTATCTGACACCTCAGCAAAGGAAGCAGCAGCGGGTACAACATCATCATCATCATCATCACACTGTACGTCCATGTGTGTAATCCTGCCTGACTGAGATATATCCCCGTAATCTACATCATCTGGCAATAATGGTTGCGCATCACTAATTGCATCCAACTGATGTGTAAATAACTCCTCTGACGGATAAAGTGAAGCGGCTGTGGTGGCTGTGGTGGTAGTGGTGGTGGTGGCGACGGGCGGGTGCGTGGTAACTTGAGAGCAGGTGACCGAAGCTGAGCTGGAGGAGGATGGTGCGTCAAGGTTCTAAGCGGAAGCTGTTAAAGATTGGGTGTCCTTTCTAAGCCAGTCAACTACGTCCTCAGAATTTTTCGGGTTCAGGGTACGTGGCCTCTGAACACTGGGCATTATTCCAGGGACAGTGAAAATCACAGCACCACGACCACGACGGCCCCTGCGTGGTGGCCTGCCTCTGCCTGTCATTTTTTTTTAGATAAGTGGTACTACGCGTGCTAGGTACTGTGCCACCCGGTATGAGTGGTGGGCACTGGCAGTGGGCACACTACAGTCAGTGGAAGAGGGCCTGACACACACTGGCAGCAGGCAAGCAACTGAATTTAGACTACTGTCTAAAAATTAAATGCCTTATTTATCGGCAAGCTACTGTGCCACCCGGTATCAGTGGTGGGCACTGGCAGTGGGCACACTACAGTCAGTGGAATCGGGCCTGACACACACTGGCAGCAGGCAAGCAACTGAATTTAGACTACTTTCTAAAAATTAAATGCCTTATTTATCGGCAAGCTACTGTGCCACCCGGTATCAGTTGTTGGCACTGGCAGTGGGCACACTACAGTCAGTGGAAGCAGGCCTGACACACACTGGCAGCAGGCAAGCAACTGAATTTAGACTACTGTCTAAAAATTAAATGCCTTATTTATCGGCAAGCTACTGTGCCACCCGGTATCAGTGGTTGGCACTGGCAGTGGGCACACTACAGTCAGTGGAAGTGGGCCTGACACACACTGGCAGCAGGCAAGCAACTGAATTTAGACTACTGTCTAAAAATTAAATGCCTTATTTATTGGCAAGCTACTGTGCCACCCGGTATCAGTGGTTGGCACTGGCAGTGGGCACACTACAGTCTGTGGAAGTGGGCCTGACACACACTGGCAGCAGGAAAGCAACTGAAATTAGACTACTGTCTAAAAATTAAATGCCTTATTTATCGGCAAGCTACTGTGCCACCCGGTATCAGTGGTTGGCACTGGCAGTGGGCACACTACAGTTAGTGGAAGTGGTCCTGACACACACTGGCAGCAGGCAAGCAACTGAATTTAGACTACTGTCTAAAAATTAAATGCCTTATTTATCGGCAAGCTACTGTGCCACCCGGTATCAGTGGTTGGCACTGGCAGTGGGCACACTACAGTTAGTGGAAGTAGTCCTGACACACACTGGCAGCAGGCAAGCAACTGAATTTAGACTACTGTCTAAAAATTAAATGCCTTATTTATCGGCAAGCTACTGTGCCACCCGGTATCAGTGGTTGGCACTGGCAGTGGGCACACTACAGTCAGTGGAAGCAGGCCTGACACACACTGGCAGCAGGCAAGCAACTGAATTTAGACTACTGTCTAAAAATGAAATGCCTTATTTATCGGCAAGCTACTGTGCCACCCGGTATCAGTGGTTGGCACTGGCAGTGGGCACACTACAGTCAGTGGAAGTGGGCCTGACACACACTGGCAGCAGGCAAGCAACTGAATTTAGACTACTGTCTAAAAATTAAATGCCTTATTTATCGGCAAGCTACTGTGCCACCCGGTATCAGTGGTTGGCACTGGCAGTGGGCACACTACAGTCTATGGAAGTGGGCCTGACACACACTGGCAGCAGGAAAGCAACTGAAATTAGACTACTGTCTAAAAATTAAATGCCTTATTTATCGGCAAGCTACTGTGCCACCCGGTATCAGTGGTTGGCACTGGCAGTGGGCACACTACAGTTAGTGGAAGTGGTCCTGACACACACTGGCAGCAGGCAAGCAACTGAATTTAGACTACTGTCTAAAAATTAAATGCCTTATATATCGGCAAGCTACTGTGCCACCCGGTATCAGTGGTTGGCACTGGCAGTGGGCACACTACAGTCTGTGGAAGTGGGCCTGACACACACTGGCAGCAGGCAAGCAACTGAATTTAGACTACTGTCTAAAAATTAAATGCCTTATTTATCGGCAAGCTACTGTGCCACCCGGTATCAGTGGTTGGCACTGGCAGTGGGCACACTACAGTCAGTGGAAGAGGGCCTGACACACACTGGCAGCAGGCAAGCAACTGAATTTAGACTACTGTCTAAAAATTAAATGCCTTATTTATCGGCAAGCTACTGTGCCACCCGGTATCAGTGGTTGGCACTGGCAGTGGGCACACTACAGTCAGTGGAAGTGGTCCTGACACACACTGGCAGCAGGCAAGCAACTGAATTTAGACTACTGTCTAAAAATTAAATGCCTTATTTATCGGCAAGCTACTGTGCCACCCGGTATCAGTGGTTGGCACTGGCAGTGGGCACACTACAGTCAGTGGAAGCAGGCCTGACACACACTGGCAGCAGGCAAGCAACTGAATTTAGACTACTGTCTAAAAATTTAATGCCTTATTTATCGGCAAGCTACTGTGCCACCTGGTATCAGTAGTTGGCACTGGCAGTGGGCACACTACAGTCAGTGGAAGTGGGCCTGACACACACTAGCAGCAGGCAAGCAACTGAAATTACACTAAAGTGTAAAAATTAAATGCCTGTTTTTGATGCAAAGTCCTGTGCCACACGGGATGACAGGGGTGGGCACTGGCAGTGGGCACACTACAGTCAGTTGAGGTCGGCCTGACATACACTAGCAGCAGGCAAGCAGCTGAAATTACACTAAAGTGTAGAAATTAAATGCCTTTTTATGCAAAGTCCTGTGCCAGCCGGTATGAGTAGTGGGCACTGGCAGTGGGCACACTACAGTCAGTGGAAGTCAGCCTGACATACACTGGCAGGCAACTAACCTTAGATTAAAGTGTAAAAATTAAGTGCCTTTTTTATGGAAAGTCCTGTGCCACACGGGATGACAGGGGTGGGCACTGGCAGTGGGCACACTACAGTCAGTTGAAGTCGGCCTGACACACACTAGCAGCAGGCAAGCAGCTGAAATTACACTAAAGTGTAAAAATTAAATGCCTTTTTTGATGCAAAGTACTGTGCCACACGGGATGACAGGGGTGGGCACTGGCAGTGGGCACACTACAGTCAGTGGAAGTCAGCCTGACACACACTGGCAGCAGGCAAGCAACTGAAATTACACTAAAGTGTAAAAATTAAATGCCTGTTTTTGATGCAAAGTCCTGTGCCACACGGGATGACAGGGATGGGCACTGGCAGTGGGCACACTACAGTCAGTTGAAGTCGGCCTGACATACACTAGCAGCAGGCAAGCAGCTGAAATTACACTAAAGTGTAAAAATTAAATGCCTTTTTATGCAAAGTCCTGTGCCAGCCGGTATGAGTGGTGGGCACTGGCAGTGGGCACACTACAGTCAGTGGAAGTCAGCCTGACACACACTGGCAGGCAACTAACCTTAGATTAAAGTGTAAAAATGAAGTGCCATTTTTATGCAAAGTCCTGTGCCACACGGGATGACAGGGGTGGGCACTGGCAGTGGGCACACTACAGTCTGTGGGCCTGCAGCTCCTCACACACAGGCAGGCCAGGCAACTGCAATATGTATATAAAGGAAAAAAAAGCAGACTAATGTTGCAGCCCTAAAAAGGGCTTTTTGGGGTGCTGTCAGGACGCTGTCCTTACAGCAGAGATCAGATGAGTCTTTCAGGACTGGAGTGGACACTGAATTCACTAGCCTAGCTATCGATTTCCCTATTAAATCACCAGCAACTACACTCTCCCTCCTCTCACTAAGACTGCAGCTTCAGAATGAATCTAAAATGGATGCTGTGCAGGAGGTGGGAGGGTCTGGGAGGGAGGGTATGCTGCTGATTGGCTGGAATGTGTCTGCTGACTGTGAGGTACAGGGTCAAAGTTTGCTCAATGATGATGTATAGGGGCGGACCGAACATCGTATGTGATGTGTTCGCCCGTTGAGGCGAACGCGAACAAGCTATGTTCGCCGGGAACTGTTCGCCGGCGGATAGTTCGGGCCATCTCTAGCTGCAGCATAACTTCGGCCTTCCCGCTCATCGCCTCGTAAGTGACGTACTCCACAAGGTGGAACTCCACCTTGCAAATGCTGGAGAGACTGTGCGAGTAGCAGCAGGCGATAGTAGAGTTTCAGCTGCAGCACGCACGGGTGTGTTGCTTTGCAGAACAGCACCCCTTCACTACCAACGAGTGTGCCTCCATATTGGACGTTTGTGCCATGTTGCACTGTTTAGAGTTCTTCACCAACATGACCAGTACCTATGACGCCGTCCTCAGCGTTACTATCCCACTTCTATGTCTCCTTAAAAACGCTTTGGGCGATGATAGAAGAGGATGTGGCACATGAGGAAGATGAGAAGGAAGAGGGATCATTCCCACGGTTATCAGCAATGTCCTAACACTCTGATAGAACCACTAGGAACCAACGATGTTACAGAGGAGGCGGGCGGGGATTGCGATCCCGCCGGCCGCACGGCCCGCCTCCCGCACCGCCTCCGCTGCTCATCTGCGCCGCCCGCAACCCCTGCATGGCCAATATCAGTAAGAGGGCTGCGGGGGGTTAAAATAAAAAAACACACAATTAACTGTCTGATCCCGCGGTCACAGACCGCGAGAATCAGAAATGTCAGAGATCGCTGCAAACCGCAGGTCTTAATTGACCTGCAGTTTGCAGCGATCGCTGATATGGGGGTCACAGGGCACGATCGCAGCAGGAATCATGTTCTTAGCCCGTTTTTTGTTTTTTTCATCCTATTTTATTTAGGACGTATGGGTACGCCCTGTGTCCTTAGGACTCGGACATCAGGGCGTACCCATAAGTCCTATGTCATTAAGAGGTTAAGTAATTTCCCTATCCACATTTGTTAGCAGGGCAATTGTCCTGCTCTTACCCCCATTTTGTTTCCTTTTGCAGCCCTCTAGCTCTTACTACGACTATTTTACAGCACCAAAGTTCGGGTCCCCACTGACTTCAATGGGGTTCGCGTGTGGGTTTGAGTTCCACTTGACCCGAAGTTCGCATAACAGCCATCTCAACAAAAATCTGTAACAAGACCTCTCGACTGTTACCTTCTCACGTTGAAAAGTGGCCCACATGCCACTATGTTTCCTCTGTGTCCCTCTTATTTTGTCCTTAAAAGCAATGACCACCTGGAGCTGTTGGAAAAGGAGGAGTCCTACTTACATCTACCTTTATCTAAACATCCATTATTTATATTATTATTATTTTCAAAGCACCCTTAATTCCAGGGCACTATACATAAAAAATGGGGGGTGTATATATATATATATATATATATATATACAGTATATATATATATATAAATTAAAAGAACCGTGAGCATGACCATATTAACAGACTGGTACAGAGGAGGAGAGGATCCTGCCCACAACGGATCACAATCTACAAGGGAAGGGAGCATAAGGCAGTAGGTGAGGGTAAAAGTTGCTCCTCTGGTTGTATGGTGGCAGCATACTTATTTCAGGTTGTAGATTTTCCTTAAAGGTTGGAGGTTTTTGGTTGCTTTTTAAGGTTTGGATGTTGGAGGAGAGTCTGATGTGCTGGGCTAGTGAGTTCCAGAGTATTGGAGACACATGTGAGAAATCTCGTGGACGAAGAGGAGAGCAAAGAAGAAAGTCCTGTAAGGTTCAGATATTATGTTTAGGGCTGTATCTGGAAAATAGGTCAGAAATGTAAGAAGGGGACAGATTGCAGACTGCCTTATATTTTGTTAGCATTTTGAATTGAATTTGCTGCACAAAAGGAAGCTACTGGAAAGGATTGGCAAAGGGAGAGGAAGAGAAAAACAAGGGAGAGGTGGATTAATGAGTTGAGAATAGATGGGAGGCCAGAAAGGAGCATGTTGCAAGTAGTCCAGGCAGGAGATGACAGGGGCATGCACTAATGTGAGATTAAGAAACAGCTCCTATTACATAAACACTGTTTAAATTAAATCCAGGACAGTTATTCTGTTGTTTGCCACAAGAGGCAGCTGTTTCCCACACAGCTAAACAGATTGCAAGTATTTAAATATTAATAGGAGGAGGAGACTGAATCACTCAGTCTGGAGAAGAACAAGGAAGCTGCAGCTACCTCCATCTTGAGAGGAACAGAGAAGGACTGTGTGTGAACAGAATCTGGTCGCATCCTGGCATCAGGGTGTACTGGAGTGGCCGGAGTCGCAGCAAAGAGGGTCTGATCGCTGTCCCGTACCCAGATCCTTTCCTTAGTCAAAGGATTGTTTCTAAGAAGGCTGTTAGGAGCTTTGGAACGGAGCGCTGCCTAGCCTGCAGGACCTCATGGTTGCTGAAGAGACCTGTTGCTTTTCAGTTTAAAGACATCATCGGATACAGAACAAGACCCGCGTCAGTAAAAGCGTGCACGCACAAAATTGCAGAATGGAGCCTAAGAGACTGTGACTAGGCCTGTTAGTTAGTTAGATAGGGACTCAGTGTTATAAAAGGCCAAAAGTTTTTTATACGTTTACTACAAGGACTCTATAACTAAAAGGGACAAAGGGCTGACAACTTGCCCATGACTTTAATTCAGATCAGCGCAATGCTCAGGAAGAATACTCTGATACAGGTTTCTGGACTAGTTATGGGAGGAGGTGTTCTAGAGTTAATAAGATTGTAAGCTGCTGTGCTGCACCGCAGGTAACCCGTACTAAGCACTCACTCAATCGTTCGTGTCGTCGATAGCATAATAACAGATATGGTGGGGTAGTTTTAGTGTGCCCGCCAGTAGGTAAATTATAGCAAATTTCCTCGGGATCCATCGGGAGTCATCTTGCTGTGCAGCAGAGGGGTTCTCAGCTGTGGCTGTGTGTATATAACCTCATTTTCTTTGCTTCCATATTTGGGATTGTGTTCATTGCTAAATCTTTCAGTAAAGAAAGTTCTGTTTTGCATAAGCTAGTGTCGGTGTTGCTTTCCTCGTTCGTGACTTCGCTGTATCCTGGGGAGTCCACCCTAGTAAACGGCTTACACTTACATTTTAGTTGACTCTAGGTTGAAAAAGGAGCAAATGTGAAAGATGTTTTTGAGTTGAAGGCGGCAGGAGGTGGTAATAGTTTGACTGTTTGGCTTAAAGAGCAGGGCAGAGTTAAATTTTATCCCATGGCAGTGGATTTGTGAGACTGAAGAATGCATGTTGCCGTTAACTATAATTGATAAGTCAGTCAGGGTGCTGAGTGATATGAGGAAAGATGAAACATTCTGTTTTCTCCATACTGAGTTTTAAAAAGTTGGAGGGAAGAACAAGGTATAGCTGATAGACATGATGGGATTCTGGATAGAAGGAAATTAACATCTGACCCAGATAGGTAAATGTTCCCTTGCAACTTATTGACAATATTAATGACATGGACACAAGCAGTAGTTACTTGATAATGGAAACCTACCACTTGTCACTTTATGTAGAGTCACATATGACATCATCTTTTCTATTACTGTGGCCCCTTTTCTTCAAGAGCCCAAATCACATGTCTACTTCCTAAAATGCCCCAATAGACCTTTATTTCTGACCATACATGCTCAGGAAAACTATTTTCCCAAGTTATTGAAAGAGTTTCTACCTTACTCGACCATCTGCATTCAATTTTATTCAGCAAATTAGACTGTCAGCTCTTTTGAACAAGGAGTTCACATCAAAACAGCTACGATATGCATTACACTAGTGTTAAGTACATGAAACACCATAGGAAGGCAACAAGACACACAGTGATTACATTATGGTTGCTTTTGGACGGCACATAACTTGCGATTAATGAATGAGCCATTGGCTGAACAGCTGTTTTGTCCATTTCTTGTAAACTTGGCACACACTGGATCTTGTCTTCGACACTGCTAATGTTCTTACATCACATGGATTCTGGCTTTTCTCATTTGGACACAAACCTCTTCAATCTTTCACAGGAGAGGGTTTTCTTTTTTAGTTGGGAACCACATCTCCTTCTAGCTGGAGACATCTGTTTTATAACTATGAACACAGAATACAAGCATTTTGCATAATCAATCACACATTAAGAATTAACTAACATAGTGATGAATTGTTCCATTTTTCCAGTGTCCCAGGAAAGTGAGGCTGTCACTTAAATGGATATTTATTGCTTTGCTGAAAAATTGCTTTGGAAGCAGAGAATGTCGTTATTGTACTTAATGACACAATGTGGGATCCAGTGAAGACACATATGTATTTAATATGTTGGTCAGAGTGGCTTCCCGTCAAATTCAGCTCTCACAAATGGCATTTTGGGATTTAATTTTTCAAGATGTTCTTTCCAGTGGGACTTGTATAATATCAAAGTAAAAAGGCAGCAACCCAGAAAAGACCCAGAAAAGGCAGCAACCTCAGAAAAGAATAATGCAGTATAAACAATGTTATGTATTAACAGCAATAGTGAAAGATGTCTTCTACCTATATGTAGGTGGCACATATTTCCTAAAGGGGTTGCCTGGTTTACAAAAGTAATTTCCATATGTCCTTTTAGTTCATAGAGGGATTCCCGTTTAAGATCCACATTTTGGTCAGAGGGGAGAGTGGCTAAATAGAGCTTCTCTCTGTTATAACCCTTCAGGCATGTCCAAACTGCGGCCCTCCAGCTATTGCAAAACCATAGTCGTGTATTACCCTCACAGACTAAGTCCGGCACTAACTCTTTCAGCTACTCAACAATCTCAGTGGTTCTTCTGCTACATAATTAGTCTAAATTGTTCATTCAAGCCCTTTGGGGTCAAACTTGACTACTATTTCAGCTGCCTTGTCTCAAGTACAACTCACACTGACTCAACAAAAGAGAAGCCTAGTCTGAGAGCTTCAACGGGTTGTGTAATGACAGGATATTGATGGCCTTTCCCAGTGATGGCATACCTTTTAGAGACAGAGTGCCCAAACTGCCACCAAATACACACTTATTTATCGCAAAGTGCCAAAACAGCAATTTACACTGAATACCACAGTCCAGTATAGTATTTTTCATGTACTTTAGCATTTAGCTATAATAGCCTGCCTACAGTCAATGTGCTGCCTGCGCTGTTCATATTGCGGCATGCACTGGTGAATGGCAGAAGTCTAAGGCATATTGTGTACACCATAGAGTTTTTCCAGGGTGCAGGTGCCCACAGAGAGGGCTCTGAGTGCCGCCTCTGGCACCCGTGCCATAGGTTCGCCACCACTTGCCTATCCAATATGCACTTTTCAGCCACTAGCAGTGTCTAGTGTGACAGTACAGCACCCATATTGTATGAAAGCCAAGGATATATATAAATCCTAAAAAGTTGGGGACACTTTTCATTTTGTACCCAAAATACTCAGACACTATTGCACCTCTAAGGTGGTGGGTTTTAAAGGAGTAAGGTTGGGTTTTCTGTAGTGTGGTTGTCTCTTTAAAGATAATGCCTCTTAAATGGCATTCACTGATCGCAGTGGGTTAGCACCCAACAGACATGGATTTTGACAGACAAATCTCAGTCAGCTAAATATTTATCCTCCAGCACCTGTTGCAGGGAAACTGTAGTATTAAATGTCAGCTATTCAGAGGAAATGGTTATTCATGTAATATATGAACAGGGTTACAGAGCTTATCTCTGTTCTGGCTCTTGAGCAGGGGATATCCCCTATGACATCCATAAATCCTGAAGCTAATCCAACACCTCAATGCACTTGAATGTGCCAAGGTGTACAGACACACTCCCAAATATAAATCAGAATTCCTATGTTGACCGGGTGCACCTATTCCTTAAAATATAACTTTTTAAAAATATAACTTTTACTCTATATCTAGTAAAAGTTATATTTTAAGGAATAGGTATACCCGGTCAACATAACAATTTTGATCCATAAATCCTGGTAAAGACTTTGTATAGAGGTTGTTTTTATCAGACAACATCCTTAAATTCTAGGATTGGGTCCTTTTAAAGCAAGCCCTCTAGAGGGTGGTATCTAAGGAAAGAATTATATTTACCTGTTCCCCACTACTTTTGGTGATCTTCTAGTCCCGAGGTTTGCTTCTGGCCGAGGTACAGATATAGTCACGTGCAGGCAATGATTAGCCAAACTGTCTCAAAGTTGCAAATCACTGCTGGGTCATGTGCCACTTGGGGACACGTCATCACTGATTGGGACTGGGACTTGAAGATCATAGGACCTGAGTGATAGGAAGCTGGTGAGTATGATTCTTTCCTGAGATACCACTTGCTAGGGGCATATTTTAAAAGGGACCCAATCCTGGAGTATCCCTTCAAGAATACTGAAACAAGACTAGCGTCTGTCCTATTTAGTCTTTCAACATCCTGCTATGGGCCTGTTTTGAAGTAAATATAAGTAAAACATGAATATATTTAAGGGTAGATACTTTATGTACTTCTGTGGTCTTCCTAAGAAAATGAAAACTATAGTCATATAGGTATACTACTGACTATACTACTGGGCATTGGACTCATCTACTTAATCACACAGCCTACCATTAAGCCGAAACCTCTTCTCTGGTGGACAACCAATATCAAGATCTGCTGGCATGTATGTGATAAGTCCTAAAGAGATGACAAATGCCTTAAAGGGGTTCCTGGACTATAATATTGATGGAGCACTGCAGCCAATTCAGACTGCTGATCCTTGTGGATGCCAGGAGTTGGACTCCCACCAATCTGGTTCATGAATATTGGAATGAAGGTGGCCATACTCCTTAGATGTACTTAACTCATAGCTATTCCTACCAACAGAAATGTGCACTCAGCTCAGCTGAGCAGCCATGTGTTTTACATGGGTAGGGGAATAAGGCGATGCCAGACACCTATATCAGCAGCTTACAGTATCTAACATGACAACAAAGAATTGGGCATGATGAAATCCAGCATACCTGACTTTTTTCGCCAGACATTTGCCATTGGCGGAGAGTCAGGACACACCCATACACTTAAGATGGTTGGCTGCTCCCATCAAAATTTTGACTACCATAATCCAGAAAAGATGTGAATTTACTGTTAATATACTGAGCATGTTTCAAAAATACTTCAAGTATTACCATGCCTGGCCAGAATCCATATCTGAGAGTAGAAAATAAGAATCCTCATGCAGAAATAAGAATCATCCTGCCACAGTCTTTCAGGAGAAGTCTTATCTGTAATGCCCAAGTTTATCCATAGCGTTGTTCATTGATTTGATTGGACCTTCAACATATTGGTGGTGGTTAGTCTATGATAACCACAAAGACCAAGGTGACCAAGGCATTGCCGTAGGTTGCATTGTGATTAATCCAGCCTAGCAGTTTAATATAGTGGTGGCAAATATGACAAATGGACTGTTAACCATGAAGGAAAATGATAACATATTGTCTTTCATTTCTGTAATCATAGCATTAGTATTTGCTGTGGAGTTTTCTTAAATAGTAAATTGATTTATTGATTTTTTTCTTGTGGCATTTTTCAATTTTATACCAGTTCAGACTTCAGAACATACTATCATATAAGATCCCAAACGTGCCATCATAGAGTAATTTGGTTTAGGTGATGAAATACATGTAGTTGTTGTTTCGTAGATATCACGGCTGTACATGACGATTGACCGGCTGACCATTAGGTCTTCACACTTGGTGGTGCAAGTAGGCAACTAGGAAGCATACCTGAAGATACTTAAGGTACACTTAAGATGGTTGGCTGCTCCCATCAAGAGTTTGACTACCATAGTCCAGAAAAGATGTGAATTTACTGTAAATATACTGAGCTTATTTCAAAAATACTTCAAGTATTACCATGCCTGGTCGGAAGCTATATCTGAGAGGAAAAATAAGAATCCTTGTGCAGAAATAAGAATCATACTGCCGCACATGTATATAACTTAAAGGCAATGATTCCGATGTCCTAATAATACAAGCATAATTCACAAAAGAAATGCTCGCAGTAACGCATATATGTAGCAATGTCACAAAAGAGTAGTCATGCACATAGTGATAAATAGTTCAAAAAGATGATGCACACAGTGATGTCACACACACAGTGATAGCAAATACATTTCACAATAGAAAGATGCCCCAGTGGTTAACTTAGATTTTGAGCCCCATTGGGGACAACGTGATGATGATAATGTTTGCAAATCACTGCAGAATACAGTATGTCAGCTCTAAATAAGTGAGTAAAAAAAAAATAATATATAAAGATGATGCATACAGTAATGTCACGCGCACAGTGATAGTAAACATACCCCACAATAGAAAGATGCACACAGTGATGTCCCACACACAGTGATAGTAAATATACTCCACAATAGGAAGATGATGCACACAGTGATGTCACACACACAGTGATAGTAACACTCCACAATAGAAAGATGATGCACACAGTGATGTCACACACACAGTGATAGTAACACTCCACAATAGAAAGATGATGCACACAGTGATGTCACGCGCACAGTGATAGTAACACTCGACAATAGGAAGATGATGCACACAGTGATGTCACGCGCACAGTGATAGTAACACTCCACAATAGGAAGATGATGCATATAGTGATGTCACACACACAGTGATAGTAACACTCCACAATAGGAAGATGATGCACACAGTGATGTCACACATGCAGTGATAGCTAATACACTTCACAATACGAAGATGATGCATATAGTGATGTCACACACACTGATAGTAACACACTCTACAATAGAAAGATAATGTACATAGTTATGTCACACACACAGTGATAGCAAACACATTCCACAATAGGAAGATAATGCACACAGCGATGTCACACATATTGAGGCCTATTGCACCGTATGGCTTTTTCAGTATTTTGCAGTCTGCAAAAAACGGATCCGCAAAAAATATGGATGATGTCCGTGTGCATTCTGTTTTTTGTGGAATGGAATAGCTGGTCCCTGATAGAACAGTACTATCCTTGTCTATTATGCGGACAATAATAAGACATGTTCTATCTTTGAACGTAACGGAAAAACGTAAATACGGAAACGGAAGGCATACGGAGTACCTTCCGTTTTTTTTGCAGATCCATTGAAATGAATGGTACCGTATACGGTCCGTGTACGAAACGCAAAAAACAGAACGTAGATGGAAAAAAAAAATTATGTGTAAAAGACCTGACAGTAACACACTCCAGAAAGATGATGCACACAGTGATGTCACACACACAGTGATAGCAAATACACCTCACAATAGAAAGATGATGCTCACAGTGATGTCACACACAGTGACAGTAAACATACTCCGTAATAGAAAGATGATGCACGTAGTGATGTCACACACACAGTGATAGTAAACACACTCTACAATAAAAAGATTATGCACACAGTGATGTCACACACACGGCGATAGCAAATACACTTCACAATAAAAATATAATGCACACAGTGATGTCACACACACGGCGATAGCAAATACACTTCACAATAGAAAGATGATGCTCACAGTGATGTCACACACAGTGACAGTAAACATACTCCATAATAGAAAGATTATGCCCACAGTGATGTCACACACACGGCGATAGCAAATACACTTTACAATAGAAGAATGATGCACACAGTGATGGCGCAGTATGGACATTAATTTAACCTATTGTGTGATAGTGGTCATAGAGCCACACAGCCATTGGGACTCAGACGTTCCTACAACCTCTAAACTCCTAGTTGTTATGCTCCAGCCAGTGAGTACTACTTGCCTATGCACATACTGTACAGCCCTCCGTTTCTGTCATACTTGCATGCATATAGTTCCAAACATATGCATGCACTGTTTTTACGGAATTAGGGATCGAGATCTGAACACTAAATCATCAATGCTGTGTGACTTTGGACACATATTCAGGGAGTATACCATATTGCTATATAGTGCTCAAATAATATAACCATGATACACCAAAATACTGGTATAACACAATATACCATAAATTTATAAAATCCCAAAGTATTAAAAAGCATAACATTGTTAATGTTAATTACTCCTGTTGCAATCCAGTCAATCACTGTGATTTTGGTGGTGACTAGTGTTGAGCGAACTTGTGTTTTAAACTCTGTGTCCAAAGTTCGGGTTCGGGTTATCAAAGAATTCCGTTATGGATTCTGCTACCACGGACCATAAACGAATTTGGAATCCATAACGGGATTCTTCGATAACCGAATCCGAACTTTGGACGCTAGAACTTAAAACACAAGTTCGCTCAACACTAGTGAGGACCAAATGAATATCAATGCAATCCTCTGTTGTGACTGGTTCATCTGGGCATGATTGTGGGCAGCCTCCCTGCAGACCTTCTGATTTAAGGCATCTGCCCCATAATTTCTGGTCAGACACTTCTTTCCGGATTCTATTGTTAGACCTAAGGGTCTACACAGAGGATTGTACATACATTGTAGCTAGGCCAGGCGCGTACATACAGGGGTCGCAGCAGTCGCAGTTGCGACCGGGCCCGGCACTCCAGGGGGCCCGGCCGCCTGTGGACCCCTGCAGTAGCGCTGTACCGGGGCCCTCACTGGGGTGCCAGAATAAGCGCTGACACCATACTGCGGCGGGGCAAGGGAGCGCATAGTTCCCTGCCCTGCCGCCGCTCACCGCTATAGGCTTCAGGCCTAATAGGCCTGAGGCCTATGCAGTAGTGAAATCCCGGCACAGGCGTGCGCGATGACGTCATCACGCACGACCGGGGCCGGGACGCAGCAGCACAGAGAAGTGTGAGCGCCTTCTCTGCAAGCAAGCGCAGGTAAGTATTTAGCTTTTAGGTTTTTATCTCTTTTTTATTAATTTTTATGTGACAACTTTGGGGGACATGTGGGGAAAAATTATTATGGAGATAATGGAGGAATTACTTTGTGGGGGCAAATGATTGTGGGGGCAAATTACTATACGGCAGTGGGGGAACTACAGAGTGAAGGAAACTACAGAGTGGGGGAAACTACAGTGTGGGGGGCAATGTGGGGAAACTACTGTGTGAGGGAAGTGTGGGGGGCAAATTACTATAGGGGCAGTGTGGGAGAAACTACAGAGTGAAGGAAACTACAGAGTGGGGAAACTACTGTGTGAGGGGCAATGTGGGAAACTACTGTGTGAGAGGAAGTGTGGGGGCAAATTACTATAGGGGCAGTGTGGGAGAAACTACAGGGTGAAGGAAACTACAGAGTGGGGAAACTACTGTGTGAGGGGCAATGTGGGGAAACTACTGTGTGGGGCAGTGTGGGAGAAACTACTGTGTGGGGGAAACTACTGTGTGGGGGCGGTGTGGGGAAACTACTGTGTGGGGGCGGTGTGGGGAAACTACTGTGTGGGGGGCAGTGTGGGGAAACTACTGTGTGGGGAAACTACGGTGTGGGGGCAGTGTTGGGGAAACTACGGTGTGGGGGACATGTGGGGGCAAATGATTATGGGGGCAAATTACTATATGGGGCAATGTGGGAAACTACAGTGTGGGGACATTACTATATGGGGTCAGTGTGGGGAAACTACTGTGTGGGAAATTAGTGTATGGGGGCAGTGTGGGGAAATGACTGTGTGTGTGTGTGTGGGGGCAAATTACTATGGGGGGCAGTGTGTGGGAAATTACTATATGGAGGCAGCATGGGGCGTTGCTATTGGGGAAGCACTGTAGGGGCAATTCTATTATTTTTGGGGACACTATACAGGGATTACTGCCTGGAGCACAATATAGGATGTTTTTAGCGTACAGGGGGTGAAGGCAGGTTAGGGGTGGGGGGCGGCGATGGGGAGGGGGCCCCATGGATCAGTTTCGCACCGGGGCCCCATGGATTGTGTGTACGCCACTGAGCTAGGCTGATAGCGTAGGATTGCAGAGGTTAATGCAGACTAGGTGTAAAAACAGTGAAGGAGGTAAGAATGTTAGACAAAGCACTTGAACATTTTTCTTCATTTGCTGGTTGCATAGAAAAGGTTGAGAAGCACAAGCAAAAGTGTTGACAGGTTCATTCTACTTATTTCATACTTGACCAGTGTTTTCTCCAAGGAGATGAACAATCAAGAATAATGGGAGTCTTACTTCTGGCTGAGATTACCTGAAGACAGCTCCCCTGCTATCAGATGTTCACTTCCCTGTGAGATATAGAGTTTTGGAGTAAATTATATTCATTTGCAGAAAGTGAAACCTGGTCTGTACGAATACAAGAGTTCATCATACATGTCACTGCAAGGTGTGATCTTATCTCCTGTCACACTCCTGCTACCTCTCTAAAACATCCCCAGGGTATTTCTAAGTCATTCTCAAGAATTCTGCTTACTGGGATGAAACATGCGCCAGTTAAATATGCCATCTCGCACCTGATCATGCGTCTTCAAGTTTTATGCCTGACACATGAGGTCTCTTGATAATTGCCATTCTGCTACAATAGTTCAGGTGTCTTAGAATATGGAGAAATCATAAAATGTATAAACAATGTGCATCTTAAATGTGTTATCTTTCTGTTGTTAGAAAAGTATTGCACCTCAACATTAGGTTAATCCTTAGACAACCACCACAGTACAAGTATGGCAGAAGTCATCTATTTATATATGGTGCCCGCTCAGAAGCACAGTGGGCGCTGGGTGTTTGCTGTTTCAGACAGCAGAGGCCTGGGGCTAATGTCTGTGATCAGCAATAAAGCCAATCGCAGACATTTAATCCTTCAGATGCAGTGGTCAAATGTGACCATGGCATCTGAAGGGCAAAACCCAGAATAACTGAGCTTCTGGGCCTGGAATGGCTCTCCCAAGCAGTGAATGGGTGAATCATGTGTTAGCTCTGATGCTCTGGATCTCTCTAAAGTAGCGTAGCATATGAGAGCTGTAGTTCCTATGGAGGCTTACAGCTGGCAGGACTCCATAGGAAATCAGCAAATAGGTCTTACAATGCAGCACTTATACACTGCTAAGCTAAAAGCAATCTGAAGATCATATTCTAGCCTGCTAGGGGTTGAGGGCTAAAAGAAAGTCAAAAAAGGGAAAAAACATAAAAATTATATAAAAAAATATAAAATTTTAGATCAAAGCCTTTTCCTCAGTATAAAAAAAAAAAAGTATCATAGGCATCATGGTGTCCTAAAATGCCCAAACTATTAAAACAGAAATGTATTAAATGTATTTATCCCAAATGATGAACACCATAAACGGAAAAATCCAAAATGGGCGATTCGCTATTATTTCATCGCTTACCAAAAAAAAAAAAAAAATGATTGTAAAGTCTCACACACTCCAATTTTTTGGTATTAAAACTAAAGAAAACAATATAGAGGCGGTATCACAGTAATCGTACTGACCCAGAGAATAAAGTAATAGGTCAGTTTTCCGCATAGAGAATGCCGTAAAACCAAACTCAGTAAAACTATGGCAGAATAGTGTTTTTTTAAATCCAGCTTCCAGTTACATTGTATGCAATATTAAAATTACCCTCTTGTCTTAACCATCACTGGCTTCAGTCTTACTTGGGACCGCCATGTCTAAGGTGCTTATTAACTTAACATACCAATCAGTTGCAGACAGATTCCTGAAGAGTGTTTGTACTATGGGCTGAAGAAGGTGCTGTAGAGAATCCAGTTGTGCACAAGACTGGAGAATTGGACTTCACTTAGTAATGTTCTTTCTCAAGTCCTGATAATAGCAATTGGCACTCAAATACTCCCAGGACTTAGGGCTCTTTCACACGAACGTGTGAGCCCCGTGCCCATGTTGCAGGCCGCAATTTGCGGCCGGCAATGCACGGGCACTGACCGTAGGGCAGCTGCAGCGGATCACGGACCCATTCACTTGAATGGATCCACGATCTGCCCGTTCCGCATAAAAGATAGGACATATTCTATCTTTTTGCGGGACGTAAGTATGGAACGGAACCCCACGGAAGTATTCCGTAGTCATTCCGTTCCGCACCGTTCCGCATCTCCGGTTCGAGGACCCATTGAAATGAATGGGTCTGCATCCGTGATGCGGAATAGCCACGGAATGGTGAAAGAAATGATCCAGCAATGAATGGGAGGTAGGTGTAGGACATATTGACAGAGCGTGTGAACAGAAATGGAGAAATATGGAACTGACCCTATCTGAACCCAAGTCAGCAAATGAGCCTGGACAACAAAATAACATAACGACTAACAAATCCCATACACAGTAAGAAAGACCATGGCACTAAAGATCTCAGGATACACAGCAAGCTATGTAGACTAGAAGTAATCATGGAACTACAAATCCCAGAATCCAACACAAAGTACAAAATATCTGGAAGGGAATGCACCTAGAAAATGCTATTTTTAAACCCAGAATAGAGTGGCTCAACAAACACCACTCCGCCCTAATCAACCAACCAAGGCTAGGTGATAACCAAACCCAGATGCAAGTCAATAGAATAGAAACTTGCCAAAAAAGGTGAATGTGGAGCATCTGGGAGACCCCTGTTACTCGTAACAGGTGATATAGAATAATGCCTTTATGAAAAGACAGTGTAAGAGTGTCTATAAAACTGTCATTTCACATGTGCATTACTGTAAATGATCGATCTATCTCCACTCAGTCTTGCACTCATCCTCCAGTTGGGCTGAACTTAGCATATATAAAGCATAAATCACACCCCAAATAAATTTCATGTACACCAAATACATGCTGCCACCAGGATGACGAAATGTAAATTCTTTACCACACAAGTTATAGGTTACTAGAGCTACAAGGACGGAACATTAAAGGCAACTTGTCACCCAGAAAATGCATATTATACCACAAACATTACCTTATTTAAGTCTGTAGCATGATTCCAAAGTTGTCTTTGTCTTTGCTGTGCGATGTGCCAAAAGTCAGAAAAAAATACTTTTATTCAACTGCCTGCACTATTTACCGTAAATTCAGGTCTTGAAGTCAAGAAGGCTACGGCTTCAAGTCAAGCTCTCCATGCCCCCTTTTCCCGTCCCTTAGTGTCTGATTGATTGAATTTCCCATTCCCTCAATGCGGGATGCTTAAATGTATTCTCACGCATGCGCCGTGTCCCCACATTTCCTTACGCAATGTGCAGGGAAAGGAATTGTGGGGACATGGCGCCTATACAGAAAAAATGCGTTTGTGCGTCAGAATAGGGGTAATAGGAAGTTCTAGCAATCAAACACTATTTAGCAATATTAGATTAGAGATGAGCAAATTTTTCAAAACTTCGATTCAGCCGATTCGCCAAATTTAAAAAAAATGTCATTCGATGCGAATTAATTAACAGTGAATCGCGTTAAAAAAGGCTATTTACTGGCGTCAGAGAGCCTTTATAGCGGTGTAGAACACTGTGCCTTGCAGTAACACACATAGGGAGTCTGCATTCGTTGTGAAATAATACTGTTAGTCAGTATGACATGCAGATGACAGGTGTCGCTCTTAGAATCACTGCACACTTCACTTATTTGGGCACTCACTGGGCCAAAACTGACCAAATAACTCAAGTATGAATTCAGCCTTACAGGTTAATGTTAGCGTCAAGAAGAAGCGCACTCCTTTTATACCGTCGTCAGCTGATTCCACATAGATGTCTACAGAACCTGTTCTATTAAGCGCTTATACAAGTAGAGCCCCCGACAGAGTGGAGAGGGTGTCAGCAGTAAGGTTGTGTTGACGTCACTGATTATTTTGCCCTTCCTCTGATCTGTCAGAACAATAACCCCCAAAAACAGATCCTGTCTGTTGAGCATCCGCTTTCACTCAGTCAGCATTTGGTCAGTAATCCATCAGTATTGCTAATGCCTAAAAAACCCAGGGTGGAGTCAAAACAGAGATGACACGTAAATGAGGAGACCACAGAGTGGCCCAATGACAGAGTCCGGAGGTGGCGGCATCATCAGGAGGAGGGCGCAGAGTGGCACAATGACAGTGTGGAGGTGGTGGCAGCATTAGGAGGCCACAGAGTGGCACAATGAAAGTGTGTGGAGGTGGCAGAAGAATTAGGAGGCCACAGAGTGGCACAATGACATAGTGTGGAGGTGGCAGCAGCATCAGGAGACCACAGAGTGGCAAGGTGACATAGTGAGGAGGTGGCAGCAGCATCAGGAGACCACAGAGTGACCCAGTGAAAGAATGGGGATGTGGGTGGCAATACGTGTACCAACTGAAGATGGTGGGTGAAAGAAGGAGCACTTGGCATCAGTCTCTCCCCATTTTGGGTCGACAGGCGAGTTCTTCTTGGGGTAACTATGGCCCCTGCCGCACTAAACACCCGCTCTGATGCCACACTACTGGCCTGGCAGGACAGGTTTTCCAGGGCAAACTCTGCTAGTTGCAGCAAAAATCCAGTTTGGCTGCCCAGTAGTCCAGCAGATCTTCAATGTGGGTGGCAGAGTACTGTGCAAGTATGCCACCACCTGCTGGTTCAGTTCCTGCTCCAGGTCTAGCTGCTGTTGCTGGTGAGTAGTTTCTTCACTACGCGGGTGATGAAAGCTGCTCATCAGCGACTCTAGACTCAAGTTGCTGCTGATGGAGCTGGAACTGCTCCTACCCCCCACCCTGCCACAGCAGCCATGACAGAGGAACGTGAGCGCAGAGGGCCCCTGGTCAGACCTGCCCAGGCTAACGAGTTGCAAAACAGCGTGACACCGCCGTGCTTTGCACATGTGGTATGCTGGAGGGCACTGTGAGTTGTCCCTACAGTGGAGGCTGAGGAATTGGTGGAGAATGAGGAGGCAGAGGCGGACATTGTCGAAGAACCAATAGCATTGAGAACGTGGAGAAGGAAGCAGCGTCACCTGGCCAAGTTGCTGGTGTGCCTGTAGAGGAACCACATTCACCCAGTGAGCCATAAAGGACATGTATTGTCCCTGATAGTAGTTACAGCTCCACACGTCAGCGCTGCCGTGCACTTTGGCAGACACTGACAGGCTCAAGGACTGGCCCACCTTGTGTTGTACATGTGTGTGCAGGGCTGGTACTGCCTTTTTCGCAAAGGAATGATGGCTTGGGACTCTCCACCTCGGCCCGGCACAAGCCATCAGTTCTCTGAAAGGTGCAGAGTCCACAACCTGGAAAGGGAAGGACTGCAGCACAGTGTGAGAATGTGAAGGCGGAAGCGGTGTCACCTGGCCAAGTTGCTGGGGTGGCTGGGCAGAAACCACATTTACCCAGTCGGCCGTAAAGGACATTTACTGTCCTTGACCATAGTTCAATGGGCTGTCCTTAATTCCATCACTGAAGCATGATTGGAAGAAGCCAATGCTGGTAGACGCACTGCTGATGGCATTCACACCTGACACCTGAAGGCTCAGTGGAAGCACAAGGCTAGAGCAGAGGAGGAGGAGGAAGAAGTCGCCAACACAGCTGGGTCACCGCCTGCACCTCAGAAGGCGGGGTTAGCATGGCCGAAATGTGGAAAATCTTTGTCACCACACCACTACAACCAGCACCACCAGCAGATATAGAACGTCTTAGCAAGAGGCAGCATTTCCGCAAAATGGTGGAAGAGTATCTGTGCACACGCCTACACGTACTGACTGATGGTCCTGTCCAGGGTCGTAGATACAGGGCAAGCAGGGAAAGCGGCTGCTTTGGGGCCCTGACCAAGAAGGGGCCCATCCAGGAGGAGGACTAAAAGACTTTGTTAGGGCCCCCTCAACAGTATTATGCAATGAAATTATATACAGTAGCATTATAGACAGTGTTGAAAACGGATGGAATAGCTGCCTGGTCTGAGAGAGCGATCTTTAGTAGCCACAGGAATGGGGACAACATGAAAGGAAGGGGTTGCGAAAAATGACTGGGGGACGGGGCTCCATTCAAAAATTTGCTGTTGGGCCCAGTCATTTCTAGCTATGCCACTGGGTCTGCCGCATTCAACTTCTGGGTCTCCAAATTGGGGACATGGCCTCACCTTTACGCCTTGGAGGTGCTGTCCTGCCCTGCAGCCAGTGTATTGTCTGAACGTGTGTTTAGCATGGCTGGGGCGTTATTACAGACAAGTGCAGCCGCCAATGTGGACAAACCACAGCCAACGTGGCCAATCTCACGTTAATGAAAAAGAACCAGGCATGGATCCCACAGGACTTGTTTGTACTTTATGCAGAATAGACATGTATACCGGCCTCACCCAACCATTGTTATACTACAGCGCACTTACTCTTTGTTTTGTTTTTTATATTTCCCAATGTTTTGGGGTCTACCCCAATTTATAAAAAAAAAACACATTGTTGTTGGTGACTACCTTCGGCTTCACAGTCAAAAAGGCTTTATGTCAGGCAACAATGTAACCACCAATTGTAATGAACTAATTTCCCTGTCTGTTATGCAGTGCAGTGGTACTTTGAAAAAAGAAGGGTACAGATCCCCCAACAATCTGAACGCCACCTAATTTACTGAATATATTTCTAAGTCAGGTATGCAGGCAGAAGTAGTTTGAAAGAAAAAAGGCGTCATGGAGCGTCCCCGTCATCAGGCATCTATTTGCCCCGCTAAAGGATTATTTTAAAAGTGTATAGAAGCCACACGGGGCCCCACGCTGCAGATTTATCATGGAGACATCATGGAGATTTTACAGCATATAACTACAGCACCCAACAATCTAAAAGCCGCCGAATTTACAGAATATAATTCCCAGTCAGGTATGCAGTGCAGGGGAATTTGAAAGAACGAAGGGGTACAGATCACCCACCAATGTAACAGATGATTGTTCAAAATTTACCTTCCTGTCACCTATGCAGAGCAGGGGTTTTATACGGCAAAACTGTTTTTCAGCTTTGTATGCAAAAGTGCTCTGTGGTACAACAGTACGAGTTTATTCCACCAACTACAGAAATGTACTATGTCACTGCAAAATCTTAAAATAGGTTTTTCAGCGGTGTATGCAAAGTGCTCTGTGGTACGACAGTACTGGGTCTATTACAGCAACTACAGAAATGCACTATGTCACCACAAAATTTTAAAATAGGTTTTTCAGCAGTGCCTGCAAGCGTGCTCTGTGGTACGACAGTACGGGTTTATTACAGCAACTACAGAAATGCAGTATGTCACCCCAAAATTATAAAATAGGTAATGTAGGGGGCTTGACCTGCCAGAAAAAGGAATTTTTCCTCCACTGAGCTAACAAAAATAATTAGACTGATGTCCCTGGCAGGCTGGCACACATGCAGGTCACATACAGTTCCAAGGACACTGAAGTTGCTAAAATGGCCGCCGACCCCCACCTCAGAAACAGATGGATTAAAAATTATTTTGCAGTATCACTGGGCTCAAGGCTGGGTACAAATATGTAGCATAGCACCCTCAATAATTGCTGTAGTTTGAAGAGTTAACAGAAGTTCAACACATTTCTTCCCTAATCTGTCCCTCACAGAAGCGGCAGCATCCTATCTCTACACTGAGAAGAGCAGAGTGACGTGCGGCGCTATGTGACTCCAGCTTATATAGAGGCTGGGTCACATGCTGCACTTAGCTAATCACAGCCATGCCATTAGTAGGCATGGCTGTGATGGCTTCTCAGAGCAAAGTAGTGAAACGCTTGTTGATTGGCGGCCCTGCAGCCTGTCAAAAGCAGGAAGAAATCGCTGAACAACGAACTCGAACTTTTATGGAAATGTTTGTTTTCGGTCCGGATGCTAAAAACCGCAATGTTCGGTATGAACCCGAACTTTACAGTTGGATTATGGTTTATGTTTGTTAGCACTTAATGTAATATCCATCTAAATATGTATTTAGCACTAGAGCTAGGAAGGCACACTGTGCAGTATGTTTTTTTACTCATGGAGCCCAAGCTTCAGGAACAGCCCAAAGGCCTTTGGGCCATGTTATCTGACCCTGTTTGTATATAGTGCCACAAAGGGGCCCTGTTATGTTACCTATCAGCCCATTATGTAGGTTGCACCAGACATACCACAGGGTGTGCACTACATTCTTGCACCAACATGGGTCCTATTGGCCACTATTGTAGACCTGTGGAATGAAACTACCTTTTGTGAATCACATGCTAGACCAGACCAGCAAGCAACGATGACAATGGGGACACATCATGGGCATAATGCACATAAACAGCTGGGGAAGGAATTTTCTGGGACTCAGAGGGTCTGAGAAATGGTTGTCTGTCACAGAGAGCTAGAAAAGGGGTGACCTGGCACCCAGAGAGTTATGAAAATAGTAGTCTGACACATATTGCTGTAATCCTAACCAGATATTTGATATTTATCTACATATAAATAGTGCCTTTTCCCTTTACTGACTATTCTCCTTGCCTCACACTAAGGAATTTGCTTTAATGTTTCACACATGCTGCACTTCGGTAGACATACTGTAGCCTTCACTATATATGACCATGGCTGACCAAGCAATGTCCCTCTGAAATTACAGCTCTGTGTTAGACAAAGTCCAGGTATAAAATTAACTGAGTGCATTCACAGCTCCGTTGACCCCTCACTTTTGAAGGCTTGCATATTCTGACCCGTTCAACATCAAAAATAATTAAAAGACTAAGATCCAGCATTCTTTTTAACATATATGCAATAAACTAGCTATACGTTTTGCAGACTGTCTACAATGCAAATTGGTACCTTCAAAACATTTTTTACAGACATACTGGCCAAAAGACTGTGCCGTGAATTCATTATTAATATACAGCTATGACCTATATCGGCCCAATAAAAGCACCCCAACTCCAGCCACATGGCCCTGACAGTAGCAGTGCTCCCATAAAAGTGTCAACCATAAGTTATACTAAAAGTGCTGGCCACTTACCCTCAACAGTTCACATTTAACAGTGCCAGACACATTCTCCATAAACAGTGCTAGTCACATGCCCCATACAGTGGCTTGCAAAAGTTTGGACACCCCTGGTCAAAATTATAGTTAAATGGGGTTATCTGGGTACAGAGCTCAACCTGGACATATCCATATTTTTACCCAGGCAGGCCCTCTGACGTGAGCATTGGAGTATTTCATGCTTCAACACTCTCCTTTGCCCTGCGCTGAATTGTGTAGGGCAAAGGCTTTTTCTGCCGATCCGATGATGTATTGGGCTCTCCATGTGTAAAGATAGTCTTCCGCCTACCAGCGAGCTTTAGTGCTGCCCTAGCTGTAAACGGGTAGGGCAACGCTAAAGCTCCGCCCTTAATACCGGTGACGTCACCGGCAACACTGCTAGGTGGAAGCCTTCGCTCAGCAGTGTAAAAATATAAACAAAACAGCAAGGGAGAGCATCGGACCAAGAAATTTTCCGATGCTCATATCAAAGGCTCCGATGCTCATATGAGAGGGTCTGCCTGAACCCAGACAACTCCTTTAAAGGTTTCTGTCACCAACTTTTGACATTATAAGCTGTCTGACATTAGCTATGTGCTAATGTCAGACCAGCTTGATAATGTCTTTTTTATAAAAATCCGCTGTATATATAGTCTGAAAAACTTACTTTTATATTATGTAAATTAGCCTCTAGGAGCAGGGCGTTGCCCTGCTCCTAGCGGCTCCGTCCGGCAACCTGCTGGCACGCCCCTTCACACTTTGATTGACAGTGCAGGGCGCGATCCTCCTGCACTGTCTCGTTCTGAATCGCGCGCCGCGCCGCCGCTCTGTATTCGGCGCAGGCGCGGTGAGCAGAGGACAGCAGGCACCAGCGTCCTCTGCTCACCGCGCCTGCGCCGAATACAGAGCGGCGCGGGCGCGCGATTTCAGAACGAGACAGTGCAGGAGGATCGCTGCCCTGCACTGTCAATCAAAGTGTGAAGGGGCGTGCCAGCAGGTTGCCGGACGGAGCCGCTAGGAGCAGGGCAACGCCCCCCCTGCTCCTAGAGGCTAATTTACATAATATAAAAGTAAGTTTTTCAGACTATATATACAGCGGATTTTTATAAAAAAGACATTATCAAGCTGGTCTGACATTAGCACATAGCTAATGTCAGACAGCTTATAATGTCAAAAGTTGGTGACAGAAACCCTTTAAGTAAGTTGAAGAGGAAATGGTCTACAAAAGGCATAAAGTTAAAGGGGCTATGCAACAATTTATATTAATGACCTATCCTCAACATGGGGGTGGATTAATCATGCTTTGGGGTTGTGTGGTATCCAAAGGCACGGGGAACATTTCATGGGTAGAGCGAAGAATAAATTTAATGAAATTCCAGACAAATTTTGGAAGCAAACATAACTAATAATTTTTTAAAAATAATTTTCTGTGAGTTAAGCAAACATAACACCAACTGTAAAAAAGCTGAAGTTGAAAAGAGAATGGCTTCTCCAAATGGATATTTATTCTAAACACACCTCAAAATCCACAATAGACTACCTCAAAAAGCTCGAGCTGAAGTTTTTAAAAATAGTTTTTGCTTAAATTGAAGTGAATGGGGGCTGAGTGCGATACCAAGTACGGCTGCTATACAATGTACGGTGTTATGCTTGGTAAGCTTCGAGAAGGCCGTGGTGGTCACAGGAGTGCCGATGCCTTCTCAAACAGCGATCGGTAGGGGTCCCAGATGTCCCACCGATCAGATATTGTATTAAAATCTCTGAAAATCCCTTTAACGTTATGCCTTTTGGAGATCATTTCCTCTACGTCTTGCTTAACTCTTCACAGTAACAGTAATTTTGACCAGGAGTGCCCAAACTTTTGCATGTACTGTATGTGTTAGTCACATACCCTTATACTAGGTCAGCCATATACACCAATATCATTCCAGCCTCATGAATCCTAAACAGTGCCAGTCACATACAAAAATGTATAATAAATTGATAAATTTGCAAAGGGGTAATAAAACAGTGATCTCATAGCAGAGGGTAGTGGCCAAAATTAAGTAAGAGCAGAGGACTAAAAGTCCTGATGATATCACAGTGTGGGGATTAAGCACACTGTGATAATAAACACTGTGAGGCGTTAGGATGATTTCGTTCACATAGTGAAGTAATCATCGGCACAGTGAATTACACTACAGCTGAAGCACAAAATGATGTCACAATATGAAAATTACAACTAAAGTGATGTCACAGTACACTGACAGTGTGTACACTCACAGTAAACACTATATAACCATAGGAAACAGCTAATTGCACACAGTGATGTTGCAGCATGCGACTGAGTAATGTTCACAGTGATGTCACAGAACAAGCATAATAAATAGAAATGAGCGAATTGAAGCTGTGAGCGAATTGATTCGCAGCGAACCCGAATTTCCTCACGCTCGTGGTAATGAATCACATTTTTCCTAAAATGGCTACTGCACATGTGAAAACATGGAGCAATGAACTCTGGGAAGGTGGGATCACCCATAATGCCACGCATGCAGCCAATCAACAGCCAGCGAGCCATGTGATGTCCCAGCCCTATAAATAGCCTCAGATATCTTGGATTCTGACATTTTCCAGTGTACTTAGTGCAGGGAGAGACGTCAGCAGGCGCTAGGGACAGTGGTAGGAAAGACTTGATTGTGGTGAAAAAAATGACATAGGTTCAGGGAAAGATTAGGGAGGAATCGTTCCAAAGTATTTATGTAGAACAGGGTTCAGTAGGGAGGTTAGAGCCTGGGTAATAGTAACAATCCTATTTCACCTTGCTGCACTGACTGGGAATCCAAATTGCCATTATGCAGCTCTGTAATTCCAGCTAACCCTTCTTGTTATGGTGGTGCAAGTGCTGTTTGATACAGCCATTAACAGGGTTTATTACAAGGAAATATTTGTACAGTATGACTTATTTGCCCTTGTGCGGTGCAGTTATATGTTGTAAAGCCCTTTTGCTGTGTATTAGCGGCAAAAGAAAAATATATTTGCCCTTGTGCGGTGCAGTGATATATTCTAAAGCCCAGTTTGCCGTGTATTAGTGGAGAAACAAAAATATATTCGCTGTTTAGCGTTGCACTTATCTGTTGAAAATCCTTTTGTGTTGTGTAAAAGTAGAAAAAAATTAGGACCTAATTGCCGTTCAGCTGTGCAGTTATATATTCTAATTGGATATAAGGGACCCCTCAGGAGGCTGCAACGCTGTATACACATACAATTTTTCTTTTATTGGTCCGTAGGACCTAAGCATTATTTTTACACCCTCACTGACTGATTTGTTTAAGTATAACCTTTATTTCTATCCTTATTAAAAAGACCAAAGTGCTAATTAAGGAACTCAAGTGATTACAATTCCTCAGGCAGGTCAGGTTTGGGATACAGTGTTACGCTATTAGTACTGCAGTATTAGCAGTCACTCTTATGTCAGGGAATACACTCCCTTTTTATTATAGTCTTGTCCGGAGGTTCGCTAGATACCAAACTATCTAGCTGCAATTTCCCATTCACGGGTCACTGCCTGACTGTCCCTGAACTAAAATTACACATTAGATCCTGCATCCCAACATGTTTCGCCAAGTAATCGGCGTCTTCAGGGGATGATATTGCAGGTATTATGTGTGGGGCGAGATCAGCCTTAATGCCCTCGGTGCTGGCGGGATTGTGGTGTCCATCCAATGGCTGCGTCAAGTTTTATTTAGACATTCTGCTAATCCAGTAGTGGCCCTCCAATTCATTTACCCATTGGATGCTTATCTGGGGTCAGTAGACGCATACCGATGTTGTCATAGATCAC
Source organism: Bufotes viridis (assembly GCA_033119425.1). Classification (NCBI taxonomy): domain Eukaryota; kingdom Metazoa; phylum Chordata; class Amphibia; order Anura; family Bufonidae; genus Bufotes; species Bufotes viridis. The sequence continues at coordinate 74,580,629 of CM065590.1, read as the reverse complement.
GCATGCGCCGGCACTTAGATCTTTTTCCCATTCGGCTGAACTAGATGCTGCAGTCGGAGCGCGCATGCGCCAGTACTTAGAAATTCGGGAAACTAACTGCATCCTGGTTTCCCAGACACTGAGCTCAAGCACTGAAATGTTCGCGCATGCGCCCGGACTTAGAGCTCCTTCTTCTCTCCTACATCTCTCTTCCAGTGATCGAGAAACAACATCAGACATTCTTCTAAGATGTTACACATGCTTCAGAAAAAAAACTTCTGAGCATAAAGGCTAGCTCAATTTCATCAAACATATTGTGAAGAGAATAAATATCTGAAACGCGAATCATGTCATCCTGGCCAGATACTGTTCAATTTACAATGGTCTTCTAGAATGTTGTATACTTCTATAGATCATAAGTTATATAGTGGCATCAATACTGACACAAAATTATAGTATATCTTTCTAATGGGAAATATTATCGCATCCCATATCGATAGCTCACTCGAAAGCCCAGTTTGCCGTGTATTAGTGGCGAAATAAAAATATATTCACCGTTCAGCATTGCACTTATCTGTTGAAAAGCCTTTTGTGTTGAGTAAAAGTAGAAAAAAATTAGGGTTTAATTGCCGTTAAGTGGAGCAGTCATATATTCTAAAGCCCAGTTTGCCGTGTATCAGTGGCCAGTTTGCCCTGGAAAAGCTGTCCTGCCGGTCCAGTAGTGTGGCATCAGAGCGGGTACTTAGTGCAGCGGAGGCCATAGTTACCCCAAGAAGAACTCGCCTGTCCACCCAAAATGTGGAGGGACTGACCTTTGTTAAGATGAATCAGGCGTGGATCAGTCAGGATTTCCTCCCACAAATTCCTGATTCATCCGAGCACAATAGAAGTCAATGAGAGAACTCGAGCATTACACCAGGCACCCCTGCTCTGAAGAGGGAGGTTGTCTGGTTCACATGAAAAGGTCAGAAATGGATGGAAACACTACTGAAATGGTTCGGGAACAGCATGGGGAGGATGTCTGGATGCATCTTAGACTCCCAGGTCGCTGCTGGGAACAATGTTGTCCGAGTAGTAAGCCAACTTTACAGACTGGCAATAATAGGCACAAAACCAAAGATAAAATCGATTTTAGAGGAAAAATTGTTAGGAAACATTCTTTCCTGTATATTTACTTGAATATAAAGTGCAAGTGCTGCCAAAAATTACAAGGAAGAGGGACTCCGATACAACCCGTATATCACATAAAGGAGGGCCTCATTCACATTGTGGTACAATTGTTCAGGTAGTGGGGCTCCTACACTCATAAAGCCTATGCACTAAGTTAAAGGGCTGCCAAAAACTACAAGGAACCGGCACTCCAATACACCCTTTATTAGGCATAAAGGAGGGCATCATACACACCCTTGAAAAATTATGATTGATGGCCTGCTGGTGACCCTCAAAAACATTAGAAGCAAGAGCCCGCTGGTGACCCCCTAAAACATTAGGGGCGAGGGCCTGCTGCTGATCTGACCATTTTAAAAAATTAGGGGTCAGTGTCTGGTGCTGAGCTGAACAACTAAAACATTAGGGGTTAGGGTCTGCTGCTGAGTTGACTCTCTAAAACATTATGGGCGAGGGCCTGCTGCTGATCTGACCATGGAAAAATTATGGGCGAGGGCCTGCTGCTGAGCTGATCATCTAAAACATTAGAGGTGAGGGTCTGCTGGAGAGCTGACTCTCTAAAACATTAGGTGCGAATGCCTGCTGCTGATCTGACAATGGAAAAAATTATGGGCGAGGGCCTGCTGCTGAGCTAACCATCAAAAAATTATGGTTGAGGGTCTGCTGTTTAGCTGACCCTCTAAAAGATTAGGGGTGAGTGGCTGCTGCTGATCTAACCAAGGAATAAATTATGGACGAGGGCCTGCTGCTGAGCAGACCATCTAAAACATTAGGGGCGAGGGCCTGCTGCTGATCTGACCTTCAAAAAATTATGGTTGAGGGCCTGCTGCTTAGCTGACTTTCTAAAACATTAGGGCAGCCTGATAAGCATGTTGATATGATGGAGGCGGACGACGAGAAAGGAAGAGGTGCATGGGAATACAGTGTATTCAATACACCATAAAAGCCACATTCAAAGTTCCTTTATGTTGAGTCGCTTTACTCTGGTGGAGTAGAGAAGTCAAGGGCAATGCAGGCCTTGTTCATTTTTATAAAAGTCAACCGGTCAGCATTTTCAGTTGACAGGCGGATGCGCTTATCAGTTATTATGCCCCCAGCAGCACTAAATACCCGCTCTGACAAAACGCCGTTGTTAGGGCAGGCCAGAGCCTCCAAGGCGTAGAGCGCCAGTTCGTGCCACGTGTCCAGCAGATATTTGGGATGCGGAGACGTTATACAGGAGAGGTACCACAGCTAATGGTGCTGCTGTCACCAGCGGCTAAGAAAAAATTAAAGTCAATGTCACAGATATTTGGGATGCGGAAACATTATACAGGAGAGGTACCACAGGTAATGGTGCTGCTGTCACCAGCGGCTAAGAAGAAATTACAGTCAATGTCAGATATTTGGGATGGGGAAACGTTATACAGGAGTCGTACCACAGGTAATGGCGCTGCTGTCAACGGTACACTGGATGTCACAGATATTTTTAGGATGCGCAAACGTTATACAGGAGATGTAGTGCAGGTAATGTCACTGTCCGCAGCGTCTATGGATAAAGTACACTGGATGTCACAGATATTTTTAGGATGCGCAAACGTTATACTGGAGATGTAGCGCAGGTTTTGTCACTGTCCGCAGCGGACACCGTCTACAGAAAAAGTACACTGGATGTCACAGATATTTTTGTATGCACACATGTTAAACAGGAGATGTAGCGCAGGTAATGTCACCGTCCGCAGCATCTATAGATAAAGTACACTGGCTGTCACAGATATTTTTAGGATGCGCAAACGTTATACTGGAGAGGCAGCGCAGGTAATGTCACTGTCCGCAGCGGACACCATCTACGGAAAAAGTACACTGGGTGTCACAGAAATTAATGTCGCTCTCTGCAGCAGCCAAACAATCGCATGCTATTTAGTGCAGGTTGCGCTAAAAATATATATTGCTGCCAGATACAATAGTCCTTAAAACGACTTCTGCATTTCTACAATTGCACGCAATTTAGCGCAGGTTGCGCAAAAATATATATTGCTGCCAGACACAATTATAGTCCTTAAAAGGACCTTTGGGTCTCTAACACCAACCCTGCCTAACAAAAACATAAAATTCAACACTACTCTCAACACTACCCATCTCTAAGAATAAACATAGTGATGTCACGGTTAAAGGCCATAATATAACAGTACTATTCCTGTATTACTGTAGTTAATAGGACTCATCCAAAGTGACAGAATCCCTGTTAAAGGTGTTGTGTCATGAAACAAATTCTACATTTTTCAAACCAGCAACTGGATCTGAATACTTTGGTAACTGCATATAATTAATAATATATTAGAGCCACTCGGCTATTCAATAAAATGTATTTTTATAGCGCCACCTGCTGTTTGTTCTTTTCCTTATTTTTTTCTTCATTTCACTGAGCTGGTCAAACATGCTCAGTTTAAATCTTCAGAAAAATGCAACAGCACTCTGCAACCAGCACTCTGCCCTGCCTATATGCTGGAAAAGTGAGGCGTCAGTGTACATTTTGTTCAAAGGTAATAAGCCACTCGCCGCGCCAAGGCCGCCTCAATGAGTTATCCTATCGCTAAATCCTACCTGTTATGGGCCATGACAGCCACATATAATCCAGGGAGTGCAGGCCTAGCATTTTCCAGCATATAGACAGGGCAGAGTGCTGGTTGCAGAGTGCTGTTGCATTTTATCTGTGTTTGTATGTATATTTCTCTACGTGCACCTGCTTTCAGGTACGTGCTGACTGACCCTCTTTTTGTGTAGTATGTATTGGAGGTGTGGCAGCCTTCAGTTAGTCGTGCACAACTGACCAGTTCGTCTGCCCTAGAGGCTGGTTTTAATCAGAGTAAGTATAAAGCTGAGCTTTCCCCTACTAGTAGCCATTTTGGCTCCAGGAGGAGTGGGCTCAGCGTGCATGTTGGTACCTGCATCCCTGGATCTAAGGGAGGCTGTTATGGCACCAAACAGGGTTACTAAGCAAGGTGGATCCACCATGCATGCTGGGCCTGCACTCCCTGGATTTTATGTGGCTGTCATGGCCCATAACAGGTAGGATTTAGCGTTAGGACCACTCATTAAGGCAGCCTTGGCGCGGCGAGTGGCTTATTACCTTTTGATCAAAATGTACACTGATGCCTCAGCATATAGGCAGGGCAGAGCATTTTTTCTGTGTTTGTATGTATATTTCGCTACGTGCACCTGCTTTCAGGGATGTGCTGACTGACCCCCTTTTGTGCAGTTTAAATATTTAACTGCCACCAGCCATATGTTCTGTTAGAAGCTGTGACTGTTAAAGGGAGAGAGCTGCAGCAGAAAGAACACGCCCGCTGAGCTGCCAGGCTGAAAATAGTCTAACAGAGCAATTGGAGCAATGAATATGGAGATCTCTGGACCCATGTGAGGTACATGGCTGGTTCTAGCTTTGTTAGAAAGGTATTGCTATCTACTATATGATGTCTAATGTTCATTTTTTTACATCAGTCATGGCATAACCCCTTTAAAAGGACCTGTAATATCGCCCGAAAAGTAACTGACAGCATACTTTTATTGACTGTGGTCCCCTGATTTGCAGATAATTTTTTTCCATTGCACCTCCACCCGCCATTCTTATGCAATTTGCTCTATTACTATCAAATACTAACAGATATTCCAAGACAAACTGGCAAACTAGGCTTTTCCGCATCAAAATGGGTTGGACTTATATAAGCCCACCCAGTATTGGTTGCTACTAGGCCGATTTGGAGTGTGTACTAATGGAAATGTTGACAAGTATGCGATCAATGCCCTCAATATACTCATAAAATAATGAATTGACAACTTAGGCTTCTTTCACACTTTCGTTTAACTTTTCCAGTATTGAGATCCAGCAGAGGATCTCAATACCGAGAAAACGCTTCCATTTTGACCCCATTAATTGTCAATGGGGACAAAAATGAACCGAACGGAATGCTCCAAAATGAATTTTGTTCCATTTGGTTGCATTCCAATACCAGACAGAAAACCGCAGCAAACTGCGGTTTTCTGTCCAGCATGGGATGCGGAGCAAAACTGATCCGGCATGACACACAATGCAAGTCAATGGCGCTGTATCCGTTTTCTCTGACACAAGAGAAAACGGATCCGTCCTCCATTGACTAAAATCCGTCATTGCTATTTTAAAGATAATACAACTGAATCCGTTCATAACGGAGGCAGTGGTTGTATTATCAGAAATGGAAGCATTTTTGCTGAGCCCTGCCGGATCCAGCAAAAGGCAAGTGTATAAGTAGCCTTAGCGGTCTCTGCTGCTCAGTATCAGAGGGGCATGACCCTGAGTCACCGTGACACTCTCCAATCAGCGCTACAGCAGGTTGTGAGATCATGTAAACCTCACGATGAGGATCCCTCTTGCCTTTATGAAAATGAACACACACATTTTTAGGCACCAAAGTGCACCCACTGCGTTTCCAGCATTAAGTACCCTCGGGAAAAATTATTAGAGCTCCTAGACATAAGGAGACTGATTTAGTGCCCTGTGATGGACTATGATCGTACCTCTACCACAGTCTGTACCGAATTTCATGCACCATCATTTCAATAGATAGTAATTGCTGCCCGGGCACCTCAGGGTTCTGAATGGTAGTCTTGAATATATAACGCATAGTTCGGGTTACAGTGTCCTCTGTAGTGTTGTATAATAACTAGCAGATATATCTAATTACAACACATACCGTATATCATCTTTGTCACCTAAGTTGTTCCAAATGCGTTGCTGTGTTACTTGATGACAATGACATCAATATCGCAACCATAATAATGTTTGAAATCATAATGGGAGCCTATGTACATCTGTGGCCATGAAGACCACTGATTCATGCTATCACTTTTTGAGGTTATTACCATGTGTCTTACAGATGTTTCAGAGCGTTATATATAATATAGATTAATGGTGCACTTTTCCTGTGTACAGAGAATTTATGCAAATTGATTTAAGCGTTTTTACAGTGAGACACTATGTATACTACATTTTAAGTCCATTCAAACTGTATATGGATGTTTTTAAGGTGATCTATAACCATAATCTTGGTCTTTAGTAGACATGTAGTCCAATATAAGGTCTAATATGACAATTTAAGGTCAAATGATGTATGACTGCTGGTGTGGTACCCCAGAGAGGACACTACCATTCTTTCACCTAGCTGCTGACTCTAATGGATAGCAGAGAATGTCATCTGTGTATTTATTTTCAGGTCCTCTTATATGGTGCCTTAATAATATTGCTATGTAACTTATGTATTGTATTACATGCACTGTGCCTGGTTGTCCAGCAGGTGGCAGTGTATCTGGCAAAGAGTACCTTTACATAGAATGGAACTTACCATTCCATTCTCCCCCTTTGAGCAGGAGTGGGCTAGTTCTTCCTACCAAGGGAGGGTTGCAGGAAGCTGTATAGGGAGTTGGAAGGTGACGAGACATGGCATTGTCTGCTGCTGAAGGAGTCTTCCAGGAGAAGCAGCTCATGGAGCACCACGACTCCTTGCAATACAAAGGGTCAATGGCCAAAGGCACCCCACTCAAAGGTACCAGAACTGCTAGAAAATCCAGTAACCAGACTGAAGCCAGAGATTAGCACAGCAGAGAAAGATAAAGATAAAGCAAAGTATTTGCGTTCATCTGACCGTTTAGCCTTATCCTGCTGGAAACAAGATAAAGATCAAGTATTGTTTGTATGACACAAGTTTATAGGAAGTTTATTCAAGTAAAACCGCTAAACTTCACCAAGTCTGGACTGTACTGATTCCACCAACGACAACTCCCTTGATCCTATGGAGCCAAAGCCTGGGGATGGACGGTATCCAGGTAGGAGCAGCATGACATAAACTATTAGGGCTGCATTACAACTCGGCTTTCCTAAACACTAGGTCCTGAGTGGCCCTAGGCGGCAGCACCCTGCACTAGCAGCATACTTGCTAACGACACTGCAAAGACAAAGAATGTACGGGCCCCCAGAGCGGTTAGCTTGGGGGACACATGAGAGCAATGACACTAATTTTAGGGTATGTATTCTGTCAGTTTTTGTTCTGTTTCTCCCCCTTTTTGTTTTCCCGCTCTTTTTCTGACAGGATTTTTTACTTCAGAATTGACAGACTTCAATCAGCTGGTTTGTTCCAGTTTACCTGTGACAGCCAAGATGACATCTGATTGGTGGATCCGTTGCTGATGGAGATTTCTGAGCTCCTGATTGGTAGTTGCTCCTGCGGCGGGAAGCTTGGGTCCTTATATTGAGGGTCCAGCGGCGCTTCTGGGCCAGTGTTCAGAAGACCGGAGCGTCGCCCCGCCCTCCCTCCCCAAAGTTCTGGGTTTTGTCGCTTTGCTTTTTTGAGGGGCTGTGTCTCTCAGCTATTGCTGAGTGGACTTAGGTCATTATAGAAATTTAAAGTGGTTATTGAGCAATTAAATTTATGGTTTTAATTATTTATTAAAGATTATTATTTATTGGTATACCCCTAATAAAGCATTGCGGCCATTTTATTCCATATTGCTGTGTCTGTCGTTATTTATTAGTGGTAAGTTTGTTTTTATGAATAGTGTCATTTGCATCCATGTCAGTCAGCAAATGGGTTAGTCAGCACATCCCAATGCGCAGGTGCATGTCGCCATGGCTGAAAGCACAAAGGAAAAGCAAACACAATGCAACAGCACTCTGCAAACACAAATAATAAACTTTCTTATATTTGGTTACAGAGTGCTGTTGCATTGTGTTTTGTTTTTGCTTTTTGCTAATGATAATGATTGGGCCATATGGCCATTATTATGAATGTGTGATAATGAAATCAGAAGGTGGCCTAACATGCTATGTGGTGATATTGCAAATGACTTGGTAGGGTTATGAAGAAAAGCAGAAGGTTACATTTGCTACCTTTAACATGGAGGTTTGCCCAGCTCTATTCAATGTCAAATAAGCTGTATATCCAACTTAGGCCTCTTGCACACAAACCTTTTTTTTCCATTTAAGTTCCGTTTTTGCGTTCTGTATATGGACCGTATAATGGAACCATTTATTTCAATGGAGCCACAAAAACAAGGAAGGTACTCCGTATGCCTTCCGTTTCAAAGATAGAACATGTCCTATTATTGTCTGCATAATGGACAAGGAAAGTACTGTTCTATCAGGGGCCAGCTGTTCCGTTCCGCAAAAAATGGAATGCACACGGACATCATCCGTATTTTTACGGACCGCAAAATACAGAGAAAGCAAGTCTGGTACCCCAAGCTGTGGAAAAATTAGTAGAAGTTAGGGCCACCAATGAGGCTTCAACAGGACTTTTATTTTGTATAATCCATTCTTGTTAAAAAAAAGTTTCCTTGTTGGGGATCCCAGTGATAGGATGTTATCTGGGAAAGCCAGCCACCATCACCTTCATTTGCAGTGGTGTTATGAACAAGAAGGCTTGACTGCTGCAGCCTTGAACCGTATCGTCTTTAGCAACAAATCCAGGTTCAGTTTGGAATCCAATAATGGTTGAATTCAAGTATGTCGTGTGCGCTTCAATCCTGCCTTTGCTGTGGAGCGACACACTGCCCCAACTGCTGTGTGATGAGCTGAGGAGCCAAAGTAATGATACGAGGGACACTAACAGCTCAGGAGCAGGACATCCTGCACCACATGTGTTGCCTCTCACGGCAGGCCTTCCAACTCGGATTTTTTCAGCAGGATAATGCTCGCCCACAGACAGTAAGGGGTTTCCCAGGAATATCTCTGCCTGGTTACTTCCTTGTCCTGTCCGGTCACCAGATCTATCACCAATTGAGTATATATGGGATCAAATGGGATGCCAACTTCAGTGTATAGGATGTACAGTTCCAGCTGTAACATCTGTGCGCAAATGTGCCTCAGGATTCTATACAGAACCAGTATGCCTCCATGCCGAACCATATCTCATCGTGTATCCAGGTTAGAGGCAGCTCAACAGGGTCCTAGAGCCTGCTTTCCATTGTCTAGTTTCCCCAATAAATTTATCTTTTTGCTCTCATTGAAATCACTTACATTTGATTAAAAAAAGTCAATTACATGCAAATATGTGCAGTAAGTTTTTAAGTTTTCCCTTATCCACAGAATAGGGGATAACCACTGATCGGTGAGGGTTTATCCACTGGGACCCCAACCAATCCAGAGAACTGGGATCCTGTTACATCAATCTGAAGGAATGGCAGGTTAGGCAAATATCCTGTTAGCTTCATTCATTCTCTATGGGACTGGCTGAAATAACCAAGCACTGTACTTGACTATCTCCGGTGAATCCATAGAGAATAAATAGAGCAGCAGGCCACATGTTCACATCAGATCGGGGAAATGGAATCCCCATTCTTAAGATCGGTGGGGACCCCAGTGGTCGGAATCCCACTGATCAGTTGAGACGATAGATTGGATATAACTTCAAAACTGGAAAACCCATTTAAGGGTGAACATCAGTGATGATCGAACACTCGATGCTCGGGTGCTCTGCCCGAGCACACCGGTATGCTTGGCTGCCCTATCAGGCGAGCACCCGAGCCCTATATAAGTGAATGGGAGGACCTGAGCATTAAACCAGGCACCCCTGCTCTGAAGAGGGAGGGAGCCTGGTTCATAGGAAAAGGTCAGAAATAGATGGAAACACCACCGAAATGGGTCAGGTACAGCATGGGGAGGATGTCTGGATGCATCTTGGACTACAATGTCGCTGCTGGTAACAATGTTGTTGGAGTAGTACGCCACTTTTACTGACTGACCATAAAACTCACAAAAACGAAGATAAAAGCAATTTTAGTTGAAAAATTGTTAGGAAACATTCTTTCCAGTATATTAACTTTTATATAAAGAGCAAGTTCAGACAAAAATGTTCATGATTTTCAGAACTGGAGCCATGACTAAGAGGGACGACCGGTGGTTTTGATTGTGTTGACCGGACTCTTGAACGATCAAACTGAACTCATTGGAAGAAGAACCTGTATTGTACCTGTAGAGGTGAACTTCTTGTACCGGCGCAAGCCGAACCACAGTCGAAACCTTTGTTGCCACAAACGTTTTCATTAATCAACAACTTAAGTTGGAGGTTCGAAGACAATCACCGTCAGCGTTATTCCCATTTCCCGTCGAGCATTTTCTGGGAAACTAAAGTTTTTGGGTTCAGGGGGAGTATGGTTCAAAGCTGAGAGTTAAACTAATTGATGGAAGGGCACCACCAGGAGTGGAGCCTGCGGCTTAATTTGATTACGCTTGGGAAGCCTCATCCGGCCTGGACACAGAAAGGATTGACAGATTGATACCTATTTCGCGATTCTGTGGGTGGTGGTGCATAACCGTTTTGAGCGTGTGGATCAAGTCGATTTGTGTGGTTCATTCCAATAACCAAAGACACTCCTCCGTGCTAATTAGTTACATGACCCCGGTGATTACGATTGTGTTGACCAGACTATCATCTGATGATAATGAACTTGGAAGAGGAACGGACGTTGAGCTGACCGTGTAAAAATTGTAGGTGATGGTCTGCTGCCACTTTGTTAACTCTAGATAACTTTTCAGCTGATCGCACGTCCCTGTGATATTGACGATCTATCGATGTCTGCTCTACCAACTTTCAATGTTCTTTTGTGCCTACCATGGTGACCACGAGTAATGGAGAATCAGGGTTCGCTTCCGGAGAGGGAGCCTGAGGGATGGCCATGGCTACGACTTCCAAGAAAGGCAGGCGGGGCGCCCAATTTCCCAGTACCGCTTCAGTGAGGTAGTGATGATAAATAACAATGCAGGACTCTTAAGAGAGCCTGTCATTGGAACGAGTACAAAAAATTACAGGGAAGGTCATAGGTATTAAAGATGAGGAAACATTATACAGGAGGAGAGGTAAAGTACGATTAATGGCCTGCTGGTGACCCACTAAAACATTAGGGGTGACGGTCTTCAGCTGAGCTGACCATGTAAAACATTATGGGTGAGGGCCTGCGGGTGAGCTGACCATCCGAAAAATTATATGCGAGGGCCTGCGGGTGAGCTGACCATCGAAAACATTATTTATGCGAGGGCCTGAGGGTGAGCTTACCATCGAAAACATTATTTATGCGAGGGCCTGCGGGTAAGCTGACCATCCGAAAAATTATATGCGAGGGCCTGCGGGTGAGCTAACCATCGAAAACATTATTTATGCGAGGACCTGCGGGTGAGCTGACCATCCGAAAAATTATATGAGAAGGCATAGATGGCATTATATGAGACAACTAAGCATGTAGATGTGATGGACGAGGAGGAGGAGGATGAGAAAATGAAGATTCAACCATATACCCTTTTTTCTGGCGGAAGGGGTGCTTGGGAATACAGAGTATTCAGTACATTCTAAACAACACATTTAAAGTGCCTTTATGTTCAGCTGCTTTCCTCTGGTGGAGTGGAGAAGTCAGGGGCAATCCAGGCTTTGTATTTTTTTATCAGTCAACCTGTCAGCATTTTTAGTTGACAGCCGGATACGCTTATCTGCTATAATGCCACCAGCAGCACTAAATACCCGCTGAGACAGAATGCTGGCGGCAGGGCAGGCCAGCACCTCCAAGGCATAGAGCGCTAGTTTGTGCCACATGTCCAGCTTGGACATCCAGTAGTTGTAAGGCACTGAGGGATCACTGAGGATGCTGACACGGTCTGCTACAAGAAGTTCTCTTTGTAGCGGGGGTCCAGAAGGGTGAACACGCAGTAATCCCTGTTATCTAAAATGCGTAAAACACGGGGTCACAGGAAAGGATTACCAGTATATACTCGAGTATAAGCCGAGTTTTTCGGCTTATACTGAAAAATTTGTGCCGAAAAACCGAACTCGGCTTATACTCGAGTCATAAATTAAAAATCTGAAGAGCGGAGTGGGAGGAGGAGCGGAGGAGGAGCTGGGGCGGGCATTTGCGGCAGGGCCGATGCGCTCACTGCGCTCGGCCTCACCGCTCATGTATATTTTAAATTCGATTATACTATACAGTTATTCTTACTATAATTCTGCCCTCTCTGTACTTCATCACATGCGGCAGTCGGGCAGTGAATACTTCAGGCTTTATGAATGAAGCAGGCGGCGCAGGCACGTGACGTCAGTCACACTGCACTCGCTCTCCCGCCCGGCCTGAAGTATTCACTGCCCAACTGCTGCATGTGATGAAGTACAGAGGGGGCAAGAATTATAGTAAGAATAACTGTATAGATTAATCGAATTTAAAAACTATACATGAGCGGTAATGGGGATGGGGGGATGTGGATGGCACTGTTATGGGATGAGGGGGATGTGGATGGCACTGTTATGGGATGGGGGATGTGGATGGCACTGTTATGGGATGGGGGATGTGGATGGCACTGTTACAGGATGGGGGATCTGTGGATGCCATCCACAGCCCCCCATCCCATAAGTGCCATCCACAGCCCCGATCCCATAACAGTGCCATCCACATCCCCTCATCCCATAAGTGCCATCAACATTCCCCCTTCCCATAACAGTGTCATCCACATCCCCTCATCCCATAAGTGCCATCCACATCCCCCTTCCCATAACAGTGTCATCCACATCCCCTCATCCCATAAGTGCCATCCACATCCCCCATCCCATAACAGTGTCATCCACATCCCCCTCATCCCATAAGTGCCATCCACAGCCCCCATCCCATAACAGTGTCATCCACAGATCCCCCATAACAGTGCGTCATTCACAGATCCCCCATAACAGTGTGTCATCCACAGATCCCCCATAACAGTGACATACATTTCCACCTTGGCTTATACTCGAGTCACTACTTTTCCCAGTTTTTTGGGGTAAAATTAGGGGGTCGGCTTATACTCGGGTCGGCTTATACTCGAGTATATAAGGTATTTGGATTAAATATAGGCCTCACACACTGTCTAGAAATAAGTGAAGATTTGCTTCTCACTGCGCACAGCAAGCAGAGTTTGTAGAATACAGAAACTGACTGTCTGTAACTGCTATTTGGATTAAATATAGGCCTCACACAATGTCTAGAAATAAGTGTAGATTTGCTTCTCACTGCTCACAGCAAGCAGAGTTTGTAGAATACAGAAACTGACTGAATATAACTGCTATTTGGATTAACTATAGGCCTCACACACTGTCTAGAAATAAGTGTAGATTTGCTTCCCACTGCTCACAGCAAGCAGAGTTTGTAGAATACAGAAAATTACTGCCTGTAACTGCTATTTGGATTAAATATAGGCCTCACACAATGTCTAGAAATAAGTGTAGATTTGCTTCTCACTGCTCACAGCAAGCAGAGTTTGTAGAATACAGAAAATTACTGCCTGTAACTGCTATTTGGATTAAATATAGGCCTCACACAATGTCTAGAAATAAGTGTAGATTTGCTTCTCACTGCTCACAGCAAGCAGAGTTTGTAGAATACAGAAAATTACTGCCTGTAACTGCTATTTGGATTAAATATAGGCCTCACACACTGTCTAGAAATAAGTGTAGATTTGCTTCTCACTGCTCACAGCAAGCAGAGTTTGTAGAATACAGAAACTGACTGCCTGTAACTGCTATTTGGATTAAATATAGGCCTCACGCACTGTCTAGAAATAAGTGTAGATTTGCTTCTCACTGCTCAAAGCAAGCAGAGTTTGTAGGATACAGAAAATTAATGTCACTAATGGTTGTCCTGACACAAAAAATAATTCCCCAAAATAAATTTTGCTGCCATCTCTAACAATAGTCCTTAAAAGGACTTTTGGTTCTTTGAAACGTATTTAAAATGAGTAATTTGTGATTAAATTCGCCCTACACTCTCTTTCCCTTCTTAACAGCAGCTCTCCCTGACTCGCAATGAGCCGAACCCACCGTGACCGGGTGCTATATAGTACCCGATGAGGCGTTCCGGCCAGCCAATCACTGTAATGCCAGTAGAAAACATGTCTAATGGCATTACAGTGATGGCAATACTTACCTGCACGTTTATTGGCTGCTTAGAAAGCGCTCGAGCACGTGTGGTACTTGGCCGAGTGCTCGGGCAGAACCGGTACTCGGCCGAGCATGCTCGCTCATCACTAGTGATCATATATCTTAAAGAATTGATCTGTGGCAGAATAGGCAACAGAATATTTATGTCACCATACGCGCTGTGTGAGCTTGACAATGCCCACTTATTACTCCGTGGTCATAAGTTTCACTGTGGTTTCTCTGCAACTTAATGGGTTTACTGAGCGAGTAGCACAAATCTTAGTTATGAGCTGTAAAAATTCTAGTATGAAAAGAAGTCTTCTTTTCTGCTCTCTTCAGAGTGGAAACTCCCCACAGTCCTTGGCAGGAGTTCGATGCAAACTTGTACTCCTGACATGTCTGTGGAAGTTATTTCCAAATAAACCGCAGTCCTTCAAAAGAACTAGTAATTACCTTCGGGAATCAGGCACAAGTTTTATGGAAAATCTGACATAAGGCCTGGGAACCACTCTCAAAACGTTACAGACCATTTGACCATCAAACACGCATCCCAAGGGTGTCATTGCAGGGTGCAATTAGAAGTTATTATTTCCACCAAAGCCAATTGCTTTTGATCGTTTCTGAAACGGCCTGACTTATTTGGTCATACCGGTTCTGTCTTATGCCTTTAGAAGCTGCGAACAGGAAGTTTGCTTTCTGGACATCTGTTCTAAATTAGCTCTTTTTTTTCAGTGTTTTCCATCCTTCTTCCCATTTCATTTCAGCTGCTGCTAGAAATTAAACCAGACACATCCACCAATTTGGGGAATTCGAAATGTTCTCACCAAATCCCTTTTCAACGACCTTGTCTTTCGTTGCTTTTTCTCAAATCATTCACTTCAATTGCTTATCAAGGAAATTAGAGAGGATTCAGCGAAGGACGACGTGTGTACTTAATGCTTCCCATCGAAAGTGGTTGTCACCAATGATGAGAGGATTATTACATGTCAACAGTGTCTGGATTCATTTTTAATTATTTTCATTATTTTGTTAGCAAAAGCTTAAAATACAAAAGTATAATAACATAATGTGGACATATTTTTCAAACCCGATAAATTACAGTAATTTGTTTTCACAGTTGCTCCATGCCTTGTTTTAGTTGAATTTATCTAGAACCGAATCAAATTTTAAGAAATCCGCTCACCTCTAAGTGCCACCTATCAATCCAGATCCGAAAGAGGCTTACGATCCAATCTATTTCAGACACCCACATAAGAGATACTTTTACAGGTGAATTATGTTTTAGAGGGTGGTAGGAAAGAAAAGTACCCAAGGGAACCTAGAAAAATATGGCGAGAACATGCAACGACATGCAGATGTAGCCCATAGATGGATTTGAACTCAAGACTGCAGTGCAAAAGTGCTACCCACCAAGCTCTGCAGGTCCAGCTACCAGGGGGACCTGCCAGAATTGTCCTTAGGGGTGAACAACCCCTTAATAATGGAAAATTCTTTGTATTTGCCATGACTATGAGGAATAAACAAAAGTGTTGAGTCAGGCACCATATTGTCTGCTGCATCAGCCAACAGAGTGACAATGAACACCCACGGGGAAGGCTTCTTCATTAGCGTCAGCTATCCACTTTGTCCACAAATACTGCTTTGCTCAGACTTTTTCATGTCTGAAGTTAACCATTAAGACTGGGATCTATTATATGGGTTGAAAGTCTAACAGAGGTAGAATGATGCTTGCTCGATTAGACCATGGGTTAACTTTTAATGCCCGATTAAACAGGAGTACCTACCAATCTGCCAGTAAAGCAAACGGAGTCTCTCTGGTTCTCTTAAGGGCTCATGCACACAAACGTATTTTCTTTCTGTGTCCGTTCTAGTTTTTTTGCGGCCCGTATGCGGAACCATTCACTTCAATGGGGCCGCAAAAAACTGAAACGACTCAGTGCACATTCCGTGTCTGTATGTCTACATGGCCGTACCGCAAACAAATGCAGAAGAGAACATAATGGAGAAGGATAGGACTGTTCTATTAGGGGTCAGCAGTTACGTTATACAAAATGGGGATTGCACACGGCTGGTATCCATGTTTTTATGGATTTGCAATTTGGGGACCGCAAAACACCGAAAGTTCGTGTGCATGAGCCCTGATTCTGTAAAATACAGTGATCACATAATTCAGGATGTGTCTGGATTACACCACAAGACAACCACTAGAGAGCCATTTAAGAGGGCCTTTCACTGGTCCTGACGTTACAATATTTAGTTCAATCACAACAGGAGTAAGATATGTGGCGGCACTACCAGACTCTCCGCTCCTTCCACCATTCACCGCCGGACAATCCTCCAATCTAGATAAACACGTGTAGCGGTGCTGCGTTGGATGAGATAAAGTCCTTTGAAAATAGTTTGCAGAAGAGATGAAATCAGTGGCACTCACCAGTGTATACAAAGGTTCAAAACTTTATTGTAGTCCAAAGGTACATTAGTCGGGCTTGGGGCGGACGTAGATAAGAGGCGACGGCCGTCTGGCGCAACAACTACGCTTCATCTGGCCTACAGCATGTCCGTGCGTGCGGAGAGTACGTCCGCCCCAAGCCCGACTGATGTACCTTTGGACTACAATAAAGTTTTGAACCTTTGTATACACTGGTGAGTGCCGCTGGTTTCATCTCTTCTGCAAACTAGTTACAATATTTAGTACCTGGCAGTGTAGGGCTTTATTAGGAGATATCAGTGCGCTTTTTTATATTAGACGGTGAATAAGGGGAATTAGGGACTATGGAAATGGTTGGAGGAGGACATAAATATCAGGTCCATCTCTCCTGGGTAGTAAAACATGGCACCATTATGGGGGCTGTTTGATCTTTGCCATGGATCTCCTCTCTTCTGCATATGTATCATGGAAAAGCACAGTTTCAAAGACCCCTGGCTTATATCATAATGTGTTCAGGGACCACCTAACTCTCCTCCAGAAAAAATCAGGAAAAGAAGAGCCAGGCTTCAAACTTCGGATTTGTATTCTCCAGTGTTGGGTGGATGCGACATTATTTCATTTTCCTAATTGATTATTAGTAACACTGAATGCACATAGATGAGTAATACTATGCACTTTATAACATGTGTATTATGTATCGCTATTCTTATCTACTACCTTTAGGTAAGGCCTAAACAGAAACTTGTCATTCCACTTACTGTTATGGAAAATAACACGTGTATTCTAATACTAATTCATTGCGGATCCATTCCTATGAAGAAGTGCTTTGAAACACTTGATAAAATTAATATGTCACCAATCACACATTACGAATATGATGTATGACCGTGCCTGGGGTCAGAAAAACTATATGAAAATGCATTAAGTCATACACATCACCATTTTCTTGTCAGCCTGCAGGGATATGTGGCAGCTAAATGATATAACTTATATAACGACATTTTAGAATATTATAAGGAAACAATTATTTTTCTATAGATTTACTTTACCTAGGCCTACACTTGAGTTGGTATGGTATCCAGTAAGTTACCTTATTGCTCACCTATACAGTAACCATTGGGGTGTTTTTTCTTTTTTTTTGTTCATGACATCATCAGCACCTGCATGGAGTCACCCTGTGTGAACATTCAATCTGCTAGAAGCCCCTTAAGAAGGTGACCATGTGGGTTATGGGGCCATTCCATGGAGATAAAAATGTTATGATCTGGAGGACAGAGGGCTGGAAAATCACCTACATTATTAAGCCTCATTCACACGTCAGTGTTTCACGGACGTGTGCTGTAAGTGTTCTCCACGGACAGAACACGTCCCCATATATTTCAATGTGTGTATTCAGGCATCAGTGTTTTTAGCACGGTCCGTGGATTGGTGTTTTTAGCACTGTTGCATCTGTGTTTCACGGATCATTAAGAAGAAATGCTTTGAAAAGTATTTTTGAGCTGTTCAGTGTCAGTGAAACACGGATGCGACACGGACAACAAAAACGGACACAGGGACCCAACACGGATCCTTCACGGACAGCTTCACGGATGCATCACTGACCACCTGCTCACGGATTTGAGCATGGACACGGATGTGTGAATGAGGCTTTAAGGTCCATTCACACGTCAGTATGCTGTAATCCGCATTCCATTCCGTAAATATGTAGAAAGGAATGCGGACCCATTCAGTTCAAGGGCCACGCAAAAATGGGGACAGCACTCAGTGTGCTGTCCTCATCTGTTGTTCCATTCCGTTATGCTGATCCACAAAAAAATACAGCTTGTCCTACTATTGTCTGCAAAATGCGGATGACATGCGGAATGCATCAATATGTCATCCGCAATTGCGGATTTGTTTCCAGGGAATAGAAAAAAATTATTTAGTACCCTAGCAACATATATTCCTCCTTCAGTTTTTTTTTTTTTCGTGAAAAACGGAACGGATCTTGATGTACAAAAAGATGTAGATGTAGAAAATACTGTAATTGAGCAATAATACAGTAATTCAGTATTTTAGCAGGTTTAATAGATCAAAAATGTCTTAATCTGTAAAAAAAAATTAAAATACAAAAACTTTAGTAAAAGGATGAATATGTGACATTAGTAGTTCTGCAGTTTGTTACCACTGATGATCTATCCTCAGGATAGGTCATCAGCATGTGATCGCTGGGTCCGACACTGGGACCCTCGCCGATCAGCTATTTGAGAAGGCAGCGCCGCTGCAGGAGCGCCGCGGTCTTCTCACTGCTTACTGCTGCTAGCGCCCTGCCCAGTGACGCCACGACTTGTATCAAGTGGCGTGGGCGGGGCTAAGTGACGTCACAACTTGTATCAAGTGGCGTGGGCGGGCGCTAGCAGCAGTAAACAGTGAGAATGCCGCGGCGCTCCTGCAGCGCCGCGGCCTTCAAACAGCTGATCGGCGGGAGTCCCGGGTGTCGGACCCCGGCCGATCACATGCTGATGATCTATCCTGAGGATAGATCATCAGTGGTAACAAACTGTAGAACCCTAAAGGGGTTTAGACAGAGAAATGAAGTCAGTGAGATCTAAGACCTCTACAAATCTGGTACTTGTACATTGATGGTTTCATGACTCTGGGTAATTTGATTCCAGCTCACCCGCCTTTTCTTAGCTAGGTACAGAGGTACAGAAAGATTCATAACCAGTGATGCCCTTGTCAGAGTGGTAACTTCAGAACACTCCTCATTTATTAATAAGAATGTTGTCGTTTGAAATGCGTAGACTGACAAGGGCATCACTGGTTATGAATCTTTCTGTACCTCTGTACCTGATATATCGCATGACCAAATAAAGGAACCTACGACTTCATCAATTTTGAGTGCCGGATTTTCTTCCTTTCAACCCATGGTTTTATGACTGTCTTTCTATGAAATCTCTGCACTTCTGAAGATCTTGAAACTAATATTGGTGGCACTAGTTCTGTCTTCTGTGGGACTGTGGTGCACAAAGTCCTTCATTCTAGCTGGCTAGAGAACCCCCTCATGGACTTCCATGTTTGAAAGCTTTCTGTGGTAGTTCCACAGTCTGTTACACGTCATAAGTTTTAAAAACCAAAAACGTCAGTACACTTTAATGTGTCCATACACCAATGATAGCTGTATGCCTGACCAGGACAACTCATTATCATCATTAGTGAAATGATTGGTTCCGACTAATGTTGAGCGAATCGAGATCCTAGATCCGAAGTTGATGAGTTAGAAACTTTGTTCGAATGCTAAAAAGAGTCTCCATACAGCATTCAAATGTATGGGCTCCGCGAGGTGAACAGAGTTATTACCAAGTCAAGAGACACTTCGGTGAATAGGCATTTACAGAGCAGTGTGGTGCCACCATATTCCTCCCGAATTAGGCCTCTTGCACACAAAAGTTTTTTTCCCGCTTACGTTCCGTTTTTGTGCTCTGTATACGGACCGTATAAGGAACCATTCATTTCAATCGATCCGAAAAACGGAAGGTACTCCGTATGCCTTCCATTTCCGTATTTCTGTTTTTCCTTTCCATTCAAAGATAGAACATGTCCTATTATTGTCCGCATAACGGACAAGGATAGTACTCTTCTATCAGGGGCCAGCTGTTCCGTTCCACAAAAACAGAATGCACACGGACATCATCCGTATTTTTGCGGATCCGTTTTTGCGGACCGCCAAATACTGAAAAAGCCGGTTGAGTGAAAGAGGCCTTACAGTATTTTTTTACTACTTTACTCTACTGCTCTTTTCAACTGCTCCTGTGTTTCAGTCCCACCTTCCACTCTCCCCTCCTACCTGACAGGCCCAGTCACCAGGGTAGCTCTATCCTTCCATGTAGGCTGCATCCTGCAGCCAGCTTATTGGCTGAGCCTCCATCCCCTGCCAGTGGGGCGCATGCGCACATTCCCTCTGGCTTTTAGGCTAAATGCACACAATCAGGATTGCATGTGGAAAATCCACACCGTAGGTCATGTACATTGTATTCTATAAGAATTTGAAATTCTCAATGCACACGATGTGGATTTTTTCCGCACGGATTTTGACCTGCGCTTCCGATTTTAAAATCCGCAGCATGTCAATTTATTTATATATATTTTTCCTGACCAGATTTTCTTTATTCACTTAGTAAAATTCACATGCAGAAAATCCAGCACCAAATCCGCACCAATTGATGCGGATTGACCTCTTGGATTTGCCTACGAACACCTGCAGATTTCAGTGCGGATTCTTAACGTGTGCATACTTAGAGACAGTGTACACCGTAATCTTCACCAGCCAATGGCTGGTCACCTTAGGGTACTTTAAACACTTTCCCTTTGGGAAGGCGCCTGAGCATTAGATTCTAATCTGCTAGTATCTTGCAGAGGTGTGCCTTTATACGTTTGTTTTGAATGGCCGACAATTGGAGTCCGTAAAGTAACCAGCTACAATAAGCTATTAAGACTTTATTGCAGTGAGGGACACTGTTAAGACACCCTTCACACCTGGACACAACCTGTGTAGTCGTATCTTAAAAACCTTTTATCCCTCAGTGGACATAACAGCCACCATTGAAAGAGTACTATTGCTTAGATTCTGAAGGAAGACACTTGAGACAGATAGAGAGGGCAGAGGTGTAGCTAGGTTTTCCTGCACCCGGGGCAAGGATTCAGATTTGTGCAATTAAGACCCCCCACCACAATGATCGACTCAAATTTACCTAAAGAAGGGGTAGTTAAGAGGCGCGCGCAACATTTACATTAAGCCACTTCTATAACTCCGCCCAATGCATAACTACACTCGCCCAGTCCCATCTAGTAAACTCTATCAAAGGGTACACGACGGTACCAATACTCCTTTCAATAAGTGAAAGAGCCAACTGGTCCTACCTCATCCAGGGTGTTGCTGGCGTTAGCGTGATGTGCGCTAGATCCGGAACAAGGTACCTGTGGTGATAGAGAAAAAGAATAATCACATATGGAAGGGTTGGTGACTTTACCTGGGGTGCTGTGCTGACCCTGTAAGACCGAGCCATCCCAGTGTATAACAGGGTAATCTAGGCCAGTTCTCCTTAGTGCTATCACACATTACTAATGCCCACATTGTGCCCCCACAGTAATTATACCCATATTGTGCCTCCTTTACAGCATAAATGCCCACAATGTGCCCCCTCACAGTAGTTATGCCCACATTGTGGCCCCTTAACAATAGTTATGTCCTCCTTGTGGCCCCTCACTGTAGTTATGCCCACCTTTGTGCTCGTCATCAGTAGCGTACCTCCAATAGAGGCAGACCATGCAGCTACTATGGGGCCCCTGGGGAAGGGGGCCTGCAGTGTAGGATAGGATAGGCCCACTAATTACACGTGAGAGAAGAACATAGGACTTGGCGAAGGACCTTTTGATATGTTATCATCGCCATGTGACCAGTGCAGGAAGCCAAGGAATGGAAGAGCAGTGAAATCTGAAGGGCCTTTGGTGATGCCATCATCATGTAACCAGTGCAGAGACCTGATGAAAGACCTATGGGATGTCGCTGTGAGGGGCGGAGCTTCTGTGTTATGTGGATCCCGCTGACTATCATGAGATCTGACAGGTTTCCATCTGCCAGGCTAGAAAATTGTGTCCAGCATTTATGACCTGATCTGTGAATGAGGCACCCAACACAGATGTGATCAAAGCTTTATATGTTCTCAGATTATGAGGTTCTTCAGCAGCTGAGGTGTGTATTAAGAGGTTCTGCAGAAGCTGAGATGTATTTTGAGGTTCTGCAGCAGCTGAGGTGTGTTTTGGGAGGTTCTGCAGCAGCTGACATGTGTATTAAGAGGTTCTGCAGCAGTCAGAGAAACATCAGTTGTGACTGGATTAAATCCTTTAGTTTTTTGTGTCTGCACTTTGTAAAATGTCCCTGTCCGGTTCCTCTGCCAGCACCCGTTGCACTGTAACCTGACTGACCGGTCTGGACCTGACCTCATCCAGCAGCGTCACCAGTCCAGACTCCAGTCCAGCTCCGCGCAGATCTGCCCCAGGTCCTGACTGCGCTCTGCCAGCAGCACAAACAGTAAGTCAGCATTGGGGAGGAGGGGAAGCACGAGTAGGCACAGTCCATGGCGAAGGATGGCACACTATATAAGAAGTAGCAGCAGCGGGCACAGTCCATGGGGAAGGGTGACACACCATAGAAGAAGTAGCAGCAGCAGGCACAATTCATTGGTAAGGCTAGATAGTCACTTGCGATCATATGACTAACACTGCTGGAACCTTTATGCTCCTCACAGTACTTATGCCCAATTTTGTGTCCTTCAGAGTAGATATGCCCATCTTTGTGCCTCTCACAGTAGGTATGCCCAGTTTGTACCCCCCTCACAGAAGTTATACCTTCTTTTGTGCCCCCTCACTGTAGTTATGTCCAGATATGTGCCCCCTCACTGTAATTATGTCCAGATATGTGCCCCCTCACTGTAGTTATGGCCAGATATGTGCCCCCTCACTGTAGTTATGGCCAGATATGTGCCCCTCACTTTAGTTATGGCCAGATATGTGCCCCCTCACTTTAGTTATGGCCAGATATGTGACAACTGCCCCCTTACTGTAGTTATAGCCAGATATGTGCCCCCTCACTGAGGTTATGCCCATTTCTGTGCCCCCTCACAGGAATATGTCCTCCTTGTGGCCCCCAATGCCCTCTCCAGCTACATCAAATAAAAAACACAAATACTTACCTGCTTCCCTGATGATCAGCACATCCAGCAGCAGGATGCGCTCCCACACAGCTGCTGGCTGTGCAAGAGGCCGATTCCCTCTCTTTCAGCGCTCCTCCCACTGTGCGACCTGTGAGGGGTGCGCCAGGAGAACAGTGAAGCAGGGAGCGGATGGCACCCTGCTTCACTATGGAAAAATAACCTGGCATCGAAAAATAACTGCCGGGCGGGTGTCCCCCCTCAGCCTCTGTGACGGGGCACCTGCCCCGTCTGCCCCCCTCTATGCCCCTGGAGAGGGAAGAGGGATTGTCCATCATCGTCTAAATGCATACATCATTATATGGGAGGAATTGCACTGTGTACAGTTGGAACTGTGTTTTGCGATCATTGGATGTATTACATCTCCTATTTTTCACTTCAGTAAAGAGAGACATTTATTCTGCTACATCTAGCCTGGTTACTGACTCCTGCACTATATGCCAGCCATGGTACTCTACCCGCCCTTAATAGCACCCATACAAACACTTAACATCACAGGCACCCCAACTACCATCAGGCAAGAGCACCAGAACCAGAGTGTGTCCTGAGGGAAAATAGGGTGTGCCCTCCTTTCACTGCAGAGCCCTAAGGAGCAACTGTATGAGAAAAGCCACTGTGAATGACTGATACAGCTAGAGCCACTACCACTCCCATCCTCCAGTCCTGCTCCTCCTGGGCTTGCTTCATGTGTCGGTATTATAGCTGTGTGCATGAGCTCATTCCACTGGGACAGAAACCTGTGGAATAAATTGGTTCTATGTATAACGTGCGGATAATGCGTAAACGGTGTTTTTCTTTAGTAGGCCAGGGCATAGAATGACACAATCTATAATATATATCTAGATACAATGCATTTCACCTAACATATGAGTTTGTAGAGTTTGACATTTGGCTGCGCATTTGGCAGTCATGCTATTCCGCTGTGTAATTTGGTTTTCACTTCCCTGGATGTCTGTTCTCCATTGGAACACTGACTATTACTCTCCACTAGAAACGTACAGAAAATCTACTATTGTTAAGCACTCAATGGCCTCTGCAGAGATCCCAAATCCCATTACAATAAGAATACAAACAGAAGTACTTGGGCAAAGAGGGTAATGCAAAGCTACCTACAATCTGCAGCTAGACATGCTCAATAATAATAAGTAAATAGCAAACATTTCAATTTTACAGCAGAACTATTTAAAAATGAGCAAAATGCTGGAGGGTATAATTTTATCTAGAGGTGAACAGTTTCCTGTGTCATGATCCTGTTCATCAGACTTAGATCAGTTTATTATTACAGTTACTAAACTCTGCTAGCTAAGCATTCTGCCTGCCATTGTTGTCTTCTAATTGGATTATTGTATGTGTTTTATATTCTCTAGTAGGTTTTTCAGTGATATTAGTCTGGGTGCCAAATAGCAATATCTTTTAACCATCCATGAGTTTTGACCATCCATGAGTTTTGACCATCCATGAGTTGTAACCATCCATGAGTTGCCTTGGATGGTTTGGTCCAGCAATAGTTGGCAAAGTAAAGATTTGTACTGTCCTACTTAAAGGGGTTTTGCCATCACAAACAATGAGGGCATATCGCTATTATATGCCCCCATTTTCTGATAGGTGCAGGTCCCACCTCTGGGACCCGCACCTACATGGAGAACGGAGTGGGGAAAGTAGTGGAGGGCGAACTGCGCATGTGCAGCCGCCCTCCATTCATTTCTATGGGGCCGCCAAAAATATTTCCGTTGGCCCCATAGAAATTAATAGCGCGGTGTGCTCCCATTCACATATCGGAGAGCAGCGGGGAGCAGTGCTTGGTGGTGGCTGGACCCTGGAAGACCCAGGATCCTCCAGCCATGTCTCTCCCCGCTCTGTTCTCGTTGTAGGTGGGACCCGCATCTATCAGACAATGGGGGTATTCTAGCGATATGCCCTCATTGTCTGTGATTAGAATACCCCTTTAATGTTAGAAGTACAAATATAACTACTGTAAAGAGTCACCTAGTTAGTATGGTTGGAAAAGGACACAGGTCCATCAAGTCCAATGTAAAACCCTACCGTGTTGATCCAAAGGAAGACATTTACCCCATATTAAGGGATGAAAATTCCTGCCCAAATACGGAAAATAAATCCCTGGATCAACGTCTCATTGGCGTAACTAAAGCTATCCACTAAAATCTGCCTGTTTATAATCTTTATTAGAATCAAGCATTTAGCATATCATCATAAATTCCCAACTACAATAGACTGCTGGCTGATCTGCCGTAGGTATGGAGTGTCATTTATGGTTTAATTCCTGCCAATTATGCCTATTGAGTGTGCCTACAAGAGGGTGGCACACTGACTAACTATAATATATTTATTATCATTACATTTGTGTGTAGCTCTAATACAGACATAATGGAAAAATTCCACCAGCCCTTTATAGACTACTGGGACTCATTTAAATTAGGAGAACAATGAGAGTCCCTATAAAGGGACCCTCACCGATCAAAATGAAACTGTAATAACATTGAATGAAATGAACACTGCTTGACTATTGTAATACACACTTCACAGTTTTGTAGAAAATGTTCTTTTTACCTTAAATCATGTCTTTATTTTTAGGCCCTATGAACACAGCTGAGCTGGAGGCTGTATGAAGAGGTCCCTCTAAACATCCTACTGGTGTGTCATAGTTATATGACACACCAGTAGGATGATAACTGATTAAATTGATGAGCTCCATCAAGCCCAACCTATAGTTCTACTGTGTTGATCCAGAAGAAAGCAAAACACCTATGAATTGCCGCATATTAAAGTTCTTCTCCAACTTCACATATGGCATTCAGAAAACATCCCTAGATACACTCCTCATCTAGCAACTGGAATTGTGATATTGCAAGAAAGACATCCAGGCACCTCTTGAATTTTTGCAATATATAAACCATCACAACCTCCTCACTGCTTTTACATGTTAATGATGAAACCTTCTTTCCTTCAGAAGTAAAAGATGCTGTCTTGTCATGGTTGAAGGCCTAGGTATAAAAAGGATCATTATTTGTTCAGAACGATTCAATCACCCCTTGGCCATCTATTTTCTAAGTTAAATAACTCCAGGTTTGTAAACTTGCTCAGCAATCCATCCAGTCCCTTAATTTACCTTGGTAGTTCTCCTCTCACCTAGGACCTTATAATACACCAGTGCACAAACTGCACACAATACTCCTTTGTGGTCTTTGTGATTTATTTAGAGGCAAAGCGATGGACCCTGATAGAAGAGTACTATCCTTGTCCATTATGCGGACAATAATAGGACATGTTCTATCTTTGAACGGAACGGAAAACGGAAATATGGAAACGGAAGCCATACGGAGTACATTCAGGTTTTTTGCGGACCCATTGAAATGAATGGTTCCGTATATGGACCGTATACGGAATGCAAAAACGTCCTGTAAACTGATAAAATAAAAGTTTGTGTGCATGAGGCCTAAGTCTTTTTCAGCACCAGTTTCCCCAGTGTTCCACTATTTAATAATAATGGTGCATATTGTTTCCACAGTCTAAGTCCACGGCCTTACATTTATCTACATTGAGATTTATGTGCCCCCTCTCCACCCAAACCTTCAGTTTCCCTTAATCCCTCTGTATATTATCCTGCTCTGTATTGATTATTTTACAGAACTTAGTATTTTTGCTGGGGATAGCCGTTCGCTGCGAACCACATGCGGAGGAACTGCCCCCAGTTAGAAACACGCCACAGTGTTTGGGGTCTGGAGCAGTCCCACCCATTTTGGCCACGTTTATTTTTGTGATTCTTGTTTTATATGTATTGAATGTGCCATTGCATATGGCTTGTAAACATTCTGTTGCACCTGGAAGCCGGTGTCACATGGTCTGTTGTAGGTGTAGCTTGCGGCCTCATGTGTTCCCCATTGCATTGTTGGTCCTGCAGTGCAGGTGAGTGGGATGGGGCTGTAGGCTACTTAATACCTGTTCAGACCTTGTTCACACACCATAGGTAGTCTAGTGGTAGGACCCCATGTCATGCTGAGATACCGTGTAGTGGTGCCTAAAGGGGCTCCGATATGTTCCTGATTGGAAATATTGGCGAATCTCTCAGCTTTTAACACCAGAGTGAGGGATTAGCCAGTGTTGTCAGTTGCTTATCCATGTGGTGCATCTTTTTTCTGTGAGTTATGTAGAACTTAGTATCACCCTCCAATATTGAAATTCTGCTTTGTATGCCACAAAGTCATTAATAAACACAAAAAGAGGAGAGCCCAATACCGGCCTACAGTATGTGGCACCCCATCGGTGACCGTGACCCAATCTGACTTTGTACCATTATTAACTACCTTCTGTTTTCTATCACTGAGCCAATGTGAAGATATTCTTCTCAACATGGTTTGGATCCTCCATGGATTAATCAGTTGTGAACTTCCTCAGGACTTTGGTACAATGGGTGACTATTATAGATTTTTCTAAAGTGTTATAAGTACTGTTGTTTGAAACATAGATAAAGAAAAGGATGTTTGCAAATAGAAACCTGCTGTTCCTTGCATTTGTATTCTGGCAGCTGTATGGTAACATTTTGGTCTCCATGTGCCTCCATATGAAATTAGAAGAATATGAAGGTAAAGTCGGAATCCATAAAGGTCCGTGAGTACCATATTATGACTCTATGTAAGCGCTCATGCATTTTTGTGGCTCGGATGTGGACCCATTCAGTTCAATGGAGCCGCAAAGATGCAGACAGCACTCTGTGTGCTGTCTTCATCCGTTTCTCTGTTCCATGGTTTTGTGGACAAGAATAGCCATTTCTATAATGGGTGGCCTGTCCCGTTCGCAAATTGCAGAACACATGCGGCCGGCATCCATGTTTTGGGGAGCCTCAGAGGTTGTATATAGCCATAATATTCTCATTTGCAATTTATATCTTCATGTTTTTTTGTCCAGACCAACCATCCATCCAGTTGTAACCGCCAATGAATGTTACCAGTGTATTCTCCTATATTCAAGTTCTATTCTGTTTTGGAAAAAATGGGGATTGCAGTCAGCACAACCCAATACGCAGGTGCACGTTGCTATGGTGAAATACACATACAAACGTAAAAACAAAGGTGCAATGGCACACTGCAGCTAGAGCTCCGTCCTGCCACTATGCTGGATGTTAGATGAGGCATTAGTTTATATTTTGGCCAAATTGTGTAAGCCACCCACCACTTCACGGTTGCCTCTCGAGTGGTCCCTAACATTAATTCTTACCTTTTATGGGCCATATCAGCCACACAAAACCCAGGGAGTGCAGGTGCAGCATGCATGCCAGATACACTCTTCTTGTAACCCCGTCTGGTGCCATACAGCGTTCATCAGATCAAGGGATGCAAATACCAACATGCATGCTGAGCCCACTAGTACTTCTCCTGGAACCAAATGGCTTTTGGTAAGTTCTATAAAGCAGACTCAGTTTTATACTGACTTTAAAACCAGCCTACAGGGCGGATCCACTAGTCAGGTGTGCATGACTGCATGGAGGTCACCACGCCTCCCATATATGCTACAAAGGAAAAAAATGGGGATTGCAGTCAGCACAACCCAATACGAAGGTGCACGTTGCTATGGTGAAATACACATACAAACGTAAAAACAAAGGTGCAATGGCACACTGCAGCTAGAGCTCCGTCCTGCCACTATGCTGGATGTTAGATGAGGCATTAGTTTATATTTTGGCCAAATTATGTAAGCCACCCACCACTTCACGGTTGCCTCTCGAGTGGTCCCTAACATTAATTCTTACCTTTTATGGGCCATATCAGCCACACAAAACCCAGGGAGTGCAGGTGCAGCATGCATGCCAGATACACTCTGCTTGTAACCCCGTCTGGTGCCATACAGCGTTCATCAGATCAAGGGATGCAAATACCAACATGCATGCTGAGCCCACTAGTACTTCTCCTGGAACCAAATGGCTTCTGGTAAGTTCTATAAAGCAGCATTCTGTTTTGGTAATCTTATACCGCGTGTAAGGTGAATGCTGCTCACCCCTGTTCGTGTTTTTTAATTTTGTCAGCAGCAGACACAGGCAATACATCAGAATCTGAGTCCTTGACACTAAAGGTGACCCCTGCAGCCGTGTAATGACACAATACATAATCCTTAATGAAGTCACTATCTTCACACTCTCTTCCTCGCTCTGTCTCTACCAGGTGATTTATGATGGCCTCACTGTGCTGTGCCCCTTTTCATTTTACCGTGACAAAGTGCCTGAGACAATTATCTTGCTGATTAGACCCAATAAAAAACTACCTGGGAGATTTCTGCAGGTGTCATATGCACTAGTCCTATATCAATCCTTGTGTGCACTACCTGACGTTGCTCTAAAAGAGTCTTTTGTGGATGTAACACGGAGACAGAACAACAAATGTCTATAGATCTGATGTTAACGGCGAGGAAACGTATTCCGACAGAATTAGATGTTTACCAGCAAGGCATGCTGAGCAGCAGCCTGATTTATCTAGAAAGGATCGGACAATTTTACACTAAAAGTTACTTGTCAAGTACTGCAGCATGGAAGAGCTGTAATGGAAATGTCTTTGGAAGGTCATTATTTGTGGAATGCTTTTTCAAGTATTGATGTAACATAAAAAGGATATAACTTGTTTATTGTTCTCTAGTGCCTTATGTTTCTTGGATTTTACAGAATCTGTGTCTCCTCTGGAAATAAATTTAACCTGACTCAATGCTCCCATTTGTGTTGTTTCTTGACAGCTGATATTACACATACTAATTTGCATTTATTTTTTACCAGAAACCAAGAGGAGAGTTGCCTAGCCTACAACAGTCATCACATATACTAAGTGGTCTCCATAATAGAAATGGTATCCACCCAGATGTCTCCAAAAGGCCTCTCAGCTAGAACAAACACTACTGTCTGCTTTTGTTCTGGAAGAGCTATTTGCAGTTGTGAGCCTGGCCTAGCTATTATCTAGTTATGTTAGGAAGACTGTTTGAATAGCTAAGCATTGGCTGAATGTGTTGTAGGTGTGAGACACAGCTTTTTTTTTTTTTTGAAAAGAAAGCTGGATTGTACATGTTTTTCATGTGCTTCAGATGAATCACCAAAAAACAAAAAAACAGGTTTGTTAGAATATGAATTTTGTTTATAAATTTGGGACTAAGTCATATATTTTTCATTCAAATACTTTAAAGTAATAGTGAAATTATGGTATACAGTACTGTGCAAAAGTTTTAGGAAAGTGTGCAAAAACTTCTGCAAAGAAAGAATGCTTTCAAGAAGAACAGAAGTGCTAATAGTTTATTTTGTTCAAATTAACAAAACACAAAGTGAACAAACAAAAATCTAAATCAAATCAATATTTGGTGCGACCACCCTTTACCTTCGGTGTAGCATGAATTCATCTAGGTACGCTTGAATACAGTGAGCGGGAACGAGATAAATGCATGATAAAGCAGACAGTCTTTTCATGAAGCATGAATGTGGACACAGCGAATTGAATGTAAGGTTTTTAAACCTTTTGGCCTCATGCACACGACCGTTGTTGTGGTCTGCGTCCGAGCCGCATATTTTGCGGCTTGGGCGCGGACCTATTCACTTCAATGGGCCCGCAAAGATGTCCGCATCCGTTGTTCCGTTCCGTGCCCCTGCAAAAAAATAGAACATGTCCTATTCTTGTCCGCTTTGTGGACAAGAATAGGCATTCTATAATGCGGAGTAGCTTCCGTGTTTTGCGGATCTGTAGTTTGCAGACCGCAAAACCCCAACAGTCGTGTACATGAGGCATTTCTTTGTGAATGCTGTTTTGCACTTAATAACCTCGTGAATAATGAAGTTAAGAAATAGACTAAATGTTAGTTCTTGCTGCCCCAGTGGTCAAGTGTGGTACTGCATTTTTAAAATGTTCATTTATCTTCAAATATTGAATACTTTAGGTTAAAGAGGTATTCTGGGAATAGATTGGCAGTGAGCCACAGGTGAGTGTGTGGAGGATGGGAGTGATAGCTATGGCTGTAAGGGTGGTAGTAGCACTCGCAGTTCATGGTGAAAATCTTCACTCTGGCGCTGCTTAGGGCTGTGCAGTGACTTTAGGGTGCACACTGTGTGCTGTCCGCATCTTTTCTGGCCCCATTGAAAATTTATGGGTCCGCACTCTTTCCGCATAATTGCGGAACTGATCCGGACCCATTCTACAGACGTCTGAATGCACCCTAAGGGACTGAGCAACCCAAGACCACCCTGGCAGTAAGCATTGGTGTGGACTAGTATTAGTCTGTGGCTTTTGGCACATGTTTGTTTGGACAATAACATATCTAATGTCTTGATCCATGTTATATTATCATCACACGTCTAACAAGAGCACCCCCCACCCATATACGGTATAATAATACACTATGGCTTTTCTGGGAATCCATGCTGCAGACAGAGAATCATCTATGTACATGAAAATATATTGTTGCATCAGTAATGTTAATAAATCTTAATGAAATAATACATTTAGAAGAATTGTCTAGGCCACAAAACGGCTGCTTCACTGCACATCAGCAACTTGACACATATAAAATAAATGTAACCTGTATAAACACAGATTTAAGTATTCTAAATCCCAGGGATTTTGCTTGGCTTTGATTTTAGGATTCTGCGAAAAGGGCGAGGGACTTGTATCAGAAATACAGGTCATATATAAGAAGTCAGCTAAATGAATGCACATTATTGGCCAATAAACAGCTCATCCATTAGCGGCCGGGCTTCTGAATAATATAGCACTCTCATATTGCCATAATTTATACTGCTGACTGGAGAATAGACAAGATTATTACAGTGAGGGATCCTGGAAGGCACATGATGCATGAGGAGGCTGCATTGATCTTCACACAACAGGAAGGTGTCTAGACTGGAGATGTACGGCGCAGGCTTTCAGAGAAGGATATAACTCATGTGCGCAGGACGTAATGGAGTAACAGAGCTGGTGATTGATGACTTGTCCCCAAACACTGGCACTGCTGCTATTAGATAGAAGGTGCGAGTGCTGACCTTTCATCACTCTGCATGTCCTTCAGTCACTTCAAACGACCTCTCTTAAAGAAGAAGCCATTACTATTTACAGGCAGAATTGAATTTTAATTTCATAGCAGTTTTCATGTGAATATTATTCAGATTTTTCATGACAGTAGGTATGTAGCTCCTAGGATCCAGTACAAAATCTGCAACAGGTCCACCACCTACTATATGCAATTTATAATACTGGTGACTTCTTCTGTAACAGAAGTGCATTTCGGCCCCCAGGACAATAGGGCCTGGGTGCAACTTACAACTGCTGCTTTGGCATTCCCTATAGCCGTGCTCTGCAACAGGAAATGGACAAGCCAATAGCACCATAGAAGTCAGGATGTTGGTTTTATATATGACTTGTGAGAATGACTTGTATAACAAATTTTTATGTGGCTGACATTACAACTGTCACAGAATCTGGATAATACAGACAATGATATACCATCACAGGGATAATAAGCACAGTGATGTCACAGTACAATAATAATAAACACAGAGATGTCACAGTACAGTGATAATAAACACAGTGATGTCACAGAACAGGGATAAAATGCACAGTGATGTCACAGTACAGGGATAATAAACACAGTGATAGTAACATAGTATATAAGGCTGAAAAAAGACATCTGTCCATCCAGTTCGGCCTGTTATCCTACAAGTAGATCCAGAGGAAGGCAAACAAAAACCCCTGTGAGGTAGAAGCCAATTTTCCCTGTGAGGGAAAAAAATTCCTTCCGACTCCAATCAGGCAATCAGAATAACTCCCTGGATCAACGACCCATCTTTAGTAGCTGTAGCCTGTAATATAATTAGACTCCAGAAATACATCCAGGCCCCTCTTGAATTCCTTTATTGAACTCACCATTACCACCTCCTCAGGCAGAGAGTTCCATAGTCTCACTGCTCTTACAGTGAAGAATCCTTTTCTATGTTTGTGTACAAACCTTCTTTCCTCCAGACGCAGAGGATGTCCCCTCGTCACAGTCCTCGGGAGGATAAATAGATGATGGGAGAGATCTCTGTACTGACCCCTGATATATTTATACATAGTTATTAGATCTCCCCTCAGTCGTGATAACCTTTCAGGGTACTGTAGTTGCCCCATTCCAGTTATTACTTTAGTTGCCCTCCTCTGAACCCTCTCCAGCTCTGCTATGTCTGCCTTGTTCACAGGAGCCCAGAACTGTACACAGTACTCCATGTGTGGTCTGACTAGTGATTTGTAAAGTGGTAGGACTATGTTCTCATCATGCGCGTCTATGCCCCTTTTGATGCAACCCACTGGTTAATACAGCCTAGTTTGCTGTTTATTAAAATTCCTTGTCAGTGTTACCCAGTGTTTTACATTTAGTATGTACTGATCACTTGTATTATTCCTTCCCATGTGCATAACCTTACATTTGTCAGTGTTAAACCTCATCTGCCACTTCTCTGCCCAAGCCTCTAATCTATCCAGATCCATCTGTAGCAGTAAATTGTCCTCTTCAGTGTTAATTTCTTTACACAGTTTAGTGTCATCTGCAAAAATGTATATTTTACTGTGCAGGCCTTCTACAAGATCATTAATAAATATATTGAAGAGAATAGGGCCCAATACTGACCCCTGAGGTACCCCACTAGTGACAGTGACCTAATCTGAGTATCTACTGTTAATAACCCCCTGTTTTCTGTCACTCAGCCAGTTACTTACCCACATACAGACATTTTCTCCCAGTCAGAGCATTCTCATTTTATATACTAACCTTTTATGAGGTACAGTGTCAAATACTTTGGAGCAGTCCAGATATATGGCATCCATTGATTCGCCGCTGTCAAGTCTAGAACTTACCTCCTCATAGAAACTGATTAAATTAGTTTGACATGACGGATCCCTCATGAAGTCATGCTGATATGGCGTTATTTGCTTATTTTCATTAAGATTCTCCAAGATAGCATCTCTTAGAAAACATTCAAACAGTTTACCCACAACAGATGTTAAACCTACCAGCCTATAGTTTACAGGCTCTGTTTTTGGACGCTTTTTGAATATTGGCACCACATTTGCTATGCGCCAATCCTGTGGAACACTCCCTGTCAATATAGAGTCTGTAAATATCAGAAATAAGGGTCTGGCTATGACATTACTTAATTCTCTTAGGATATGGGGGTGTATGCCATCTGGTACTGGCAATTTGTCAATTTTTATTTTTGGGGGAATCTACTTCTACATTCTGCATTTCATCTGACTTATTTTCCTCAGTGAATATAGTGGGGAAACAAATATTTAATAGCCTTGCTTTTTCCTCGTCGCTCTCTGCAACTTCCCCCTCATTGCTCTGTAGAGGGCCGACACCTTCAGATTTATACTTTTTACCATTTACATAATTAAAGAACATTTTACGGTTAGTTTTGCTCTCTTTAGCCATTAATCTCTTGGTCTCTAGTTTGGCGGTTTTTATTTGTTTTTCACATATTCTATTTTTTTCTTATAGTTTTTCAGTGCTTCCTGGCTCCCCTCCTGTTTTAGTGATGTAAATGCTTTATTTTTGTAATTTATTGCTTTATTTACAGTTCTATTTATCCACATTGGTCTCTTCTTGTTCCTTAACTCTTTATTCCTATAAGGTATGTACCTCTCACAATTAGATTTTAGGATGCTTTTAAAAATATCCCATTTTGTGGCTGTATTTTTATTTTTGAGGACTTTGTCCCAGTTAGTTAGGCCTATGGCCTCTTTTAGTTGCCTAAATTTAGCTTTTTTGAAGTTTGGTATTTTCGTTCCTCCCTGTAGAAACGCTCGTTTGAAGGATAATTAGAAGGTTATTACTTTATGGTCACTATTTCCCAGGTGTCCCCAGCCTGCACATCTGTTGTCTATTGTTTAATACTAAGTCCAGTATGGCCATCCCTCTAGTCGGGTTCTGAACCAGTTGGGAAAGGTAATTGTCTTTGGTCATTGCCTAGAACCAGTCTAAATCTGGGTGGTTGAAGTCCCCCATAATAACCACCTGATTATGATTTGCCGCTTCGTCTATCTCGTTTAGTAGTAGATTTTCTGTGGACTCTGGTATATTAGGTGGCTTATAGTAAACTCCTATTAGTAATTTATTAATATTTTTGCCTCCATGTATTTCTAACCACAGTGACTCCACATGTTCATGTACCTCACTTATATCTTCTCAGACTGTGGGCTTTAGACAATCCTTTCTAAACAGATGTCACAGTACAGGGATAATAAGCACAGTGATGTCACAGTACAGGGATAATAAGCACAGTGATGTCACAGTACAGGGATAATAAACACAGTGATGTCACAGAATAAGGGATAATAAACACAGTGATGTCACAGTACATGGATAATACACACAGTGATGTCACAGTACAGGGATAATAAACACAGTAATGTCCCAGTACAGAGATAATAAACAAAGTGATGTCACAGTACAGGGATAATAAGCACAGTGATGTCACAGTACAGAGATAATAAACACAGTTATGTCACAGTACAGGGATAATACACACAGTGATGTCACAGTACAGGAATAATAAACACAGTGATGTCACAGTACAGGGATAATAAACACAGTGATGTTACAGTACAGGGATAATAAACACAGTGATGTCACAGTACAGGGATAATAAACAGTGATATCACAGTACAGGGAAATTAAACACAGTGATGTCACAGTACAGGAATAATTAACACAGTGATGTCACAGTGCAGGGATAATAAAACAGTGATATCACAGTACAGGATAATAAACAATGATATGACAGTACAGGGAAATTAACCCCTTAATGATTTATTTATATTTTTTGCAAATCTGACCAGTGTCACTTTATGTGGTGATAACTTTTAACGCTTTTACTTATCCAGGCCATTCTGAGATTGTTTTTCATCACATATTGTACTTCATGACAGTGGTAAAATGGAGTCAAAAATTTCATTTTTATTTATAAAAAATACAAAATTTACCAAAAATTTGGAAAAATTTTCAATTTTGCAAGTTTTAATTTCTATACTTCTATAATACATATTATTACCAAAAAGTTTCTGATTTACATTCCACATATGTCTACTTCATGTATCGATCATTTTGGGAATGCTATTTTATTTTTGGGGACGTTACAAGGCTTAGAAGTTTAGAAGCAAATCTTGAAATTTTCAGAAATTTTCCAAAACCCACTTTTTAGGGACCAGTTCAGGTCAGAAGTCACTTTGTGAGGCTTACATAATAGAAAGCACCCAAAAATGACCCCATTCTAGAAACTAGTCCCCTCAAGGTATTCAAAACTTATTTTACAAACGCTGTTAACCCTTTAGTGTGCTTGTATTTGGGTGGCTCACTTAGGGTGAATTAATGACGGGTGCTGCTAGTCCTATTGGGTCTCACCCAACCCTTTTGGATAATAGGTATTCAATACAGAAAATTAGGACGAGCACTCCTTACATTGGTCCATATGGAGAACAAGGAAGATATATTCTTTTTTTAAAAATGATATAATTTCTTTAAAAATTGATATACTTTATTATCCCATATTTATGCAACAATAAAAAATACAGTAAAAATATATACAATAAAAATCAATATTCTGGCTGGTGTGGCGTTTAATGATGACCGTAAATCCCTAGTCCATCATTTCACCACATCATATCAGAACAATAAACCACTTTAAATACACTGCACAATTATATGCTATGTTGAAACCTGATTGGTGCGGTATTTTAATGGTATTTTAATGGTGACCGTATTGACCTAGTCCACCATTCCACCGTCCCATATCAGAGCATATAAACACATTGAGTCCACTGTTTAACGTGAAGATTCTCAGTTTTTCCCAGTGTACTGTGCGGCTGTAGGTCTGAATTAGTTAATATTCAAGTTCGTAGTTAATCCTTTCGGTTGGGTCCCAACATTTCGGTTTGTGTGACCAAATTCATCAGTATTTACACCACTATTTCCTGATTGAAATTGGATTTGAAATATTACTATATGCCCATAATATCTGCGGTACTCCGGTTCAATTATGTTGTATAGTGACACTGCAGTATAATGTCCTTTTAAATTAAGTTCTCATTACTGTATTGTATAGTAAATTATACTTTCATTCATTTCGGTACCTTATCTTCTTGAGGTTGCCGGCAGCCGCTGCATCCACTGGCGTCCCACGTGGTGTCAGCGCGTGACTGTCTTACCTCGTGTAGTGTAGCTGTACGGGCTTGCAGTGTGCCGGAGGGTAGCTGTACGGGCTTGCGATGTACCGGAGGATAACACCGCTTGCTGGAAGATTACCAGTATTCCTTCGGAGCGCTCCTTAATGTAATTTACGGGGTCTTCTTACCAAACGCGTTTCGGGACTAACATATCCCTTCCTCAGTGGTGAAGATCCCCGCATATTCTTAGCTACTTTATAGGTTCCGTTTCCGTCTTGCGGTGGTAAGAGAGAAGGAAATCCTGGACTGGATCATATATCCTATCTTGTCCCGCACATCATATGCATGTATTTTCCCATAAGTGACAAGCTAGATACTCATAATGAACATGAGTATGTCATAATGAGTCCAATATAGTGCAATATGAATAGGAAAATAGTAAAAGATGAATAAAAATTGAATAAAAAGGTGAAAAATAAAGGATAAAAATATACATATGGTTAAAATGGCGGTGATTATTTAGTAGTAGTCCAAAGGTGGAAATTCCTCATTTTATATTCAATATTGGCTGAAAATTCACAGTAATTACTTGCTAGTGGTATTGAGGTAGAAGATTTGAAGTACTGAATGAACAACGTTTTTAGACAGAACCCCACCGCACCACAGGACGAGGCACAGGACACCACCCCCAAGAGGACCGGATCGGATACAGGTTTTACCACAACACACATACAATCTGAGACACAGGAACAAATCATGGGAATGGAATTCCAGGACACAGTCACATCAGAACACTTATCACAGAACATATCCACAGAAACAACACAATCAGCACTATTAAGAACGACAGAGATACACCACAAACAGGAACATGGAAAGAAACGCACACGAAGAGGAAGGAGAAATAAGGAGAAAACACGAGCACCAACACACGAGGAGATGAAACACAATCCAATTATTAACTTAAGTAACGTGGTACTCACTAAAGATCAAGAAAATCTACTAAATAAGGGACTAAAATACGCCCCTACCCAGCAATTGAGTAAATTTGATACTTTAATTGGAGTAGAAAAATTTATAAGAAAACTGTGCCTAAAGAAATATTTTATAAAAAATCCAGTAACAATAAATACACAGAACAATAGTGATGTCTATGTACATACAGATCTGAAGAAGAAATCAAAAAATTACCCGAGGAAAGAAATAAGTTATGAAATTGCAGCATTTAAGAAAAACGTTGAGAGTGACATAAGGAAGATGAGTAAATCATCGAGAAGATGTAACATAACAAGGGGAGAAATGAGAGCTATTAAAGAATTACAGGGACAAGAAAATATCACTATACGCCCAGCAGACAAGGGGGCGCTATAGTGATATTGAACACTGAACAGTATAATAAAGAGAGTTTGAGGCAATTACAGGACATTACAACATATAAAAACTATCTACAGACCCGACAGATGAATTCAATGATAATTTAATACAAATGAGTACAAGAGGCTTAGAAATGGATATACTTACGAAAGAAGAGTTTTCTTTTATTACAAACACCCCAAAAAGAATACCAGTATTTTATCAGTTACCTAAAGTACACAAAGACCCCTAAACCCTCCAGGACGCCTAATTATTTCGGGAATAGGATCTATAACTTCCAATTTGTCACAGTATATAGATCGAATATTACAGCCTACAGTGAAAAAAATAAGATCCTATATTAAAGACACGACCCAAATAATAAGAATAGTTGAGAATTTAAAAATGGGACAGGACTGGATAATAGGTACTTTAGACGTACAGTCCTTATACACGGTAATAGACCACAAGATGGGTGTTGAAGCAATGGCTAGACAACTGCAAGTGAATAGTGATATGA
Source organism: Bufotes viridis (assembly GCA_033119425.1). Lineage (NCBI taxonomy): Eukaryota > Metazoa > Chordata > Amphibia > Anura > Bufonidae > Bufotes > Bufotes viridis. Next base: position 74,541,330 of record CM065590.1, on the reverse strand, counting down.
GACAAGATCAAATAGAATATTTGAAAGAGTTGGTAACATTTATCCTCTCACACAACTATTTCTATTATGATTCTGATTATTATTTACAGACTCGGGGACCGCTATGGGCACCAGATTCGCCCGAGTTACGCCAATCTGTTTATGGCGGATTGGGAGCAAGAAGTTATCACACCAAAGCTCGGGCGAGTCTGGTGCTCTGGCGCAGATATATCGACAATATAGTGTTCATTTGGGCAGGGGAGAAGAAACACTAGAATCCTTCTTATCTGAGATTAATAACAACAACAGGAATTTATGTTTTTCATCGACCATTAGCAAGAGGGAAGTCGAGTTCTTGGACCTCCTAATAAGGATAGAGGGGAGAATTTAATATGTAACACCTTTCAGAAGCTAGTTAATAAAAATAGCTATATACACTATGAAAGTTGCCATTTACCAAAATGGCTGTTAAATATCCCTCTAGGACAATTTAGGAGAATAAAACTCAACTGTACTAGGAATTCCGATTTTGAAGTGGAGGCAGACAAGATGCGTACTCAATTTTTGGAAAAACAGTACCCTACCAAAACTGTTGATGAAGCCCTAGAAAAATAAGAAACTTAAGTAGGAAAGAATTTTTTGAGGATAAACCAATAACGAAAGTAACAAAAAGGAAGAGGAGAATCAGATTAGGGTCATTCTACCATACAATATCAAATACAAACAAGTCCGGAAGATTCTACAGAAACATTGGCACCTGATCTTAAAAGATAAAACTATAGGTACACTGTTACCCAATACCCCCTCATCACATTCACAAAAGCATCCAATCTAAGTCTCAAAATAGCCCCAACAGTAAAAAATAAGGTTAGATCTAGTAATAGTTTAGACAGGTGGATGGGTATCAAAGGATTTTATCGGTGTGGGAGATGTACGAACTGCAAACAAACTAATTTTCCAAAGAAAACCATAACTGTCAGATCCTCCATTAGTACATATAAACATGAAATAAGAGAGCACTTATCGTGCAATTCTACTAACGTAATATACCTCATAAATTGTCCGTGCAACAAACAATACGTTGGAAGGACAAAGAGGACCTTAAAAAGAGAATCTCCGAACACATTAACAATATTAAGAAAGGATATGAAAAACACACCCTATCCCAACACTTCAAACAAATACACAATAAGGATCCGACAGGGTTGACATTTGTAGCATTGGAACGAGTGGAGAGACATTGGAGGGGGAGACCATGTCAGTAGAATGTCACGGTTGGAATCAAGGAGAATCTATGATTTTGACTGTGTGGTACCTAATGGTTTGAATGCAGAATATGAAATATTTGGTTTTCTGTGAGGGTGGATGTGCCCTACTGACAGGCTAGCCCAGCTTTTTTAATTTGCTGGGCTGCTTCTTAGTGAGACACTTCCACCTCAATACCACTAGCAAGTAATTACTGTGAATTTTCAGCCAATATTGAATATAAAATGAGGAATTTCCACCTTTGGACTACTACTAAATAATCACCGCCACTTTAACCATATGTATATTTGTATCCTTTATTTTTCACCTTTTTATTCAATTTTTATTCATCTTTTACTATTTTCCTATTCATATTGCACTATATTGGACTCATTATGACATACTCATGTTCATTATGAGTATCTAGCTTGTCACTTATGGGAAAATACATGCATATGATGTGCGGGACAAGATAGGATATATGATCCAGTCCAGGATTTCCTTCTCTCTTACCACCGCAAGACGGAAACGGAACCTATAAAGTAGCTAAGAATATGCGGGGATCTTCACCACTGAGGAAGGGACATGTTAGTCCCGAAACGCGTTTGGTAAGAAGACCCCGTAAATTACATTAAGGAGCGCTCCGAAGGAATACTGGTAATCTTCCAGCAAGCGGTGTTATCCTCCGGTACATCGCAAGCCCGTACAGCTACCCTCCGGCACACTGCAAGCCCGTACAGCTACACTACACGAGGTAAGACAGTCCGCGCGCTGACACCACGTGGGACGCCAGTGGATGCAGCGGCTGCCGGCAACCTCAAGAAGATAAGGTACCGAAATGAATGAAAGTATAATTTACTATACAATACAGTAATGAGAACTTAATTTAAAAAGGACATTATACTGCAGTGTCACTATACAACATAATTGAACCGGAGTACCGCAGATATTATGGGCATATAGTAATATTTCAAATCCAATTTCAATCAGGAAATAAGCGGTGTAAATACTGATGAATTTGGTCACACAAACCGAAATGTTGGGACCCAACCGAAAGGATTAACTACAAACTTGAATATTAACTAATTCAGACCTACAGCCGCACAGTACACTGGGAAAAACTGAGAATCTTCACGTTAAACAGTGGACTCAATGTGTTTATATGCTCTGATATGGGACGGTGGAATGGTGGACTAGGTCAATACGGTCACCATTAAAATACCATTAAAATACCGCACCAATCAGGTTTCAACATAGCATATAATTGTGCAGTGTATTTAAAGTGGTTTATTGTTCTGATATGATGTGGTGAAATGATGGACTAGGGATTTACGGTCATCATTAAACGCCACACCAGCCAGAATATTGATTTTTATTGTATATATTTTTACTGTATTTTTTTATTGTTGCATAAATATGGGATAATAAAGTATATCAATTTTTAAAGAAATTATATCATTTTTTAAAAAGAATATATCTTCCTTGTTCTCCATATGGACCAATGTAAGGAGTGCTCGTCCTAATTTTCTGTATTGAATACCTGTTAACCCTTTAGGTTTTCTAGAAGAGTTAATGGCAAATGGAGAAAAATTTCAGAATTTCGATTTATTGGAACATTTTCCATTTTAATCCATTTTTCCAGTCACAAAGCAAGGGTTAACAGCCAAACAAAACTCAATATTTATTGCCCTGATTCTGTAGTTTGCTGAAACACCCCATATGTCTCCGTAAATGCTGTATGGCCATACGGCAGGGTGTAGAAGGAAAGGAACGCCATATGGTTTTTGGAAGGCGGTTTTTGCTGGACTGGATTTTTGACACCATGTCCCATTTGAAGCCCCCAGATGCACCCCTAGAGTAGAATCTCCAAAAAGTGACTCCATCTAAGAAAGTACACCCCTCAAGGTATTCAAAACCGGTTTTATAAACTTTGTTAACCCTTTAGGTGTTCCACAAGAGTTATTGGAAAATGGAGATGAAATTTCAGAATTTCTATTTTTTGTTACCTTGCCTCAAAAAAGGTGTAATATAGAGCAACCAAAAATCATATTTACCCTAAAATAGTACCAACAAAACTGACACCTTATCCCGTAGTTTCCAAAATGGGGTCACTTTTTTGGGGTTTCTACTGTAGGGGTGCATCAGGGGGCTTCAAATGGGACATAGTGTCAAAAACTAGTCCAGCAAAATCTGCCTTCCAAAACCATATGTCATTACCTTACTTCTACGCCCTGCCGTTTGGGCATACAGCAGTTTACGACCACATATGGGGTGTTTGTGCAAAATAGAGAATCAGGGCAATAAATATTGAGTTTTGTTTGGCTGTTAACCCTTGCTTTGTTACTGGAAAAATGGATTAAAATGGAAAATTTGCCGTTATAGCTGTTTTGGGACTTTTTTTTTTTTTTTATTACATCGTTGAACTGACAGGTTATATTGTGTTCTATTCTTATAAAGCAGGTTGTTACGGATGCTACAATACCAAATATGTATACTTTTTTATATTTATTTAAGTTTTACACAATAATATTTTTTTGAAACAAAAAAATCATGTTTTAATGTCTCCATAGTCTGAGAGCCATATTTTTAATTTTTTTGGGCGATTGTCTTATGTAGGATATCATTTTTTGCGGGATGAGATGACGGATTGGCACGGATTGGCACTATTTGTGGGTGCATATAACGTTTTTATCGTTTGCTATTACAGTTTTTGAGATGTGAGGTGACAAAAATTGTTTTTTTACATTGTTTTTATTTTTACGGTATTTACCTGATATAGCAGATTCTTACGGACGCCGCAATACCTAATATGTATACTTTTTTAAAATTTATTTTACATTAACACTATAACAGCATTTTAGGAAAAAAAATAATGTTTTAGTGTCTCTATAGTCTGAGAGCCATATTTTTTTAGGCGATTGTCCTATGTAGGGGCTCATTTTTTGCGGGATGAGATGGCGGATTGATTGCTACTATTTTAATAGGCATACGCCTCTTTGATCGCTTTTTATTACACTTTTTGTGATGTAAGGTGACAAAAAATTGCTTATTTTACATCATTTTTTTATAATTTTTTTACGGTATTTGCGTTAGGGGTTAGGTCATGTGATATTTTTATATAGCAGGTTTTTTTGGACGCGGCGATACCTAATATGTGTAGTGTATTTTATTTTATTAATTTTTATTTAGTGATATGTTTTTTTATTTTTACTTTTTTAACTTTTTACATTTTCTTTTGACCCAGACCCACTTGGTTCTTGTAGATCCAGTGGATCTGGTGCCTATCTAATACAGTACAGTACACTATACAGTGTACTGTGCTGTATTTTTTTGCCTTTAGCACAAGTCTGATTAGACTTACAGTACCATGGCAAGCACGCCTCTGAAAGTGATGGGGAGGAGGGGGCTCCCTCCCTCTGCGATCCCATCCTGTCATGGGGCTGCAAAGGCACAGCAAACCCCGATAGGAGAGGGAGGGAGATCTCTCCCTGTTAACCCTTACGGACCGCAGTATGGAAGGGGTTAAATGGCTGCCATCTGATCAAGCACAGATGTCAGCCGTTTCTATCAGAGTGTCAGCAATGTGCACCGCCTCCCGCAACCACACCCCTGCACCCCCGCAGCCAAAATATGATTGGGGCTGCATTGACCTGCGGTTTGCATCGATCGCCGATATGGGGGTCACAGGACCCCCTGGGCATTGTAACAAGGTACCTGCTGAATGATTTCAGCAGGTACCTTATTCCGATCACTAGCCGGCTGAGCAGCAGTGATCGGAACTACTCATGACGTACCGATGCGTCATGGGTCCTAGGACTCGGAAACCATGACGTACCGGTACGTCATGCGTCCTTAAGGGGTTAAACACAGTGATGTTACAGTACAGGGATAATAAACACAGTAATGTCCAAGTACAGAGATAATAAACATAGTGATTTCAAAGTACAGGGATAATAAACAAAGCGATGTCACAGTACAGGGAAATTAAACACAGTGATGTCACAGTACAGGGATAATAAACACAGTGATGTCACAGTACAGGGATAATAAACACAGTTATGTCACAGAATAAGGGATAATAAACACAGTGATGTCACAGTACAAGAATATTAAACATAGTGATGTCACAGTGCAGGGATAATAAACACAGTGATGTCACAGTACAGGGATAATAAACACAGATATGTCACAGAATAAGGGATAATGAACACAGTGATGTCACAGTACAAGAATATTAAACATAGTGATGTCACAGTGCAGGGATAATAAACACAGTGATGTCACAGTACAGGGAAAATAAACACAGATTTATCACAGCACAGGAATATTAAACACAGTGATGTCACAATACAAGGATAATAAACAGTGATGTAACAATACAGGAATAATAAACACAGTGATGTCACAGTACAGGGATAATAAACACAGTGATGTCACAATATAGGGATAAAAACACAGTGATGTCACAGTACGGGAATAATACACTCAATGATGTCACTGTACAGGGATAATACATGAAACAAGTTGCTGGAACAGCAGTGAAAACACACTGCTCTGCACAGAAAAACTTTCAGAAAAAACTTAGGTGGCTGTCCAGGAATGTGGACAACACTGTGACACCACATTGCAAATGGATCAATTCAGTCACAGGCTGCTGCTCAGACCTTTAGAAAGGTCCAAAGGAAGTTGGTAAAGATGCTGCTTATGTCAGTAGGAGAAGGGTGCCCAAGTGTGAGCGTTGCACAAAAGGGACTGTTTATTCAACAGTAAAGCTGGAAATTACATATAAAATAATAAAAACTGGACATAAAAACTAAGAGATAGAAAAGAGGGAAATGTTGATCAGCTCATAATACGGTTCGGCAGCAGACCACCACTTTTCTTATATAAGCTGATGAGCTGATCAACATTTCCCCCTTTTATATTGAATTACCACGCCATACTACAATTACTAAAACTAAGTGGTACAGCAGCAGCTGCACTACCAGCAACTTGGCCAGGTGGGAGCTTAGCTTGTACACAAGATAATTGCTGGTTGTGAATAGTATTTTCATGGCCACACATTCCATTATAGATGTCTCACAATGGAGTGGAGGACATGAAGGCGGAGGGGTCTGGGCAGGTGAAGAAGCAGATGATGTTTATGACAAGTACACGGTACTGTTTAGTCATGCGGCCTGGCAAAGAAGACCGGAGATGGAGGATAGACTTGTTCGAATGCTGGCCAGTTTTTTTCACACAGGATCCAGTAATTCCACCTCATTTTCCCTGGTACCTATGTTTGAATGCCCAAAGATTAATTTAGTCTTGCAGTTTTTGCATACTGCGGTGGTTTTGTGTGACTGCCTTGTGGAGAAAAACTACCATACGGGAGATACTCATACACAGCTAGCGGCAGTCGAGCTTGGCTGAGGTCAATCATGTTTTGAGCCTGTGCCCAAAGTATCAGCAGCATCACTAGTTCCTGAGGTGACCAGAACAGAAGCAGATCTGAAACTGCCAGTTTCTTTGGATGATTTGGCAGTACGTTGCTTCTGCTCTTTTTACTGCCATGGCCACCACCCTCCTACTCAGCTGTCCTCTCCTCCTCAGCACAATGAGCTGGCTTTCTGGTTCTGTCCAATGCACAATCCTCATCATAGTCCTCACCTTCCCCACCATTTTTATTAGACTGTGATTTGTCAATGTGGACTCCTTGTCTCCCCTCTCGATTTCCTGTTCTGTACTTACCCTGAGTTCCACTATCACTACCACTGTCCTTACTGACACTACAAGTGCCACTACTACCGACACAACCAGCAACACAGCTATGCATGGGGTATCTCAACATGAACCTCCTTCTCATGGCAGTCCAAACATTGAATGTTCTCACCCAAGTTATCAACAGAAAGACAATCTTGAGTATCTTACATTTTATGGGGTTTTTATTGGTTCTTTTAGGGAAAAGAAGGTGTCCCACTAGGAGGAGACAGTGAAGAAAGGTGATGCAAATGAAAGGCTATTCTGGGACTGCAAGGAGGAGTAGGAGGAATGCTGTGACCCCTGGCTCCAAGGCACTGTGTCAGAATCAGAGGTGACCTCGACATCATTCTGCTATGACTGGGAGGAGTGAGCCATCTAGCCACAATGTCATCCTTTTTGGACAGTACCAGCAGTGACAGACTGCTTCACCCCATGCGTGAGAAGGAGCACTATCGGAAGTCATTCCTCCCTGCTGCTGTTAGGGAGGAAACCAACTCTGACCCAAGCAGAGACAGACTGCACTCATCGCCTTCTGGGTTCCTGGGGATATCATTCCATCCAGAGACTGAATTTTTAAGCTGTGATATCTATATCCCTTATCTTTTACTTTTTATCTGTACCATACCATCACTGTAATGCCTTTATTTTGGAGCTTTCGTACTTTCTGTGCAGCTGTAACACTATGAATTTCCTCACGATGGGACTATTAAAAGATTACAGTATTTTTTGCCCCATAAGATGCAGTTCACCCTCCCCAAAGTGGGTAAAAATGTCACTGCATCATATGGGGTGAATACTAATGAGCGGTTCCATTATAGAAGTGCTCATTAGTACTGGAGGACCAGGAATCGGTGAATGCAGCGCTCCCTGGGCTCTGTACTACCCACTTTATGGTCCTCTGCCGTCGGCTGTGCTCTGATGTGAGGAATTGCTATGTTGGAGAGTGCAGAGGGAACTCTACAGGTAGTCTGTGGTTTAGTCAGAACTTGTTGGAAATGTTGCTAAGATTTGTGCCTCCATCTTGTGTTGAAAAGCTGTCCATTTACTAACCAAGTAAAGACTGTCAGATAACCTTGGTCAACTCCATTGTGGTCTCCTGTCTTATTCCGGCCCTCATCATCAAGGGCACACCACCTTCCATCGGCCAGGAGGCTCCACATACGCAGGGTGTACCCTAGGGAAAACAACTACTACTCCCATTATCTTGCAGACTTCTCTTCACTGTGGGAGCCCTAGCAATGAGGGAGGAGGACCCAGCCACAGTGTGTTCTGTGAGAACTACTACCACCACCAGCAGTACCACTCATCCTCCTGACTACACTCCTGCTGGGTTGCTGCTCATCGATAATGCAACCACTGAGGTAGCAATAAAGAGATAATAAACAGTGATGTCACAGCAAAGGCATGATAAACATGGCAATAAAGCTAAAAGATAATATACACAGTGATGTCACAGTATAGGAGTAACAAACATTGATGTCACAGTACATAAAATAGCATTGGTATTCCCTTATGTGGTGAGTGAATGTCAGACCACGTCATGCATTAGGGTCTACACCAGCATAATCTGGATGGAAGCAAGAGAAGATACTCAGCAGGTGTAAGAGTCTAGGGAGACTAATAAATATGTTACAAAGATATTACATCACTAGTAAGACCCATACCTGCAGCCATATTGACACAGGTCTTAAATAGTCATGACTAGCATATAATAATAATCATTATATATTAGCAGGGACCTATCCTGTAGTGAATTACAATTAGGTAAAAACATAAAAGTAAATTACAAGTATTAAAAACAAACGGAGAGATGTCTCTACTCGCAGATTTTCCTTCTTTTCTAATTATCATCAGACTCATTTACAGAAGAAAACAGAAGAAAAGCAATTCACAGAAAAAAAGACCATATTTTGTACGGATCGCATGTGGGCCCATTCATTTCTATGGAACCGCAAAAATGCGGACAACACACGGATCTCAGAAGGTAGATACCGGCACTAGCTCAAATAGATCAGGGCTTCATTTGATGTGAATTCTAAAATCTTTCTATTTCTCTTTGAGCAGACTTGAACATTCACCGCTATACATAGGCTACTATGGACCAGTAACTAACTACTTTAGGTTCTGTATCTTCCTCTCTATGGGAGGAGTCTCTTTCATGATGTCAGTTCCTTTGTATTTGCATTAATCTATATAAGGTACAATAGGTAGGACGGTTGTACATAGTCTGAGGAAAGCACTTTTTGTGCTGAAACGCGTCACTATGATGTAATATGTGACAAAATAAACTTGCATCCAGAAAATCTGTTTGTGCGAGTGCCGGTCTCTACCTTCTGAGCTACGCACTGGGACGCCCGCCCGCTGACACGTGCACCGCCGACTCCTGAGAGCAGTGCCGACCATCCAGTGATACACAACACACGGATCTCATCTGTGTGCTTTCTGCATCTCTGTGACCTTTCCCCACATGGCAGAACATGTCCTATTCTTGTCGTTTTGCAGAGAATAGGCATTTCTTTATTAGGGCCCGTGGAAAGAGCAGGATGCACACAGCTGGTATCCGTACTTTGTGGATCCATGATTTGCAGACCACAAAACAGATACCATTGTGTGAATGTAGGCTGATTATAATTGATGTCATAACTAAACAGTTCCCAGTTAAAAAGAATGCAGATGATATTGTGTATCTTGAAGGCAGGGGCGGATTGGGCATTTACAGGGAAATTTCCCGGTGGGCCGATGCCCGGGGAGTCCTCCTGACGGCCGGCCAATGGAAGTTTTTGGGGATGCATTTTGTGCTGCTGGCGACAGTATTTTGTGAAGAACTGTGGTATTTGGCTCTGTTGGGGTGGTATAATGTGCCACAATATGGTATTGCTGGCCCTGCCTTCCATCAATTTGTACCCGACTACAAAATGGGGCCACTTTTAGTATTTTTTCCAGGGCCACTTTAGGTTCCCAGTCTGCCTCTGCTTGAAGGGGTTGTCTGGGCTACAGATATGGATGACCTATCCTCAGGATAGGCAATAATATCAGATCTGTTGGGGTCCAACATCCCCACCTCCATTGATAACCTGTTTTGGGCAGCTGCGGCACTGGAACCTATACAGCGAAAACAGCTGACCAGTGGGAGTGCGGGATGTCGGACCCCCACCGATCTGATATCAATGACCTATCCTGAGGATATGCAAAATAACTGTGGAGCCCCAGTTATGGGTCTTCAACACAGTGAAAGCCAGATATCCTTCAGAGAAAGGAAAATTCTGAGGATAGGTACTCATTAACATCTGTAGCCCAGAGAAAACCCCTTTAAATTAGTTAATATGTCAGCCAAATTTCCTACCTATCTACCTTTGCCAAGCCTCTAAAATATGTGGAATACGAAAGGGAGAAAGCAGGAGATGTCACCTTATTGTGTGTTCTGGAGGTTATTGACTGTCCAAGGGAACCCAAAATCTGGAGGTTCTCCTCCCTGACATTAGAACACATTATTAAATAAAGAATAGGAAGGCCAACCTTGAGTCATGCTGCCCTGTTCTAGAATCAACATAACTTCCCTTGACCCGGCATAGGTAAGTATACTGATTCAACAACAGAGGAGAACTCCATTTTGGTTACTTGTATGGAAATGAATTCTTGGTACATGGCATCACTACATACACATGCCGTATGCTTCTCACTAATAATTGGAACCGGTCATTCTTAACTAGTGTGAAGGCTTCTAAAAGTTAAACCCAATTTTCTTTGAGCCCCAGAAAGGATCATCTTCAATCAACAAACAGGCAGATTACATCAGCACGGGAGATGTATACGTTCAAAGCTTTGCATACCAGATATTCCACAGATTATTCTAATAAAACCCTGTCAGTGTGTGAAAAATAAATACAAAAAGCACATCCCTTCTTTGATTTTTCCTTCTGTGATATCAAACGCCGGTGACATGGAGACACGGATGAGATCAAACGCTATCTCCCACCCGTCTTCTTCTCTCCTTTCCTGCCTGTGATCATTTGCTAAGAATTGGGGCCCCTGATATTCCTGAGAGCGTTCTTCTTTCTACCTGTCATTACCAATGACACTAACGATATGTGGAAATGAAAACTGCTGCAGTCATGTTGAGTTGCTGTCACTTTATAGATTGGCTAATTATATGTGCCCTTAATTAAAATATCACATGCATATTGTATCAATCATAGCTTAACCTATGCTTTTTCTAAATCATTCCATTGTCATTGACAGTATGAAGATGATTTGTGTTTGAATTTTTTTTTCTAAGCTTTGATGCCTAAAAATAGATTATATATTGGAGGAAAGCAGACTGTCCACTTTGTTTAGCAAAACATTCTCGCATTCTAAAAAGATACAAGATGTGCAATGCTAAATTCTCACTCCACTTCCAAAGCTGCCATTAAGGCTAAGTAACCATATTTTTATTAATCCAATGCATCTAAAATAAAAATGAAGAAACTTTTCAAATATTTTGGATTAACAATTCCCTGCCAGTTTGTGTAGGGAAATCTATGTGTCTCCATGGTAACAGACTACAGTGTGTAGTCTGAAAGTGCAGTCATATTCCCTTCTCTCTGAACCATACATCTTTCTAACCTATCAAATGTATTAGAGGATCAACGGTAGAGAGCACACGTTCAGAATCAGACTATTTATTCATTATACTCACTTATATAGCGATGACATATTCCGCAGCGCTTTACAGACATTAGCATCACACTGTTTCCAGTGGACCTCACAGTGGGTCCCTACCAGTATGTATTTGGAGTGTGGGAGAAAACCGGAGAACCCAGAGGAAACCCACACCGACACAGGGAGAACACACAAACTCCATGCAGATGTTGTCCTTGGTCTGATTACAGAGTTTGTTCATGGTGACGCACAGGAGCTGTTGACACAAAACAGTAGAAATTGTTTAATCAAGGACATTTGCAAATTAGCTATCTCAAATTATCTGCAGTTGCTGTACAAGCAGATCCTATGGTGTTCAGTCCAGCCACTCCTTATGAAATTTAAAAAAGGCAATTTATTTAAATCAGTGTTAAAATATCCAAATTATGAGTACTGGAGTTTGAGGTTACAGAGAGTCTTTAATAATCCTATGTTTCACTAAGGCCAATCAGTAGGCCGAAACGCTTTTACATAGTCATTTGACCTTCAATGATAATACTTTTTTTTTTTTTTTTAAACAACTGGTTTTAGGAATATGTAAGGGCAGCTGCTCTCCCGTGAGGGCACGGATGCTGTGCTACTCACCATGCTGCTCCCTCTATGCTTCTGCCTAACACTGTCCCTTTAGGGCATGCATGCGCTCACCTCTGGCAAATCCCTCACCAGCCAATTTTTAGGGATACCTGGGTATTTAATGCACCCTCTCTTAAGGTGCCTGAGCTTGAGGTTCTTGGTGACCATCAAAGGTGCATTTATCCTCTATTTAAAATGGTGTTTGTGCTCCAGCCGTGGACCCGCCCTTCCTGTGTGCTCCTACACTTCCAGTTTTAGTTCTGTTCATGTTTGATAACCAGTCTGTTTGCTTTGTTCGTGTTCCTGTAAAGTGCCAAGCTTGCCTGCCCTGCCTGTGTCTTCACTATCACCCAGCCTGCAGTTTTATCCTGTATCTTCATTCATCTACATTACCAGTGTGTAGTCCAGATCTAGTAATGTGCATCTAAGCTATAGTGGCTGTTCAGACTGCTTCTGCGGTTTTGATGTGTTTCCTGTATCCTGAGCTTCTGTTTCCTGTACTGCAGTCCCGTACCCTGTGGGTTCAGCTGCCAACGACAACCGGACCATCTCAGGAGGTAGCATTCGAAATCTGTACAATGGTTAAAGGGTGAATACCAGGGAAGGCCGGAACCGGTTAGTTGGCACAGTGGGTCAACAGAATTATTAGGTCATTTTCTATTTAGAACTCATACAAGAAAGGAGAGTGAGCTTGGGATCCCTTTTTTGCTGCTGGGTGGTTTGTCTATGTTTTCATGGTCACTTTCACTCCATAGCAGTGGCAGTAACGTGGTCTGGTCTAATTCATCCTGCTGCCGGTGCCATCTTGGATTCCGCGGCGAGCAGCGTCGGAGGCGGAGGCAGGATGGATGAGATTGCACCAGTTCTCGTGAGAACTGGAGCTTCTTCTCCCTGGCTAAGAGTGGAGCGCGCTGATTGGATGCGCTCCCTGCGAGGGAGAAGACAGACACGCCCAGGAAAACTTTTGCAGGCCCGCCCAGTTGAGCCGAATGACTCATTAGCATACACGGTGGGAAATATTGCGGGGGCACAGCGGACAAACGGAGCACATATTGAAAAAAAGAGCTGAATAAGCACCACGGGGGCAGGCAAGTAAGGGTATATCTTTATTTTCACATGCATTTTCAGGTGAAAGGTCCTCTTTAAGTGAGTGGGCTCTAATGGAAAGATTAAAATCGAGGCCTGGAGAACTTGGACTTGTTTATTCTTTCCATTTGGGTTAAATCCCTTGTTTGTAGGACCAGTTAAGAGATCCTTGCACAGGAATGATGCAGTCAACTTGTTTAGGCTTGTTTTCTACAAGGGTCCCACAGCAGCTGCATAGTCGCCCTACATTGTATGTAAAATATTACAAGACATTTCTCCATCACATTTTGGAGCTTTCCTTTAAAGTTGTCAAAGTATTTTCATTTCTAGTTATACAGTTGCAAGAATAAGTATGTGAACCCTTTGGAATGATATGGATTTCTGCACAAATTGGTCATAAAATGTGATCTGATCTTCATCTAAGTCACAACAATAGACAATCACAGTCTGCTTAAACTAATAACACACAAAGAATTAAATGTTACCATGTTTTTATTAAACACACCATGTAAACATTCACAGTGCAGGAGGAAAAAGTATGTGAACCCTTGGATTTAATAACTGGTTGAACCTCCTTTGGCAGCAATAACTTCAACCAAACATTTCCTGTAGATGCAGATCAGACGTGCACAACGGTCAGGAGTAATTCTTAACCATTCCTCTTTACAGAACTGTTTCAGTTCAGCAATATTCTTAAAATGTCTGGTGTGAATCGTTTTCTTGAGGTCCTGCCCCAGCATCTCAATCAGGTTGAGGTCAGGACTCTGACTGGGCCACTCCAGAAGGCGTATTTTATTCTGTTTAAGACATTCTGTTGTTGATTTATTTCTATGCTTTGGGTCGTTGTCCTGTTACAACACCCATCTGAGCTTCAGCTGGTGGACAGATGGCCTTAAGTTCTCCTGCAAAATCTCTTGATAAACTTGGGAATTTATTTTTCCTTTGATGATAGCAATCCGTCCAGGCCCTGACGCAGCAAAGCAGCCCCAAACCACGATGCCCCTACCGCCATACTTCACAGTTGGGATGAGGTTTTGATTTTATGTTGGTGTGCTGTGCCTCTTTTTCTCCACACATAGTGTTGTGTGTTTCTTTCAGACAACTAAACTTTTTGCCAGAATTTTGCCAGTACTGCTGGGGAACATCCAGGTGCTCTTGTGCAAACTGTAAATGTGCAGCAATGTTTTTTTGGACAGCAGTGGATTCCTCTGTGGTATCCTCCCATGAAATCCATTCTTGTTTAGTGTTTTACGTATTGTAGATTCGCTAACAGAGATGTTAGCTTATGCCAGAGACTTTTGTAAGTCTTTAGCTGACACTCTAGGGTTCTTATTCACCTCATTGAGCAGTCTGCGCTGTGCTCTTGCAGTCATCTTTACAGGACGGCCACTCCTAGGGAGAGTAGCAGCAGTGCTGAACTTTCTCCATTTATAGACAATTTGTCTTACTGTGGACTGATGAACAGCAAGGCTTTTGGAGATAGTTTTATAACCCTTTCCAGCTTTATGCAAATCAACAATTCTTAATGGTAGGTCTTCTGAGAGCTCTTTTGTGCGAGGCATCATTCACATCAGGCAATGCTTCTTGGGAAAAGCAAACCCAGAACTTGTGTGTGTTTTTTTATAGGGCAGGGCAGCTGTAACCAACACCTACAATCTTATCTCATTGATTGGACTCCAGTTAGCTCTTGGAGATGTCATTAGTCTAGGGGGTTCACATACTTTTTCCACCTGCACTGTTAATGTTTACATGGTATGTTCAATGAAAACATGGTAACATTTAATTATTTGTGTTATTAGTTTAAGCAGACTGTGATTGTCTATTGTTGTGACTTAGATGAAGATCAGATCACATTTTATGACCAATTTGTGAAGAAATCCATATCATTCCAAAGGGTTCACATACTTTTTCTTGCAACTGTATCTGTTTTTGGCTAAGTGGTAGTCAATCAAAATGTTCTGAATGGCAAAGCTCCCTAGTTATGTAGGTATCCATCCCCATCATGGCATCGCCACCTAACCAGGCAGATAACCATCATGGTCAGCTGAATGACAACCATTATACTGGTTGTCAGTCAACCACATTTTCTCAGCTGCAGCTAAAACACAACGTAATAAAGCACTGCAAAACTTCACAAAATCCAACTCAAAGACCAGACCTCATTATTCATGTGGTGTTCTCTTTAATATTTAATCCTTCACCCGGAGTCCTAATTTATACCAACCCCTGTACCTGCTGCACGAACCCCTGCTGTGTCTGCCCTGCGCTGGGCTGCGGTTCTTTTGCCTGTGTTACCCTGTTATTTCCATTTGCTTTGCTTATATTGCTTTTGTTTTCTCTCTAGGCCTCCACAGTCTCTCAGTATTTTTCCCCACTGTCGGCATGAGCGAGAAAGGGACGGAGCAAGCTGAGGCAGCAGAAGTATTTAAAATTCTGCAGGCTTCCACTTTTAGCATTACCATGAATCAACACAATAAATGAACCCCTTCAGAGCATGGTAATAAGAATTTGATAAATCATCAGCCAAAAATTAACTAAATGTCAAAACAATCTTGGGGAAGTGTGATGGATTAGGGGTGATGGGAACAATTAATCTCGCAGCAGGAGTTCAGTGGTGTAGACAGGGGACTGTGAGATGGATGGAGGGAGGGAAGGACCAAGGCTTTTAAAGGTCACAGTGATGAGAAGTGGAGGGGAGGGAGGGCGCTGGGAAAGGCTCAGCTACAAAGAACGGATACTGGAGGTCACATCAGTAGCTCCCCAGCTGCCCACACTGATGGGTATTGCAAATGTGGGCGTAAGATGGTTTTAATGAGACCTCTACCTCATAGGGTGAAAGCATATGGTGCACACAGACGGGGTATGGGGCTCCTGTAACTGCTGAACAGATGACATAAATGTACAGTGTTCTGCACATATGTATTCATGCCGGGCGCGGAGCGAGAAGCACTGCATGTATACATCACGTTAAGCAGCAGAAAGACCAAGCAGATTGTTCTTTTATTCAGATAAGGAAATTTACTGCATTCTGATGTGTCACATCACTGAGTATTATGTGGTCAGGAGGAGATAATGTTTATCTATCTATCTATCTATCTATCTATCTATCTCCTATATATCTATATATTTATTATCTATCTATCTATCTATCTATCTATCTATCTATCTATATATCCCCTATCTATCTATCTATCTATCTATCTATCTATATATCCTCTATCTATCTATCTATCTCCTATATATCTATATATTTTTCTATCTATCTATCTATCTATCTATCTTTCTATCTATCTATCTATCTATCTATCTATCTATGCTCTATCTATCTATCTATCTATCTATCTATCTATCTATCTATCCCCTATCTATCTATCTATCTATCTATCTATCTATCTATCTATCTATATATCCCTATCTATCTATCTATCTATCTATCTCCTATATATCTATATATTTTTCTATCTATCTATCTATCTTTCTATCTATCTATCTATCTATCTATCTATGCTCTATCTATCTATCTATCTATCTATCTTTCTATCCCCTATCTATCTATCTATCTATCTATCTATCTCCTATATATCTATATATTTTTCTATCTATCTATCTATCTATCTATCTATCTATCTATCTATCCCCTATCTATCTATCTATCTATCTATCTATCTCCTATATATCTATATATTTTTCTATCTATCTATCTATCTATCTCCTATATATATTTTTTCTATCTATCTATCTATCTATCTATCTATCTATCTATCTATCCCCTATCTATCTATCTATCTATCTATCTATCTATCTCCTATATATATTTTTTCTATCTATCTATCTATCTATCTATCTATCTATCTATCTATCTCCTATATATCTATGTATCCTTCTATCTATCTATCTATCTATCTATCTATCTATCTATCTATTCATATGATCTATTCAGTTCTCCATTTCCATTTATTTATATGGCCCCTACATTCTAGCATAATCTGTAATACTGTAGGCAGATTTCATTTACTTACATTAATCGCAGTTTCCAGTGGGCGACAATCCAGTCTCAGAAACACACACATATACACTAGTTCCTAATATGAAATTAATTAAAATATAATGTGCAAAAGCTTAAAATCCAAATTTACTTTACACCCAGAGATCCCAGGAGGTCCCTTTGCAGGCCTCTGATTTTCCGTACAGGTTCCCAGGAAGGTCATGACATTTGCTGTTTTGGACTTGAATATGGGTAATTGCCAAGAGGTCTTCACCTCCTAGTTCCCTCCATTTTCTTTTTACAAAAACGACATCACGGACAACAATGTCAGTATATCGCACTAGGTAGAGGCCCCCTGACATTGTTTTCCCCTGGTACCTCTACCGACTCTGGTCTAATGTTAATCATTGAGTTCCACTGACATACTACAGGATCGGAATGCTGACCAACCGATGGACCAGTTCCTAGACAGAGGCAAATTAGGCTGCCATGCACATAACATCCCATGGTTTCCTCATATACAGTCACTAGGGGTTTGGTCCCCATCCCCATCAAGTAGTTCTGCTGAAGGGTATAAGCTGCTGACAAACACGTTGGTCAACTGTTAAGTTCAGGGAGAGTCAAATGCCAGGGCTATACACTATTGGGGGCCAGGCTGTCCCCATAAACATTAGTTTGTTAGTGGGCCTCTTCAAAATCTCCATGGTCCTCCCACATTAATCTAAGGTCTTGTGCCACATTTGTTCTGGCCATAGAAACCAACTGAACCTGGAAGAAGCCGTGACATCTTGTAACGCAGGAGTAGGAGCTTACAGACCAAAACTGCAAGGGGACATAATGTAACCCCCATGCCTTTCTATAACCGCAGATATAAATTTGCCTTTTCTGCATGGGCATGTTCATGTGACAGCTATCAGAAGTCAACTACCTCCATGTCAGTAATGTTCCTGCTTGGGAATTGCAGATATGGAGGTATGAAGAGTTTGTTTGTCTAGCAAAAAGTGAATGTAATAAATCACTCTGTCTCCGGTGTGATAAAACATGCTTGTCAAGTCCTGAATACTCCAGGAGAAGATAGTTTATATCACTCTGGCTTTGAAGCTGTGTTTGCCTAAAAATCACATTGTAAACACTAGTAAACAACCAAAAATCCAGCAGAGACGGTAATGATGACAGCACTAAATGTTAACTCCTTAGAGATAATAGAACTGCTAGCAGCCATTCCTGGAGGAGCCATGATGTCTGTCCTAACAAATGATTCTATATAATCGCTTTGGGGCCTTTCCAAATGAAGAAAACGCTTGCATTGCATTCTAAAATGAATGAGGCATCCATGGGAACGCACCAACAACGGGGGCACTGTGCAAAAACAGTATCGGGCCCTTTGCTTTTCCGCTGGTAACTTCATGGTATGTATGATACTGTGATAAGTATGGAATGGTCCAACTGGGCTTAACCAACTAAACACAGGTCGTGATATCAAAGTTCTTTAAAGGAGTTGTCCCAAGATATAAACTTTTTCTCCATCCATACAGTACTAGGGTATGATAAGTGGGGTCCCAGGTTGGGTTAGGAGATAGAGGTAGGGGTATGTTTAAAGCTTGGCACAATCCCTTCAACTAATTGAAATGAATTTGTGATGTCACAGCTGTGCACCTGACTTAAACAATGGTGTGATATCACAGAAGCTGACCTGAATGATGGATATTTGTGATCTCACAGCATGTTACCTGTGTGGACACTCTTGTGATGTCATAGCTGTTTCCCTCACTTTAATACTTTTGTGACGTCACAGAAACAGTTAAATACCTGATAGAAAATGACTTGTGAAGTCATAGCAGTATACCTGAAGGAACCAAACTTGTGATGTCATAATAGCTCACCTGACCAAAACAGCTGTGATGTCACAGCAGTTATCTGACAGGAACATATCTGTGATGTCACAGCAGTTATCTGACAGGAACATATCTGTGATGTCACAGCAGTTATCTGACAGGAACATTTCTGTGATGTCACAGCAGTTATCTGACAGGAACATATCTGTGATGTCACAGCACTTATCTGACAGGAACATTTCTGTGATGTCACAGCAGTTATCTGACAGGAACATATTTGTGATGTCACAGCAGCTGGCAGAAAGGCATTTTTGATGTCCTATCTGCTGACCAGTCTGGAATTCTTGGGGCAAACATCAATAACAGGGCACTTGTCAAGCTATTTGGTCACCAACTAATAATTTAATAACAATGGTGTGCCAGCCATGTACAGTACAACCCAGAAAATCCCTCATTGCTGTGCAAATCCACCATGCATAAGAAGGAGCATAACTTTTTATAAGGCTACTTTCACACTTGTGTTTCTATTTTCCAGTATTGAGATCCGTCATAGGGTCTCAATACTGGAGAAAATGCTTCTGTTTTGTCCACATTTATTGTCAATAGCGACAAAACGTAACTGAACAGAACGGAATGCTCCAAAATGCTGCGGTTTTCTTTCCATCATGGTATGCGGCGCAAGACCGATCCGTCATGACCCACAATGCAAGTCTATGGGGATGGATCCGTTTAACTCTGACACAATCTGACACAATAGAAAACAGATCCGCCCCCATTGACTTTCAATGGAGTTTATGATGGATCCGTTTAGCAATGTTACAGATAATACAACCAGATCCGTTCAGAACGGATGCAGATGGTTGTATTATCAGTAACGAATTGTTTTACTGAGCCCTGCCGGATCCAGCAAAAACGCTAGTGTGAAAGTAGCCTAAATTATCTAATTGATAGTACGGAGCACAATCATTTGTTGGCTGTATTTTCAAGGTTGTCCGCACCTGGTAGCCTAGGTGTAGCGTAAGGTACTGTAGATGTCATCAAAAGGGGATTTAAGAATTGGTGGCTGCATGCCTCCGGGAGAATGTTCTGAAATGTATTTTTGAATATTATGAACAGCCTGCTGGTGTTCACCTTATCCGGCCTAGCTACTGCTGTTTACTGCCAGACCCCATTGAATACAATGGGATTTGGTCGCTTCCGGCAGGAGCACCTGTTATACCCAGACAGAAACTGGTGCACACTCATGCAGTAAACTGGCCAAATCTCCACCGGATCCCATTATACTTAATGGGGTCTGCCAGTGAACGGCAGTATCAGGCTAGGCTAGATACAGGGAACCCCGGCAGGCTGTTTCTCTACTAAAACAGCCTGCTGGATAGCTTTAACACAAATGTGGAGCAATCCTAACCTGTAAATTCCAGATACTGAGACCAGAACACAACACAAAAATAAGTACAGAATTTTAAAAGTTCTATTTTCCTCCCCATAGTACGCATGGTGTGGTGTGTCTGTATAAGACAGAGGCAGTAAAAAACACCTAAACAATATTCAATTGAAAATGTAGCATCTTTCAGTGTGAAAGTCACATAAAATGTAGACCTTTTATTTTAGAAATTGTCACTTGTCACGTTTCCAAATAATGATAATTGCTCCGCAGTCCTCCCGGTAAGGGAGCCACTGGGTAATGTAAGGATACAACATGTTTCTCAAAGTAAAATGAAATCTCACACTCTATCGCTTTGATCAGTCCTAAAATGAATTAATTTCCTTGTTTGCCATGTTATCTCTGCAGTGGTACAGAACAAGGAAGCGACAACGCATTATAACATCATGATGGATTCAGCACTAGACTGTTCCCACAAAGAACAAAAGCATCCATCTTTCACCAGGCGGAGGAAGAAAGTGAATCCTCTGTCTTCACCCAGAGATGAGTAACGTGTGCTGGGTTTAATGGGGTTGAGGAATCCTTGATGGAGGAGATAATGAAAAATCAAATGCCGAGATATGGTGGTTTGTAATTTTGAGTTCGGCCCCTTGAAAGGATATTAAACCAGAAAGACATCATGCATTGTTAACGTGTCATGTTGCTTTGATTGCAGAGGTCCTAGCACGGTTCCCTTTTAAGGGAACAAAAATGTATATATCTAGCTATGTGTACTATGTGAATGGCAAAATGTAAACCTATTTGATGGGGTCATTTACATATAAATGTACGATATTTTATAATGGTCCATTAATTTTTGCTATCTAGTTGGTATTTACTAATGAAAGGCAAAATTTGCAAAGTGTACAATTTGTGTATTTTTTGGGCCTCAATGACAGTTGCATTCGCCTACTACCATCCAATTAACTTTTTAACCGAGACCTAGTAGTCCATGGCCAGTGGGATGAACCACCCAATAGCACTATCAGCTATTAGCCTGTTGAGTTATATTATAGATGCATAGATCCTACTGCAAGAATCAATAATCCAATGACATAATATTGGTCACAACTTGTCCTCAAGAAAGAAACTCCACATTTAGTGGTTGCAAAGAAATGTAAGTCTAACAGTTCATATGTTGGTGGACATGTTTCAAGGCCCTTTTGTGCAAATTGTTGATTGAGGTTTCAAATCAATTACTGCATTTTTTGTTTTAAAAGATGCACTTATTTCCCCAAAATTGGGGGAAAATGTCAGTGCATCTTATAAAGCTAATACTGAATACTCCAATATGAAAGCACTCACTAGTATGCAGTACCTGTGGGAGTGGTGAATACAGCACTCCTGGTACTGCCAGTACTCACCACTCCCTGTTCCTCTCCAGGCCCATGCTACACGGTCTTGACTGTATACAGCGTAACAGTGCTGAACTGGCCCAGAGAAAAGCAGGAAGAGTGGCGGGATATGTGGAGCGCCCTCTGAGAGGTAAGTTCTTTTAGTTGTTTTTGTCAGATCTGAGGTCTGATATTGGGGACTGACATGGGGGTCTGATATCGGGGTCTAATGTATGATGTAGGGTCTGATATCGTGGTGTGATGTATGATATGGGGAAAGAAGGAAAACGTTCCAGAAATCTGATTAAAACCTTGGAGCTTTATTTTTCCAGGTTACGAGTAAGGGTTCACTTGCCTGAAACAGGTCAACCAGAGCGGTGGAGGGGGATGTTATCCACGTATGTGAATTTTTGCCACTGTGAAAAATAAAGCGCCAAGGTTTTAATCAGATTGCTGGAATGTTTTTCCTTCTTTGCTACATACATTGAGGACAGGTCCGGTCTGTTCCTTGCAAGGAGACAATGAATGGTGAGCTGGAAGAAATTTAATTGTATGATATGGGGTCTGATATAGGGTCTGATATTGGATGTCTGAATCTGGTGCGCCTTAATGAAAAATACGGTCTCTAAGAGCTGGGTGGATAGCCACCAAGATTGTGCTGATACAGTTTTTGCAATTGGCAAATGATCTGAAGAAGCCTGCAGACTGTAAAATTCAGGTGGGACTGCCATGACAGTGTTTTAGTTTATTGCCTGGACCTTTAATTTTCAACTTCCAAAGTCAAAGTATAGGAGGAGGTGGTGATATTGCAAGAGTGCTTCTTGACAAATTGACAAGGTCACTTTATAGAATATACCACCTGTGATGGGGTGTGCACTCCTATACAGAGCTTTATGACAGATAATACAAATGACCTCTACACAGTCAAATTTTTTTCCCACCTCGACCCTAAGTCTAATATTACCTGCTGCTGAGATGAAGTCAGTGATCTTTCAGATGGTTGAAAGCTGCACAGCAGCTTGTTTATTAGGTCAGAATGTATTATGGTACAACCCATCTGCCTTTTTGTTGGCTAGAGCCACAAGAATGTAGGGTTCCATAATATGCACTTTGCGTAGACATCACTATCCTTTTGGGCAATCCTTTTTGTTAGGAGGGTCCCACAACGATAAGGTGAGCTAAACTGCAATCTGTGGGGAAAGTGGGGCAAGTGTTTAACTTCCCCAGGGCGCCACCTTAAGGCAAATCATTAGAAAGTTTGGCAACTTTGTTATATTTACAGATGTTTCCAGAATATCTGCAAAAGTTTGGCCTATTGACCATAAAACTTGAAAAGAAAGTGTGATTATCCAGCAGGTGCCTCCCTTGACCCAATGCAGTGTTAGAAATAATGACCACTAATGGTTGAGATCTACATGACAGCTGTTAGTGAAACACTCTCACTATGTACAAGCTAAGCATGGTCATACAACGTCTGGCCAAATAATTAAGCTTCAAGAATATACAGTATATTGTTGAATGACATCCTCATTTTCACATATCTTTTCAAATGAACGTTTTGCATAAATTTAATTTGCTTTGGTCTAGTATTTAGAAAAGCAGTAAATGAATGCGTTAATCAATGAATTTATTCATAAAATTTGTAAAAAGAAAAGTAAATATATAGATGTGGCATCTGCCTGTCCAAAAATATATTAACTGTCCTGAATTCTGACAATTAAAGGAGTTGTCTGCTTTCTATATACATTTTACAGTGTTATACATTAATGGTTAATGACATAAGAATCTGCTAGACGATTTCTGGGCTTACCTTAGCCCGAATGGAGAAACCCACTGGTGCCCATTGGTACAGATGTAAACATGCCACAGCGTCCATAGTTTTTCCTAGAAGACGGGCTGTGTGTTTGGTGCAGGTGCAGATGCTGGACGTACAGAGAAGCAACAGACTTCCTATTTCTGATCCTGCATTTAATGCTTTCAACACCTGACAGCAGAGAACACGGCCGCCATCTTTGGAAAGTCATGTGTGCCATGGCTTGTTTGCATCAACGCCTTGGCATCTCCATGTGGGCTAAGGTACTGTTAGACCAGAAGTGAGGTAACAAATTCCTGTGCCATTGTACATTTGAGTGGATAATCGCTTTGAAAGGTACAGTACGGCCTGTTTCACATTTACGTTTATGAGATCCGGCAGGCTGTTCCAGCAGAGAACAGCCTGCCGGATCTCTCTGCATTCTGGCATTGCCATAAGCAAACACTTCACCTTACGGCCCTATTCAATATAATGAGGACTGGCAGTAATGCGGCTGCAACCCGGCAAATATGGGAAGAACCAGCCGGACAAATACCACTACACGCAATGGTTTTCTTCCAGCCGCATTTTGGTATGTTTGCCGGGTTGCGGCTGGACAAGTAGCTTCCGGCAGTGGCAGATCTGGACATCTCCGACAGGCTGCTCCCCTGCAGGAACAGCCTGCCGGAGATAGTAAAATCAAATGTGAAACAAGCCTAAAACTCCTTCAAAACCAGACTGAAAATGATTAGTGTAAGTTAGCAAAAACGTACCAATCTTAAAACTTGTTCTCACCTTGAGTCCTTTGATGCTTGAAGAGTTGATGTCTATTAGAACATGTGGCTTTCATCATCTGCACATTGCATTCCATACTGCTGCCCAATATACGGTAACTAATTATATAAATAACCACTTGTATCAGATATAAAGGAATATTTCTTTATACAGATTACTTGGCAGATCAAGATGGCATACTTTAGACATCACCTATGCTATGAACTGGAGCAAATAGGCAAGGAGAGCCCCAAGACGCCTAAATCACAGTACCCCATGAAATAGTTTAAAGTGGCACTGAACTTTCATGTCACTTTTAATGTTATAGGGACATATAAAAAGTTAAGATTGGCGGATTCTGAGCACTGAAACTTCCTAACGAGAACGGAGGACAGAAGTGAGTGCCTAGCATGCTTTCTCTCCTTACCACAGGACTGGAAGTGAGATGGACTCAGTGGAAAGTCTATGGCAGGGACCAGCAACCTTCGGCACTCCAGCTGTTATCAAACTACAATTCCCATCATGCTCCATTCATTTCTGTGAGAGTTCTGAGAAGAGCAGAGCAAGTGTGCATGCTGGGAGTTGTAGTTTCATAATAGCTCAAGTGCCGGAGGTTGCCTAGCCCTGGTCTATGGGCTCATCTCGCTTCTCTCCCATCATTCTACAGATCGTGGGTGTTCAGACACTACCAATCTAAACTTTTGATGTGCCTCTATAATTTATCAAAAGTTTAATGAAAGTACAGTGTCACTTTGAGACTTGGTAACTGACTGTAACCCAACCAAAATTTTGATTTTAATGTGGTTGGTTTAAAAAAAATATATATTTAATGGGTGAACCTTGGGACCTTCATCAATGATCCTAAGATTAGAATGGGTAGAAAAAGTATCTCTTCCTCTGGAGGACCTGCCAAGTCCACGTATCTCAATGGGACCTGTGCATAGACCTTTTTCCCTGTGGATGCACCACAGAAGACTCCATCAATGCAGATTACACTTGATTTTTGGGAGGTCCTAGCAACAGAACACCTTCTCACCAGCTTATCATTCATGGACAAAGCAAAACGGAATTACCAAGAGCCAGAAAAAGGCTTTAAAAACACGATACACATCAAAAACAGCAGGACATGGCATGTTTAGATAGACATTGAATGCTACATGACCCGACAGCCTGCTGGCTGCTCTCAATACATACAAATTATAGGATTGTTGTACCAGTTATCATCACACTAGTAGCTGTTTGCTTTACTACAAAGGGGCATGTGCAGTTAGTTGTATGGGTCTGTTGCGGCACGTGTTAACGCATGGCTTGATTATATACTGTTAATCACCCATTGATTGGTTGGAACAGATGGAGCATGCACACAACAATTCACTTAGAATTATGCATTTTAATTACAGCACTTCTATTTATTTTGTCACTTTAATGGTTGAACTCCTTTCGGTATACAGAGTCATATCAATCACTGGGTGCGACCTAGTCATTCCGGACCAAACAAATATGTTTATGTGAAAAGAACTCTAATACGGCTGCCAAAATAGATAAAATAACAAACTATCCGCAGTGAATATATACAAAGCTGCCTGATTCCTGCCCTGCCGGCAGGGAAGGGGTTATGTAGCTAAAAGCAGAGGTCCCTACGTGCTAGTTATCCCTTGGAGGCCATGCCTATGTTCCCTTGACAGCACAGAGCAGCAGAGTCTTGGCCTAATGCAATCCAGAGCCTACCACATGCTGCATAATACATCCATCATGGCCAGCTCAATTATTGACATGTTGATTTTTCTGTTTCTGATTTAGGCTGTCAGTCTGGGTAAAATTGCCAGGCTGCTTTTAGTGCACATGGCAGCTGCCCTGACATGATGTAACTTAAGGCTGATTATATCTGAGAACCTAATAAACAATCCTGCTAGCCCCAAAACCTCATTTCCTCTGGTGTTGAGAAGCCTCTTGGCTTCTATTTTGAGGGTGTGGAGGAGAAAACAGAACTTACGAAAAAAGAACTGGAGAAGAAAATGGGTATTATACACACGTAATATAGTTATATTTAAATTATGAAAGACTTTATATAACTAGACTCATTAGTATTCATTTAATGGGGCATTAATGGGTGCTGCTGAGTTAACAGGTATGCTGTATTATCGCAGTATAGAAAAGTTTATCAAATTAGCTTGAAAGGTGGAGAAGACAGTCAAACCTATCTATCTAAAAATCTATATTTATTAATCTATTTATCTGCTGCGGTTTGAATGTTTGTGAACCCTTCAGAATTTTCCATATTTCTGTATATGCAGCGGCTTATTGCCAGCATCTGGGGGATCCCTTGCCCCTTAAGAGGTATTTACGATTATATGTCCCTCTGTTAAAGCAAGTAGTCGTGACGCCAGTGGCATTTAAGCCACGGGGACTTGGAGTCCCTTTGTAGATGGTATTGGTGGAAACCACGGTAGGAATGCCAGAGTGGTGTAGAGTTGCCTACAGTGTCTCTGTATATGCTATAGACCCGTGTCTGGGTGCTCCTACCTGGATATCCTTGGATGCCAGTCAAGGTGTAGTCCAAGCAAGTGCAAAAAGGGTTGTTGAACTTGGGTGATGAATAAGCAGAATAAATGGAGTCCAGACTTTGTAATAACGTTAAACACAGCTTTACTTGGCATGAACGGTAATCCAAACAGTTTCCGAACTTTATCTTGGTCATCAGTAGGTATTGGCTTATTCTGGCAGGCTGGCTGGGTGAATAGAAACTTTTCCTCTTCTGCTGGAATTTAGCTGTCTGTAGTCTGTCTCTTACTTTAATCCTAGGAATCTTTCTTTCTGGCATCAAGCTCTCTTAGCTTGGGATTAAGGCAATGCAAGCCCAGGAGGGGACAAGCAACCATAAAGGACTTTTGCAGGCAGGGCCTGCAGGCTTAGCAAAGCAGACAGTGCTCTGCTGGCCAACACACAACCTCTCCCCAAGATGGAGTAGGTTAGACTGACCTTGACTAACTAACTCCTCCCTCTCTAGAGAGGGCTGGAGTGGAACTAGAAGGTTCCTCTCCAGAGAAACTAGCTCTGCACAGACTTGCTGTCACCTGCTGGTGGACCAAGCACATTACATGTAAACAGCAGTTTATAAGGAAATACATACATAAAAGAACAAGGGAGAATGGGAAGGGTAGGAAAGGAAGGGCAAATGTAGGGAGAAGGGAAGGGTAGGGGAAAGGGAGAGAAGGTACATGGCTCTTCAGTGCATGATATTAACAACATGCACTGGAGACCACTGCAGAAGTGGTAGCTGCAAATACAGTGAAGGAGTTTAAGCATGCATAGGATAGGCATAAGGCCATCCTTCATATAAGATAGGGCCTGGGGCTATTCATAGTATTCAGCATATTGGGCAGACTAGATGGGCCAAATGGTTCTTATCTGCCGACACATTCTATGTTTCTATGTTTCTATGTATACATCTGAACATGAAATGACAACTCTCTGTGGCCACCATGGCAAGTTAGCATCTAATATAAAGGTAGTCTTCACAGGCCTGGCAATATTCAGTCGCTCATACAATCCTGCCTTGCCCAGTCTCCAAGGACCCCAAAGATTTAGGAATATATTTCTGCATAAATTAGACTTGAAATATGTCAGATTTTTGCACCTAAGTCCAAAAAGTAGATAAAGTAGATAACCAAATCAAATGAGTCAAAAATATCAGACTTGGTCATTTACTTATTGAGGAAAATGAACTGATACTACATGCCTGTGAGAAACAAAAGTATGTGAATCTTTAGGATTCTCAAATAATTTGATAGTGAAATTGGAGTAACCTGTTTTCAATCAATAGGTTGACAATCAGGTGTGGGTGTGTAACCTGTTTTATACAAAGAACAGGGATCTATCAAAGTCTAATCTTCACAACACATTTGTGGAAGTGTATCATGGCACATACTTTCCAGAGACCTCAGAAGAAGAGTTGTTGATGCTCATCAGGACACTTTAGACCAGGGATGGCTAACCTGTGGCTCTCTAGCTGTTGTTAAACTACAATTCTTAACATGCCCTGCTGTAGACTGATAGCTGTAGGCAATCTTTTCATGCTGGGAGTTGTAGTTTTGCAACAGCTGGATAGCCGCAGGTTGGCCATCCCTGCTCTAGACAGTCTAGACTAGCAGAAAAAATGACTTCATTTTACAGCCTGCTGTTAATACCAAGAGATTGTATCAGTATGTGAATAGTTAATAACAGCATGATGAATGTTTATTATGTGCTTTCACAGTATCAATAGCAAATGGAACAGTACTGCAAATCAGGAGAACCAGTAAACATAACTGAATATTTTAACAATCTGCTGCACCAGTTTACAATACTGAATAACTTTATATTATAGTGTGATTATATTAATAAATGCACCAGGATTCCTTGACTTTATGAATAGTAAAGGTTTCAAACCCGTCTCCAAAGAGCTTGACTCCACCAATCCACAGTCAGATTATTACGTAATAGAGGAAATTCATGACTGTTATTACTCTCCACAGGAGTGATTGACCAACAAACATCATGCCAAAAGCAAAGCATACAATAGTCTGCAAGGTCACAAAGGAACCCAGGGCAACCTCTAAGCAACTAAAGGTCTTTGTCAGATTATCTAATGTTTATGTTCATGAGTCCACCATCAAGAGAACACTGAGGTGTGCATGGCGGGATTGCAAGGAGAAAGCAACTGCTCTCCAAAAGAACATTGCTGCTCATCTGCAGTTTGTTAACGATAACCTGGACAAGCGAGAAGGCTACTAGAACAATGTTTTGTAGACGAATGAGACCAAAATATAATATTTTTGTTTAAAGAAGAAGCATTATGCTGGGAGAAAGGAAAACAGTGTTTGAAGCATACAAACCTCATCCCATCTGTAAAACACGGTGGTGGTAATATCATGGTTTGGGCCTGATTTCCTGCATGTCAACCAGCATGGCTTACTGTCATTGATGGAACAATAAATTCTGCTTTATGGCAACAAATTCTAAAGGAAAATTTCATGACATCTGTCTGTAAGCTGAATCTCAGGAGAATTTTGATCTTGCAACAAGACAACCCTAAGCACATACGTTATTTTACCAAATTCTACCAAATGGTTAAAGATGAATAAAGTTAAAGTTTTGGAATGGTCAAGTAAAAACTTAAAATAAGTGATGTCATAGCCAGACCCTTATTTCTGATATTTAAAGACTCTATACTGTTCTCCAGGATTGGTGCATAGCAAATGTGGTGCCAATATTCAAAAAGGGTCCAAAACAGAGCCCAGAAACTATAGGCCGGTAACTTTAACATCTGTCGTGGGTAAACTGTTTGAAGGTTTTTTAAGAGATGCTATCTTTGAGTACCTCTATGAAAATAAGCAAATAATGCCATATCACCAAGGCTTCATGAGGGATGGGTCATGTCAAACTAATTGAATCAGTTTCTATGAGGAGGTAAGTTCTAGACTTGACGGCGGCGAATCAATGGATGTCGTATATCTGGACTTCTCCAAAGCATTTGACACTGTACCTCATAAAGGTTATAATATAAAATGAGAATGCTTGGACTGGGAGAAAATGTCTGTATGTGGGTAATAGAGATAAGCGAACACCTGGAAGTTCGGGTTTGGGAAGTTTGGCCGAACTTCCCGAAAAAGTTCGGGTTCGTGATCCGAACTCGACCCGAACTTATCCCAAACCTTATTGAAGTCAATGGGGACCCAAACTTTTAGTCGCTAAAAAGGCTGTAAAATAGTCCAGGAAAGGGCTAGAGGGCTGCAAAAGGCAGCAAAATGTAGGTAAATGCCCGCAAACAGATATGGATAGGGAAATGAATTAAAATAAAATAAATTAAAATTATCCAATATCAAGCAGAGAATCATGCGTCATATCACCCACCACTGGAGAAGGCCACTTTCAGTTATTTAGGCCCCAGCACCTAGACAGAGGAGAGAGGTCCCACAGCAAGGAATAAGGCGTTATATCACCCACCACTGGAGAAGGCCACTTTCAGTTATTTAGTCCCCAGCACCCAGACAGAGGAAAGAGGTCCCACAGCAAGGAATCATGCGTCATATCACTCACCACTGGAGAAGGCCACTTTCAGTTATTTCGGCCCCAGCACCCAAACAGAGGAGAGAGCTCCCACAGCAAGGAATAAGGCGTCATATCACCCACCACTGGAGAAGGCCACTTTCAGTTATTTAGGCCCCAGCACCCAGACAGAGGAGAGAGGTCCCACAGCAAGGAATCATGCATCATATCACCCACCACTGGAGAAGGCCACTTTCAGTTATTTCGGCCCCAGTACCCAGACAGAGAGAGAGGTCCCACAGCAAGAAATAAGGTGTTATATCACCCACCACTGAGAAGGCCACTTTCAGTTATTTAGGCCCTGGCGCCCAGATTGAGGAGAGGTTCATTCAACTTTGGGTTGCACCGCAAGATCATGGTAAAGTTAAAAAAATGAGAATTCAATAAAGAAGTGCCCAGGAGTGCAAGAATACATGGTTGAGGGGGAGGCAGTTATAAATGTCTATTCTGCACAAGGGAGGGACAGGTCCTGTGGGATCCATGCCTGGTTCATTTTTATGAACGCCAGCTTGTCCACGTTGGCTGTGGACAGGTGGCTGCGCTTGTCAGTAATGACGCCCTGCCATGCTGAATACACGCTCAGACAAAACGCTGGCCGCTGGGCAGGCCAGCACCTCCAAGGCATAAAATGCTAACTCTGGCCACGTGGACAATTTGGAGACCCAGAAGTTGAATGGGGCCGAACCATCAGTCAGTACGTGGAGGGGTCTGCAGACGTACTGTTCAACCATGTTAGTGAAATGTTGCCTCCTGCTAACACGTTCCGTATCAGGTGGTGGTGCAGTTAGCTGTGGCGTAGAGACAAAACTTTTCCACATTTCTGCCATGCTAACCCTGCCCTCAGAGTAGCTGGCTGTGACACAGCTGCATTGGCGACCTCTTGCTCCTCCTTTGCCTTCGCCTTGGGCTTCCACCTGTTCCCCTGTAACATTTAGGAATGCTCTCAGGAGCGCGTCTACCAGCGTGCGCTTGTATTCGCGCATCTTCCTATCACGCTCCAGTGCAGGAAGTAAGGTGGGCACATTATCTTTGTACCGGGGATCCAGCAGGGTGGCAACCCAGTAGTCCGCACACGTTAAAATGTGGGCAACTCTGCTGTCGTTGGGCAGGCACTGCAGCATATAGTCGGTCATATGTGCCAGGCTCCACAGAGGTAAGGACAAGCTGTCCTCTGCGGGAGGCGTATCGTCATCGTCCTCCGTATCCCCCCAGCCATGCACCAGTGATGGGCCTGAGCTGTATCGGGTGCCACCCTGCTGTGAACCTGCTTCATCCTCATCCTCCTCCACCTCCTCCTCATCCTCCTCGTCCTCCAGTAGTGGGCCCTGGCCTCTGCTGTTGCAAAAAAACCTACCTCTGAGCCACTTCTAACAGACTGGCCTGAAAGTGCTAAAAATGACCCCTCATCATCCTCCTCCTCCCCCTCGGCCACCTCCTGTTCCATCATCGCCCTAAGCGTTTTCTCAAGGAGACATAGAAGTGGTATTGTAACACTGATAATGGTGTCATCGCCACTGGCCATGTTGGTGGAGTACTCGAAACAGCGCAACAGGGCACACAGGTCTCGCATGGAGGCCCAATCATTGATGGTGAAGTGGTGCCGTTCCGCAGTGCGACTGACGCGTGCATGCTGCAGCTGAAACTCCACTATGGCCTGCTGCTGCTCGCACAGTCTCTCCAGCATATGCAAGGTGGAGTTCCACCTGGTGGGCACGTCGCATATGAGGCGGTGAGCGGGAAGGTCGAAGTTACGCTGTAGCACAGACAGGCGAGCAGCGGCAGGATGTGAACGCCGGAAGCGCGCACAGACGACCTGCACTTTATGCAGCAGCTCTGACATGTCGGGGTAGTTGTGAATGAACTTCTGCACCACCAAATTCAGCACATGCGCCAGGCAAGGGATGTGCGTCAAACCGGCTAGTCCAAGATCTGCGACGAGATTTCGCCAATTATCGCACACCACCAGGCCGGGCTTGAGGCCCACCGGCAGAAACCACTCGCCGGTCTGTTGTTCAATACCCCGCCAGAACTCCTTGCACGGTGTGGGGCCTGTCCCCCAAACATATGAGTTTCAGAATGGCCTGCTGACGCTTACTCCTGGCTGTGCTGGAAGTTGGTGGTGAAGGCCCTTGTATATACACCTTGAGTGTAATATACCCTTTTACAGACAGATTAACACTTGGCCTGCAACTGCTGGAACACCAGATTTATGGTATTGCTATTTTGGCAATTGAATTTCACCCCAGAACAAAATATATGTTTTGGCGGACACTATTATAGTTTGCCAGCCAGTACTGGGACACCAGATTTAGGGGATTGCTATTTTGGCAAGTGAATTTCACCCCAGAACAAAATATATGTTTTGGCGGACACTATTATAGTTTGCCAGCCACAGCTGTGACACCAGATTTATGGTATTACTATTTTGGCAATTGAATTTCACCCCAGAACAAAAATATATGTTTTGGCGAACACTATTATAGTTTGCCAGCCAGTGCTGGGACACCAGATTTAGGGGATTGCCATTTTGGAAAGTGAATTTTACCCCAGAACAAAATATATGTTTTGGCGGACACTATTATAGTTTGCCAGCCACAGCTGTGACACCAGATTTATGGTATTGCTATTTTGGCAATTGAATTTCACCCCAGAGCAAAATATATGTTTTGCGGTCACTATTATAGTTTGCCAGCCAGTGCTGGGACACCAGATTTAGGGATTGCTATTTTGGCGAAGTGAATTTCACCCCAGAACAAAATATATGTTTTGGCAGACACTATTATAGTTTACAGCCAGTGCTGGGACACCAGATTTAGGTGATTGCTATTTTGGCAAGTGAATTTCAACTCAGTAACAAAATATATGTTTTGGCGGACTACTATTACAGTTTGCCAGCCAGTGCTGGGACACCAGATTTAGGGATTGCCATTTTGGAAAGTGCAATTTTACCCCAGAACAAAAATATATGTTTTGGCGGACACTATTATAGTTTGCCAGCCACAGCTGTGACACACAGATTTATGGTATTGCTATTTTGGCAATTGAATTTCACCCCAGAGCAAAATATATGTTTTTGCGGTCACTATTATAGTTTGCCAGCCAGTGCTGGGACACCAGATTTAGGGGATTGCTATTTTGGCAAGTGAATTTCACCCCAGAACAAAATATATGTTTTGGCAGACACTATTATAGTTTGCCAGCCAGTGCTGGGACACCAGATTTAGGTGATTGCTATTTTGGCAAGTGAATTTCACCCCAGAACAAAATATATGTTTTGGCGGACACTATTACAGTTTGCCAGCCACAGCTGTGACACCAGATTTAGGGATTGCAATTTTGGCTATTGCATTTCACCACAGAAAATAATCTATCCTTTGCCAGACAGCAGACAGTATTATACTTGGCTAGCCAAAGCTGGAACACCAGATTTAGGGGATTGGTATTTTGGCAATTGTATTTAACCCCTTAATAAAATATAGAAATTGCTATCCTGAGTTTCTAGGGGTGACAATAAGCACAGCCAAGCCCCTGATGTAGGATAGAGCAAAAAAAAAAAACTAGTATTGATGGATTGATGGACTTGGTGGCAACTTGATCTGGTGCACTACAAGTCACAAAATGGCCACGCGATCACCCCAGAAAAAAAGTGACAGAAAATGCTCTGTGCAGCCTAAAAACCAGTGAGCAAGTAACTAGCAGAAGCTGAATCATTCACAGCTGTAGATCGATCACTTCATTAGGTGCTTTTGCTGACTTTTCCCTGCCTAATCTCGCCCTCACAGCAGCTGCGTCCTCTCCCTACACTAATCAGAGCAGTGTGATGTGCGGCGCTATGTGACTCCAGCTTAAATAGCCGCTGCGTCACATGCTGCACTTGGCCAATCACAGCCATGCCATTAGTAGGCATGGCTGTGATAGGCTCTAGGGCAAGAAGTAAACGCTAGCTGATTAGCTGCTGTGCAGCTCTTCAGAAAGCGGGAAGAAATGCTGAACAACCGAACCCGAACCCAAACTTTTGAAACTGTTCGAGTTCGGGTTCGGGTCCCGACACCCCAAAATTCCGGTACAAACCCGAACTATTCTCGAACTGTTCGCTCAACACTAGTGGGTAAGTAACTAGCTCAGTAATGGTGGTTATTAATGGTATGCACTCAGATGTTGTCACTGTCACTAGTGGAGTACCTCAGAGTCAGGGGTTAGTACTGGGCCCTGTCCTCTTTAATATATTTATTAATGATCTTGTAGAAGGCTTGCACAGTAAAATATACATTTTTGCAGATCACTCTAAACTAAATTACTGTGTAAAGTAATTAACACGGAAGAGAACAGTATACTGCTTCAGAGGGATCTGCATAGATTGGAGGCTTGGGCAGAGAAGTGGCAGATGAGGTTTAACACTGACAAATGTAAGGTTATGCACATGGGAAGGAACAATGCAAGTCACCCATACATACTAAGTGGTAAAACACTGGGTGACACTGACATGGCAAAGGACATAGGAATTTTAGTGGACAGCAAACTAAGCTGTAGAAACCAGTGTCAGGCAGCTGCTGCCAAGGCCAATATGATAATGGGTTGCATCAAAAGGGCATACATGCCTGTGATGAGAACATAGTCCTACCAATTTACAAATCGCTAGTCAGACCAAACATGGAGTACTGTGTACAGTTCTGGGCTCCTGTGAACAAGGCAGAGATAGCAGAGCTGGAGAGGGTTCAGAGGAGGGCAACTAAAGTAATAACTGGAATGAGAGATCTGCAATACATTGAAAGATTATCAAAATTAGGGTTATTCACTTTAGAAAAAAGACGACTGAGGAGAGATTTAATAACTATGTATAAATATATCAGGGGTCAGTACAGAGATCTCTCCCATCATCTATTTATCCCCAGGATTGTGACTGTGACGAGGGGACATCTTCTGTGTCTCGAGGAAAGAAGGTTTCTACACAAACATAGAAGAGGATTCTTTAGGGTAAGAGCAATGAGACTATGGAACTCTCTGCCTGAGGAGGTGGTGATGGTGAGTACAACAAAGGAATTCAAGAGGGGCCTGGATGTATTTCGGGAGTGTAATAATATTATACGTTATAGTCACTAGAGATGGGTCGTTGATCCAGGGAGTTATTCTGATTGCCTGATTGGAGTCGGGAAGGAATTTTTTTCCCCTTAAGTAGGGAAAATTGTCTTCTACTTCACAGTTTTTTTTTTTTGCCTTCCTCTGGATCAACTTGCAGGATAACAGGCCTCCCATCTAATGTGCAGGACTAATCAAAAATTATCGAGAATCTTGAGTTGAAGTTATTGCTGCACAAGGAGGTGACACCAAATACTGAAAGCAAGGGTTCACATACTTTTACCACTCACAGACATGTGATATTAGATCATTTTCCTCAGTTAATGAATTACCACAGCTATTATTTTTGACTCATTTATTTGATTTGCTTAAATTTATCTGCATTCAGGCCTGGTGTAAAAATCTAATGTAGTTTTAGGTTCTCATTTAGAAAGATAGATACAGTTTGTGAAAACTGCAGAATTTTCTATCTATCTATTAGTGTTGAGCGGACACCTGGAAGTTCGGATTCAACGGGTTCGGCCAAACTTCACAAAAAAGTTTGGGTTCGGGACCTGAACCCCATTGAAGTCAATGCAGACCTGAACTTTGGGGCACTAAAAGGGCTCTAAAAAAGTCCTGGAAAGGGCAACAGGGCTGGGAATGGTATTAATGGTATTTGCCTCCTGTTGCCTCCTCCTCCTACTCTGCTTCCTCCTCCTCTACCACCTCCTCATCCTTTCAGTGTAACACCTTTACCACCAACATCAGCACAGCTAGGGGGAAACGAGAGCAGGATGTTCTGAAACTCATCTGTTTGGGGGACAAACCCCACACCACGCAGGAGCTGTGGACGGGCATGGAACAACAGACCGATGAGTGGTTGGTGTCACTGAGCCTCAAGCCCGGCCTGGTGGTGTGCGATAATGGGCGAAATCTCATAGCAGCTCTTGGCCTAGCCGGTTTGGAAACACATCCCTTGCCTGGCGCATGTGCTGAATTTGGTGGTGCAGAAATTCCTGAACACCTGACAGTGAAAATCAATTAAGTTAATCCAGCTCTTAAATTCTGGTAGGACAAATTCACTTTTATTGGTGCTCAAAGACCCCTGCGGCCTGAGCTGCAGATGTGACAGGCAAATACTGTATTTTCTGGCGTATAAGACTACTTTTTAACACATGAAAATCTTCTCAAAAGTCGGGGGTCGTCCTATACACCGGTATATTGCGTGGTGAAACTTAAGAGGACCTTACACTGGTCCAACGATTGTTAGATAATGATATGTATGTGTAGAGCGGCGCCCAGGGATCTCCCTGCACTTACTATTATCCCTGGGCGCTGCTCTACACACGGTATATATCATTATATTACAATTGTTGGACCAGTGAAAGGTCCTCTTTCCTTCCAAGCCGGACTGGGGAAGCTGTCCTTCTCCAGCTTAAGGGACAGGTGCCCTCTAGCTGAGCCACCGTGCGCTGCATCCTGGCCAGTCGCTCCTGTAGCAGCCCCATCTCCCTGCTCTCAGTGGTTTATCATGCTTGGATCGTCTGTTTAATTTTTATTTGGTGTGCGTTGGAAGAGGTGTAGTCTTATACGGCGAGTATAGCCCAAACCCCATATTTTAACAGGAAAAGTAGGGGGTCGTCTTATATGCCCAGTCGTTCTATACGCCGGAAAATACGGTAATTTTATTAACTTTGTCGGTTTGATTGTTGGGTAACATTTCCATGGTTATCAGGACTTTTTATTATAAATCGTAACAAAAACTATACAAGGAACATTTCAAAAAGAGAAAATTAACCCGACCACACTCCCACCAACCCTACACCCCCCCCCCTTTCACTCAAACCACTCATTAAAGCCCATTCACAAACTATTTACAAATTTACTTATAAACATATTTAAATAACTATAAGTCAGATAAACGAAATAAACAAATAAAACTATATACATGCCTTACCCTTAACTTATAAGGCCAGTCATATACAAGTGGCTTGGAGGTGGGTTCCTGCACCAACATAGGCCAGGTACACAAGTGTCCAGCCAGGGCACAATTCTGAGGAGGAGGAGAAGAAACCGTGTTCACAGCAGGGTGGGTGGCACCAAAAGCAGCTCACGGCCATCACCTGAGTGTGGCTGGGGGATACAGATGATACACCTCCAACAGAGAGACAGCTTGTCGCTGCCTCTGGGCAGCCTGGCACACATGAGCGGCTACATGCTGCAGTGCTCTTGCAACGACTGCTGAGTTGCCCACATTTTAACATGTGCAGATTACTGGGTGGCCACCCTGCTGGATCCCCATTACAAGGACAACGTGCCCTCCTTAATTCTGTCACTGAAGTGTGATTGGAAGAAGCCAATGCTGGTAAACGCGCTGCTGATGGCATTCCACACCTGACACCAGAGGCTCAGTGGAAGCACAAGGCTAAAGCAGAGGAGGAGGAGGAAGAAGTCTCCAACGCAGCTGGGTCACCGTCCGCACCTCAGAAAGCAGGGTTAGCATGGCCGAAATATGGAAAAGTATTTTCACCATGCCACAACAACCAGCATCACCAGCAGATATGGAACGTCTTAGCAAGAGGCAGAATTTCCACAAAATAGTAGAATAGTATCTGTGCACAGGCCTACACGTACTGACTGATGGGCCTGCCCAGGGTCGTAGCTACAGGGGAAGCAGGGAAAGCGGCTGCTTTGAGGCCCTGACCAAGAAGGGGCCCATCCAGGAGGAGGAGATCTAGAAGACTTTGTCAGGGCCCCCTCAACAGTATTATACAATGAAATTATATACAGTGGCAGTATAGACAGTGTAGAAAACGGATGGAACAGCTGCCTGGTCTGAGAGAGTGATCTTTAGTAGCCACAGGAATGGGGACAGCATGAAAAGAAGGGATTGCTAAAAAATTGCTGGGGGAGGGGGGCCCCATTCAAAAATTTGCTGTTGGGCCCAGTCATTTCTAGCTATGCCACTGGGTCTGCCGCATTTAACTTCTGGGTCTCCAAATTGGGGAAATTGCCTCAGCTTCACCTTTACGCCTTGGAGGTGCTGGCCTGCCCTGCAGCCAGTGTATTGTCTGAACGTGTGTTCAGCACGGCTGGGGGCGTTATCACAGACAATGAAAGCCAGATATCCCTCAAAGGAAGGAAAACCGGTGCAAAGGGGTGTCTCCATTACAGAGATCATCAAATCCACCATATTAAGTGGCCCCTATGTCAAGATCCCGCTTTTTTACAAGCTTTAAGGATGTGACGGGGAAAACCTAAGCCAGTTATCCATCCACAGACAGCTGTTTCGGGGTGTTGCCCCCCTCATCAGTGTGGAGTAGGATTCTGGCTAACCGGGAGCAATGCCTTGGAGACTACTCAAACAAAACAATTGCTTATCACAGGGAGACCAGCCACAAAAACACTCAGTTAAGAGTCTCAACACAGCAATCCAAAGTGCAAAGCTCCCTGGATGGATAACGGGCTTAGGTTTTCCCCGTCACATCCTAAAAGCTTGTAAAAAAGCAGGATCTTGACATAGGGGCCACTTAATATGGTGGATTTGGTGATCTCTGTGATGGAGACACCCCTTTGCTTCGTTTTCCTTCCTTTGAGGGATATCTGGCTTTCATTGTGTTGTAGACCCAATATTGGGGTTCCACATTTATTTTGAATATTACTGTTTCCCAGGGAGCTTTGCACTTTGGATTGCTGTGTTGAGACTCTTAACTGAGGCTCCGCTGTGTTTTTGTGGCTGGTCTCCCTGAGACCAGCTATTGTTTTGTTTGACTTATGCAGAGCAGGGGTTTGTATGCAGAAAAACTGGCAAAAAAACTGTTTTTTCAGCGTTCTATGCAAAAGTGCTCTGTGGCACAACAGTACGGGTTTATTCCCCCAACTACAGAAATGTACTATGTTACCGCAAAATTCTAAAATAGATTTTTCAGCAGTGTATGCAAAATTGCTCTGTGGTACGACAGTACTAGTTTATTACAGCAACTACAGAAATGTACTATGTCACCGCTAAATTTTAAGATAGGTTTTTCAGCGGTGTATGCAAACGTGATCTGTAGTATGATTGTACAGGTTTATTCCACCAACTATAGAAATGCACTATGTCACCCCAAAATTATAAAATAGATAATGTAGGGGGACTTGACCTGCCAGAAAAAAGGAATTTTTCCTCCACTGAGCTACCAAAAAATAATTAGATTGAGGTCCCTGGCAGGCTGGCACACATGCAGGTCACATGCAGTTCCAAGGACACTGCAGTTGCTAAAATGGTCGCCGACCCCCACCTCAGTAACAGATGGATTAAAAATTATTTTTCAGTGTCACTGGGCTCAGGGCTGGGTACAAATATGTAGCATAGCACCCTCAATAATTG
Source organism: Bufotes viridis (assembly GCA_033119425.1). NCBI lineage: Eukaryota > Metazoa > Chordata > Amphibia > Anura > Bufonidae > Bufotes > Bufotes viridis. The sequence continues at coordinate 74,501,368 of CM065590.1, read as the reverse complement.
CTGCAGTTTGAAGAGTTAACACCACCAAGTTCAACAGATTTTTTCTCTAATCTGTCCCTCACAGCAGCAGCAGCAACCTGTCCCTACACTAAGAGCAGCAGAGTGACGTGTGGCACTACGTGACTCCAGCTTAAATAGAGGCTGGGTCACATGCTGCACTTAGCCAATCACAGCCATACCAAAAGTAGGCATGGCTGTGATGGCTTCTTAGGGCAAAGTAGTGAAACGCTTGTTGATTGGCTGCCCTGCAGCCTTTCGAAAAGTGTGAAGAAATTGCCGAACAACGAACCCCAACTTTTACGGAAACGTTTGCGTTCGGGTGCGGAAAACCGTAAAGTTCGGTACGAACCCGAACTATACAGTTCGGGTTCGCTCAACTCTACTATCTATATATCTTAATTACCAATAATGTGCATACATTTGTCAGGTACGAGTTTTTATGACCATTAGTCATAATGGTTGCTGGTGGTGGGATACGTAAGACACTTGCTACTCTAACCACCCCTCATATATTTAACATGGCAAGCCCCTTGTAAACTTTTTATACTTGGTATTTGACACATTTGTTAAACATGCTTTTATCTTTAAATTAAGATCCTTATTTTGAATTTATTCCATATATTGAAGTCACTGACTTATGACCACCACCATTTTCAGTTAACACCAGGGCCACTGTATCATTCCACATAGTCTGAAATAATTCTATTACAATTGTTTATACTGTATGTTCAATATATTATTCTTTAATTTATTTCTGGGGGAGTTTTCTTCCATTTACATTAATCCACACAAAACTGGAATATTGCAGTTAACATTGTTGGCCACTAGATGTCAGTGCAGAAAACTACACTCTAGACTAGTAAAGAAAATAACTTCATTTTACAGCCTGCTGCGAATACCAAGATATCATATCATTATGTCTAGCGTGTGAATAGTTAATAACAGCGTGATTAATGTTTATTATGTGCTTTCACAGTATCAATAGTAAATTGAAAAGGACTGCAAATCCAGCATCAAGAGAGCCAGTAAACATAATTGAATATTTTAACAGACTATTACATCAGGATTCCCTGACTTTATAAATGGAGCCGGCAGGATCCAGTCAATATAGTCTGCTGATGTGTAATATCAGGTACTAGCGTAGTGTATAAAGGATGCGTCACACTACCACGGCCTCACATGTCCAATGACAAGGGTGGTAGCCTCAATCATGCCATCTGCCATCTTGGCTTATCATGTAATTATGTGGTTTCTTGACTACTGAGACCATGATCAATCTCCCTTCCACACTTCAAAAGAGAGACTAATCTACTGTAGACTATGCATGTCCCAAACCAATACTCCAGTACAAGAGGAGAACTGGTCTAGTAAAGAACTGTTCCTTTATGTTATTATATATCTTCACAAACCACGATTTACTGTGAAGGGGTCAGTGAGCTGAAAAGCTCCATGAACTTCTTTTGGTATAACCGTCTCTATAGTTGTATAGTTGTTCACACCCTATAATTTTAGAGTATTCCCTTTTTGGGCTTGTTGATTTAGAACTATAGTAACCCAAGGTATGTAATGCTCCAAAGGAACTGTGCCCAATGGTATTGTTCTCTGGTTACCTAATGGTGCAGTTCTTATTTGGAATTGGTTAGGCCAGTTAATAGCTGAGCGTATGGGCAGATTTAAAAAGGGCAAAATCTTCTTTGTAAAAACAATGAAAAAGGATACTGGTATAAATACAGACTATTGATCCATGGGTTTATCGGATTGCCAGCAGGGAAAGAAGGAGGGGTAGCAGGAAGTTTTTATAGTTTATGGGAAACTGAGCCATGTAGAATGTTTTTTTTTGCCTTCCTCTGAATCAACTGGGATTATTAAGGTTGAACTTGATGGACTAAAGGTGGCCATACAATGCAATAGATCATTTGGCTGACAACTATCTCCTTACTTCCTCAAGATTCCCCTATACAAACAAACACCGAATGTGCATGGGGAGAGGGGAGAAAGGCACTGCGGGACACCTCTGGCAGCGGCTTATCTCCTGGCATAGCAAAAAAATCTATATATTTTCCCTCAATTCTTCTCTTCTCCGATATTATCTGTCAAGGGAGAGTCTAGAGCCCCCACACCTCCACCCACATTAGACTATTGTTGAACCCTCCATTCTTGGTGGGTTCAGCCAACAATATATTAATGTGTAAGGGCCCTTAGGTCTCATTTTAACCTGCTAACTATAGATATGTTACTTAAAAGGTTTTCCCACAATTGACATTTATCACCAGTGATCAGCAAGTGATCAGCAATTCTCCAACAGCAATATCACAGGGAAAATGAAGCATTACATGGTGCCCTTTGAAATCAACGAGTTGCCCCTGTAATTCAAAAAAGTAAGGGCTGTATTACACTAGCAGATTGTTTGCCAGATCATTGCTAACGAGCGTTCATAGTAAGGCTTGTTAGCGATGATCTGGCAGTGTAAGTGCAGCAAAAACACACGGATGTGTGAATGGACCCTTATCCTCCGTTCTGGACCCTGCTCATCTTGCTGGAGCACATGGCATTATCGTGATTTATAATGCTGTGTATCTCTGCATGACCTTATTGTTACAGGATCATACTGACAGCTTTATGTCAGTATGATTCTGTAGCAGAAAAGTCCAGAATAAAGGATCAAGCTCATACATGGAGCATGATTCCTGCAATCGACTCGCTCGTCCGAAAGAGTGCTAATACTCATTGTTCATCAGACAATCCAGATTTTAAAAATGGTTTAAAAATCATTTGCCTGGGGCAGATCGTGCTGTCTGATCACAATCTGCTGCCAGCAAACAACTAGTTAGTTTGAGAAAGAGTGATGCATAATGATTGTGCCTCCTCATACATGTAATAGCAGTGTTCTCCTCCACTGACAAGCAGGTGATTGCTGGGAAGAAATGCAATGTCTAACAGTGCTAAAGGGTCCCTTTAAGAAAGATTTGTGACGCCAGTTGCAGTGAAGCAACAATGGGACAGAGTCCCTTTTAGAAATGGTGTTGGTGGTGGTACCCAGGTGTAGGAATGGCCGAGTGGTATAGGGTGGCCTACAATGTTCCTTAATGTTTTGTGCACGTGTCATGGTACTCCTACCTGGATACACTGGACCCCAGGCGTTGTCTTCCACAGCAGAAAAAGAGGATAAGTTAACTCGGGGATGAAGAATAAAGTCCAAACCTTTTGAGGAAGTTGAAAAGCAGCTTTACTTTCAATAATGGTTTCTCCAAACGATTTACAGACTTTATCTTGGTTTTCCAGCAGGCTTTAGCATTAAAACTGTGGTAAGCAAACTCTTCTCTGCTACATCTGTTGCTCTCTGGCTCTGCTGTACTGACAGGCTGGCTATAGAACTCAGTTTCCTCTTTATACTGTACTTTATAGTCTGGTCTGTCTCTAGATTTGTCCAGGAAAACTCCTCCTGGCTTCTGAGGCTTTAAGCTGTGGCCTCCATGTCCAGCAGAGCTAAAGGTCTTCTAGCTGGCTTTCTTTGCCTCCCTTGCTTCCTTCCCCTAGCAGGGGGTAAGCTAGACTGCCCTCTAACTAACTAGTCCCTCCTCCTTAGAGGTAGAGTTAGAATGGAAAGAAGGGTTCCATTCTCTCTAACTGTAGCTCTGCCTTGTTTGCTGCCACATACTGGTGAACCAGGTACATTACATGATAACATAAACAGTTGAAAAATAGCAAATGCACATTGTTTGGACCTGAAATAAATACACATGATGACATGAGGTTAACCAATAAAGATAGTAACGAGGTGCAAAGGTGGTAATGCCACTCTGGGGTGTTACAGAAGCGCGCCCCTCCAGTCAATCGTCTGCCTATAATATAGCCCTAAGTCCTACATAGACAGGGAGACTCTTCATAGCTGCTTTCCTTCTGGTTAATTGGTGGTACTGTATTCCCCGACCCAAAATGGAACATCTGTTTTTTGGGGACCTGGTTTACAATAAAAATCTGGTAAAATTTGTTTCAAGTCTAATTCGAATAGAATTTTTCCCAAAATTTGGGTTGAATTCTGATTCTATAGAATCGATTCTCTCACCTCTAATTGTAATATTGTCAGCGCTTTCTTTTCTCCTGTCTCAGACTTGTGAACAGTTCTGTGATACTTCTATTCCATCTTGAGCTGGTAATTCTCCACTATAATGTCTCTTCAGATCATTTTATTGGGTGATATTACACCGAGGACAAAATGAAGGATTGCTCTAACTTTTACTTCTAATATGATTTATCTGACTCCCAGCCACAACTTCCAGATTTATGAAATGTTACTAAGTATGGTTTTATCTGGGACATTTTAATACATTACTGGCAATTACCACATCGCTGCCATGCCTGTCAGGAATGGCGTGTGTGCCAGGGTGATTATTGCCTATGCTATGTGCCAGTCGTCTCTCAGCATTCAGTGCCTCTGATTTGCTTGGCATTGCATTTCAGAGCCTGCTGTTGCCACACAAAGCGATGGGAATGTGTTCTGAGAAGCCTCATCACTCAGGTTTTACAGGATCCTATTATTATTTATTACCATAATTGTGCTGTTTCCTGGGGCGATAAATAAGGATTGATGGGATATGATGACAGCCAGAGAAAGAGGGAGAAACAAGACTCTCTTTCATATATCACATAGCTCTGACATCAGAGAGGCACTTTCACAGTTTCTCCGGGAGATTGGATCAAGTCAACCCGAAACCAATTAGTTTACTTTGTCTCTTTCTGGGGTTGATAAACATGTTACCTGTTGAATTTAGATATAACGTAATGTTTTTCTCTGCAGGTTTCCCAGGGTTTATCATATGCATTGTTTAGCACTGCTGAATGTCAACTAAATGACACCACATTTGTAATTATTAAAATTAGACCAACTGCTCAGACTTCACTTTCCACCAAACTTAATAAGGACCCCCTCCCAAATTTCCCGTCAATGTGTTCCTATTCAAGTATTCCTATTCACATCACACCATGTAACATTCAGTTTTATGGGAGTTACAGTAAGAGACAGAGGGTGCAGATGTCACTCATAGGCCCAAGTTCTTGAGGGGACACGGATGACACTGTGGTACCATTTTTCCACTACACATTTCATCATTTAGGTCCATACTTGATTTTTGATTCTAGATTCAGCTTTCTTTCTTCTTTTTATCTAGGCTCTAGCACTTTTGCCTGATTTCCCATTTTTACTGGTTGCCATACGACCATGATGATGTCACATCCTCATTCTCTCCGCCGAATACCACTTGTGGCTATCTACTGTATACTAAATATTGTATTATTTTTTTTCTGTAATGCGGGGCGTTTATGTGATATGTTGCATAATTTGCGATTTGATTTGTGTACATATGCATTTTGTTTTATGGTCTATTATGTAAATACATTTATTCACCATTCACTTCTGATTGATGGAGTATATATATGGTCAATCTTTTCTACTCTATCCAGCCTGAGGAAGGCAGCGGACCGCTGCTGAAATGCATTGCTTGTTTTATACTATTTTATTTATTTTAACAAAATATTTGAAAAGAAGTTTCCAGTGCAGTGCGCTGTTTATCCTGGTTTTTGTGTGGTCTCCGCTTCCATCCCGTTTCCGGCCTCCAGTGTGGATGTGTCCGGCAGGAAGGTACAGAAGCTTGGTCCTTCTTAGTGTTGATCACGAATATTCTAATCGCGAATTTTTATCCCGAATATCGGCACTTCGAGAATTCGCAAAAATCTAGAATATAGTGCTATATATTCGTAATTGTGAATATTCAAGTTTTTTTCATCAGTACTACTGATTTCTGCTTGTGCGCCAATGAGAATGCTGCAATATCTTTGTCTGAGCTTAGCAACATGCCTAGCAACCAATAGGAAAGTTATCTACCCCTTTACTATATGAAAAACTCCCAGCATCCATTTTCTGCTGTGTTTTTGCATTTCTGAGAGAGACAGCAGTGTCATTGCTGTGCTCTGTGCTTTGCAGACTCATCTGGATCCTTATTCAATTACATTAGATAGTTAGTTAGCTCATATGTATAAAACAGATAGTTAGTGGGAGATAGTCAGTGTAGGTCAGATAGTGATATAGTGCAGGGTGTAGGTGAATATTGCCTATGCCACTCATCACTTGTCCTTCTCTACCCTAGAGGAACTTAGTTTGTTCTGGTGTTGTGCCTGGGATTGCACAAGACCTTCTGCTAAGATGCTTACCATTATAGTGGCCGACTAGCTGGCATCAGAGGTATAGCAGCTAGGGAGCACCACTATTTTTTGCTTCTCTTTTACTGAAGCACCAGGAACACCAGTGTTTGTTATCTTTGTGTGACAACAGAGATCTGCTGTGCTTATCTTGGTGACATCACAGCCTTTAGCTGTGACATCACTATGTTTGCCACGCCTGTGCTGTGACATCACTTCTGGTCAATGTTGTACACATTATTCCTGTACCGTGACATCACTCTCTGTAATAAGGTTTTCCTATGACTTCACAGTGTCTCTTATCCATGTACTATACTGTAACCTCACTGTGTGGATCATCCCTGCACTGTAGCTATTATTCCGATGATGTGACATAGGAATTACATCCCTATGATATATCTGAACATCCCTGTTCAGATATATCACTGTTCCTTCTAAATTGTACATGTACATGTTATGTAGGTAACAATAATAAACCCTATAATTATACATGATTGATGAGGTTGAAAGACAAAACAGGTTCATCAAGTCCAACCTACTGTATCATTCTACTGTGTTGATCCAGAGGAAGTCAAATAAACCACATAAAGTGGTGACCAATTACCTGGGGTGCCATATCATTTTAGGTGCATTTGTCGTGTTTTGCTATATAACTGTAAGAATTTGTTAAATGTGTATTTTCAGGGCTATACTTACAAGAGGGATGGAGGTCTCACCTGAGAACTGATACTACAGTTCCTATGCCATGAGAAAGTATAGGAGTACAATAAATGCTCAAGTAAAGCCTCTGACATTGAACACCTTTTTAAAATGAACGTATCAATGTAATCTACATCAGCTAAGAAGCTATGTAAATTGCATTACATGCACTGTTCCATAGTTGCAACCACTACTCTACCATGTGCTAATGCTACGCCCATTGATTGACCCATCCGTAACAATTTACTGAAATTGTACAATGCAACTGATCTTTCTTATACCACATTATAGAACAGTGATCATTGCTGTATACCCATCAGAGTCAATGTTATAGCTATAGGGCCTAGGTAGGCAATCAGTAGGTCCAGATCTGCTTGTACAGTACATCATAAAGCCTGAAGCTGGCCATACATTTTAGATTTTTGGTTTCTAAATTACTTGTCTTCACAGTTGGTTTGAAAAGGTTATAGTTCTGGATGATGACCTCATAATGAGAAAATGATGATGTGGGCTTCTGGCCTTGTCTGCAACCCGGGGTATTATTGATAGGGTGCAAATCATGTGACAAAATCTGTTTCCTGAGATGGCACCCTCAGTGGTCGAAATTAGTCATTAGGGATGACGAAATTCACTAGAGTATGGCCAGCACTTCTCTGGTCCTAGGAATAGGTTCTTCTGTGATAAGATGATAAATGTTCTGCAAATATCCTGTGCCAGAATATATGTGTACAAAGACTAAGCAAAAATCATCTGAAAAATACTTTTGAAGTATGATCATCTATATAAATTCACTCTGTGACCTAAACATGATTGTTCTTTATGTGGCTCGATTTGCCGGTATAGTCCACTACGGCTGGGTCTACATGTCAGCTTTGGCCATGTGAACTCAAAAGTTTCTGCAACCACAGAACTGCGAAAAAGTCACAATCTGACCCCATTCAAGTAATTATGTTTTGAGGCTGCATTGCTACCTAACAATTTTTGGTCGCATATTGCTTGTCATGGCCATAGTCGCTGTGGCCTTAGGGTGGTGGATAGCTTGGGAACCTCTAGCTGGCATATGATGTTGAGGAAGAGGTGCTCTTTTGTAGTGGGTGTGCTTCTTCACCATATAACACTGTGCTTAGCCCCAGCATATTTATGACCATATACAAGCACAGAAATGACGGAAAGGACACAGTCCCAGGTCCAGATGTGCTAAGCCACGGCGATATGTTACATGATTAATTATCTAAACTTTCCGCACAGACAGTGCTTAAGTAATGGACTATACAGTAAGTAGTATTAAGTTAATGTTCTAGTCCTAGGCTTTGACAGTCTCAAATGACTAAGTACCTAGCTAGACTGATTCATTTACGCAGTACAAAAAATTTATATAGAGTTAGTGTACTGTACTGTATAGACCTTAGTGTTTAAGAGTGAGTACAAGAATATCAATAACCCTCCTTTATACGTAACTCAATAGTGATCCTTTCCAGGAGTGTATATAGAAAGAGAGAACCTCAAATAAAAAAATCTAAAGGGAATTTTGTCTTGGTACGGTTTTAAGTTGTAACATATCCATACAGGGATAGGAAGCGATGGTCTCTCTTGGAAAAAGGGTGGTGTGGCCTTTTAGGCAGGCCTATCTTCCTTGTTTGCTAAGATATAAGGCTCTGTCATAAGTGTCGGCTCCTACAAGTGACCATAGGGGCCCCAGTTTGTTTAAAAATGTATGATGTGAATAGCATGTTCCTCAACTCGCATTAACATATTGGTCTCATTGAGGGTTTGGTGGTGGCTGATCAGGGTTTAGAGGAAATTCTTACCTCTGTCTAACCTATTATATGATGCGGTCACTATTGACTGTGTAGCAATAACAAATGACAAAACAGGTGCACACTGTGGTCTTACTAAACCCTCACTAAACCCTCAAACTGATGTTAAAATTGAGAGATTGGTCAACAGATCCTGCTGTGGAGGACATGTCTAAGTCCGAGCACCACGCCAAGGTTTCTCAGGTAGCTCGGGACCTGACACTCACCTACCTGTGCCATATGGGCAATACCAGGGGCCAGTGGGCAAAATTACAGGAGTGTAAAGGTCGACTTGCAGCAAATTATTGACTATTGACTGTGGCATCTGGAGAAGTAAATGACTGGGATTGGAGTTATCTCTGATCTTGGCTACTCCAGGCTATAACACAGCTGGCACCTGCCACCTATGGCTCAAGCTGAGCTTCTAAACCCCCTTCATAACCCTTTCCATGTCTATGTTGTACATCAAATGTCAGGACACGGGTTGTATCTGACCAGAGCTGTAAGTGGCCACAGGGAAGGCTTGCACTTTCCCTTAATAGCCTGGCTGCACATTGACTTGCCATTGTTCCAAGTTGCATGTCCAAGTGCAACCTGGTAATTAGCGGTATAGCATGAGAGTTACCCGCCACCCCTAATGGTAATACCACCCTAACTGGAGGGAACCAATGGAAGCACAAGTAGAAATTTAAAGTAAAGTGGATTTTCCAATATAATGGAAACTATAACCGTAGGCAGAACTGTGTTACAAGTCCTCTTTTCCAGCACCAACACTTCCAGTGGTTCCTGCTGGACTAGAAGTCAAAGTGACCTGTTTTTTGTTATGAGACAGCTACAGTCAGTCAGTGGCCTTGGCTGTCACATGTGCAACCATGTCACTGCTGAGGCTCAGCAGTGATGTGCTGCTGGGAGCTATGGCACTAAAGCGGAGGGTGTTTTAAAGGGTGAAGGTTTTTTTTTTTTTTACTGCCTACAGATGGATTTTAAATTACACTGGACAGATTCTTTAAATTTATATGTAACCCTGGTAGGATCGAAATCCATGACCCTTGTGCTGCAAAGTGACATTTCCAACCACTAAGTTGCTGATATCATTGAGCTCAGTAAGTCATGGGGTGTGATAGGTGTTACTTTTTCGTAGTAGCGGTACTTGCTCTTTAAACACATGACTACGGAATGATAGACACAAGCTGGGAAAGTGTGGACAGAACATATGTTTACGCTCTCCAGAGTCTGTCTGACATTCGCAGAGAAGAGCTGCTTACATACAGAAGGTAATCCTCAATCAATGTATTATAACTGGCTTTCAGTCAGTGCATGACTTCTGTCTTCTGTGCTCTTTAAAGCAGTCACTCAAGCAACAAAGTCTCTTTCAGATATTTCAAGGACGAGGACTGACAGATGTCTGCCTCCCAACATCATTGTGTTCTATGGATTGGCTGTCAGCGGACGAGACGTGTAATCAATGCAAAGGCCGTGCTATGATGAAGTGAACAACAGCACTTCGACTGTCACAACAACAACGGACTCAAGAATTTATAGATTAGTAGGTGTTCCAGGAACGGCCAGTTTTATATTAATTACTGATATGGTTTAGTTTTATGAAGATGTTGACTTGTAGGTTTAGCATGTGGTGTGCACCACCATCAGACTGGGTTCCTTGGGCTCATCAGAGAAATGGATTCTTCTGTCTCCATGGAACATGTCCATGTTAACATTTTTATTTATTTTTCCCCCACACACAGGATTTATAATCTGTGAAATACATCTCGGCGTCAATTGACTGGCTCTAAAGTCACCTCCAAATGGGGTTGTCTTCAGCTAGACTTTTGAGTTTCACCATTACAGTATGTCAGAGCCTGAGCCCACTGGAAAAATCTTTGTTCTCTTTTCTAATTATACGTGATGCTATACCTCTGTTATTCCTACTGGAAATGTCTTGACACATGAGTGTTACTATTTCCATTGTCAACAGGGAATGTTCATATGAAATATTGGAATAAACAGATGGCTCACTCTGGATGACCACGACTGGTGCTCAGGTTCAGGGAACCACCCCTGGTTCTTAAGTATAAATAGTAAGAGAATTGAACCTGCAGATAACAAATAACCTGTACATTGAGGAGTCTCGCAGGATACATGGCCATGTATTGAAATCTATCGCAAAGAAGTAAAGTATCTTTGATTCACGGAAAAAACATACGGACAAAGTCTCACGAGAACTGGGACGAGAACACGGGAGACGCTGCAAACCGAAACTAAAATTCGTCCATAGCTTGACTTTTAGCACACTTATTACTGGGATCCTACCAGACCAACCACCAGCCCAATATCCAATTGAAATTGGGATACGTGCTGGTTGTTTGACTTTGTCATATATACTACATAGAATCCTCAAAACAACAACAAATTGGATACTGCTACCAGATACGGTGTACTACGTGCGTGACTATATATGACTGTTGATCTCAAGTCCTAGGCAGACTGCATGTCATTTAAAAAAAAATATTTTTTACTATTTTATTTTTCATTTATTGTGTTTTATATGATTGATTTGTACTAGGAATACATTTTCATTTTTGCATAGTCTCCAGCTGCCTTGATTGCCGGTTCAATTCTCTTACTAATGTTCATATGAAGTCTAACCTAACTTTGTCAGTATTGATTGGCCAGTGTTAATAGTGTCCCTTTGACAAAGGGGGTATCGTCCGGCTTTTAATTTATTCAGGAGGAATAACAGATGCACGGCTCATGGAATTTTAAGGAATGATTCAGTATTGTTCTGTAGTGAATACCGATTTACTAAAGCACGTGTCAGGATGGTGTGGAGTTGAACTAGCTTCCTCTCTCTAAAGCAGTGTTTCTCAACTCCAGTCCTCCGGGCCCACCTGCCGGTCATGATTTGAGAATATCCCACATAATAAATACCTGTGGTACAGTAAGTCCTGATGCACTGACTATAATTATATCACCTGTTTAATACTAAGGAAATCCTGAAAACATGATGGGCAGGTGAGCCCTGATACTGGAGCTGAGGATCACTGATCTAAAGCACACAATGGAGGAAGAAGAACAATGGATAGGTTGACACTGGGTTAGCTTTGGGGAGGCACAAAAGAAAAGATGAAGGCCTGGGACAGGAATATAGAACATAAAATGGTAAGGCTACCTTCACACTAGTGTTTCTCTTTTTCCGGTATTGAGATCCATCATAGGGTCACAATATCGGAAAAAAACGCTTCCTTTTTCCCCCCATTCATTGTCAATAGGGACAAAACGTAGCTGAACAGAACGGAATGCTCCAAAATGCATTCCGTTCCGTTTGGTTACGTTCCCATACCGAAGAGCAAAGCGCAGTATGCTGTGGTTTTCTTTCCGTCCTGGGATGGGCAGCAAGACGGATCTGTCATAATCCACAATGCAAGTCTTTTCTCTGACACAATCTGACACAATAGGAAACAGATCCGTCCCCCATTGACTTTCAATGGAGTTCATAATGGATCCGCCTTGGCTATGTTAAAGATAAAACAACTGGATCCGTTCATAACGGATGCAGACGGTTGTATTATCAGTAACGGAAGCGTTTTTGCTGAACCCTGCTGAATCCAGCAAAAATGCTAGTGTAAAAATAGCTGCAGAATCATGAAGGAGAAGTCATGAATCAGAAATAAACAAGCATGCTTAGGGTAAGAATCAGAATCCATGAAAAAACCATGAAAAATGCTGAAGACCAGGTATATCTTCCAGGATGTTTTTGGAAAAGATCTGGAGTAAAGGGGCCGTGTGGGGTCTCTCTAGACATAGAATACGTTTATAAATAATCCCGTCCAATAAAAATGATATATGAGGTTATGATCTGCCATAACATCCCATCATACTCAGGCAGAAATCAATATGGCAACTCACCTGCCAGCATGATATGTGGAGACGCAATGAAAGCTTTCTTACTATGTATATCTTATCCAGATTTGTCTTTTATTTCCCATCTCTAAGCCCTGGGTAGTTTACAGGCCTCGCGTTCATCTAGGCCTTCTGTCACCCAGAGTTAGGAGTGGAGATTGGAGGCAGCCTGCTGTGAGCTGACACTTGTGGTATGCCGGGCACAGAGTGACTGATAACCTGTCAGGATTCATGTGGGGCTGTCACTACCCCACAGTAATAAATGAGTTTATGAAAATTGGAACTCTACATTAATTGGGTCAGTGACCCATAACTCTGTGGATGAATACATGAGACATAATGAAATTACTGCAGAAGCTTCGGCGCTATGAATCTCTTGTGAGAAGCTTCTCAGTTTACACCCTCATGAACAGAAGGCCTCGTTCAGCTGGGTGAGATGATCTGCAGACCTCCCCAGCCCCCTACCCATCCTCGGGATTGAAAGTTAAATCACATTAACATTGGTGCCATTTGTCTTTCATTTCTCTGTAATTGATATAAAGAATGTATATGAGGTAAAGGTGAAGTCTTATTTGGCAACATATGCTGCACCGAAATGAAGGCAGTCAGCCATGAAACAACTTCTCCATCATCATTAGTGGATGTCTCATATTTAAAGGTACAAAGACAGTTTGCAGAAGGGCTTATGCATATAATTTATGCATTTTATTAGTGATGGTTAACGTAGTATGACTTATTCAATGAACGGCACTGATTTATTGGTGATGGATATAAAACAGAATATAAGATTATCAGCTAGCTTTCCCAGAATCCTGAACAGTAAACCAACCTATCTAATGACCTGTCCGCTCGCCAACCATCTAATCTGTATGGAGGTCTCCTGACTCTTCTCCTACAGCCGGTGTCTTGGGCATTCCCAATTCTTTTGTTCCAAGGAGATGTAGGAGGTGTTTGGCAGCGGCATACCCAGAAGGAAGGAATAGCTGTTGACTGACAACTATCTACTGTATATGGCTAGCCTTAAAACCAGGCTTATCAATCTTTTTCTGCAGGGCCTCGACATTGGTCCAAGACACTTCAAGCTAACGTTAAAAACAAATCTTAATTTCCTATGCCCAGAATAACATTAAAACAGGGAGGCAGTCATGTATAACCAAAGACTGATTAAGCGAGAAAGGGCAACCTATGATAACTCCACTGAGCCAGCTTAGCCTACACAGCCATTATGGACCCCACTTCACAGTTTGAGAAGCACTCGCCAGGAGAATACCAATGCAGAACAGACTAACAAAGTCTAGTGGTGCAGAACACAGTGGTCATTGTTAAAATAAAAATTGTCTAGTGGCATTGTTTTAGTAAAAAAAAAAAAAAATGTTGCAACTTTTCAGTCTTCCTATCGGTCATGAATGATCATATAAACAGCAAAAAGTTAACATATCTTGTCAAAGGCTTACAGCAGCTTGAGCAAAGGTCAAGAGGTCCAGAAATAATTATGAACAAAACATGGCTTTTATTTCATTAGCTAAAATCCACATAGCATAGCTTTTGTGCTGGATCTTAACTTATGATAAAAGTCAAGTTTTATTAGTATTTGTGATGGACCTCTATTCTACTCATAGGCCTGGGACAAGCAGCCCATGCACGAGCAGCTTTAGATGATTGCAGGGGCGTAGCTATAGGGGGTGCAGAGGTAGCAGTCGCTACTGGGCCCAGGAGCATAAGAAGACACACGAAGCACTGAGGGAAGGGGGCCCAAGCTGAACTCTTGCACCAGGACCCATGAGCCGTTAGCTACGCCCCTGGATTATTGACCAACTTTCTTGAACAATACAGTTGTGATTTACAGATGCCTGAGTCAGAACCCTGGTCCAAAAGTTGGTCCTGGGTCTAATCACAGATAATAGAAAAGAATTGATGCAAAGCATAATGATTCAGTCTGCCATGAAAACCTTATAATGTCGGACTATAACAACACTGGTATATAATGAGCCCCAGGGACATGGGCTTGATTGGAGTGTCTGGGCCAGATGAAGGCATATCTGGCCCCTTGGGCAACAGTGGAAATGTTAGCTCCTAACTGTCTATCACAGGGGTAGGCAACCTCCGGCACTCCAGTTGTTGTAAAACTACAACTCCCATCATGCATAATTGCTCTATCTTCTCAGACCTTTCATAGAAATGAATGGAGCATGCTGGGCATTGTAGCTTCACAACAGCTGGAGTGCCGAAGGTTGCTGACCCCTGGTCTATCACAACACTATTAGATTCATCCCTAATATCCTGCTATTAGCTTAAACTTGTTGTGACAGCTACACTACCCAATCTGACTGTGACATCCCTTTAACAGATTGGCTCTAATAAGTGTCATCTTCTTAGTTCAAGCAAAATGCACCACTAGTCACCAATTAACCATGTATTGGTGTTGCACATGTCTTGGTGTTGCTGAGTCAGCTGGGAATGATAATGGTACCACACTGCTGCATTCATTTTGGATCCGATTTTAAGAAATCCGTCAAAAAATACAATTTAGGTCTGAATCAATTCTACCCAAATCAAAGTGCTCCATTTGGCCTGGAAATTAGTATTTGGCACTCTGCCACAATGGTATTGACGCAACCAATGCACTAAATTGTACAATTATAGAGAGTAGCAAATTTACAACTGGTTTTTGGAAAGAAAATGGCTCAATTGCGCAGTGTATGCAGCAAAACATATGTGTAATAAATTGTTGAGCAAATCGAAGCATTCGAAGTTAAATTCAATCCGAAGATTAGGAAAAATTTAATTCACAATGAATCCGAATTTCTTTATGCTTTGTGGTAATGGAACCTTTTATTCCTAAAATTGCGGCTACTCGTGTCAGAAAAGAAAGATCACCCATAATGTGCAGCCAGCCGATCGGCAGATAGCCATCCCCTGTGATGTCACAGCCCTTTGAAAGCCTCATTCCCTGTGGTCTCCGCCATTTCACTGTGAGCTGAGCATAGGGAGAGACGTGGAAGCACTGTTGCGGTAGGGATAGTAGTGCTGACAACCTGTAGAAAAAGAGAATCGTTAATTTCTAACGATAATTTGTTTTCCCTTAGTCCTAACAGCAGCACAGATGGGGTTAACCACCCCCCGTGGACTGGCAGGACCAGCGGAATGTTTAATGAGCCCAAGACTAATAACTCAATTTAACAATTAAGTATCCCCTTAAAAGGAGGAAGTCAACCCCCAGCCCACTGTGTTTATAGCAAGAAAAAAACTAGACTTACTAGGGTGGGAAATTTGTGTGCTGCTGTTAGGACTAAGGAAAACAAATTATCGTTAGAAATTAACGATTCCCTTATGTCCTACCAGCAGCACAGATGGGGAGATAGCAAGAAGAAACCCCTAGGGAGGGCCTTCCTGCCTGGCAGAACTAAGAAAAGTCTGCCCAAAGGTCGAAACTCAGCTAGACTGGCATCTAGTCTATAATGGGAGATGAATGTCGATTCAGAGCTCCAGGAGGCAGCTTTGCAAATCATGTTGAGAGGCAGAAGACTCCTCTCTGCAAAAGAAGTAGCCACAACTCTAGTAGAGTGGGCCTTCACGAATCCCGGAGGGTCCAGATTGTGGAAACAAAGGATTCCTTAATAGCCTCCTCAATCCACCGACTGATGGAAGGTTTGGATGCCTTATAGCCTTTAAACTTACCGGCAACAGGATTAGCAGATTCTCATCTTTCCTGAACTCCTTGATCTATCCACATAGATCCGGAGACATCTCGACGTCCAGAGGATGTCTAGCAGGTTCCTATGAGGAGGTGGTAGATGTCGACAGAACCGGGAGGAATATCACCTGGTTGATGTTCTGGAAGGAAGGAACTTTAGGCCTACAATACGGGAGGAATCTAAGAAGGTCCCGGTCATGTAAGAATAGGGCTCATGTGCTGAGAGAGCTTGAAGCTCAGAGACCCTCTTGGCCAAAGTCACTGCAAGGAGAAACACAAACTTCCAAGTGACGAACTTGATGTCCACCTCCTCTAACGGTTCAAAGGGGGAGATGCTAACCCCTGAGAACTACTGAAAACCCATTGAAAAAATGGGGTCTCAGTACTGTAGGCTTTCTTCAGCTCCTTTAAGGAACCGTTTGATCAGCGGGTCCTGAGAAAAAAGCCTGTTAAGGCAAGCTGAGATGGCTGAAACTTGAACCTTCAGAGTAGAAGGGCAAGGCCTCTATCAAGGCCGTCTTGCAGGAACTGAAGGATAGCGGAGAGGGGCGGATCTGCAGACGCCACCTCAGTTGAGGTACAACAGGATGAGAATATCCTCATAATACAAGAGTAGGCTCTCTTGGTAGAGTCCGCTCTAGAATGAGACAGCGTTCTCAGGACCGACTTTGAAAGCCCTTCTATTCTGGGAAGGGACTGATCAACCTCCAGGCTGTCAGGTTGAATCTGTGCAGATCTGAGCAGAGGTGAGTGTCCCACGACACCAGGGTCTGCTGTGGGGAGCCTCCAATATTGTCCTCGACTCAACTGGGTGAGCTAGGTAAACCAGGATCTCTTCGGCCAAAACAGTATGATGGCTATCACCGAGGCCTGATCCTGACGGATTTTCATCAATACCCTCGGTATCATGGAAAAGGGAGGGAAGATGTAAGCCAGCCTGAACCTCCAGGATATTGACAGAGCGTCTAACGCCAGGGGTTGTCCTCCCTGTAGAGGAGCAGAACCTCTCCACCTTGGCATTGAACCTTGTTGCCATGAGATCCACCTCTGGCATACCCACTTGAGGACTATCTGCTTGATTCTCCGGATGTAAAGACCACTCCACCGACGGAAGACCGCGGCTCAGCCGCTATCATATTGAGGGAGCCTTGGATGTGGATCGCAGATAAGTGGGAAGGTACAACTCTGCCTAATCCAGAATCACCCCGATCTCTGACAAGAGGGGAAGTGATCTCGTGCCTCCCTGCTGGTTGATGTAAAGTACCGCAGTCACATTGTCTGACTGGACTTTCACCGCTTTGCCCCGGATCTGAGGGGCTAAGTGAAGGAGGGCTAGCCGGATAGCTTGAATCTCGCGGAGATTGGATGAAAGAAGCCACTCCTGAGGAAACCAGGTCCCGTGAACTGGAGAGTCGTCTAGGTGAGCGTCCCAGCCTACTTAGGACGCATCCAGTAGTCAATATGACCCAGAATGGCTGGGTCATAGACTTCCCGTCTAAAAGATGGCACCACCATCTGAGGGAATACAGAGTTTGCCAAGTCAGGGAGCACAGGGAGTTTAGCCCAGCAGGGCTGCCATTCCATTAGGAGAGGACCTCCGACTGTAGAGGGCGGAGGTGCCATAGAGCCCAAGGGACTGCTTCCGCAGACGCTGACATGAGCCCCAACATCTTCATGAGAGTCCGGATTGGAACTCGCCGGGGAAGGGAACATGACGTGTTCTGAACCCGGAATCTTCTTTCTGGAGTCAACTGGAGCGACATCCCAGTGGAGTCGGTTATGAAGCCTAGATATCTTACTAAAGTCGACGGGCTCACGCTCGACTTCTACCAGCTGATGATCCAACCTAGGTGGAACAGAAAGGAGATTGTTACCTGAAGAAGTTGGGTTAGGACCGCTAGAGCAGAGGCTTTCAAAGCCAGTCGTCCAGATAAGGAATGATGGTCAGTCCTTGAAGCCTCAAAGCCGCCACCACAGAACCACCTTGGTAAAAGTGTGAGGGGCAGAAGAAATGCCAAAGGGAAGGGCAACAAACAGAAGATGCCTGACGACACCGGACACCTGGACCATGATCCTGATATACTTCCTGGAACCAGGATGGATCGGGATGTGCAGATATGCATTCTTGGGGTCCAAGGTTGCCATCACGTCTCCAGAATTGACGACGTGAACTACTGACCTGATGGTTTCTACACGAAACTTCACCTTCCTTATAAATCGATTGAAATATCTCAGATCGATAATCATCCGGAGATCTCCTGAAGCCTTGGGAACCGGAAAACTGGTGAATAGATCCCTAGGCCCCGTTCTCCTGCCGGAACCTCCTCCAGAGCCCCTTTGCAAATGTAGTCCTGAATGTAGGCCTCTAGGATCGCCTCCTTGGCAGCTTGTAGAAGGTTGATCTTGACAAACCTGTCCAGAGGAATAGAGGTGTTGTTGACTAAATAACCGTTGGAAATGATATTCAGGACCCAGGGATCCGAGATCTCTTGGATCCATTCTTCTCAGAAGTGGGAGAGACGACTCCCGACGGGTACATGAAGCTTAGGAATGGGGAAGCTTATTGTCAGGACGGCAGGAGTAACGGGAACTAACCAAGAGCCTCGAAGAGGCCCGTAGTCAGGAGGTGGATTTTCCATCTTTGGCTCCTCAGGTTGATGGTCTTGAAAGCAGCCAGTATGTCGTCCTGGAAAAAACCTCTGGTTCACGTCAACTTGAATTTGATCCAGGCGAGATCGGAGGAACGTAGAGACTTCAAAAGCCGCTATGGCTGTGGAAGCGGAAGCCGCAGCTGCCGTAACACCCCGTCTTAGTGTGCACTCTGCAAGGGGGTCCTGCAGCTAGACCCATCGTCTGCAGGAACCAGAGTGCGCTTGGACAACTTGGCAATAGCCATGTCCACCTTGGGAATGGATCCCCACGAATCCACCAAGGGTTAAGCCATCGGGAACATGGATTTAAACTTCTTTGTTAAAACCGGACCTTTTCCAGGTTTTTTCCACTCTATATCATGATAGAGAGGAGGGTCTCATCCGCTCTAAAGACATGATGTGCCCGAGTAGCGGGAACGGGAGGCTCCCCACAGTCAACATCATGGTCCCCCGACCTGATGGACTTGAGCAACTTCTGTGTCTTTCCAGGGGAGAAAACACAAAGTCAGCTCCTCCTCCGAGGAGAGAAGAAAACCAAGGTCTCTCTACCGGGACAGAGGTCTCCGGGCACGAATAGGAAGCCTTTCCATCCAGCAGGCCTATGATTTCTTTAATAGAGCCATTGATACATATCCTGCAACGTAGGTTCACTAGAGGTCAGAAACCTCTAACGGCAGCTGTAACACCTGGTAGGTTAAGTCAACAGACCCAGGGATTCCCAACCGGTCTCCCAAGCTGGTCTTAGCCCAGCCTTAAGCTGTTTAGCTTCTGCGATCTCACGAGTGCAGGCATGATCAGCCTACAATAACCGCCGACTGCTGCAATGGTAGCAGGATAGATGCTTCCTCTTGGAATCCACTTTCCTGCCTTCCGAATCCCGCGGAGAAGACATCACTGCGGGAAAAAAAGGGACAAATAAAACATTTGTAAACCACCTATCTACGCAGGAAAGGTAGAAAAACAGACCGGAGGCAGCTGAGGAAAAAAAAACACCACAAGTGGAACAACACCAATTTTAGGACTCTGGGAGCTAGCTGAAAAAGCATATGTAGCCAGAGACTGAACTGGAGCACACAGCCTCCCAAAATAAGGGAAGGGAGGGATAGCCAATCCACCCTTCCCCCAGTAAATCCTCCACAGGAAGATGCATAAAAAAAAATCGCATCTAAGAAAAAAATCGTGCCCGTGAAAAAATCACGGCCGGATTACCCGGAGGTGATGCAAAAGGAGAGTTCCCGCGTCACCTCCGGAAGATGGCGGCGCACAGGGACCGGAATCCTGGACCAAGGACGCCGCCAAAATACCCCAGCCAGGCGCATTGCGCGGGGCCGGCAGCAAATAAGCTGCCGGCCAAACTGACAAGGTACCTAGGAAAAAAGGGCAACGCCGTTACCCAAATGAAAAGAAGGCTCCCCGCACTTTCCATAAGAAAGGGGGGAACAAACCGCCTAGTCCACCTGTCCAGGAGGACAGAAAAAAACACAGTGGGCTGGGGGTTGACTTCCTCCTTTTAAGGGGATACTTAATTGTTAAATTGAGTTATTAGTCTTGGGCTCATTAAACATTCCGCCGGTCCTGCCAGTCCACGGGGGGTGGTTAACCCCATCTGTGCTGCTGGTAGGACGTAAGGGAATACTGAATTACCAGTGTGAAAGGGACTGTAAACAAATCTATTGGGCCCTGATTCTCAAATTGGGGTGAATAACCTGTCTTGTTTTACTGTTATTGGGGTGTCCACCTTGTTTAATAGATAGACAACTCTATTAGGCCCTGATTCCCAAATTGGGGTGAACAACCTGTTTCGTTCTACTGTTATTGGGGTAGTCATCCTTGTTTAACCCCTTCAGGATCCTGCCATTTTTCACCTTAAGGACCAGGCCATTTTTTGCAAATCTGACATGTGTAACTTTATGTTGTGATAACTTTAAAACGCTTTTACTTATCCAAGCCATTCTGAGACTGTTTTCTCATCACATATTGTACTTCATGACACTGGTAAATTTGAGTTAAAATATTTCATTTAAATTTATAAAAAAAATACAAAATTTTCAACATTTCAGTTTCTCTGCTTTTAAAACAGATAGTGATACCTCCTAAAATAGTTATTACTTTTCCCATATGTCTACTTCATCATTTCCTTTTTTTGGGACATTAGAACGCTTAGAAGTTTAGAAGCAAATCTTAAAATTTTTAAGAAAATTTCCAGAACCCAATTTTTAAGGACCAGTTCAGGTCTGAAGTCACTCTGTGTTGCTTACATAATAGAAACCACCCATGAATGGCCCCTATTTTTGAAACTATACCCCTCAAGGTATTTAAACTGACTTTACAAACTTTTCAAATTAAAGGAAAATGTAGATGAAATTTTACTTTTTTGGCAGATTTTCCATTTTAATCCATTTTTTCCAGTAACAAAGCAAGGGTTAACAGCCAAACAAAACTCAATATGTATTACCCTAATTCTGCAGTTTACAGAAACACCCCATTTGTGGTCGTAAACTGCTTTACGGGCACAGGGCAGGGCGCAGAAGGAAAGGAACGCTATATGGTTTTTGGAGGGCAGATTTCACTGGGATAATTTTAAGTTGCCATGTCACATTTGAAGACCTCCTGATGACCCCATTTTGGAAACTACGGGATAAGGTGGCAGCTTTTTTGGTACTATTTTAGAGTACATATGATTTTATTTTTGTTTTTTACAATGTTTATCTGACAGGTTAGATCATGTGGTATTTTTATAGAGCAGGTTGTTACGGACGCGACAATACCAAATATAACTACTTATTTTTGGTTGTTTGTTTCAGTTTTACATAATAAAGCATTTTTGAAAAAAATATATTTTTTAGTGTCTCCATATTCTGAAAGCCAAAGTTTTTTTTATTTTTTGAGCGACTGTCTTATGTAGGGGCAAATTTTTTTCCGTACGATATGACGGTTTGATTGGTACTATTTTGGGTGCGTATGACTTTTTGATCGCTTGGTATTGCACTTAATTTGGTATTGGTATTGCACGCCAATACCTTAATTTTTTTACGGTGTTCATGTGAGGGGTTAGGTCATGTGATATTTTTATACAGCAGGCTGTTGCGGACAGAGCAATACCTTATACTATACTTTTTTATTTTTTTTAGTTTTACCCAATAAATGCATTTTGGAAACAAAATATGCGCATACCTTACGGCTGCGCATAGGTTCATCTGGGCTTTTGCTTGGAATTAGGCAGCTTACAATGGCACCATCTTCCATCTATCATGTGACGCTGGGACATCATCTTCACTTGCGTTTCATATTTAGTAAACCTTACAAAGCCAAAACCTTTAGAATGGCCGGTTTTGGCATCTTATTGTCTCCACATTCTGAGAGCCATAGTTTATTTTTTGGGCGATTGTCTTAGGTAGTGTCTCATTTTTTGCGGGATGAGATGACGGATTAATGGGTACTATTTTGGGGTGCGTGTGACTTTTTCATCGCTTGGTATTGCTCTTTTTGTGATGTAAGACAGCGTTTTTTTTTTTTTTTTTTACGGTGTTCACCTGAGGGGTTAGGTCATTTGATATTTTAATAGACCTATTCCAGACCTTGGTCATTCCAAAATGCACCATCTTCAAAGTGCAACATTCTAAGTGCTGAGACCGAATTATACCAGAATCTAATATTATGGATATGGAATCCACCTTGTCATCACTGCCTACTGACCATCACCCAATTCTCTCCTCTCCAGGTATGTCTACTCTGAAGCTAACTGCTACATCCAGCTTTCCCAGAGTCTGATATCGTCCACACCCCTCCTGTTTCCTTCACATTGCTTGGTATGTCTACTCTGAAGCTAACTGCTACATCCAGCTTTCCCAGAGTCTGATATCGTCCACACCCCTCCTGTTTCCTTCACATTGCTTGGTATGTCTACTCTGAAGCATTAATGTCTCTTTCCCTGCTGGATTTATTGAGTATTTGTTTACATTGACTATTTCTCTATCTGGTCCTCCCTTGATTAGGCCATAAGTAGCCCCCTCCCTCTTGTTCACACCTGATTGAACACTGAGTGGTATAAATCTAAGTTGTTAGGTCATTCCAGACCTTGGTCATTCCAAAATGCACCATCTTCAAAGTGCAACATTCTAAGTGCTGAGACCGAATTATACCAGAATTGAACCAGAAGGGACCCAAAGTTAACTACAAAAAGTTAATGTAAACAATGTTTCACTTTTTCATCTTACTCTTCCCACTGTTCCTAAACCTCCTAAAATACCCCCACATCCATGCTCCCAGCAAGGAACTATTCATATCTCCCTCCATCTTACCTTCTCATCTGACTGATTGCACAAACTTGTTTGGCAATGTAAAACACTTCCTTCCCAAACACACACAGATACCCCCTGCCCTTTCTTTTTCTCACCTACTGACACTTTCTCTGCTTCTCCTTATTGCTGGTGATATCTCACCAAATCCAGGCCCCCCTCAGCAAATCCCCACTATCACCTCTACCTCCTACTACAAATCTCATTCCACAAATTTCTGCAACCCCTTAAACCTAATAACCATTCCTCTGACCCCTGCTCCTTTGGTTCCTCTTTCTGGAGCATTATGGAACGCTCGCTCTGTCTGTAACAAACTCTCCTACATTCATGATCTCTTTATCTCTCAAAACTTTCCTTTCTGGGTCTCACAGAAACATGGCTGACACCCTCCGACACCTCCTCCCCTGCTGCACTCTCGTATAGTGGATTTCATTTCACTCACACCCCCGCCCTGGCAGCAAACATGGTGGAGGAGTTGGTCTTCTCCTATCAGATACCTGCTCCTACAGCCCAACTCCACTGCCGCCCTCCATTGCACCCACTTCATTTGAAGTACACTCTGTTCGCATCTACTCTCCCTCCAACCTCCAAGTAGCTGTTATTTACCGCCCCCAGGCCCAGCCACCATCTTTCTTGACCACTTTAACACCTGGCTCCTACACTTTCTTTCTGCTGACATCCCCACTATCATCATGGGTGACTTCAACATCCCCATTGACACCTGCCACTCAGCCGCCTCTAAACTCCTATCGCTCTCTTCCTCCTTCGGCCTCTCACAGTGGTCTTCCGCTCCCACACACAGAGATGGTCACACTCTGGATCTTATCTTTACCCGCCTCTGCTCCCTATCTAACCTTTCTAATTCGCCTCTCCCCTATCCGACCACAACCTACTCACCTTCTCTTCACTGGTCTCTTCTGCTGCTCCCTCGGTCCACATACTAGCACACCCACGCAGGAACCTTAAACATCTCGACCTTCGCTTACTCTCCGACTCTCTTCTGCCGCTCTCTTCAATTTTTTCCCTCCAAGACCCAGATTCTGCCACCACCCTATATAACACCACAATAAGTGCAACTCTGGACACTATTGCCCCACTTACACACAACAAAACCAGAAAAATCAACAGACAACCCTGGCATACCGACCTGACCAAAAATCTCAGACAAGCTTCCAGGGCTGCAGAGCGGCGATGGAAGAAATCCCATTCTAAAGATGAATTCACCGCATACAAGCAATCCCTCCTCATTTTCAAATCCTCACTTGCTGATGCAAAACAGGCCTACTTCTCATCTCTCATATCTTCCCTATCCCACAACCCAAAACAACTTTTTAACACCTTTAATTCTCTTCTCCGTCCACCAGCGCCCCGCCCTCTCCTCTCATCTCAGCTGAGGATTTCGCCACATTCTTCAAACAAAAGATAGTCAACATCAGAGAAAGCTTCAACACACAGTCTCCACAGACCCTCCACACAGCTGCTCTGTCCTCTTCTCCCAAAACCAGCTTCTCCGCTATTACAGAAGAAAAACTCTCCACTCTACTCTCCAAATCCCATCTCACCACCTGTGCACTTGACCCAATCCCATCCCACCTCATCCCTAACCTCACCACAGTGTTTATCCCAGCCCTAACTCATCTCTTCAACCTATCACTAACCTCTGGTCTCTTCCCCTCTGCTTTTAAACATGCTACAATTACACCCATCCTCAAAAAGCCATCACTTGACCCATCTTCTTTGTCCAGTTATCGCCCCATATCACTTCTTCCATATGCCTCAAAGCTACTTGAGCAACATGTCCATTCTGAACTGTCCTCTCACCTCTCCTCCTGCTCCCTCTTTGACCGGCTACAATCTGGCTTCCGACCCCATCACTCAACCGAAACTGCCCTCACCAAAGTCACCAATGACCTACTACTTGCCAAAACCAAAAAACATTACTCTGTCCTCCTTCTCCTTGACTTGTCCTCTGCCTTTGACACTGTCGACCACTCCCTTCTGTTACAAACTCTCTCATCTCTTGGCATCACTGACCTGGCCCTCTCTTGGATAACATCATACCTCACAGACCGGACATTTAGCGTCTCCCACTCTCACGCCACCTCCTCGCCTCACTCCCTCTCTGTTGGTGTCCCGCAAGGCTCCGTCCTAGGACCCCTGCTCTTCTCTATCTACACCTTCGGCCTGGGACAGCTTATAGAGTCCCATGGCTTTCAGTATCACTTATATGCTGATGACACACAAATCTACCTCTCTGGTCCAGACATCACCACCTTACTATCCAGAATCCCACAATGCCTATCTCGCATATCCTCCTTCTTCTCCTCTCGCTTTCTAAAACTTAATATGGATAAAACAGAATTCATCATCTTTCCCCCATCTTACTCACTCCCCCAACAGACCTATCTATCACAATCAATGACTGCACACTCTCCCGGTCAACCAAGTCCGCTGCCTTGGAGTGACCTTGGATTCTGCCCTCTCCTTCCGACCACACATCCAAGCCCTTTCCACCACCTGCCGTTTCCAACTCAAAAACATCTCCCGCATCCGCCCTTTCCTCAACTTTGAATCGGCAAAAATGCTTATACATTCCCTCATCATCTCCCGCCTAGACTACTGCAACATTCTCCTCTGTGGCCTTCCATCTAGCTCTCTTGCACCCCTACAATCTATCCTCAACTCTGCTGCCCGACTAATCCATCTCTCCCCCGTTACTCCTCTGCATCTCCCTCTGCCAGTCCCTGCACTGGCTCCCCATTGCCCAGCGAATTCAGTTTAAAATACTAACCCACACATACAAGGCCGTCCACAATCGGTCCCCTCCCTACATCTCTGAGCTACTTTCCCGATACATCCCCACACGCAATCTTCGATCCTCACAGGACCTCCTTCTCTCCTCTCCTCTTATCACCTCTTCCCACACTCGCCTCCAAGATTTCTCCCGTGCATCCCCTATACTCTGGAACTCGCTACCCCAACATATCAGACTCTCACCTACAGTGGAATCCTTCAAAAGCAACATGAAAACCCACCTCTTCAGACAAGCCTACGACCAGTGACACTGCTGCTTCTATACCGCCATGACCAGCTTCACCCTCGCCTACTGTCTCCATCCCCCATACCATGTAGATTGTAAGCCCTCACGGGCAGGGCCCTCTATCCTTCTGTACCAGTCTGTAACTTGTCTCGTTCATGCTTAAGGCAATTGCCTGTATTATGTATGTGCACCGCTTATGATATGTACAGAGCTATGGAATTAATGGCGCTCTAAAAATAAATAATAATAATAATAATAATAGACCTGGTTGTTATGGACATGGGAATACCTAAATGTCTACTTTTTAATTGTTTTCACTTTTAACACAATAAAAGCATTTTTGAAACAAAAAAATCATGTTTTAGTGTCTCCAAATTCTGAGAGCTATAGTTTTTTGTATTTTTTTTCCTGATTGTAGATAGGGGCTTATTTTTTGCGGGGATTGGTGGCAGTTTTATTGATCCTATTTTGGGGGGCATACGCCTTTTTGATGTAAGGTGACAAAAAATGGTTGTTTTAGCACAGTTTTTATTTTATGTTTTCTATGGCATTCAGGTGAGGGGGTGGATCATCATGATATTTATATAGAGCTGGTCGTCAAGGATGCGGCAATACTCAATATGTCTGTTTTTTTTCTTTTTCTTTTTTACAATTTTATGTGTTTTATTTTGGGAAAGGGGCTTTTCTTTTTACTTGAAACTTTATTTTTTTATTATGAAAAACACTTTTTTTTTTACTTTTTTTTTACTTTTTATTTTTTCCCCACTCTGGGACTTCAACTTCTGGGGTCTGAACCCCTGTGCAATGCATTACAATACAACCTGTATTGTAATGCATTGGCTGTCAGCTTTTATGCTGACAGCCTGCCTGTGAGACCCAGCTTAAGGGATGGATCTCACAGGCTTCTGTAGAAGGCAAGCCCAGATGCCTATGGAAGGCATCGAGCTTGCCTTCTCTGCCATTGGATCCCAGCTTGCCTCCTCTGCCATTGGGGACCCGATGGGGAAGCGGCACCTTTATTCTCAAATTGGGGTGAATAACCTGTCTTGTTATACTGCTATTGGGGTGTTTACATTGACATTAAATAACTTATGTTACATGTACAGTTACCTTTACTGTTGCCAGTTCCCTCCAAAGGAAAGGGCAGTGGCAAAAATGTTGCTGTACAGTAGCTGGCACGAGTAGCAGCAGAAGAAGGGTGGTGGCAGTCAGATTGGCCACTGTCATCCAATGGTTGCGTTTTGGCAACCAGTCCTGCTGTTCTGGAATGCTTGACTCAGTCTTCAACATCATCTCAACTGACATCAGACACACACAGCAAGGCGTCGTGGGTTGCTCTCACATCATATTTAGTTGGCATAGCCCAGGAACAAGATCTGTGCCCTCACCTGTAGTGAACCTGCCTCTTTAATTTACAGCTCCTTCTGCCAGGCAAGTAATCTATGCCACCGACTCTGCTCTGCTTTTTAGCGACAACAAGCTTATTGAGGACAGTCAGCAACTACGGGCCAGCCCAGATTTGGAAGATAGGTCCGCTGCTTCCTCATGTAGGCATGCAGGTAGCGACGATGACAGTCAAGTGGAAGCAGGTGTTGCAACCGGTCAAGAACAAGGCCATGAGACTGGTGAGGGTGACATAAGTGACAATCAGACAGTAGTGGATGATGATGTAGCCAATCGCACGTGGGAGCCGGGTGAAGAGGTGGCCTCATCTTTATCAGGGGGTGAGGATGACAGCTTGCTCGTGAGACAGTGGCAGGGTGGCAGTGTGCCTCTGAGCCAGCAGGATGCAAGCATGGCCGTGAGCCAGCAGGGTGGTAGCAGCAGGGGCATCGCTAGGGCTTTTTATCCGAGGCAAGGGTCCCGAATCAAACTACCACTGCCCCAAACCTCGCCAGGGCCGCCTTTAACGCGGGGAAGCTGCCCCGGACACAGTAGCTCCTGGGGGGCCCAAGGCATCTGCCTCTTGAGCCCCACTGGCCACAAATTCAATGAGGACCAGGAAGCGGTGAAAGCTCTATGCTCACTACTTCCTGGTCCTCGGCTCTCCGCTGTGAAGGCTGCAAACATGTGAGGTCGCGCTTTGACCTCACACTGTGCAGGCCAGTTCACGACACAGACTGAAGAGGAGGAAGACCAAGCGCGAGCGGTGAGGAGTGGCGTCGTCATAAGCACGAAAGGTAAATGTTTTTTTTCTATTTTACTTATGAGGTTGATGAAAGCACTGGGGGCTGATGGAGGGACTGGGGATGATGGAGGCATATGGGGGCTGATGAAGGCACTGGGGGCTGAAGAGAGGCATATGGGGGCTGATGGAGGCACTGGGGGCTGATGGAGGTATATGGGGGCTGATGGAGGCATATGGGGGCTGAAGATAGGCATATGGGGCTGAAAAGAGGCATATTGGGGCTGAAGAGAGGCATACGGGGGCTTATGGAGGCACTGGGGGCTGATGGAGGTATATGGGGGCTGATGGAGGCATATGGGGGGCTGAAGATAGGCATATGGGGCTGAAAAGAGGCATATTGGGGCTGAAGAGAGGCATATGAGGGCTGAAGAGAGACATATGGGGGCTGATGGAGGCACTGGGGGCTGAAGAGAGGCATACTGTATAAGGGCTGATGGAGGCATATAGGACTGATTGAGGCACTGAGAGCTGAAGAGAGGCATATGGGTGCTGATGGAGCCACTGGGGGCTGAACAGAGGCACTGGGCTGAAGAGAGGCACTTGAAGCTGATGGAGGCAGTGGGCGCTGAAGAGAGGCATATGGGGCTGAAGAGAGTCATATTGGGCTGAAAAGAGGCATATGGGGGCTGAAGAGAGGCATATGGGGGCTGATGGAGGCATATGGGGTCTGATGGAGGCACTGGGGGTTGATGAGAGGCATATTGGGGCTGATGGAGGCATATGGGGGCTGATGGAGGCATATGGGGGCTGAAGAGAGGCACTGGGGGCTGATGTTAATTCTTATTATGCAAATTTCAACACAGTGGGCTTTTGCCCCGGATGTTTTCAGACCCTAGCAACGCCCCTGGGTAGCAGTGTGAGTGTGCAGCAGGCAGTCATTACGGAGTGGTGGGAGTAAAATGCGATACTTGCTAGTGTGGGAATTTTTTATCAAGTCGATGAAGGGCATTAGCGTGGTGGAATGCAGGATCTGTGGGCAGAATGTGAAGCACGACCAGGGTACTAATGTTGGTACTACGGCCCTGCGTCAAGACATGGAACGTGATCATATAGTGACTTGGGACAACTGTGAAGCTGATGTAGTGGTACAGCCTGATGCAGTAACTGCTTCATCTCCCAGCAGCCTGCACCCTTTATCCAGCAGTCAGGGCTCCTCCACCGCAGCAGAAGAAAGCTGTCATTCCTTCTCTTTGTCTACTGGTCTTGATCCTCCTCTCACTCATCATATGTTTTTCGCCAGCAATCAATCACTGAGGCGATTGCAAAATAACAACAGCATGCGTACACTCATCCAACAGCGCTGAAACTGAACGTGCTCCTGACCAAGTTACTGGTACTACAGTCCCTCCCTTTCTATGTAGTTTACTCTGTGCATTTCAAAGAACTGATGGCCTGTGCCAAGCCAAGGTGAAGAGTCCCAAGCCTTCATTACTTTTCTAAAAAAGCTGTACCAGTCCATGCCTACGTACAGCAGAAGGTGGATAGTCCTTGAGTCTGTTGGTGTCTGGTACAGTTCATGCCAGCGCCGATGTGTGCAGCTGTAACTATGTACTTTATATGTACTTTATGGCCCATTGGCTAAATGTGGTTCCCGCCCAGGCACACCAGCAACTTGGGCCAGGTGATAGCAATACCGCATCCGTGTTCTCATGCTGTGATTTAGGCTCTAATGTCCTCCTCAGCCTCTTCATCTTCCACCTTGTGCTCAGCCTCCACTGTAGGCACAGTTCAGAGTAGTCCTCCATGATACCACCTATACATGCCACAGCAGTGTTACACTGTTCTGCACCTGGCCAGCCTGGGTGAAAAGTCACACTAGGGAGGAACTGCTCCAAGTCCTTCACCAAAAAATTGAATCCTGGCTACCTCCTTACTAACTAAAGATAAGAACCACGGTCACCAATAATGGGACGAATATTCTGTGGGCGCTACATCAAGAAAGGCTGACCCATGTAGCTTGCATGGCACACGTCTTTAATTTGGTTGTAACCCAATTCCACCCAACTGCAAGACATCTTGAAAATGGCCAGGAAACTGTGCATGCACTTCAGCCACTCTTACCGTGCAAAACACACCCTCCTTGACCTGCAAAGGCAGAATTGTGCTCCCCAACATTGCCTCATATGCAACATTTTCATACGTTGGAACTCCACCCACCACATGTTAGACCGACTATATGAGCAGAGTAAGGCCAAAAATGATTTTTTTGATGATACAGGCAGACAGGAGAACTCCCCTGTGTAACTTAAATGTTAGCCAGTGGCAGCTTATGTGTGACACCTGCAGTTTCCTCAGGCCCTTTGAGGAGGCCACTGTTTTTTTCTCATTCGCCAGGACTAGGGGATGAATTATGTCATTCCACTCCTTCATGTCCTGGAGCAGATGCTGATAAATCAGACTGGCCAGTGGTCTGGAGATGTGGTGTCTAGATCTAACGGCCACCTGAGCCCTGTTGGGGCTGAAATGGCAGAGGAGGAGGAGGAGGATGAGGATGAGGACATAAATGGCAGGTATACAGAAATAGATGATATATCTGCCCAAGCGACGGGAGAGGAGCTGGAGGAGCATGAGTAGATGGAGGGCAATTAGCAGGCAGAGACCGACCGTATGCAGTGGAGATGGAGGCAGGGAGTCTCTCCGATTTCCTTGTGCAAATGGCCAGATGCATGTGAGTTGCTTGCATAATGACAGCCGCATAATCACCATTCAGCAGAAAGATGACTACTGGCTGTCCACGATGCTAGACCCCCACTACCAGGCCAAAATAGGGGCATTTTTTTACACCTTTTGAGAGGGATAAAAAACTCAACTACGATTGAGACATCCTACAGTATGTAGTTCGTTGGTCGCTGCTAGAGATGGGCGAAGTTTAGAAAAATTCGATTTGGATGCTTTGCTGAATATCTCCAAGAATTCTCTTCATTCTAAATTAATCATCAGTCACGAAGCGCATTAAATCAGCTATATCACTCACTTTCCTCATCTGTCTTTATCTAAAGTCATTACAATATGCTTCTGGTGGTGGTTGGAATATGCCTATAAACGTATGAACCATAGAACTTTGCAACAGTTTTTTGAGAAAAAAGAGTACTGTCTCTGTAAACGATCTTTGTGCAGGCAGTGAAAGACGAGAACAGCTCCATTATCAGCCCTCACTGTAAGGCACTCAGTTCCAGTACATTAACTGGCCGTATGCTCTCCATACTGATAAAACCTGACTTTCTACCTAAATATATCTGTATATAATGTCTACAAGACCATAAGATGGCTGGCTTGTGTCTGTAATTGGTGTCTATCAAAGACATGGCAGACACATCCTCTAATATCAATGGCCGAGCTCACAATTACATCTGTGCTTCACAGGCACAGAACCTAATATACCAGCTAATATCCCTCCACCTGATTGGCTATCAAGCTGCCTGCAAAGCATTGTGGGAAAGTCTACTGGCTGGGGCCTACCCAGGGTCATGTGATCCTCTATCTTAATTCTCCCTGCCCATATATTCCTCACTAGTGTGCTGAATTTTAAAAGTTAAATGGTGGGCGCCATTTTGTGCAATTCGTCTAAATTGCATCACTAAAACTTTTTTGACAGAAGACTTTTTGTGAAATTTATGACAAACCGCTTAGTTTAGAATTGATTTGCTCATCTCTGAGACTAAATTTGATGTTTTTTTTCTGTGACAAGATGCCTCTGTGTCCCTCTAGAATGGGGAGCTGGTTGAGACTGCCACCCTCTACAACCCATATACTTATGCTAGTGTCTATTGCTTTGTGACTGCTTTTGGCAATAGTTAGTAGGGTAGTACTGTACATTGGTGCTGTTACAGGGAGTCTGTTAGCAGTTTGAGTCTTTAGATCATGCAAAACTTTTTATAACTCTAGGGAGAGGATGGAAAGTGGAGACAGTAGGACAAACATATCTATAGTTGTAGTATTGTTGAGCTTTAATCATCAAGGGTAATGTGAATATGACATTTTATTTTGCCATATTCTGATCCTTGCACCCAGAAGGTGACACTTCACTGTGAAGTGCCCTCTTCCCTCTGAGTTGAGCTGATTCACAGCCCCTCCCCTCTCTTCTGAGGGACAGCTGTAGTGGTCTTCTGGTTGGATGCTACAGCCCTTTGCTCAAGTAGAAGGGCAGTGAAGATACAGAATGCTGAGAGCACTTCACAGTTGAAGCTCCAAGACCTAAGAAACGGAATCTAGCAGAATAAAAATTTATGTTCAAACTCCACCTGATGATAAAAGCTCTGCAAAAACTATGGTCCTCCAGCTCTCTCCAGCCCCTACCTGTGGTTATCAACAGTTTTGCATTGTCTACTCTTAACTAATGACATACTAACTAAAAGGCAACATGCACAAGAATTTATGTGTTTTGCGGTCCGCAAATTGCGGAGACGCAAAGAAAGAGAAGATGACGGCCGTATAGCATCGTTTTTTCTTTTGCAGATCTATTGCCATCTTGTGTAGGATGTTAATTGTTGTACTTGTGGTCCGCTGCGGGCATCCTCCACCGTATGCATTTTTGCTGGGGATCGCCATTAGCAACGGGTCGCAAGTGCAGGATCTGCTCCCCTGTATATATATGCACAACTGCATTTTTGGGTTGAGCACATCCTGCTTCATGCCACCTTTCAGTTGTTTTGTATATATAATTTTTGGAGGTGCATAAACTCCAATGTAAATATAGCCTGTTTTCCATCCACAGGCTACATTTAGGTGCACCTGTGAGGCCTGGGCCATATCAGCCAGTCTTGGGTGGGGCTCACCGCCCTCTCCCTCCTCCCATTGCAGGCATGGTTTCATGCTGGAGGTAACTGGGGAGTTTGCTGTGAGCCAGCCTATACATTTCTGTAATGCCCACTGGCCCCTGGTATTGCCCATACGGCACAGGTAGGTGAGTGTTAGGTCCCGAGCTACTTGAGAAACCTTGGCATGGTGCTCGGGCTTAAGACATGTCCTTCACTGCAGGACATGTTGACTAATCTCTCAATTTTAACATCAGTTTGAGGGCTTAGTAAGACCGCAGTGTGCACCTGTCTTGTCATTTGTTATTGCTGTATTGTTATATTATTTATCACATCCACACAATTGCCATCTTGTGTAGGATGTCTATTGTGGTACTTGTGGTCCGCTGTGGGCATCCTCCACTGTATGCATTTTTGCTGGGGATCGCCATTAGCAACGGGCCA
The DNA here is from genome assembly GCA_033119425.1 of Bufotes viridis. Classification (NCBI taxonomy): domain Eukaryota; kingdom Metazoa; phylum Chordata; class Amphibia; order Anura; family Bufonidae; genus Bufotes; species Bufotes viridis. The sequence goes on along the minus strand of CM065590.1, from coordinate 74,467,709 downwards.
CAATTGCAGGATCTGCTCCCCTGTATATATATGCACAACTGCATTGTTGGGTTGAGCACATCCTGCTTCATGCCACCTTTCAGTTGTTTTGTACTTATACATGTTGGCCTGGTACTCGTCCTTCCAATGTTTGAACATTTTGGGAATGTGCACTGAATATTTTCTCATCTAGTTATCTCACATAAATTGCTTTTGCATCATTATCCAAACTCTGCATACGCTCTTACTGATGAATGATGACTGATAATATCATAAGTGATTTGCAATTAGTTATGTTTTAATGAAAACTTTTTGTTATTTTTATTTCATCATTCAGAAATAAGCCGTGCTTCATCAAGACGTAAATCATTGCCACAGACGAGTTGTAGAGACAAGATAGATTTCTTTAATTTATTTCATGAATGTCCTTGGATACAGATTTTTTATACTATTTTAAAACAATTACTATTTTTCGGGGAATGTTTTTTCAGATTTACTTTGTACATAATTTTAAATCTTTTCCAACTTTTCCAAGATCATAGTCCCATTACATCTGTAATCCAACTGCCTTCTTTGGACTGGTGCGCCCTATGCCCATGAATTTATTTTGGGGTCCTGCTGTCAATATATGCAGCACGTGTATATGTTTCTCTTTTTATTACATTCTACATGACATTAATATATTAAGTTATACCACAGGTATGTGTACCTGCAAGGTGAGATTTAAAGCCTTGAGTAGTTAAGACTGGCATTTCGCACGACAGTCTTAGTAATCATGTTTGCTTATTAGGGGGGCACAGACTACAGATGAGGAAATATTTTTAAATATTTGGGTCCAATTCTCACAAATCATTCAAAAGATTCGATTTGGGTTCAAATTGATTCTACCCATTCCAATTCTCCTGAAAGTTGTTGACACTGTTAACAAACAGCCTGCTTAAAAACACTCTGAGCTTTTTAAAATTATAAAATGTTCCAAATATTGTCCCTTATTGTGAAAAAATGGGGATTAAACATACACAATGGATCAGAAAAAACAGTGGCTTGTGCTGAAAAAGAGATCCAAAAATGTTGCCCTAAAGCGGTCATCCCGGAATTTGATGTTAATTGCTTATCCTGAGCATAGGTCATCAATATCAGATCGGCAGGGATTCAACTCCTGGGATCAACTGTTTGAAGAGGCCACAATGATCATAGAAGCTCTAGTGAGAGCTGTGGTCTCTTCACAGCTCATAAGGACAAAAAGTAGCAGCAGAATGCCATGCCAAGACACAAGCACAAGCAACACTAGAAAGAAACATGAATAAATGTAAACTGCATCACTGCTGTACTTACTGAAAATGAAAATTAGAAGCTCTTTGCGTGCATTTTTTTTATCAAAATTGTGTTGGTCCCATCTACAAGCGACAAAGTGACTTCTAACAGATGGGACCTACATTAAGAGACTTGCCTCTCCTGGGCTTTTTGCCTACAAAATTTCAGGACAATGTAGAAAGCAGCTATGGGATACTCTGATCAAAATCAGTAGGCAGATGGGCGGAAGTGCACAATTGGAATAGGGGAAGCCACTTCCCCAAATGTACAATGCAAATGACAGATGTACTGTATATCGGGAATTCAGATGCACACTATTATGGCTGCAATGTAAGAGCAAACAAGGACTACAAGTAACTGTCATGGGCAAAGACACATGAAAACACTAGAAACATGAATAAATGTAACATGCATCACTGCTATACTTACTCTATGAAATCAATTATATATCAAAATTGTGTTGGGCCCATCTACCAGCGATAAGGTGGCTTCTAAAAAATGGGACCTTCACAGCTTATCAAGCACAGTGTCGTACATTGTGCAGTGGCCAGGCTCCGTATTGCATCTCAGTCCTATTCACTTTATTTGGACAGAGCTGCACCTATGTCACCTGACCAACGTACAGTGGCGTCACTGGCCTAGGAAAAGCCCTAAGCACGGCGGCCCCAGGAGTCAGACCCCACCAAACTGATATTGATATTGATGATATTGATGACCTATCTTGAGTTCCCAGATAACCCCATAATGGTAAAACTGTAGCAAAAACTCTTTGTCTTTGCATGTAGTAGTACTATATAGTGTTTTAAAGGTACAGTTTTCTACCATACTATTCTGCAATGTGTGAATGTGCCATAAAGCATTTCATAAGTAACTATGGAGGCAGTGAAAGTCTTTGGGATCCTCTACCGCCATATTTTCAGCTGCAACACATTGATAAACCAACCCCATTTTGCTGTGTAAATTGGACCATTAGTATTTAACCCCCTGTGCCCTAAGTCATCCTTATATTTTTACAGTGATATATAGTCTATATTCAGAATACAGTATATCATCTATAGCTTCTCTAATGTATGTCCACGGCTGAACTGTATGTGCTGTCTCTTTTTCTCTATTCTCCGATGTCTCATCCTCTCGTTCTCTGCCTGTTTGTGATGATTGAAGTCTTGCAATGCTTAATCTGGGAGTGATTAAAGAGCCTCATTTCTCGGAAGGCTCGGCACCCATCTTCTCTTGTGATAAATGGGCCTCTAACATCCTCTGATCCCATTATATTGTGATTAATTGTGCCAGTTTAAGTCAATAATTCATTTGTTAAAAATAGGCCTGACATGGCACCATTTGTCTCAGGGGAGAGAGAGAGAGGAAAATGCATCCACTCCTTACTTAACCTTTTCGCTGCCGGATAGTCTACACTATCAGATTATTAACACTTTCCTTCCTGTATTAGTCAATGATCATGGATGGCTGAGATCATCACATGCAAGTGATCACCTTTTCACATTTTTATATCATTACAGAACATAATTCTCCATTTAATTTAAAAAGATGTTAAGGGCAAATGCTTATATTTGTAAAAAGATTTATCCTGTATTTATTAGGATTAGGGTTTTACCCTAATTTATTGTCCTATTTCCTTGTTTATCCATACATGTTATACATGTACTGAAATGTACCCCAATTCTGTTAACCTAGTTTTGGCCTTTACTAAACTTGGGCTTAGAGTCAGACCATGCAACTGCCCTCGGGTACTTAGAGGTAGAGTGCACAGTTCTGATGGTTCTATTTACTTTGCTACTGGATGTCTAGAACGATTGCAGCTCCAAAGTAACTGCAAGCACCGGGGTGGGAAACTAGCCCAAGCATTATGGAACAGGTGTGGAGTAACCTGTCCTGGGTGGCATAACTTTTCATAATCATGGTAGATGGGCATGGCCCATGAATGGTGATGGACTGCTACCAGGGCAGCGGTTGCTGTGTACTATTATTGTGTGGGGTACAAGTGCCTCTTTGATTTAATTGTAAACAAGATGATTGAAATGATCAAAATCATTGTCAAACTGGCCAAAACACTCAATTTCAGTGGGGGTTGAATAATTTTGAACACAACTGTATAACATATCCTTCCTATTGAAATGCCATAACTGCCTCAGACGGGAATAACCATTTTAGATGTAGCCCCCTCACACAACAAGGAGGAGAAGTGGACTTTAAAAACAAAGTTGGTCATGGTTGTCACATGGGAATGTATGTCCACTAAACGAGATAGGGAAATTCCATTCAACTTGTCAGCCACTGGGCCCTCTCTCTTCAAATCATTTGGTTCTAATAAGGGGCATACAATAAGTCAGCCCATGCAATTTGCCATTCAGCCGCATGCAGGACTAGTTTCAATTACACTGTCTGGTAGTCTCAGGATGGTGTGGATATTCTTGGGCATAATATCCTTCTTGACCACACTCTCAACACCTACTTCCATCTGGCTGGCTTCTCCCTCTTGCATGCCTCCCACTTCCAGCAAACTGATGTCTCTCGGGATATGTTTTCTGGTGCATTGCCTCATTTATTTTTACCTCAGTCTCCCCCTCTGCTTCCTTATCATCTGCTCCAGGGGCTCCAGTCAGGCTTCCATGCCCTGTACTTTTCTAATACTAGTTTCACCTGTTGTATTGCTGGAGCCATTCTTCTTTTCATTCCTTCAGGAACTGGTATATAGTCAAATCTGGTTCCTGCTGTAATTTTTCTCCGGAGGTCCCCACAATGAACTGGTTTTAAGCGCACAATATCAGCATTCATAGAAGTCATCCCATGTTCCTCTTTGTGCTTCTGCATTGACATTCATTCACAGAGGCCTTTTGCAGATTAGAGCAGTGTCTCATCGTCCTTTTGGTGCCAGGTAAAGAATCACTTCCTCAGCAATCCTTTCTCAGCATTTTAAATGTTTCTAGCTTTAAAATATTAGCTGACATGTCTGTCTGTCTCGTTCAGATTTTATCTGTGCTGTTCTTCTTGCTTTGCCCATCTAATGTATTGACGACCAACTCTGCTTTCAATGGTGGAAACCCCCCTACCCATCTTTCCTACCAGCCCAGCAGGTTTAATCGATTACATTTGGGTAAATGGTTTAGGAAGTGCTCCGACTCGTACTATCTGATGTGCCAGGGTGGAGGTTGATGCTCTTTCTTCAGCTGCCATATTTGCATCCATCCTGCCAACTAACACCGAATTGTATGGTGCAGGTGAACAGACAACATGCTCCTCCTTTATTGTGGTAACCAAACAGGCAAATGTACCAATGATGGCAACAGGAGTTCCTCCAAATTGCCCAGGTATGTTGAATAGTGTCTTTAAGGCTACTTTCACACAATTGCGGCAGAGGAATCCGGCAAGCAGTTCCATCGCCCGAACTGCCTGCTGGATCCGTCAATCTGCATGCAAACGGAAAGCATTTGTAGACGGATCCGTATGCAGATCCGTCTCACAAATGCATTGCAAGAATGGATCCATCTCTCCATTTGTCATCCTGAGAAACGGATCCGTGATATATATATTATTTCACATTTTTAAAGGTCTGCGCGTGCCGGAAGAACAGATCCGGCAATGCGGTATTTTTAATGCCAGATCCGGCACTAATACACTTCTAAGGGAATTAATGCCGGATCCGTCATTATGGCAAGTGTTCCGGCATTTTGGACGGAGATAAAACTGTAGCATGCTGCGGTATTATCTCCGTCCAAAACAACATACAGTGACTGAACTGAAGACATCCTGATGCATCCTGAACGGATTTCTCTCCATTCAGATTGGGAGAAAACTGATCAGTTCTTTTCCGGTATTGAGCCCCTAAGACGGAACTCAATGCCCGAAAAGAATAACGCTGTGAAAGTACCCTAAATTGATAGCTTTACTGGAAAAGTCTCTACAAGGATGAACGATGAGGCTGTTTCTCATATCTTCCTGGGAATTAGTCCATATTTTCACCTGGTTCCCTTTTCCTTGTGTACAGTGTTGGGAGGCTGCCTCATACGGTCTCATTCAGGGTGTACTTGCCATGGTAATCACTTATGCCCAACTAGTCTGTGATTCCGATTGTGGAGCCTAACGCCCCTCATCACTCAGCATTGAAGCTCCGAGGTCATGGTCTTTCCTCCAGTGGCACAGTGGCCACCCCCAAGTTGCACCGGATAGCATCCTTTCAGTGGGCCATACGCTGTACACATTGTCTACTCACTTCCAGTCCAGGCCGAATCCCTGGGCCCAGTGGCTCTGTTTCCAGCATCCCCTGTGGTGCACTACATACTACATCTATTTCTCATCATCTTTTATGCTCTTCATATACCAATCTCTCCCATTTGTCTCGACATCTCATATGTCAGATTATATTCCCTGTGTAGCTCAGAATATAAATCTAGAAGTGAATAAACATACAAAATATGAAAAACATCAGCTGCATTTGCAACTCAGTAAAATCTTTCAAGCATGTAACAACTTGTAATTGCATTGAACACATTATAAATACTGGCTTAGTTTTGTGAAAGCTCATTTTATCAAAATATAAATTGCAATGCCCGACTGATTACAAAGATGTGGGGATTAGTTATGGCGTAGTATATATGGTAATGGGTCCTCACCCAGTGGCTGGAGCAACTGATCTTTAATGGGTTTCTTAAAGGGACACTGGCCAGGAAATTCATTGTTAAACCAGGCACAATGTCTTATAGGGCTAGCGTAGCTGAATGTAATGATACCTTCCGCTCAGTGATCCATTGCTTCATTCTGGAGAAACATTCATTTTAATCCATATGCAAATGAGCAGTTAAGTGCACCACTGGTGGGCCCACGCCGCTCTGTGCACCCTTGCTCCTCCTGCTTTATTCTGCCAGCCCTTTTGTTATGATCTTCTCTTGACAGGGCCAGGCCAGATGGCTATGCAGAACCTGGTCCTATCAATTAAGAAGGAGAGAGAAGGGCTGACAGAGGGGAAGGAAGGATGCTCAGGCTTGCCACTATGGCACAAATTGTTCACAAAAAAATGTGGCTTAATGAAAGTGGGAGTGTCTCATAGAACCATATAAAGAAATGATACATGTAAGCTTGCCACCACTCATGAGGTTGGATCAGTTGCTAAATAATACTATCTACAGCACCCAATCAATAGTCACACTGTACTAATGACATAGCCAACCCCAGTGCCTTGAGAACAGCAACAACCACTTGAACCCCCCCCCCCCCATAATAATATGAGCCACAGTGTAAGACGTGCGGTCCCCAATGCAAGGGCAATATCCGTGCGGATTGCGCAGATGGATCCAGACCAATTCGTCTTGAAGGTGTCTATGAATAAGGTCTATTTTTTTGTGATGCAGAGGCACAGAAAGAAACCCCCCTCAAGCACTCCATAGTGTTTCCGTGGGGTTCCATGCCTCCGTTCCACACCGGACCTTCCAGATTGCGGACCCATTCAGGGCCGGCGCGTCCTATAAGCGGACTAGGTCGCCGCGTAGAGCGCCCTTTGGGAAGGGGAGCTGCTAGGAGCGCCAACCCCGCCTCATGCTGCAGCCGCCCAAACGCTCTATATAGAGCCTCAGGCGGCTGCAGCATTGCCCGGGCTGGTGCGTCCATGAGGGAGCACCGCCCGGGCGCAACAAGAGGAGAGGAGCTGACAGGAGGGAAGCGCTCAGCGCTCCCTCCTGTCACTCCATTGTAGCGTTTCCGATCCCTGTATGGTCCGTGGGTACAGGGAGCATCTGTCTCCTGTACCCGGCCGGACTTACATAAAGTGCGCACACAGTGGACCATAAAGAGGTCGACCGCACTACACCAGAGGTAGGGGGGAAAAAGAGAATGACAAGGGGGGGGGGAGTGAAGAATGACAAGGGGGGGTGAAGAATGACAAGAGGGGGGAGAGAATGACAAGAGGGGGAGAAAATGACAAGAGGGGGGAGTGAATGACAAGAGGGGGGAAAGAGAGAACTGGCGTTAGTTAAAGGGGTTCTGCAGTTTATTTAAACTGATGATCTATTCTCTGGATAGACACCCGGGACCCCTGCCGATCAGCTGTTTGAGAAGGCAGTGGCACTGGCAGTAGTGCCTCGGCCTTCTCGCTGTTTACCGCAGGCAGGGCCGTCTTTAACAAGGGGCAAAAGGGGCAGCTGCCCCGGGCCCAGTTGCTCCTGGGGGGCCCAAGGCAGCTGCCTCTTGAGCCCTGCTAGCCACGGGGTGTCAGGCTGTCAGCTACACAGGGGGTGCTGCCATGCCTGCCGGCACTCCAGGCAGCGCACTGTGAGAGCTGTGATTCTCTAGGACCTTAGATGACATCATCACCTTGTGACCAGTAACCTAGCAATATTACTGGTCACATGGCTGTGAGGTCATCAAGGTCTTTCTACCAGGAGTGTTGCTGTAGAAGTTTGACTTAACTGTGGAGCTTTTTTTGCGAAGATTACATAGTAACATAGTAACATAGTATATAAGACCGAAAAAAGACATTTGTCCATCCAGTTCGGCCTGATTCCTACAAGTTGATCCAGAGGAAGGCAAAAAACCCCTGTGAGGCAGAAGCCAATTTTCCTCACTTATGGGGAAAAATATTCCTTCCCGACTCCAATCAGGCAATCAGAATAACTCCCTGGATCAACAACCCCTCTCTAGTAGCTGTAGCCTGTAATATTATTACGCTCCAGAAATACATCCAGGCCCCTCTTGAATTCCTTTATTGTACTCACCATCACCACCTCCTCAGGCAGAGAGTTCCATAGTCTCACTGCTCTTACCGTAAAGAATCCTCTTCTATGTTTGTGTACAAACCTTCTTTCCTCCAGACGCAGAGGATGTCCCCTTGTCACAGTCACAGTCCTGGGGATAAATAGATGATGGGACAGATCTCTGTACTGACCCCTGATATATTTATACATAGTTATTAGATCTCCCCTCAGTCGTCTTTTTTCTAAAGTGAATAACCCTAATTTTGATAACTTTTTGGTAATGTAGATCCCTCATTCCAGTTATTACTTTAGTTGCCCTCCTCTGAACCCTCTCCAGCTCTGCTATGTCTGTCTTGTTCACAGGAGCCCAGAACTGTACACTGTACTCCATGTGTGGTCTGACTAGTGATTTGTAAAGTGGTAGGACTATGTTCTCATCACGGGCGTCTATGCCCCTTTTGATGCAACCCATTATCTTATTGGCCTTGGCGGCAGCTGCCTGACACTGTTTTTTGCAGCTTAATTTGCTGTTTATTAAAATTCCTAGATCCTTTTCCATGTCAGTGTCACTGAGTGTTTTACCATTTAATATGTACGGGTGACTTGCATTATTCCTTCCCATGTGCATAACTTTACATTTGTCAGTGTTAAACCTCATCTGCCATTTTTCTGCCCAAGCCTCCAATCTATCCAGATCCCTCTGTAGCAGAAAACTGTCCTCTTCAGTGTTAATTACTTTACACAGTTTAATGTCATCTGCAAAAATAGATATTTTACTGTGCAGGCCTTCTACAAGATCATTAATAAATATATTGAAGAGAATAGGGCCCAATACTGACCCCCTGAGGTACCCCACTAGTGACAGTGACCCAATCTGAGTATCTACCGTTAATAACCACCCTCTGTTTTCTGTCACTCAGCCAGTTACTTACCCACATACAGACATTTTCTCCCAGTCCGAGCATCCTCATTTTATATACTAACCTTTTATGAGGTACAGTGTCAAATGCTTTGGAGAAGTCCAGATATACGACATCCATTGATTCGCCGCTGTCAAGTCTAGAACTTACCTCCTCATAGAAGCTGATTAAATTTGTTTGGCATGACCGATCCCTCATGAAGCCATGCTGATATGGCGTTATTTGCTTATTTTCATTGAGATACTCTAAAATAGCATCTCTTAGAAACCCTTCAAACAGTTTACCAACAATAGATGTTAAACTTACCGGCCTATAATTTCCAGGCTCTGTTTTTGGACCCTTTTTGAATATTGGCACCACATTTGCTATGCGCCAATCCTGTGGAACATTCCCTGTTATTATAGTCCGTAAATATCAGAAATAATGGTCTGGCTATGACATCACTTAATTCCCTTAGGATACGGGGTGTATGCCATCCGGTCCTGGCGATTTGTCTATTTTAATCTTTTAAGTCGCTGTTGTACTTCTTCCTGGGTCAGACAGGGCACTTTTAATGGGGATTTACTTTTACATTCTGCATTTCATCTGACAGTTTATTTTCCTCAGTGAATATAGTGGAGAAAAAAATATTTAATAGTTTTGCTTTATCCTCGTCGCTCTCTGCAACACCCCCTCATTGCTATGTAGAGGGCCGACTCCTTCAGATTTATATTTTTACTATTTATATAATTGAAGAACATTTTAGGGTTAGTTTTACTCTCTTTGGCAATTAATCTCTCGGTCTCTAGTTTGGCAAATTTTATTAGTTTTTTACATATTCTATTTTTTCCTTATAGTTTATCAGTGCTTCCTGACTCCCCTCCTGTTTTAGCGATTTATATGCTTTCTTTTTGTCATTTATTGCCTTCTTTACGGTTCCATTTATCCACATTGGTTTCTTATTGTTCCTTAGCCTTTTATTCCTATAAGGTATGTACCTCTCACAATTAGATGTTACAATGCTTTTAAAAATCTCCCATTTTATGGTTGTATTTTTATTTTTGAGGACTTTTTGAGGACCAGTTAGTTAGGCCTATGGCCTATGGTATTTTTGTTCCTCCCTTTAGAAACTCTCGTTTGAAGGATAATTGGAAGGTTATAACTTTATGGTCACTATTTCCCAGGTGTCCCCCAACCTGCACATCTGTTGTTCTATCAGGTCTATTGGTTAATACTAAGTCCAGTATGGCCGTCCCTCTAGTGGGGTCCTGAACCAGTTGGGAAAGGAAATTGTCTTTGGCTATTGCCAAGAACCTGTTTCCTTTTTGGGATGTACAGCTTTCAGTTTCCCAGTCTATATCTGGGTAATTGAAGTCCCCCATGATAACGACTTCATTATGATTTGCGGTCTCGTCTATCTCGTTTAGTAATAGATTTTCTGTGGACTCTGGTATATTAGGTGGTTTATAATACACTCCTATTAGTATTTTATTATTGTTTTTTGCTCCATGTATTTCTACCCACAGTGACTCCACATGTTCATGTCCCTCAGAGATGTATTCTCGAATTACAGGATTTAGACACGACTTCACGTAGAGGCAGACCCCTCCACCTCTCCGGTTTTGATGATCCTTTCTAAACAGATTGTAACCTTTTATATTAACAGCCCAGTCATAGCTATCATCCAGCCATGTCTCAGTTATTCCCACTACGTCATCAGAAAAAGATGACAGGGGCTGTTATGCTAATATACTGTAAACTACTTTATGGTGGGTTGCTGTATACTATAGGGTGCTATACTGCATATTGTGGGTTGCTGTATACTATAGGGTGCTATACTGCATACTGTGGGTTGCTGTATACTATAGGGTGCTATACTGCATACTGTAGGTTGCTGTATACTATAGGGTGCTATACTGCATACTGTAGGTTGCTGTATACTATAGGGTGCTATACTGCATACTGTGGGTTGCTGTATACTATAGGGTGCTATACTGCATACTGTGGGGTGCTGTATACTATAGGGTGCTATATTGCATACTGTGGGTTGCTGTATACTATAGGGTGCTATACTGCATACTGTGGGTTGCTGTATACTATAGGGTGCTATACTGCATACTGTGGGGTGCTGTATACTATAGGGTGCTATACTGCATACTGTGTGGTGTTGTATACTATAGGGTGCTATACTGCATAATGTGGGTTGCTGTATACTATAGGGTGCTATACTGCATACTGTGGGTTGCTGTATACTATAGGGTGCTATACTGCATACTGTGGGTTGCTGTATACTATAGGGTGCTATACTGCATACTGTGGGTTGCTGTATACTATAGGGTGCTAAACTGCATTCTGTGGGTTGCTGGGGTGCACTGTAAAGCTAGGGTGAGCCGAGCCCTGGTCCCCTTCCTGCAGAGCGGTGCCCACTTCCAGCCTGAGCCCAGCTGCCCAGAGCACTGATCCTGAGCCTGCGGAGTTCCAGAACTGGAAGTATTTACAGTCACTCACTGTACTCTACCAGATGTGTGGATTTTTTGTGTGTGTGTTGTGGTGGAGGGCGTGACTGCCTGCTAAGGTGTGGGAAGGCGCGATCCAGGGGGCCCAAGTAAATTTTTGCCCAGGGTCTAATCAATATTAAAGACGGCCCTGACCGCAGACGCAGTGAAGTCACGACTAGTATCATTGGCCTTGGCGGGGTTAAGCTCTGTTCACTGTAGCTTAGCCCCACCCAGGCCAATGATACTAGTCGTGACGTCACTGCGAGAAGGCTGAGGCGCTACTGCCAGCGCAGCTGCCTTCTCAAACAGTTGATTGGTGGGGGTCTCGTGTGTCGGACTCCTGCCAATCAGTTTAAATAAACTGCAGAACCCCTTTAATATGGCAGGTCCATATGCAGAACCATTTATTTCAATGGGTCCGCAAAAAACGGATCACAAACGGAAACCATACGGAAATGGAACAGAAGCGGAATGGAGACAGAAACACTACTGAAACCAAAAACGGATCCGTTAAAAACGGACCGCAAAACCATACGGTTGTGTGAACGAACCCTTAGCCTGTGAAAACTCCTTTAGGGCTCTTTCACACGACCGTTTTTTTTTCCATTTTTGGTTTCAGTAGTGTTTCTGCTTCCTTTCCGCTTCGGTATGGTTTCTGTCTGTGATCCATTTTTTGTGGATCGGAAATGGAAGCATATAATAATGTTTTAACAGTAAGTACATTGAAAAATTGGGGTGGGCATAAAATTTTCAATAGATGCTTCCGCAAAAACGGAACGAATACGGAAGACATATGGATGCATTCCGTATGCATTCCGTTTTTTGTACAGCCCCCTTGACTTGAATGGAGCCACGGAACGTGATTTGCGGGCAATAATAGGACATGACTCAAAATGTAGCGGAACAGAAAAAGGGAAATACGGAAACGGAATGCATACGGAGTACATTCTGTTTTTTTGCGGACCCATACGGACGGTATACTGAACGCAATAAATGGCCGTATATGAAACGCAAAAAACTCTTGTGTAAACGAGCCCTGTTTTTGCTTGGTGTTCAGTTCTATGTGATGTTTTGCTCTATCTAAAACAATTATAATAATAATCCGACCCTGAAAAAAATTGATTAAAAATGCCAAATAATTTTCTAGATTTTTTTTTTCCAGACAAAAAATCGTTTTCAAGACTGTTCAGGCCTTGTACCATGGGTTCTGACAATTCAAAGACCCTTAGTAGGGGTCCCAAGCATCCCCCCCTCAATCCCTGCTCAAGCTATGGCCTGTGTTCTGTCTTCATAAATTACGCTTCCCCTTTAGCTGTGTCAGGGGAGAATAAGAAAGCTGTATATGATTTCTGGCATTCCAGGGCCTTTCTGCTCCTGACATCTGCCTGGGTTTGTGACAGTAGAAGCACATTCCTAACTCATTATCTTGGAAGGCGGTGGAATCCAGGCGGTGACACTGCCATTAATCAGAATGAAAGAGGGACAAGCCTGAAACTTTCGCTGCCCTGTCATTCCTGGTTTTGGACAAGCAGCAATCCATCTTCCCGAGTGACAGGGCTGATAGAGGGCATTATTTATTCTTTTTGTTGTATGGCGGAGGAAGCCTCGCCTGTCAGCGGAGCCCAGGATCTGTACAAAAGTCCACAAGTAAATTGAAGTGGAGGAGTGAAGCCAGAGAGGAATAGGAGGAGTGATATTTACGCTTCTGGATACAGGCGATGGAAGTGCGAATGAATATACAGTATAGCACCGGATATAACGTGGAGATTTATCTAACAATTGTCGTAGCTGGCCTGTATATTACGGAATATTATATGCAGTCATGTAAGACCAGGCTCCCTGGCTTCTCGTCATGTCATAAAATGAGGTGAACGAGAAGATAACCTCACTTACTATGCCATAAGCGTGTGACAGGACTACTGTACTTACTGCTCAGTGACCTAGTACCCGCACGCTAGGCACACAGGAGGAATGTATTCAGACTGGCGCTTCTTAGACAAGTCATAATAACAAACCCGGATGGGATATGATGCGCAACAATTATTAAAGGGAATGTGTCATCCGAATATTGTCCTATTGTTTAAATCACGTTTTTATGTTTAACATATTTTTAAAGATTTTTGGATTATGTTATTTTTGATTTTCGATCTATATTTAAGAAAAACCCCTTAGGCCCCTTTCACACGAGCGAGTATTCCGTGCGGGTGCAATGCGTGATGCAAACGCATGGCGCCCGCACGGAATCTGGGCCCATTCATTTCAATGGGGCTGTGTACATGAGCGGTGGTTTTCATGCATCACTTGTGCGTTGTGTGAAAATCGCAGCATGTTCTATATTTTGCGATTTTCACGCAACGCTGGCCCCATAGAAGTGAATGGGGCTGCAAGCAAGTGCGGATGCGATGCGTTTTTCACGGATGGTTGCTAAGAGATGTTGTTTGTAAACATAAGTTTTTTATCATGTGTGTGCAAAACGCATCATATTGTATTGCACCCGCGCGATAAAAACTGAACAACTGAACGCGATCGCAAACAAAACTGAATGGACTTGTTTGCGAAATTGCGCAGTTTTCACTGAACGCATCCACAATGCATCCAGACCTAATCTGCTTACGCTCATCTGCAAGGGGCCTTAGTGTCCACCCATGCACCTTTTTACGGTGGTCACTAAGAGGCCTTAAGCCTTATTCACACATCCGTGTCCGTGCTCAAATCCTTGAGCAGGTAGTCAGTGATGCATCCGTGAAGGATCTGTGTTGGGTCCCTGTGTCCGATTTTTGCTATCCATGTTGCATCTGTGTTTCACTGACACTGAACAGCTGAAAAATAATTTCAAAGCATTTCTTCTTAATGATCCGTGAAACACGGATGCAACATGGATGGTTTTCACAGACCCATAGACTATAATGAAGGTGATGAATCCGTGAACACGGACAAAATAGAGCATGCTTCTGTGCTAAAAACATGGACACAAGGACAGTGCTAAAAACAGTGATGTCTGAATAAACACATTAAAATGAATGGGGACGTGTGCTGTTCGTGGTGAACACAGACAGCACACGTCCGTGAAACACTGACGTGTGAATAAGGCTTTAGTAACCACTTACATGCTGCGGGCAATGGCACCTGCCAGAGGGAGCGGACTATCTCTGTCTCCCATCAGCACTTCACATGTGGCGATGTGTGTTTATGCAGGCTGGGACCTAGTATACAGAAAGTTCCAGGGGAGAGTGCATGCAAATGCAAAGTGCGCAGCCCCCCAGAGCCCCTATCATGTCCCAGGTGTAGTAGGAAATGCCGAGTGGTGTAGTGCGGCCTAAATGTCTCATTATGTGTCACGGTGTTCCTACCTGGATACAACGAAACCTCAGGGTTTGGATCCAAAGCAATAAAAAGGGGGAATAATTGAGGGATAAAAGAAAGATTGAGTCCAGACCTTGTATGTAGTCGAACCGCAGAGTTACTTGAGTAAACTTTCATCCAAACAAATCCTTAAGCTTTATCTTGGTCCCAGCAGGCTTTAGCATAAACTGGCAGGCAAACTCAGTAGCTCTGCTTGCTTTCTCTGTCTCTGCTGTACTGACAGGCTTGCTTAATACTTTGCTTTCTTTCATTAAGCTGCACTAAATTCTGCTTAAGTCTGGTTTCTGTACTTTAGGACTGTTCTGGTATCCTTGGATGGGGTGCTGTTGATCGTTATTACCATCCTGATACTTGGTAAAGAACTTATCTTCAGCCGAAGAACTCTTCCTCTTGCTGATTCCTCTTATGGTGGCCGAAGAACTATTCCTCTGGAACATATGGCTTCCAGACATCTTTCTTGATGGCCAGCAGAGCTCATGGTGCTCTGGCTGGCATAGGCACGTCTGAGTGTGCCCCTGTTCACACTTCTCTCCTGTCTACTGGTAACTTCTGCCCCACCCTTTCGGCAGGAAGCAGGACTCATCCACTTCTGCCCAAAGGGGGGAGAATGGAATGGTAAGTTCCATTCTCTCTAACTATAGCTCTGCCATTTACACTGCCACCTGCTAGTGGACCCGGCATATTACATGTAGTAAACAGTTGCATAGAAATCATAGCATTGCACAATGTACAGGACCTGGACAGAAATACATAAGATGGCATTTTTGTTAGACCATTAGCACTGACATTAAAGTGCAATGCACTATAGGAATAGTGCATTGTATTTTAGAAGTGATGAAAAGATTGCCTGTTATAGTCCCCATGTGGGACTATTAAATAGTTAAAAAAATAAAAATAAATTTTAAGTAAAAAAATCCAATAAAATAATTGCAAAAATACCTCCCCTCCCACATGTTTGGTATCGCTGAGTCTTATAACAACCCACACTACACAAACTATTGTGTAAATTATTCCATATGGTGAATGCCTTAAAAGAAAACAACAAAAACAATGCCAGAATTGCTGCTTTTTGCTTAGTCTCCACCCAAAAAAGTAATAAAAAGCAATCAAAGAGTATTATTTACCCTCAAATGATACCATTGAAAACTAAAGTTGTCTTTCAAGAAGCAAGCTCAGAAAGAAAAATAAAAAGTTATGGGTCTTGGGAAGCAGCGATGCAAAAAGGTTTTCTTCTTTTTATTGTGCAAAAGAAGTAAAATAATAAAAACTAAATGTATTTGTGTATCTTATAATCATACTGACCCATAGAATAACGTTATCATGTTATATATGCTGAAAATTGAACGCCAAAAAAGTTACAACGTAAAAACTCGGTGGCAGTATTGCTGTTTTTTCCCAACCTCCTTCCATAAAGTGATAATAAAAGTTAATCAGTAAGTTATGTGTAGTCCAGAATGTTGTCATTTAAAACTACAACTTGTCCTACAAAAAAACAGCCATCATTTGGCTACATAGATGGAAAAATAAAAAGGTTATACCACTTGAAGATCAAAGATAAAACAAAGACAAGAAAAAACGCTTGGTCAGAAAGCCCAAAACAGGCTGGTCAGTAAGCAGTTAAATTCTGCAGTTTTCGCATTGACCACTAAGCCTAATAATTGGTGCCACCACAGATCATTTTACTGCAGTTTTCTGCTTATCTGTCATTGTAATCCTGCCTGTAATGATATCATCTCAGTGTATAGATAAGACAGGATCCACCATTCACAATAGGTGATTGTCACATCTTATCTATTCTTTCCTTGTACAATGACCTCTGCACAGATCACAGAGCATGCCGAGAAAACTCTCCATAGAAGTCAATGAGGTCCCCTCCTGACCATTGTGTCTATGGACCATGGGGCTGCTGTAAAGCGATTATCTTAATGGTTTCTAAATGCTGTTAAGAACAACTCAGGCAAGATGGCCGCCCTCATAATAATGTTCAAGAAATAGAATAAATAAATCTACAATCAGAAAATAAAAACAGATTGGAAAAAAGGAGATGGGTGTTGTTCTCTGGTTTAACTGCCAGAAAACATTTTTGGTGACACATTTCCCTTAAAGGGTTTCTGTCACCAGAATTAACCCTATTAAACTGTCTGACATTAGCGATGTGCTAATGTCAGCAGACCCTAACTCTACCGAATCTTATTCTTCTGGATTCCCCCGTTACTGAACAATTTTAACTTTAATAATATGCTAATTAGCCTCTAGGAGCAGGGGGGGGGGGTGTTGCTCTTGCTCCTAGAGGCTCTGTTCGCCACCTCAAGTCATGCCCTGCTGATCCTTAATTGACAGGGCCAGCGTTCGTCTTCTCCGGCTGGCCTTGTATGCTGGATAATGCGCAGTCGTAGCACACAGGGCCGGCAGGAGGAAATGAGCGCTATCTGGCCCTGTCAATCAAGGATGTCAGGGCGTGACTTGAAGTGGGCGAACAGAGCTTCTAGAAGCAGGAGCAACGCCCCCCCCCTGCTCCTAGAGGCTAATTAGCATATTATAAAAGTTAAAATTGTGCAGTAACGGGGGCATCCAGAAGCATAATATTAGGAGAGTTAGGGTCTGCTGACATTAGCATATTGCTAATGTCAGCCAGTTTAATAGGGTTAAATCTGGTTACAGAAACCCTTTAAGAAGTAATGATTTTGGTATATCTTTGAGAGTGCTGTGCACCAGAAAATGAAGTCTATGCCCGTATCCTTCAGCTGTAATGTGCAGCGGTTTTCTTGTGCACATACTGGTAAATTTGTTGGGCCATGGGTGACCTGCCAAGGGTCCTTCTTGTCCCGCTCATGACCCACCTACTTTTTTTAAACATGGAAAAGGTGGCAGAGAAGGCTGCAAAACTGCACTTGCATCAAAATGTGCAACTTCTGTAAGCCCCAAGACTGGCGTAGACTAATGATGAATTTTCTCCATGATATATATGCAGCAAACCAGAGGGAAGTTAAAGAGAAGGATGGGAGTGGTAGTGGTGTTAGTGGTAGTAGTTATCATGGTACTCAGAGGGGCTGGGTTCTTTCCTTCCCTCCCAGGACTAACACATTGATGAGTGGGCTTATAACATTACACGTTAGGTTCCAATAAAAGGCACAAAGAAACATATCCTTTTTCTTTCAGGATAGCCATGTAAACTCCAAACTGCAGGTTACTCTGTCAAACTGAAAAAAAGGGAAGTCAGAAGCTCAGTACAAAATACATTAAATTAATTGAGGCCAGGAGTCAAGGTCAGCGAGAAATAATGTCACATTGTGATATCAGCACTCCAGCATGTCTGCACCCTTGGATATTAATGAAATCTACATAATGACTTCACATAAAGCAACTGTCTGAAGCATCCTACTTCAAGGTTTAATCTTTGCTTTCTTTTCTATAAATGACGCCAGAAGATAGAATATGCCAGCTGGGTGAGACTTCTATTTCTCCCCACATAGATGATGGGGGCCAGTGGTGGACCTCACTTGAAGCTGTCACTGGAGGAGATTGCTGGCTGACAGTTTTTCACCCTCAGCTGACCTATTGGTCAAGCATCCTAAACCCGTTGGGTGCAGTAGGGTCAACTTGGTGGCTATCTTGCTTGCTTACCCCCCCCCCCCCCCAACAGACCTATCTATCATGATCAATGACTGCACACTCTCCCCGGTCAACCAAGTCCGCTGCCTTGGAGTGACCTTGGATTCTGCCCTCTCCTTCCGACCACACATCCAAGCCCTTTCCACCACCTGCCGCTTCCAACTCAAAAACATCTCCCGCATCCGCCCTTTCCTCAACTTTGAATCGGCAAAAATGCTTGTACATTCCCTCATCATCTCCCGCTTAGACTACTGCAACATTCTCCTCTGTGGCCTTCCATCTAGCTCTCTCGCACCCCTACAATCTATCCTCAACTCTGCTGCCCGACTTATCCACCGCTCCCCCCGTTACTCCTCTGCCTCTCCCCTCTGCCAGTCCCTGCACTGGCTCCCCATTGCCCAGCTAATTCAGTTTAAAATACTAACCAACACATACAAGGCCGTCCACAACCGGTCCCCTCTCTATATCTCTGAGCTACTTTCCCGATACATCCCCACGCGCAATCTTCGATCCTCACAGGACCTCCTTCTCTCCTCTTCTCTTATCAACTCTTCCCACACTCGCCTCCAGGATTTCTCCCGTGCATCCCCTATACTCTGGAACTCGCTACCCCAACATATCA
Source organism: Bufotes viridis (assembly GCA_033119425.1). Taxonomy (NCBI): domain Eukaryota; kingdom Metazoa; phylum Chordata; class Amphibia; order Anura; family Bufonidae; genus Bufotes; species Bufotes viridis. The sequence continues at coordinate 74,448,721 of CM065590.1, read as the reverse complement.
GACTCTCACTACAGTGGAATCCTTCAAAAGAAACCTGAAAACCCACCTCTTCAGACAAGCCTACGACCAGTGACACCGCTGCCTCTATTCCGCCATGACCAGCTTCACCCTCGCCTACTGTCTCCATTCCCCCATACCATGTAGATTGTAAGCCCTCACGGGCAGGGCCCTCTGTCCTTCTGTACCAGTCTGTAACTTGTCTCGTTCATGCTTAAGGCAATTGCCTGTATTATGTATGTGCACCGCTTATGATATGTACAGCGCTATGGAATGAATGGCGCTCTAAAAATAAATAATAATAATAATAAGGTCAATCTCAATTTATCTTTCTATCTCTCCTGAATTTCCCCGCCCCATGCAAACAAGCCTAAGCAACATTTAAACAAGCCAATAATCATCCAGATTATTGGGAACGGTCTTTCCCGACAATCTGCCCATGTAAATGTGCTGCTGATCACCCGATGATCGAACAAAACACGATCTGCCATATCCTCCTAGGTATTGGAACGAGCAATCGCTAATGCCTGTAATAGCAGCGGTCTCCTCCTCTAGCCAAGCAGACAATTTACGGGAAGGAACGCTTCTGCTCTCTCCTTCCATGTAATAGGGCCCTGAGGCAGTGTCCCGTTGTCTTTTGAGGAGATTTACATTTACTTTGTACAGCCCATTTATATATTTGTATAGGCTTATTAGGTCCTCCCTTAGCCGTTTCTTCTCAACACTAAATAAATGTAATTCTAATCTTTCCTCATAACCAAGACCCTCCATGTCCACAGGTTATTCGCTCTCCTTTGTACTTTTTCCAGTTCCATGTCATCCTTTCTATGGAATATTGCCCAGAACTGAACTGCATATTCTAGATTATAACACAGCAAAGCTTTGTAAAGTAGTAGTATTACATCCCTTATATGCCATAATTTGAAGTCCTAGGATCCCAAACATCACCTATCAGTTAAATGGGTTATCACATGATTAATGTAAACAATGGCAATCAGACATCATACAGTACATGACAATATCTTTCTAACAAAGCTAGAACCAGTCCTGAACACAAGCCAACTGCTATGCTGATCTATGCCAGTCATTGTAGATGTCCATCACATACACACCTTCCCAATTCATGAGGTAGGTGTGACTATAAGGGGTTAATTTATTTCCACTAACTCAGTCTTGCCCTCAACTTTCACTCAGGTTGCAAACTAAGCAACAAAGCCCATACATCCCAGATGCACAATTCACTGCCACCATATTTTTGACCTTGTCTAACAAACCAACTCCAGCAGTCAGACGGTTAACACACTTTAACAAATTCAATGGGATTTTTATATTGATGACCTATCCTCAGGATATCCTGAGATCGGCAGATTCCAGCACCCTCGCCAATCAGCTGTTTGAGGAAGCCGCAGTGCTCACCAGTGCTCTGGTTAGCGCTGCCGCCTCCTTGCATATTAGCAAGCACAGCGCTGTACATTTGGCAGCCTTTGTACTTGGTATCTCAGCTCAGTCCAATTGAATTGAATGGGCCTGAGCTGCACTTAGGCCATGTGACCGATGAATGTGGTGTCACGTGGCCCGGGAAGAGGCCTAAATGCTCATAGGGTCGGGCCCCCACCAATCTGATATTGATGAACTGTTCTGAGGATAAGCCATTGTTATGTAAACCCAGGAAAACCCTTTTAATAAAGTTTTAAGGTTTAATGTAAAAAGTAAAGTGTTTCCAAAACAGACACATTAAGATAATATCAAAACTTGGAAAACAGTTACATAATAAAAGAGAGAAATAACTGAAAGACCAAAATACTTAGAATACTTTGAGTCTCCTCTGCTTCCCCAAGGGGAGAAAGAAAAAGGCATAAACACCTCAGACTTGGATCTGACCGCCATGATGTCAAGTTTGGACTGTATACCCTTAGTCCACTATGGCTAAGCTTTATACAGCTGCCCACTGGTTCATTAGGTAAATGAGGGGTCTGTGAATGGGCGGTGAAGTGATTAAGACGAAAGGCTTTAAATCTGAACTAGCTAATTGTTCTCTTATTCACCCCACTAAGATTGAGGAGACATCCATTTGCCCATCTTTTAAGTGTGCACAAACCAGCCCTGGGTATTAAAGGGGTACTCTGGGCTGTAGATTGGTGGGGGTCAAATACATCCACCTATCAGCTGCTTCATGCTGCTCTGGTGCTATAAACTAGTGTACAGAGGCAAGCTTAACTCCCATCCTTGAATAAGAGCTGAACTACAGTACCCCAGCACAGCCACGACACAGCATATGAAGCTCATAAACCCTAATTATGGCTAATTTCTTATCAAACTGCTTAAATATGTGTTTATGAGCTGTCAAGAGTTCAGAGGTAAGGGCTACATTTAAAGCCATCAGTGCAGCTCCTTGACTGATTCAATGTAAAACAAAGCAAAATGAAAGGAATCATCTGCATTTGAGATGCAAATGCAATGACCAATAAAAAGAAAATACTCCCAAAGGTGTCCACGGCCTTTAAAGGTGGCACTAAGGGAGGAATTTATCAAGCACTGCACTGTAGAATTTTGACTTCAAAAACTTGCAAAATAGGGTCTTGCTACTTTATGAGCTTGGTTGCACAAAACATTTTAGCATTTTTACATCATTCACTCCAGCTTTGAAAAGTGTGTTGGAAAGTGGTCATGGTTAGCCTGTCCGGCTAACTTAAGCCAGATTTATCAACTGCAAATTTCAAAAAGTTGCAAAAAATTGTCAAAATATTACTCCAGTAAAAAGGGGGTGCCATAAAAGGCGATGTAACATCTTAAGACAGAAGTGCTGCTCCAGTCCTTCACTGTCTCTATCTTCTATTCTCTACACTGTTTACATCTGGTGACACATAGGCATGGTTGACTGCATAGCTTCAGCCAATGACTGACTTCAGAGGTAAATTGCAGCTTCTGGTCACATCACTGCTGAAGCCAGCCATTACCGGGAGTGGTGCATGTGATAATGTCCATACACCACTGGTTGAGGCCGGCTGATTCTGTTTCAGGAGGCAGGCTGCTTATAAATCATTATAACTGAAAAACTCCTGTAAAGTTCCACCAAACAACATGCAATATTTGATACATTTAATGCAAAATAGGTAACACAGACATCTGCAAAACTCGACTTAAAAATTCTCCTTAGGATAACTCTCCCCAATGACTTATCCAAATGATATACCTAAACTTTGGTCACTGCTATAAACCATGGTTGCAGTACATCTAGATTTTCACAATCCTGTTGAAAAGGACACATGGTCCTGCTTGAGCCGAAGAACCCTGTCAGTCGGGGATTGTCCTCCAGTCAATGAGGATCTACTCATCCAATAACCCAGACTACACAGACAGCCAGGGTTGTAGCAATATACTATAGAATTGTTTTAATTGTTTCCTAATATGTAAGATGTTAAAGGCTATGTACACCTTTGGGGGCAATTTTTTTTATTATTGCATTGTACTCATTATGAGCTGAAAATATTTTTTAAATTGGTCTTTATTAAAAATATGGAGTCCTTTTTTCTGTATAGAGCTGAGATGCACTAGTAGCAGCCTGTGTATTTTCTTTTTTCTATCAGTTGGGGAGCCAAAGGACTCCTTATCTCTGCTCTCTGACATTATAAACACTCATTATAGCTCAGTACTTATCTTACTGATAAGAATGTGTTCAGAGATAAGGTTTATTAGATGACCGGCACAAAGTGAAAATGAAAGTACCAGTCACACAAGTTAGAAAAACAGTTAACTCTTTGTAACAGAATGGCTCAATATTTTTAATAAAGGCCAATTGAAAAAATGATTTTTAGCCAAAAAGGAGTAACATGCAATCATAAAATAAAATAGCTTCCGAAGGTGTACATAGCCTTTAAGTAATGGAAGATAAATCTGCACAACTTTCCTCCATTACAAAGTTTATATTCTTGTATAAATATATAGATTATTTCATGAGATAATAAATTTGCAGTGCACGTCTTCATCCAGATAAGAAATGACCTAAACCAGGACATTAAAAGCACAGGGAATAAAAAGAATTGTCCATTGAGTGGAAGCTATCTTGTGGGTTAATAAAGAGACCACTAACTTGTTTAAACTGTCAGTTGCTGTGTTAAGACCTCATATTCCAAAGCCATAAAATGCAACGTTAGAGATAAAAGTGCAATTAAGTATTCATTGCTTAGCAAATGTAAAATGTAAAATTAATCAAGTGGCCACTACCTCGCTGTGTGCTCGTTAGCAACCAAACTTGGAATTAATTATCGGAATGGTTACTTTATTGGAACTGAATTTAATTATTATTAAATAGGACGTCGGGGATCCTATATGAAGGTTTTATATGCGCGGCAAGGTAAGGAAGAAGCTGTTTTAATTTGCCCGATTAAAAAGCCCACACATTAATTCAAAAAGAATGTATGCATTTCAAAGGTGGAATCTGTGACCAGAATATTTAATCTATACAAGTAAATGCAAGTAAAGTCTTTAGGGAGAAATACATGTTGTATGGTTGTAATTGGCTAAAAACTTAAAGGGGTTTTCCAAACTTTTATTATTGTTGACCAATTCTCAGGATAGGTTATCAATATCATATCGGCAGGGGTCCGATATCCGGCACCCCCACCAATCAGCTGTATGAGGAGACGGCGCACGTGCTGTCTCCCTTCTCTCTGGTGGTGCATAATATCAGATTAAGAGTGGGTGACTTTCATCAAGAATTTATCTTGTGTTTTGGGTTGGAGGATCTCCCTGCTCCAGTGGTTCTGGGTTTACCATGGTTAAGCAAGCACAATCCAACCATTGATTGGCAAGCTAGACAGATTTTGGATTGGGGTGATTATTGCATTGACAATTGTCTGAATACATCTTTTTCTGTTTTAACTACTAAGACATTACCCTCTTCTATATCTGATTTCACCAATGTATTTTCTTAGAGTGGATGCGAGGATTTACCTCTGCATCGGGAATATGATTGTCCTATCAACCTTATTCCTGGAGCTAAATTGCCAAAATCTAGATTGTATAACCTTTCTGGACCTGAAAGACTGGCTATGAGAGAGTACATTGCCGAGAGTTTGACTAAAGGACACGTAAGACCTTCTAAATCTCCAGTGGCAGCAGGGTTCTTTTTTTGTTAAAAAAATGGACGGAGGTCTTTGGCCATGTCTGGATTTCCGTGAACTCAATCGGATTACTGCCTGTGATCCTTACCCTCTTCCTTTGATTTCCGATTTGTTTAACCAGATTGTTGATGCCAAGGTGTTCTCCGAGTTGGATTTAAGGGGGGCATATAATCTGGTTAGGATAAAGGAAGGGGATGAATGGAAGATGGCTTTTAATACTCCTGAGGGGCACTTTGAGAACATGGTCAGGCCTTTTGGGTTAATCAATGATCCTGTGGTTTTCCAGCATTTTGTGAATGACATTTTTCATCACCTTGTGTGGAGGTTTGTAGTCATGTATTCGGATGACATTCTAATTTATTCTTCAGACGTGGAGATACATCAGAATTATGTTAGACAGGTGTTACAGATCCTAAGAGATATTAAATTATACGCAAAATTAGAGAAGTGTGTTTTTGCTGTTTTTGGGCTACCTGCTGTCATCTTCAACTTTTCGAATAAATCCAGAGAAAGTCCGTGCTATATTGGACTGGGATCGACCCAAAAATCTAAAGACTCTTATGCGGTTTTGGGGTTCACAAACTATTACCAAAAATTTATTCAGAACTATTCGACAATAGTAAAACCCTAGATGTTTTAGTGTGGTCTGATTCGGCGTCGCAAGCCTTTTCTGTGATCAAGGAATGCTTCTTTTCCGCCCCTATGTTGGTACAGCCGGATATATCACAACCTTTGATTGTGGAAATGGACGCGTCCGAGGTGGAGGTATGAGCAGTTTTATTGCAGGGCCCGTCACCTGGTAAATGGCATCCATGTGCCTTTTTCTCTAGAAAAACTCTCTTCCGCAGAGAGAAATTATGATGTAGGGAACAGAGAGTTACTGGTCATTAACTTGGCTTTTGAAGAACGCCGTCATTGGTTGGAAGGGGCAATTCATCTGTTCACGGTGTTCGCAAATCACAAAAACCTGGCTTACCTGGAGCCGGCTAAACAACTGAACCGGAGGCAGGCCATATGGTCTTTGTTTTTCACCAGATTCAATTTCACGTCACCTATCGTCCTGGGATTAACAACGTCAAAGCAGTTGCCTTGTCACATAGTATTCCTGGAGTAGATGATTTAGAAAAATCTGAGTCCTATACTGTCGGAAGGGGTGGTGATATCCACTCTTTACCCTGAACTAGAGGTGAAGTTGTTAGAGGCCCAGGGAGATTTACCAGATTCTTGTCCCTCTGGGAAACTGTTTGTGCCCTCAGAATTGCGTCACAAGGTGTTTGAGGAACATCACTGTACGGTTCTTTTGGGACACCCTGGGAATCGATCCACTGCTGACTTCCTCTCTCATAAATTCTGGTGGCTGGGGTTGTGTAAGTGTGTTGAGGACTATGTGTCAGCCTGTAGTACCTGTGCATGCACTAAGATGACACATACTTGGCCTTCTGGATCTCTACCTCTGTTGCCCATCCCATCCAGACCATGGACTTTATCACTGATCTACTTAATTCTTCAGGAAAGACAGTTATTCTGGTGGTAGTTGATCGCTTTAGTAAAATGGTGCACTTTATAGCGTTGCCAGGCCTACCTAATGCTAAAACACTTGCACAAGTATTTGTTGACAACATTGTGAAACTCCATGGCATTCCCTCTGACGTGGTCTCAGATCGTGGGACTCAGTTTGTTTCCAAATTTTGGAAAGCGTTCTGTACTCGACTGGGGGTACAACTTCCTTTTCTTTGGCTTTTTTTATCCTCAGTCGAACGGACAGACGGAGCTCACTAATCAAATTCTGGAAACTTACTTCATATGTTTTGTCTTGAGAACCAGGAGGAGTGGTCTTCATTTTTGTCTTTGGCAGAGTTTGCCATAAATAATTGTTGACAGGAATCCACTGGGAAGTCAACGTTTTTGGGGCATATGGGTTTCACCCGCAGTTTGCCACATTTTCTGGTTTAGGTACTTCTGGTATCCCTGAGGAGGAATGTTTTTTATCATCATTGTCATCTATATGTTGAAAAATTCAAGATAACTTGATGAATATGGGCTACAAGTATAAATGTGTGGCTGACAGCAAATGTATGAAAGATCCAGATCTAAGAGTGGGTAATTCTGTGTGGCTGTCCACAAGAAACATTAAGTTGAAGGAAGTTGGGTCCAAGATTTATTGGTCCATATAAGATCACTGCTATTATTAATTCTGTAGCTTTTCGTCTTGAACTTCTTCAGGGCCTGACAATTCATAATGTGTTTCATAAATCTTTGTTGAAGAGATATGTTGAACCTTTGGAGCCGTCTTCCTTGACACCCGCTACTCTCATGGTGGACGGTGGTTTGGAATTTCGATCACCAAGATAATTGACTCTCGAGTTCTCCATAGATCTCTTCAGTATCTTGTTCACTAGAAGGGTTATAGGCCAAAGGAGAGGATGTGGGTACCGGCATCTGAAGTTAATGCCAGTCGTTTAGTGAAAGCTTTTCACTAGTCTCACCCGGATAAGGTTGGCCCTGGGTGTCCAGAGGTCACCCGTAGAAGGAGGGGTACTGTCACTGACGTTGCCACGACTGGTGGCAGGAGATCGGTGAGACTGGCAACACGTGGTTTGAAGCTTCTGTTTGGACCTTTGGATAGATTGTGGTTGAATCTCTGCTGAGTTCCTGGTGCTTTCATTGCTCCTTTGAAGTTAAGTCATTCCTTTTCCTTTTGTATTTTGTTTGGGTTCTGTGTGTTGCATTTCTCTATTGTTTGTATTAGGCCTGAAGGAGACTCCTATTTGTCCTTACTTTTGAGGAACAGGTAGTCTCGTCCCTGCCATTAGTACCAGGGTCCTATAGGGCTTGATTGGTATTCCTGCATATGAACTCGCCTATATTTGGGGTCTGTTCATACTGGTAATCAGTTAGGATTTTGGTTAGGGTTTTCACTAGATGGTGTCCATTTTCTTTCCTAGTTCTCAGGCCTGATTCCCTGTTTCCCCTTCTCTCCTATGCTCGGTGTGATGTTTCCCTCCCACACAGAAGCGTGACACTAAGTGGTTGAGTGCAATAGCTATTTAAGCCCCCTTCTTAATCCGCCAAAATCCCTACTTGCCTACTTGAGCCTCAATGAAGAGTCAAACCTAGAGCTTCAGGGCATGGTATGGACAGCGATTCGTAGACATGGCTTCCTTAGACAACCAGCTGCTGTCACTGGCAGAACCTATGATTGCGAGTGACCAGACCTACGGTGATCAGATGGATGATTTTATTTTATTTCATGAGACAGCTTCCTTAAAGAGTAATTATAATGCAATGTGACAATTCTTTTATCAATTCAGATTCATATGCTTATTTACTTTCTGAAAGTGCTAGAGCAGCAAACTTCACCTCATCGGGCACGTGACTGATTGGACTTGAAAAGTGACAACCTCTGGATGGACAATATGTCCAAGGCAATTGTCATTTTAGAAGGTCTTGAATTATTAACTTCAATATCAGTTGTGGAAAGAACTGCTTTTTAATATTAATAAGAAATATTATCAAGACAGTAACGGAAAGAGATGGGTTCTCAATGGCAAACACATGGCCTTCAAGCACTTGCTAGAATTGTATCAATATGTTCCATGAGTTCTTGGATTTTACAAGTCAACACCATGGTAGATTATTTTGATGATCTGGCTGCAAATTAGGCTGCTGCTGGTCCCAAATCTATTGGAAGATACACCATGGTTTTATTTGCACCTGGATGGTAAGTGCAGTAAGTGTTGTAGTAAATATATTACTTGCAAAGACAAAGATAAACTATTTTAGACCATTTGGATGTGAAACTAGCAACAAGTAGAAGAATGGAGAAAAAAACTTGAGTCCAGAGCTATGTCTGGACTGTAGAGTATGACTAAAGCAATCTACTTCTAAAACATCTACAAGGTTTAGATGAAAGGCTACAACATAAACATAAAATTGGATTTAATTTAAAAGTTAGACCAATCAGGAATACTCAACTTAAGCATTTAAATCCTATTTGCCCAAGTGCAGGGGCATAGGTGGAGGAGAGGAACTGGTGGGTCCTGAAAACAGCACTCTGCTTTGGCCAGAAGAACTAAGGGACACATTTATTAAGATCGGCGTTTTAGACGTCGGTCTTAATAAAGGCCTATAGCTGGCGGTGGATCCGCTAGAGTTATGAAGAGGCGCAGTCTGTCTTTGCTGTATTACATTTAGACCATTTTCTATGCCTAAAACAGGCATAGAGAATAGTAAATGAGACGGGCCTGGCGGCCTGTCCCCTTCCCTGCCACATCGCACCCACAATTTTAGACCTGGCGTGAGCAGGGCGAAGTCACAGATAGCGGTGCAACTAACCGCTGCTCCACCATCTGCGCCTGGAATACACCTAATTCAAGCATATTTCAGCTTAGTAAATTACCCCCTAAATCTTTGCCCAGGTGATGGAAAGCTCAGCTATGATTATAGCTAATATGCTGACTCTGAATGATTGCCATTGTAATATATATATATATATATATATATATATATATATCTATACCCACACACAACATTGTATTTACACTGTCAAACATCATGATCTTAAATGAAGCCAAAGTATTGTTTTCTTAACCTATAATGTAATTATATTTTAGATTACAGATTTCGTGTGCCTGGTAGTTGCACTGTTTACCTTTTTGTCCCATTGACTTCCTTGGACTACATTAATGGTAAATTCAGTGTCCCTTTCCCAGATGAACATTTTGCACTTTTAATTTCTTGCTAGATAAATAATATAACAATATAGCAATAACAAATAACAAAACAGGTGCAGACTGCGGTCTTACTAAGCCCTCAAACTGATGTTAAAATTGAGAAATTAGTCAACATGTCCTGCAGTGCACCTGTTTTGTCATTTGTTATTGCTATATTGTTATATTACTTATTACATCCACACAATTGCCATCTTGTGTAGGATGTCTATTGTGGTACTTGTGGTCCACTGCGGGCATCCTCCACCGCATGCATTTTTGCTGGGGATCGCCATTAACAACGGGCCACAAGTGCAGGATCTGCTCCCCTGTATATATATGCACAACTGCATTTTTGCACAATATATATATATATTGCACAACTGCATCCTGCTTTATGCCACCTTTCAGTTGGTTCGTGTATATATAATTGTTTGGAGGTGTATAAACTCCCATGTAAATGTAGCCTGTTTTCCATCCACAGGCTATATTTAGGTGCACCTGTGAGGCCTGGGCCATATCAGCCAGTCTTGGGTGGGGCTCACAGCCTTCTTCCTCCTCCCATTGCAGGCATGGTTTCATGCTGGAGGTAACTGAGGAGTCTGCTGCGAGTCGGCCTAATACATTCCTGTAATTTTGCCCACTGGCCCCTGGTATTGCCCATATGGCACAGGTAGGTGAGGGTTAGGTCCTGAGCTACTTGAGAAACCTTGGCGTGGTGCTCGGGCTTAAGACATGTCCTCCACTGCAGGACATGTTGACTAATCTCTCAATTTTAACATCAGTTTGAGGGCTTAGTAAGACCGCAGTGTGCACCTGTTTTGTCATTTGTTATTGCTATATTGTTATATTACTTATTACATCCACACAATTGCCATCTTGTGTAGGATGTCTATTGTGGTACTTGTGGTCCGCTGCGGGCATCCTCCACCGTATGCATTTTTGCTGGGGATCGCTATTAGCAACGGGCCACAAGTGCAGGATCTGCTCCACTGTATATATATGCACAACTGCATTTTTGGGTTGAGCACATCCTGCTTTATGCCACCTTTCAGTTGATCCTTCTTGTTCAGTTGACCTTTGCCGACTGGGCATGCTCTCAATCAACTTCTGGGCCTGTTCATCACTGATAGCAACCCATTCTTTCATAATCACTTCTTGGAGTTTGTCAGAATTAGTGGGTTTTTGTTTGTCCACCCGCCTCTTGAGGATTGACCACAATTTCTCAATGGGATTAAGATCTGGGGAGTTTTCAGGCCATGGACCCAAAATGTCAACGTTTTGGTCCCCGAGCCACTTAGTTATCATTTTTGCCTTAGGGCACGGTGCTCCATCGTGCTGGAAAATGCATTGTTCTTCACCAAACTGTTGTTGGATTGTTGGAAGAAGTTGCTGTTGGAGGGTGTTTTGGTACCATTCTTTATTCATGGCTGTGTTTTTAGGCAAAATTGTGAGTGAGCCCACTCCCTTGGATGAGAAGCAACCCCACACATGAATGGTCTCAGGATGCTTTACTGTTGACATGACACATGACTGATGGTAGCGCTCACCTTTTCTTCTCCGGACATGCCTTTTTCCTGATGCCTCAAACAATCGGAAAGAGGCTTCATCGGAGAATATGACTTTGCCCCAGTCCTCAGCAGTCCATTCACCATACTTTCTGCAGAAGATCAATCTGTTCCTGATGTTTTTTTTGGAGAAAAGTGGCTTCTTTGCTTCCCTTCTTGACACTAGGCCATCTTCCAAAAGTCTTCGCCTCACAGTTCGTGCAGATGCGCTCACACCTGCCTGCTGCCATTCCTGAGCAAGCTCTGCACTGGTGGCAGTCCGATCCCGCAGCTGAATCCTCTTTAGGAGACGATCCTGGCGCTTGCTGGACTTTCTTGGACACCCTGAAGCCATCTTAACAAGAATTGAACCTCTTTCCTTGAAGTTCTTGATGATCCTATAAATTGTTGATTGAGGTGCAATCTTAGTAGCCACAATATCCTTGCCTGTAAAGCCATTTTTATGCAACGCAATGATGGCTGCACGCGTTTCTTTGCAGGTCACCATGGTTAACAATGGAAGAACAATGATTTCAAGCATCACCCTCCTTTTAACATGTCAAGTCTGCCATTTTACCCCAATCAGCCTGACATAATGATCTCCAGCCTTGTGCTCGTCAACATTCTCACCTGAGTTAACAAGACGATTACTGAAATGATCTCAGCAGGTTCTTTAATGACAGCAATGAAATGCAGTGGAAAGTTTTTTTTGGGATTAAGTTAATTTTCATGGCAAAGAAGGACTATGCAATTCATTTGATCACTCTTCATAACATTCTGGAGTATATGCAAATTGCTATTATAAAAACTTAAGCAGCAACTTTTCCAATTTCCAATATTTATGTAATTCTCAAAACTTTTGGCCACGACTGTACATGCACAAATGACTGCTAAGGCCAGTAATTGGCTGCAGTGAACATATGAACAATGAATGGGATGTTATCATTACAGGTCCTGCAGAGACCAGAGCGGTGGCCCTGGACCAACAGGATATTCTTGGTTTCAACATAATTTCTACACTGTAGTAGTGGCTGTTATCATATTGGACTACCTTTCCATATGCAGGTGTTAAATCTCAGATGAACATAGTCTCTACCATTCTCTGGCTCAGGCTGGGTCCACACATAAGGGGTCATTTTTCAAATCTGATACACCAGTCACTCTGCATTTCATCTGACAGTTTATTTTTCCCAGTGAATACAGTGGAGAAAAAAAAACATTTAATAGATTTGCTTTCTCCTCATCACTCTCTTCAACTCCCCCCTCATCACTCTGTAAAGGGCCAACACTTTCAGATTTAAGCTTTTTACCATTTATATAACTGAAGAACATTTTATGGTTAGTTTTACTCTCCCTGGCAATGAATCGCTCCGTCTCCATCTTGGCTGCTTTTATTTGTCTTTTACATATTCAATTTTTTTCCTTATTTTTTTCAAGGCCTCCATGGTACCTTCCTGTTTTAGTGATTTAAATGCTTTTTTTTGTCATTTATTGCTTCCTTTACATTTCTATGTATTTATCCACATTGTTTTTTTCTTGTTCCTTACCCTTTTATACAACATTGAGAGAAGTAACAAAAAGAGACTTGCGGCACTCACCGAGGTAGAAACTTTGACATTCTTTATTCATCCTTGTACAGGACACTTGTGAATGGGGTGACAGCCAGTTGCAGATGATTAGCGGCTACGGCCGTTTCGAGCACGAGATCGCGCTTCGTCTGGCCGCTCACACGTCATTGCGCAGACCAGCCCTTCATATAGGCGGCGCTCCATAGCCATAATCGTGAGCAACAGCTGAGCGCGTAAATTAGTGACGTTAAAATCATAAATACTGAAGGGTACATGCATACTAGGCTAGTACTACATAATTAATCATATTTTCGTATTACTTACATGGTCATACATAGTGTTTCAAAACGAGGCCATATTACTGACGTATTCACATTGCGCAGTTAAGTATACAGTGGTGGTGCTGACTTTTCAATTTTCACCACCCATTATCTGCTCAGTAAAAATCGCGGATACATACCACTACCCTAGGGTAGGGGGAGAAGCTCAACTTTCAATAATTGCCACAGCTTTGACTAAATTCCAGTGGATATTGTGCTCCCAATAACAGCCATGATGTATGCCTCTACAGGAATACTGACATGTCATTCCTATCGTTCAAACCCGCTGCTCCGGTGGTTCCGGTACGCAAAATTATGTAGTACTAACCTGTATGCATGTACCCCTCAGTATTTATGATTTTAACGTCACTAATTTACGCGCTCAGCTGTTGCTCATGACTATTTCTATGGAGCGCCGCCTATATGAAGCGCAGGTCTGCGCAATGACGTGTGAGCGGCAAGACGAAGCGCGATCTCGTGCTCGAAGCGGCCGTAGCTGCTAATCATCTGCAACTGGCTGTCCGCCCCTGCACCCCGTTCACAAGTGTCCTGTACAAGGATGAATAAAGAATGTCAAAGTTTCTACCTCGGTGAGTGCCGCAAGTATCTTTTTGTTACTTCTCTGTGCGCCTTGGTCTGAAAGGGGAGATCGGGTGGATTGCCTGATTGGATGGCAGTGCCTTATCTTTATTTGATATATTTGCATCATGCCTTACCCTTTTATTCCCATACGTACCTCTCACAATTAGAGTTTAGGATGCTTTTAATTATATCACATTTTGTGGCTGCATTTTTATTTCTTATATCTGATATGCCAGTTTTGTGGCTTAAAAAAGTTGCAAAGCTCACCAAATGTTGCAACAATGTGCACCATGCAGGCATCACTTGGGACATTGCCAAATATGCTATGGATATTGTATATGCTTTGTGTTCACTGCAATGCAGTTGGTGCATTCCATAACTAAATTTGCATGAAAATATGCATTTCAGTGTGGATTTATGCAGATTATCAGGCAGTTCAAGTGCACATTCTTTGCACACTGAAAACATCAGTAGATCAGGAAATGTTTAAAACTGCTATAAAACAGTGGTGTTTTATAGCATACGTGCAAAGAGGAATCCCCCAAGAAAGAGAACCATCTTGCCAGCCCCACCTATTGGAAGTAGCATCCTATGAATCAAGATCCAGCTTTCTAACAACCTTGGGATTTGACCAGGAAATATAGGCCAGATGTCCATTTCTGGGTGCTTGCCCCTCATCAGTACAGAGCAGGACTCTGGCTGGCTCACTGCATTACCTTAGACGCAGCTTAGGCAGGGTGATGAATCTTCTTAAAGAGACCAGTCCTCTCTGGTCTCCATACCATGGAGTTCTTCCAGTAAGTCTCCACACAGGACTAGTCTCTTAAAGGAGATTTAGCAACCTGCCTATGCTGCTTCTAAGTCATCGTACTGAGCCAGCCAGAGTCCTAGTCTGTTCTGACAAGGAGCAAGCACTGTGAAACAGCTGCCTATGGATGAAATCTGGCCTGGCTTTATTTCCTGGTCAAATTCCAAAGCTTGTTAGAAATGTTGACTGTAACTTATTTGGAGCCCCTTTAAATATGTGACAATGATGATTCTCTTTCTTGGGAGATATCTCTTTGCATATTCATTTCCCATGGAGCATTTCCAATATGTCAACATACCATGGAGTGCTTCCAGTAAGTCTCAGTACAGGACTGGTCTCTTTAAGGAGCTTCAGCTCCTTGCCTAAGTTATAGCATACATGTGATGAAAACAGGCTTGCTAACAACTAATAACAGGCAAGGGCATTGATAGGAAGCATTAGATAAGGGCTTATACTCATAAACATCCTGAGAATGTGACATATGTGGTTTGATAAAATGGGAAGTGACATGCATGACTGTGTTGTGTCTGAACACATAGTTATCGCGGTCTTTCACCAAAACAACAACTTCTCAAGTGTTTTACCAAATACCTGTTTGGTGAGATTCAAGAAGCAGCAGCACAGGAATCTCAGCAGACGGGATGTAGATGAACCCATCTTTCAGCTGAGATTCAGAGACCAAAGCGGCCGTCTGTCTACTTTAGACACACAGCACATTCCACATCCTGCCGCCAGATGAAAGATAGAGCCAAGGCCAGGTTCTTGTCAGGCTGCGGGTAGAATAGCAGCAAAGGATTAGGACTCACACTCAGATGACCTTCTCTTGTTTGCTCTTGAGATACTGTGTCATAAAAGTGTCTGAATGAGGAGTTATAACCTATTATTATTATCAATATAAAGCAGGCGAACATGAATTCCAAAAAGAGATTGGGGGGGGGGGGTTATTATCTCTAGAAGAAAGCACCTAGTAGGTGTAAGGAGTCTTATAGACCAGGCAATGTTCCTATGGAAAACAAGATATGCAAATTAGCTCTCTTTCCTAAAAGAAAAGAAAGCTTAGCTTTTCTTCTTGGAAAGATATTTTGTATATCTTTTTTCCAGAAGAGCATTGCCTGGCCTATAAGACTCCTTATGCCTACTATATCCAATAAACCAAGGCACCAAAGGAATGTGGTGCAAAATGTATTCTCTTTGTTAAGAGAGCTCCAATCATGACTATTGTCGATATTAGTGTTTTGGTCTGTCCCAGACCTTGGTCAAGTCCTGCAACATACACAGAAATATGCAAGCATAGGTATAGAAAAATGTGCACATATAATGAAATATTTTAAAAATTTACAGACATAATCATGCAAATATACATGTCCCAAGAAACTGTAGTATAGTATATTGCATATCTCAACTTTAATTCTCCTAGAATGTATGGAACTGAGGCCTTTATTGGCTTAATAGATATAGACATATGTGAAACCCTCATGGAGGCACAGTAAAACTGGGACTCTTCCAGTGAAGCAGTGGCAGATTGGGATTTTATTTTAGTGATTTTTTTTTGTATTAAATTCCATCCTGTGAATTGTGCAGAAGGGATTAACACCAGTCTGTTAGCCTCTGTAGTTTGGTAGGAGTGCTCCACCTCCCCATGGATAGTGTGGGGATTCGCTCTGGTAGATAGGACTAGCGGGCGCAGTACAGAGGCAACGTTCAAGCTTGTAAATCAAATGTCCGTGTTTTATTCACACAAAAAAGGAGCATCACACAAAAACAGGTGGCTTGGTGTTTGTTCACACACACAAAAGTTCATAAACGGAAAAGTCACCTTAGCTCCTGGGTGTTAGCAAGTCCATAGGCAGGCTTTTTTAGGCAGCCTGTTCGCTTTCACAGGGGTCTGAGTCCTCCGGCTCGGCTACAGCCTCAGATCCCAGCACACAGAGTCCTGAGCTCCCCTGTCAGAGGGAGGTAATCCACACCTTTGGCTTCCAGGTCAGAGAGCTCCACAGCTCTATTAGCAGCTCCAGGACAAATCACACCCAGCTGCTGGTGCTGGCTGTGTTTTAAACCCAGCCCAGGAAAAGTCCGGCCTGGACCGTGGGGAGTAGGCACCCACCCAACTCTTTGCCTACTCCCAGTAAGAGCCGGCCCAGATTGGCTTTGCAGCCAAACTAAATACCAAGGTGTCAAGCAGCACTAGCTGCTGCTGACACACAAAAACCCGGCTCTTACCTCACCGAGGCCAGGAACCTCGGTGACACGTACCTCCCGTCGACAACGGTACCTTGCACCCTCTTACAATAGCTAGTTCAGTTTAGAGTGTGAGTCAGGACAAGAGGAAGTAGAAAGCACCCCTGGAGGAATAAAAACCAGCCAGCTTGGGAGAAAGGCAGAGCCACTAAGCAAACCTCTGAGGAAGTAATTCAGTAACATTAGGGGTCATATAAGTCTTTGAAGAAAGGTGCATGCTAAATGTCTATGGGCTAATCTGTATACAGCTTTGTGAGTCCATAGCATATTTGTCTGGTAGTGTAGGAAGCTTCTGTACCCAGGCATAGAGTTGAAACAAAACAAAACAAGAAACGACATTGAGTGTCCTAACCTGAGTAGTAGTCACTATAATAGTGCGGTATATAACTAGACACTCAATTTCCATAACAGGAAAAGCTCATAAATCAGACAAAAAACGAAGAAAAAACATTTTTTGTCTGTTAAATTTTATTAATAATCAATACTATGTGATAATAAAGATATATATATATATATTCTAATTTGGAAGTTGTGCGTTTGAGTTTTTTCTTTGTTTTTTGTAGTGTTGAAACAGCCTGATCCACTGTTATATGACTACCCCCACAGTGGGAACAGCAGAATTCTTCAGCCTGAGAAGGTAACAGAAATGAGTCTGTCATATAGGGTGTCACCCCTTGGTTGCACAGAGAAAAGTGTGTTAGTGCACAAAGCTGCAGGAGAAATATTGCACTTTTGTGGTTGTATGTAAAAGAGAGAGTGTGTTAATTTTGAGGAAGATTGACTCAGAGAGGAATCATCTAGGCCTGCCTGCCCCATCTGCCACCTTTAGAACTGTGGAAATTGCAGCCTGTATAAGATCTGCTGGTCCATGCATGAAACAGACCTAGTCTGCAGTATTTGAACTTTATTGCAAATAAAGGACAGTTGTTTGTTGCAAAGCCAGTCTCATCATTGACTAACATTTCAGGGAACCCTGCTTTCCACCACAAAACATAGCACCACCAAGGTCACCCCAAATCACAATCAGGCAGGAGAATCTCCACAGCCAGGGAGTGCCTCGATGGGAAGAAAGGTGCACCCTTCCTGTCACTGTATGTCGGACCAGGGAGTAACAGAAACAGGGTCACCACTGTGAGTACGACCACAGTCATCCTCTCCGCTGCCCCTGCAACACCAGAAGAATTGCCAGCATTGCGATCACTATAGAATGACAAATCCATAACAATAAAACCATCTGACAATGGAGGTACCATTGTCCTCCTGGACAATAAGTACTTCATTACTGAAATTAAAACCCAGTTAACTGACAACTCTATCTATGAACAATTCCCCAATGACCCCACTTGTATAGTGAGACTGAGGAATAAAATTAATGGTGTGTTGGACAAATATCTACAACTTCACGTAATTGACAAAAAGACACATACCTTTTTACAACAGAACCCTATTATGCTGGTCATCTCTACTCCCCAAAATATATTAAAAATGCTGAGACGATGGGCTCTAATGTGGAACTGTCCTATGCAAATTGCTATTTGGCTAATTTTTTTAACTGGGTTTACAAAGATTCTATTTTAGTTAAACATGCTATTATATGACGTCACTATATCAACAATATATTTTGCTTATGGGAAGATGACCACAGCTCATTTTTGTTGTTTAAATCTCTGACCAAAAATGTATCTTTCATTGTGACACTAATTCCTATAATTTCTTAAAGGAAGGTCCTTAAAAATGACTCTGTTTGCCGATATCTACCAGAAAATGACTTACCGTAAAGGACTTACTGCCCCAGTCACAAGAGTTACTCGCATAGCCAGTGATGAGGGAACTTTACAGTGGAGACTTGATACCATGTCCGTGAAATCTAAAGATACAGGAGACCCCAAACAGTTGCTAGATAACGAAATATCATTGACATTGACCAAACTCCTTATTCCACATCACTTTTTAACATCTCAACACTGTATTAGCCAACTTCGGTTCCAGGTTTTGAAACATATAGCTCCTCCATGTCACGGTGGTAACCACATACAGATGTTGAAAAAAGCGTGAACTCTATTGGATTCACACATTGCAGACTTTGTCACCTCATTGCCTAAATTGGGAGGATGATATTTCTCTTTGATACTTTGGTATTAAAGAATTTTGTAACAGACTCCATTTCTCTCTCCAGCAGACTTGGTGATCTTATCAGTGTGTAAGTCACATTTGTTAAAGTGAGGACAACTTGGCTAAATTCTCTGATCTCACCCTCCATTTTGTATACACACCATACTCCATTTTGTATCTCTCTGATTATGGAACTTAAAGTGTTAGCAGAGGTCAGCAGTTCTAATGGTCAAGTCTTATCACAAGAAGTAGAAGCTGAAGTCCTAATGTGTTATGTGCCATGTGTTTCTATAGGTCCTTTTTATAAGACTGAGGTTTGGCTCAGTAACTCAGTATTCTGATTTTATTGGACACTTTTCAATAGTCTGAACAACTATAAAGGCCTTGTATATGTCTTTAATAAAGCAGAGTAAGTTTGAATCACATCGTGTCTGTGTCACAAGTCTTGTTCTCCAGCGCACAACATCTAATTGGGAACCGTCTGGCAGACTGGGAGGCCTGAGCCTCAGCCTAAATTAGTTCCTAACGGTAGTGGGGTGATTTCCCTGACACATTCATGTATTCCCCTTCTAATCTTGTCCTGTCTTTTACCATACTAGTTCTTGCTTCCTTCTATTTACCATGCCCCATTACCAGTTCAACTCCATTATTAACTATTTCAGTATGTTCCCTAGCTTTAATACTTTTCACATGCATTTCACAATTGCTGTAAATGCCTATGTATATTTAAACATCGTTATGGTCTAGTGGTGCGCACTGACTCTTCCTACAGCAGGCAAACCAAGTACTCCTCTCTGTAGCTAGCACTGTTTCATAGCGTTCCTTCCACTTTCTCCTGTATGGTCTGACCATTCAATTATTGAGCCCTACTCACAGCCGCTGGACAAGTACATAACTATCTAATGCTCTCAGCATTAATTTAAGGGGTTCTCCCATGATTAATGTAAAAAATGAAAATCAGACATCATATAGTACATGACAATCTCTTTCTAAAAAGGCTAGAACCAGCCCTGTACCTCACATGGGGCCAGAGATATCCCCACTTATTGCTCTGCTATATTTATGTCAAACTGTGAGTGGGAGTGTCTTTTCTGCTGCAGCTAAGGGGGCGTGTCTCAGCTCTCCCTATCACAGCTCAGAGGGCGTGCCTCAGCTCTCCCTATCACAGCTCAGGAGGCAGTTGAAGGATAAAACTGAGCATGTGCGGCCGTCTCAGTTAGCAGGTCAAAGAAATAAGAAAAAAACAAACAGCAGGTGGCGCTATACAGATAGATTGTATTGAATAACTCAGTGGCTATGCAAAATTTTTAATTACATGCAATTATAAAAGTATTTAGATCCAGGTGCTGGTTTGAAAAATGTAGAATATTTTTCGTGGGACAACCGCTTTAAGGCTAAGAGTATCAGGCACTTATGCTTCTGGCCAGCAGCCACAAGAGACTTCCTGAATTCAAATGAGGACAGCAATACAGCTGAATTCTGAAGTGGGGGCATCAGTATTTTGTGCTGCAATGTGTTATTTGCTTTTGCTGAGGCCACTTTTATTTTGTTTTCCAGGGCCACTTTAAGTTTCCAGTATGCTTCTGAGCTTGTGACTCTCCCCGAGAGAAGGATTGGGTACATTGAATTTTCACACCCAGTCCTTTTGCTGTCTGCTGATCATGTGATGTCCTCTCCCTCTTACTCTGTCCACTTAGATGGAGCACTCTAGGCACTTGATCAAACTGGCACACCGTATCAGTGCTCCTCCACTCCAGCAGATATGAACATTAAATGAAGTTGGAGAGTGCTGATACATTCTGTGTTTCTGCACTGTAGAAAATAGTCAGTTTGAACAAATACCTTGGGTTCTCCATCTGATCCGTTGAGGGGGCATGACATGATTAGTGGACGGGATCATACTGCATCAGAGAATGTTGGAATATTGTGGTCATGTGGCTGCAGGGCAGAACAGGGGTCCCAACCGAAACAATAAGTTGGATGTAATTTGTAAGTCAATTGTATTCCTGAGAAACTTTCAGCACCATGATTTTTAACTGACTGCACAGCCCTTTTAAGACCTGCAGTGAGCAACTAATGTAAATCTGCAGTTCATCCAGTCAACAAAGGCTCCATTCCCCTACAGTGCCGCCATAAGAAAAATGAAGCATTGCAATTTGCCCACTCAAATCCCTGGGCTGTCCATATAGTGCGCCAACATGATAGGTCCTCCAGAGAGACTCCTTTTAGGTCTGGCTAATTGATAGTGGACCAAAATGAGATTAAAACTGAACTACGGAGCTTCTGAAACGATGCTACATTATATTATTTTACTTAGAGGTTTCCTTTGGAGCCACTGGCCAGAACTACTGACCAGAACACTAATGTCTTTGCTGCATTCAGCAATCTGATGAAGTTCCTTTTTTCCTTGACCTTTTTCATTGTCCAACTGATGTGCTACAACATGTTGAGATAGAGCATGCAGACGTTATGATACATGTAGTAAGTGATACTTTATATGGTACAGTATATGCTCTGTCTGGAGTATGTGTCTTTTAGATTGACCAGGTTGGCACCAGTTTATTCTTTACTTAGAGGTTCTCCTACCATTTATTCATGTATATATCCCACTGTTGTGGCATTATGGGCTTGTATGCTTGTCTTTTTGCCTACATTTTGATTCCTTTATAGTTTATTGTATAATAGAGAATATTATTATATCTCACGTTGCTCTGTCTATGATAAAGCATGTCCTTCAGTCACACAGCAGTGAAGCTGAGACCCTAGTTTTGCTCCTGTTGATGTAACTGCACCACTAAATACTTGTCCTTGAGAGACACCGGAGATACTTCACTATGGTCTGGATGCATGCCGAAAGAGCATCTTTCAACAGTGTTTTTTACACCTGGTTTACTTGATGAGCGTTTTATGACATGGTGTGTGAGAAAACGGCGACAGCTGTAAGATGGTAGCCAAACAAAGCCGATGAAAACTTGATTCTCACCCATGACACATTCGCAGGCATCATTCATCGGCCTTCACAAGTTGAAAGGCAGAAGCTCAGACCTGATCAGACAGAAAGTAAACATATCTGTGAAGCTGGATTACTCTGTGATGATGGCAACACAATGGTGGCTTTGTTAGTAGAACTTCACCTTCTTGTTGCTGTTAAGAGTTGAAAGAGAGATTATACAAACTAAGCAGAAGTCATAAGAGACAGTCAGCCTCACCTCTGGTCACAGTCTTTTGATGACAATGACATATTTAATGAGTCACTTCCAACAATAATGAGGAAAAATAGCTGAAGTGAATGTGCCTGTCTGGAAGGTCCCAATGCCATTGTTGTCGGTACATGGCTCATTAGCTCCATTTTACATGTTTCTTATGGGATCGTTTTTTTTATGAACCTGAAGACCTCATGAGGGCCGAATGGCCGGAATATGCGCATAAACTTTCTTTTGTTCTTTCTTCAGTGCTAAGCAAAAACTAACCTGACCCCAAAAAAATGTTTCCAATCATAGTACTGTTCTTATGTCATATACCTTATAACAAGACATACAGATAAGTCCTTTCTTACATTTGCTCTTGGCTCAAGAATAGATATCCCAAGAGGATTGATTAGCTTTGAAAAAATAAAATAAAAATTGCATTACTAACAGTGCCT
Organism: Bufotes viridis; assembly: GCA_033119425.1. Taxonomy (NCBI): domain Eukaryota; kingdom Metazoa; phylum Chordata; class Amphibia; order Anura; family Bufonidae; genus Bufotes; species Bufotes viridis. Next base: position 74,426,074 of record CM065590.1, on the reverse strand, counting down.
GACAGCAATGCAAACATTTTTTTAATGTTGGTCATCCTATTCCACTCATCTCTGGATATGCTGAGGCAAGAGAGAAGGTAAGAATGGATATATCTCTAAAAGTCATGGGGCCCTATATGATTAAAATGTCACTGGAGTTTGGAGATCTGTTACGGCTGCATCCGATCCGCATTTTCTGTGGATCAGATGCAGAACTATTTATCTTAATGTGTGCTGTCCACGTTCGTAATTCCGTTCCGAAGCCAGCCAAAAAAATAGAAAATGTCCTAGTCTTGTCCGTTTTGCGGGCAAGGTTAGGACATTTGCAAAAGAATAAAAAAAAATGGTACCAAGCTCTCAGCCGGTATCCGTGTTTTGCAGATCTGTGATTTGTGGAACGCAAAAAAGTCTACAACCGTGTGTATGAGCTCTTAAATATTTTTTTTGTAAAATATAAAAAGGTAGAAAATTTACCATTATACTCTGTGTCAATTCGTCATGATCTCCACTTGTTGTCACTCAATAGGAACTTCTATAGTTTAATCCAGTGGAAACATTTCTCTTCTGGTCATGTGATGGACACACGGGTGCATAGCTTGTTACAGTAGTGCTATTAATTGTAATGAGCTGTATGCCTTAGTGTCTCCATCATATAACCAAGACATATGTCTATGGAAGTACACAATGAAGGTCCCAACTGAGTGATAACAGGCAGAGATCTTAAAGGGCATCTGTCAGCAGATTTGTACCTATGAAACTGGCTGACCTGTTACATGTGCACTTGGCAGCTGAAGCAATCTGTGTTGGTCCCGTGTTCATATGTGCCTGCATTGCTGAGAAAAATAATGTTTTTATATATGCAAATGAGCCTCTAGGAGCAATGAAGGCGCTGGCAAAGGGGCTTCAACTAAGTCCTGAGTAAAGAGTCAGAATACTTACTGTATGTTAATGCAGTATTTTAGTTTTTCCTTTTCAATAAATTAGCAAAGATTGTCAAAATTCTGTTTTTACATTCTCATTTTAGGATATTGAATGCAGAACGATGGGAAAAAAATTAGATTTTTTTTTATTTTAGCACAAGGCCGCAACATAATAAAATGTGATAAAAGTGATATAGAATTTTCGAATACATTGTATATTAATTGTTGTCATTATCATATCCTTGTTCACATAGGGCGATCTCCTGTTGGCAAACAACATTTTATGTGCTGCATAAAACATGTGATCACCAGATGAACGACCAAACGGATCATCAGGTTATCAGGGGCACATTTACAGCGACCAGGCTGCAGGGCTGTGTGTGTGAGTGGGTGGCCAGATGGGTGTAGTGAAGGCACACTCAGATTCTGGGGTTCTCCTGCCTGGTAATGGTCAATTTGCCCTTGATGGTGGTAGTTTTTAGGTACAAGGCAGGATCCTGGTTGCCGTGACGCCAGCACGTTGGGATCTGGAGATTCTCAAGCTGCTTAAATGCAAATCCCGACACAGGAGGCTTCTCCTGGAAACATTTGTCATACAACCTATAAGTCCTTTTTAAACAGTTATCTCTACTGGACTTTCTCTACACCTCTTCTTTCATGTGGTCTGCTTTTTGCAGTTTTTCCTGCCATATCCTGGGTGGTACCGGGGGAGCTTGAGTTTCAGTATTACACATGCACTTCCTTCTCCTAGGTCTGTGATGGCTAAACTCCGGCACTCCAGCTGTGGTAAAACTACAACTCCCAAGAGGCACACTTGCTTGGCTGTTCTCAGAACTCCATAGAAATGGAGCTGCACCACAGCTGGAGTGCTGGGGATTAGCCATCACTGTCCTAGGCCTAGCCAGGCTAGACGGCTAGACTAGTTGATTAGTCACTGCTCTGTCAAGAATGTTCCAACTCCTCTATCTCTGTAGAGAGTTACACCAGCCCCTTCTAGTGATGGATATTATTCTGGCCCATTAGTACTATGTTCATACATACACAGTAAAGGCATACATTACACAGAAATATATTGTCTGGAGCAGGATGCTGCACATTATCTGAAAAGAGTGCTCATACAAACGCTCATTCCCAGTAATTGCCCCTATCCTCGGCCAGTGTAAAAGGAACTAAAATGGTCTTATTTAAATGCTCTAGATTTAAAGTAAATTTAAGAGAGACCATTTCTTTAAGTTGTTGGTAACAACAGATTTGACTACTATATATCAAATTGAGGAACATGTCAAGCATTTGCATTTAGACAAAGGTGATAAACCGTTCACACAAGTGGATTTATCCGTTCATGATTCCCAGATTGAGAACACAGATTTTCAAACATAAAATAGCAGAGAAATCAATAACAATGTTTACAGATCTTGTTATCAGGATAAGTGGATTAAAGAACAATCGAGAGGATATTTCCTTTTATTTTATCCACATCAATGATCAATTAGACAGTTACATGAATTCAATACTTTCTAAAACAGACAGCAGACATGTACACCTTAACACTAATATGACATAAGCTACAAAATATCTAAAAAGTATCTATGGTTGATTAAATTATGGCAGATTGAATCTGGTCTCTTTTACAGAATGGTAGATGAATTACTCAGGGCATGAGAATCACCTAATGCAATTGGGATATTATATTTTATTTCATGTTGACAAACCTCAATGGGCTATACATATACATAACAGCAAGTATGGACAAAAAATGGTGGAACCCAAGAACTATAACCACAAAGCTATGTGCTAATATATGAAACTGCTATACAAGTCGTGTACCCAATTGTGAATAAGGAATATCAGATTAATTGGTCACAAATTTACAAAATTATGTAATTTGGAAATAAGGGGTACAAAATGTGTGCGTGTTATCCCATACCTAGACCTGCGAGAACCCTGTAATAAACTTGTGAATGAGCCATTGGTTAAAATTACACCAAATTCTAAACATTAGGACTAATGAGTGAAGTTTTGAAAAATTTTATTTGGCAACTTTGCAGAAGTTCTCCATGAAATTTGATCAGTTCCGAATTAATTTGTCACAAATTGCTATAAATCAGGTATACCAAGGTCATTCTGTCTTAGGGCACCGCCACACGGAGTGGCCGTGCTGCGGGCGGGTTGTGGCCATGCTGCGGTGAAGAACTGCAAGGCCAATTAGCCCGCAGCTGCCTTTCATTTATTCATGAACACTGTACAGTCGTTTTTCATTATTAAAGGTGTCGACAATGAAGTCGGTTTTCATTGTTAATGGCCGTGCAACACCTTTAATGCACCTTAAACAGGGGCTGTTGCTGTTATGGGGTTTGGCTGGTTAGGCAGGGGCACAATGTGCAAATTATTGCTGTTCTTGTCTGCAATCTCCTGCAGGTTATTTGACAGTAAACACAGAATATTAATCATCTCTGGCATACCCACTTCTCCAACCCCAGCGCTCTACTGTCCTACAGGTGGAAGCACTTTTCCTGCCATTTTATTTTCCTCCTTTTCCACATGATCTAACATCTATGAGAATATGTCATCAGGAACATCCAGCTCCTCCTCTCTCTGCATCTTGCTGACTTTTCTAGGACATGGAGACTTTAAAGAATGATTTGGAAGAGGTAAAGCCAGCAAAAGTTGAGGATGGTCATCATTAAGGCTACTTTCACACTAGCGTTTTTTGCGGATCCATCATGGATCTGCAAAAACGCTTCTGTTACAATAATACAACCGCATGCATCCATGATGAACGGATCCGGTTGCATTATGTCTTCTGTAGCCATGATGAAAACGGATCCGTCCCCCATTGACTTTCAATGGTGCTCAAGACGGATCCGTTTTCTATTGTACCAGAGAAAACTGATCCGTCCCAATCGCTCCGCATCCCAGGATGGACAGAAAAACGCAGCGTTTTGGTGTCTGCCTCCAGAATGAAATGGTGGCTGAACGGAGGCAAACTAATGCATTCTGAGAGGATCCATTTCCATTAAAAATGGATTAGGGCAAAACGCAGCCATTTTGGACCGCTTGTGAGCCCATGACAGATCTCACAAACGGAAAAGTAGCCTAAGACCTACTCCCCCTAAGGTATGCAGCCTGGATGGCACGCTGGCACCGGAATAATAAAGAATTCCATCTTATTGGTATTGAATTACATATCTTAGTTTATGGCTGATGTAGGAATAAGTAACTGTAGGAATAAATAAAACTGAAGCAGAATAAGTCTCTCTTCACTGTCCCTGCAGTCTCCCTGCACTATAACTCCACTCTCCCTCTCCAATATTCTCCTATTAATTGTTTTTAGCAACACTGTCCCGGCGCATGAGCACTTGCCACGTGTCTCCCTATGCTCAGCTCACAGGACACTAGCGGAGACCGCACTGGATGAGGGTTTTATAGGGCTTTGACTAGAAATGAGCGAAGGTCTCTAAAATTCAATTCGGCTTCTTCGGCAATTTTTTTTAAAAATAAAATATTCTTTAATATATAGTATATGGGCAAATTACTGGTGTGAACTGGGCTTCTCCTGCTCTTAAACGTCTACAGTGTCAGTCCATCACTCAGCCCGCAGAGGATATCCTCTTCTTCCAGCAGATGGTACCCTCTTGTAGCTCCACCCCCTCCCTTTTGAACTCCCTCTGTATGCTGTAACGTCAGCACACAGGAGGTAAGTGCTGTACCAGCGGAGAGGCGACCATACACAGTACAGTCTAAAGTCCATCCCCAGCTCTGTCAAGATGTGGATCCTGGAATTACGGTATATATACGGTATCTGCTCAGTTCCTCCTACTGTAAACCAGGCTGCATATAGATTGCATTGCATTTTCATGAAGTGTTATTTGGTAAATCCAGAATTGTAGAAAATATAATATGTTTGCATTACTCTCAGTTACTGTAGTTGTGCTGAGATCAGTTGTGACATTACATGTAAGTGTCATTTGTCAAGTGATGAACATGTACATTTACTGTCCTCTTTACTATACATCCTTTTAGCAAAAAGCAGCATTCCGTACAGAAGATAACCCTCCTCCTCAGAGCCTTCACAAGGTTTTCTACAAATTGCTATTATGTAGGTGATGGACTGTGACCATTTCCAGCATGTCAAAATTACGCCTGTTGTCTTTATGCCCACAGCTCCGCTAATGACATTCAGAGAATCCTGCGACAATTGTTCCCATAGTGGAGGGCCATTATATGGTGTCGACAGGAGTTGTGAAGAACACTGGTCACAGAGGATATGGCAATTTTAGTTTCCACTTCTGTGCTGATTGAACAGGTCCTTCCACTGGATAAGGTGTGATTCTTTAATAACAAAAGTCAGTGGGCTAAAGGAGAGAAGGCAGGGAAGGTGTGACTCCTCAATTCTCCAAGAAGCAGAGAAAACTTGATTAGGTGAAGCTATATCCTGACCATGTTTGGTCCTAGCTCTCGACTCTTGAAGCCTCTCATCAACACAACATTAAATACATTTTTCTAAGGTCAAATATAAAGTGAAGCTGACAAATAAAAGTTATCTTTTCTCATTCTAGGTCACCTTGATAAACATCAATACGTTTGGTGGTGTTTTGTATATGTTATTTATAACATAACTACGTCAACATTCTCTCATATCCAACACTGGGACATTCTTAAATGTGGGCAGGAGCATGTTGTACCCGTAAAAAAATCAGACTCTGCTCCCTAGCTCCTTTCAGCAGTTCAGGTGCTCTTCCTGTAAACTTCTGGACAAACATGGTCACATGCACCTCTGCAGCCAATGACTGGTCTCAGCGGTGACATGTCTCCAAGGAGCAGATCACTGCTGGGTAATGTGCTGCTTGGGGACACGTCACAGCTGAGGCCAGTCATCGGCTGCAGCACTGCACGTCACCACGTCTGTCCAGAAGTTTACAGGACAGTCGTGGGAAGACCAGTAAAAGTAGAGAGGGAGCTGGAATGGTGTGGCAGGGAGTAGGTGAGTATAATTTTTTTTTCAACATGCTGCTTTCTACAGTTAAAAATGTCTCAAATACGGACAATCCCTTGAAACGTAATATGGTAAAGTAAACACAATGTTATGTGGAATGATATGCTGATGACATCAAAGACTAGTAGATTTTAATTTGTGAATAAATACCACAAACCTTTTTTGCAAACTATGGTGTGTGATTCTATTCACTTCAAAATGTGCATTAGCCAAATAGCACAAATCAATATTTCTTTTTTGATAATTCAGAGCTGGTTGTTTATCTTGCGGAATCAGTAGGAAGTCTCCTGTCTTTAAACTGATATGGCATGTCAGTCACTTAAGGGTCTCTATGAAAGGAAACCATGGAGCAGAGAAGGACAAACATTTTTGAATTCCTTCTGAATGTATACGTCAGCAGCAAAATGAAATAGAGCAAGCAGTGGGCACAGATGGGGCATACTATTGCCACAAACACTTTTGACCCCATTTAACATACCGTACACATACTGCATGTTTGCAATTTTTAATGACATTTCAGCAAATAATTTTGTGCAAGCACCTTGCCACTTTCCTGAAAAGGGGACGAGGTGAGGGCATAGAGGGGATAGGGCCAGCGCACAGCCACCAATATTCTGGGGTGGTGTAAGATCGAAATCTGTGCCAGCCAGGGACTGGCGTACAGTCCATTTCGGGCACATGGACTGACAAATTCTGTGTCTAATTTATGACAAAGCGTACGCTACGTCATAAATCAAGTGCATCATCCAACAGCACGCCTGGTTATCATAGCCCCATGTATACCGCCGTGCTATGATAAATGTGCCTATTTGACTTTTTGTCACCACCAGAGAATGGAGTATTTTTGTTTCACATAAGAGAGTATTAAAAAAATAGTGACAAACATCTATCAACTTTGTGCCACAGGTACTTATTATTACTTATTTTCAGGCAACCTCTGCAGAGAAAAGATATGGCTGAAAGAACTCATTTTGGTGAGCTGCTTTCAGTGGAGAAGATGAAGAAAGAGAGCATCTACAGCAGAGGTATATAGTGTTATATTCTCCTGTATGTTTGGTAGTGCAGAATGTAATGTCCATTCAAATATGTCTTTAGCGGTAAGGCTGGATGGCGATGGGGACAGTTCAATCTTCGCAGCAGAGAACCTAGAATCAACCCTGGTTGGTGACCTTCTATTTATAAGCCTAAAAGGT